>OX422219.1:223252326-224452326 GCA_949130495.1 Sambucus nigra
AGTCAAAATTCCAAAACGAAGCCAATTATTATAAATATTAGAGAGTTTAAGGATTACATCAAGTTTCTCGTGGCTAGGAGCAATAAAACCATATAAAAAGTGTTTCTAAGGCTTGGGTTCCATCTAGGGTTCCTTCTCAAAGACTACAGGCTCCTTCACTATGGGGCTTGGTATAATTAGAGGAGTTAGGGCTTTATAATTGGGCACAAATGGATGATAAAGGGCTTCACTCTTGGCCTCTTCTTCCTTAGCTAATGTTGATCTCATAATCATTGCTTTCATCGATAGAGTGGGGGTCCTCAAGAAAGATAATATATCATATGAACATTAGCTTTGCAGGCTTCGAAGCTCGAGGCGTACCTCTAGAAGAGAAACTTTGGGTAGGATCTAGAGTAAAGATATGCATCCATGCCTTATTCACCAATTTAGAAGGGGCTACCCCTATTGCTTACAAAATTTCCACCACCAGTAGATGTAATAGAAACCTGGCTCCATAAAGAGAAATAATCGTTGAAGCATAAATGTTAGGAGACCAAAGAACATGCCCTTTCCTCGAGCTTTTTAAAGCTCAAAATGTTGAACTCGAGAATTTGGTACTTCTTCATGGTTTCCATTAGGTCCCGACAATTTATTCATAAAGCCACGTGGGTTCAACTAATGAAGTTGGGGTTATTTGGCACCATATAGTTGATCACTTAGGTAATAGAGGGAATGGACCATCTTAGAGGCTGGTCTAAAGTTCCATCCACTGTATCCATAGAAGAACATAAAAAAAGTGGGGTCCCATAGTCTAAAGAGGTGAGGGGTTTAATACCTTTGAGGGTGATATGGTTTCAAAAGTTTTTTTGGTTACAAAGAGAATGAAAAATTACAACTAATTGCATGGAAATGTCGAGAAAGAGAGAGAGGGATAGTTTTTAATGGGAATAGTGACAACTTCTAACCAACCTAAGGGGATCCTTTATCTCCCCAAAGGCCTGTCGCATTAGTACTCTCATCCCCCTAATCACTCAATGTAAATTCCTTCTTAATACAATCGGATTATGATGAGAATCTCGGTGGATAAGTGTTACCCCTTGCAAATTTTATAAATGGAAACAAGAGGCTACTAATGACACCATATTTTACTGTTGGAATTCTGAGGGTTCACAACCTTTTTATTTCACTCTCGCAAGAGAAGAGGTCCTAAGGTCTAGCGCAAACCTTTACCTGACCATGTATAAGATCCTAATACAACAGCAACCTTAGAGAAGGGACCATGGTAATGTCATAGGCATACACAACTGCCTCACTCCTCCTCCAAAATGATCATTCATTCCATCACATTTAAGTATTTAAGATTAGAGACCTCAACGTCAGCATCCCTCTATCTCAGACATATACAACAGACCTCGGTACAAAAAGAAGTGGAGTCCAAAGGTTCTATCAACCCTCTTTAAAGAAAATATTATTTCCACATACTACGAGACCACTTAAGGAGTAACCTCTACCAATTCTAGACCCCTCAGACGTTCACCTATGCTTTTTCACTTTTTAGAGTGGGAAAGTAAAAAGGACAAACATTGTTTTACCTACCTCCACCACTCACTCCGACTAGAATTGATGACTATCATCCACATTAAATACACCCATCAACTACCTTACACCACCAGCAAGTGTTTCACCATACTCCACCTTACTATTGTAGACATCAGACCTCAGAGAAGGCCCCAGTTATATTTCTGTAGTCCAAACATTTTCTCTCTAAGGGAATGAATGTATTTTAGAGTCTTATGAACGGTTCAAGGAAAAATAACTTATCTGATAATACAGAATTCATTAGACATAAGAAAAATAAAGGGAAAATAGATCAAGTAAGTATCTACCCATTATAATATATGATATCAGCGCCTTGTTTAACCTTTTGAGCCCTAAAATAAGACTTACAAACCCTTAAAAAAGTCAATTAGTTAGTTCCTAATGACCTATATATTAGTGATAAAGGTTGCGGAAACCATAGACTCTTTTGGACACAGACCAAGAGGTCCCTAAATTGTAAAAACCTTTACTTATGGTATAATACACATAGAAATACAATTGACAATGACGTAGGATTCTCACCTGAGGTCCAATCTATTAGGTATACATGCATATCATTCTGACACAACGCCCCACTAACCTATCTGAGGTCATGTGGGGGGGACCTGTTAGTTCGTATGTCTCAAACGATTTCAATAGCCACCACAATCCATAGCAAAACATGTGTCCACGTTCACTAGTCAATGTGCTAACGAAAGGACCAACGAGTACCTTAAACTAAGTTTGTTCTCTAGCTCTCTCATAGAAGCGACCTTCACTTGATTCATAATCCTTCAACTTAATTTCGTTCAAATTGAAAACACATGGAGGACATGTTCCATGCCCAATTCTTCTAAACTGAATGAGAAGTATATATGGTTAATTTATCTAGGTTAAGCCAAGTTCTATATGTAAAAGGCACTAACATCATTAGTAGGTTTAAAACAGATAGGAATTAGTGAAAGAGAATGTTGCCTGAATCTGAGTTTGTTAAATTTTCCTAAGATGGGATATAGTTCAGACTTCGAAAGAAATTTAATGCAATAGGATTCAGGGATTTAGTCGAAATGACTGTCAATGTGTCTAGATACAAATCTAAATAATATGAGGAACATAAGAGGAATACTTCCTCTATCAAAACATATTATAAAGCCTTTAATTTAGAGATAGATGTTACTGAAATAATTAAGGCTGAATCCATAGTCTACAAACCTTTGATTTGAAAGAATACAGCAAGAGAGTCATATGCACATAAATCAAAAGGAATGATTAAGAAAAACTCCTTTGACATATATAAGGGTAAAGATATTTTTGGCTATCTTTTAAGAGTCGAGAGGATAAAACTACCTGACGAAGTAAAAATGCCAAGTGCAAATGAAATGAAAGGAAAAAAATTATTGCAAATGGCATAACTTCTTCTCTCATTAAACTAACTCTTATTATGTTTTTCGCAATATGGTTCAAGAGTTGATTAAGAAAGGGAAGGTCAAGTTCCTAGTCAAAGACGAAAACAATACAGAGGTTTATGAAGATCCATTTTCCAACATCAAATAAAAGGTAGCCAACATGCAGTCCATCCAATTACCAAGGAACAACGTATATGTTTAATTCAAGATGAAAACTAAAGTAGACATAAAGGAATTAAAGCCTAAAATAACTGTGGATCTAAGTAAAAAAATTCGTAAGCACGTTTAAATCAGGAGTGGAGAAATATATGTAGAGATGTGTCAGAATATTATTTCAAATGGGAAACAATATCAAAAGTTTAAAAAAAAATAAACGGTGGTCATGATACCAAAGTTCAAGGACAAACGAGCCAAGGAAATTTCTAAGGCTTTCATACAGGGAAAGTAAGGCCATTCTCTAGGACTAACCATTTAGGAGAGACTAAACCTCTCAAAACCTTCCAATATGTGAGACCAAGCTTCTAAAAGGTTCCATTTAACCTTTACATGAAGACTCCAAGGCCAATAATCAGACTGGTTTATAGAGTAGGACACTAAATTTGATTAACAATTCAATAAACTCCCTAGAAGGCCAAAGGCAGTAAAACCTCAATAGGTAGATACAGGGATGTGGCATATGGTGAAACCTTCTAAATTAAATAGGGTAGAACTAAAAATTATGATATCTCGTACTCAACAATTAATAATCCAAAGGAAAGATAGAACTTGGAAAATGACTTAGAGGTTTTATGCCAAAGTGGATTTGAGGACATTGCATCCCCATCTTCGAAGTCAACCCCTAGGTTCCATAGAAAAAAATATGGGAGACAATACTCTTTGAACATGTTGGGATAGAAGATAAAGGAACTAAAAAAGTCCATGAGTGTGGATGGGGGAAGCACGTCGAGGATGGTTCTTCTAGTGGAGAAGAAAAAAAATGAAATAATGGTTGTTGATGTAACAAGATTTGTAATAGGACTAGATCAACAAAACTTCATACAATTTGGATCTGTACCACAACAGGTGACAATCAACAGGGCAATTATCACATCCCGATTTCTCAAGGCTGAGGTTTATCTTAATAAATACTAAAACATAATGAAAATCACCATTTCTTTCAAAAGATGAAACTTCATTGATATCCCACAGTGTTACAATCCATAGTTTCAATTGTACAATGTTATATACATATCTCGTTTCATGAATAATAACTATTTTCATATGATTATTCACTAAAGAAAACTGTTCTCGGCCTTTATATATCCTATCTTAAACTTCCCATCATCTCTTATAAGTGCCTGTTTAAAATAACTAGAAGGAAAAGAATAAGAAAAACTTTTCCACGTAGATAGTTCTAATTCTATAATAAGGTATATACAGGAGTTTGTTGTGATAGCATAACTGGCATTGAAATGTTGGTAATATAACATTGATTATAGTAACCCGAAGTAAAAGTAAATATCAACAGTATTATATAGCGGTATACTGAAGTCTGTGATATGTAAAACAGTAGTATGGTGATTATAACTGGATATGTTGTTTATCAAGTTATAAATATAAGGGTTCAACCTATAACCAGATAACCTATAAATTATTGATTATAGGGGCTTCAAATGTGTAGACATACCGTTACAATATCATCAAAAACCTTTGGGAAGGCAATCCAAAATAATTGGGGAATAATAAAATGGCTTGGCACACTTAGCTAGAGTGGCACTCATACAGGTGTAGTAAATAAAAACTAGGCACTCAACATCTGTGTCCTACAAGCCAATAAGAACCGTCGTGGTATACTGGGGTTTAATCCCTAGATCATAAGATATGCTAATAGAGGATTAATTGATAATGATTATAAAATGGCAGGTTATGCTGTAATCAGTTATGATAACTAAAATCGGGGTTTAATAAGATAAAAGCACTCAAGGTAAAATAACTGAAATCAGGGTTTTAATAAGATGCAAGGGTGTACTGCAATCGGGGTAAAATAATTGAAATCAAAGTTTTAATAGGATTCAAAGGTGTACTATAATCTGAATATTTTACTCAAACAAGTGGGCTTGCTGAAATCACAGGCCGTCGGGGTTGGGCTGGCTTGAGTTTAATCAGATAAAATATTGAATCAATATTCACAATAAAACTAAACTACAAAAATGAGTTCGTAAATGAGAACATGAGTTTAGGTTCTATCACATAGTGATATATACAATACAGTAATTTCAAGGACATAAGCTTAAAGTATAATAGTGAACTAGAATCACCTACCAATATTTCCATGGCATTTTGATTTGGCTTGGTACAAGTTGCATATGATGTCTCTGGCTATGATTTTTAATATAAGGTTACTACAGATAATTTTGAAACATACATTTTCTAGTGTATATGTATCTATAATATTTTTTATTTTCATATAGTGGTAAAAGTTTTACACTATACGTAGCTCAGTTCGTAATGGAATTAAACTGGCGTGGATATTCAGATAGCGGATTAATATTTATACACAATTTTCATGTCGGAACTGAGTCCCATGATATAATAACTTTTACGGAAAAAAGGATAATATAAGGTTTTTGAAGTGATAAATGGATAATTTGGTTCGAAGTAAAACACGTTAAATGATGGAGGAAAATTTATGGTTGTAGGATAAAAAAATACTTTTGTGACTAGTAATTTGGGACCCTTTATTGACATAATGGCCTAAATTTGGCTTTGTTGAAAATAGTGTCAATTAAAAAATGTTTATATAGTAAAATGTTATATTTGACACTACGAATAAAACGGTATGTTCCGCGTATTTTTCTATATAACATTTTAAAAGATTTGAATGTTTAAAGACTAAAACGGTGGCATTTTTAATATGTACTTTAAAACTATTTACGTTTGTTTTTAAAATAGAGAACCCGTCTTTTCTAGCCAAACACGCACTGGGAACTAAACTCCGTCCCTTTTTCCATTATAGCACACACATTGGCACAACATACACACGCATATATATATATATGTGTGTGTGTGTGTGTGTGTGTGTGTGTGTGTGTGTGTGTGTGTGTGTATCTTATATCAACGTTTAAAAGACAACTGGAACAAAAACATACTCGAGGAAGACACGTCTTCTTTACTTTCATATTGCTACCTAATATGTTTAAAACTTACAACTATTCAACCAAACCATCACTACCCAATCTTCCATGTACTATATAAATGATACCGACCATTTAATTGGCATATCTCCGTAAGCACATAATTGGAACAAACTAGTCGTGAGGGACAGGAAGGTGTGAGAAAAATGGTTAGTCTACCTTCCTATTTATAGCTTTTCAAATTAAAATATCCAACAACTAAATAATATTATATATATATATATATATATATATATATATATATATATATATATATATATATATATATATATATAATTAAAATAATATTATATGTAAATAAATATCTTGATGTTTTATTTGACTCCTGTTATTCGTAGTTTAGATCCCTTAAGTTTCAAACCAAATTATACTTTTCGCCATATACTTTCGATAACTCTTTGGATTACCACCAATTTCATGATTGGTTAATATTCACTTATTAAAAAGAGTGTTTCAATACTAACAAGTATAAAGTGATAATTAAAATGTGTCCTAAATATTTAGAAAATTCATATTTGGTACTAAAGGTTTTTAATGAAAAAAAACGAAATAGTTTTTACGCGTCCTTTGTATAATATACTATCTCTACTTTATACAGCTTACTCTTTGCTTTGATAAAAACTTTTTTTCTGAGAAAATAATTTACCCAAACTTCTTTTTAAATTGTAGGTCCTTACATCCTACCCACCTTAAAATAATTTCGTCCTCAAAATTTACTATATTCTTGAAGTTTCTAATTCTCATGGAGATAACATCATCTAAAGTATACAGTATATTCGAAATAAAACTTACTAACTTATTAGTTTCAAGTTTTGTAGGTTTATCATGAAATTATGATGGTTTTACAAAAGTCATACATTTTGTGATTGGTTAGGTAACAACATCTTATAAAGGAAAATGATGTAACGAGGATGGAAAACAATTGGTGTTTCAGATAATTAATCGGAATTTTTACAAGATTTGCAGGTATCATGTATCGTAACAGAGGTTTTTGTAATCGGAGTCTATGTGACAAGGTTTCTCTAAAATGTTTTGTACAGCCAAAGAAAAAAAGGGAAAAAGTCCGTGTTTGTATGAAGATTGATATGGGCTGGTTGTCTGAAGCTCATTTCACACATTATTATTTCATGTTGAAAATGGACACAAAATATTTTGATATGGGTCACATCCCAAAACCTTTTGAAAATATTTTACACATATTTAAAATACATTAATAAATATGTTTTGCATTCTTTCATATTTAAACTAGTGTCGCACTCCCATGAGATACCCCTCACCCCTAATCTAGAATGCACACATAATGCAAGTATTTTAAACACCCTAGTTATGTAACCCAGCCTAACTAATACCTCAACACTAATCTTAGTCCCATACGTTACCATGTATCACGTGTTTACTTTATTTTACTTTAAATTCTCAGTTAGCTTTCACATTCACTTTATAATTATAATCCGCATTTATAATTCATCACTTCACTTCACATAACTTTATTTAGTTATTAATTCAACATTTACACCTTAGTGTCATATACCCATATATATGTTCTTCACACTTATATACTGTGACACCCCGACTAATTAAATACCGGGTAGCTATTCCTTTATTCAAATTAATTCAAAATGTCAAGTTGGTTCAGTTCGTAACATCACCGTCGAAAACATTTTTTTATAATTACTAGTCACCTAATATTTAAAAAGTGAGTTGTCAATGTTAATTAAATCCGATTAACATGCAATAAGTAGATTATGAAATGCTAACATAACCACCACAACATAGTCACAATAGAATAACCATAAAATAATAATGAAACTGGAGGAATACTCCTCACAACAATCCGAGTAACTGAAATAAACAAATACCAAGTCCGCATCACTAAATTAATTACAACCCAAAATCTGAAATAACTGAATAGATAAAGTATCTCTAAAAAGAAAATAGGGCGACATGCCCAACAGATGAGAAAATCTGATAATATAGAGTTAAGATCGAAAATGGAGGCGTCTACTGTCATGGTCCTGTAACTTCCACAACAGCTACAGTACGTCACCTGAATGGAACTCCTATGCTTGGTGTCCTTGTGGCTGGGAACCTAAAAGGTTTTTACAAAAAAATATATTTGGAAGCAAATGGGTCAGAGCCCGATTGTGAAAACAGTTTAAAAATATATCAAGTGTTTAATATCATTAAATAGTGAATATAAAGTACATGATAGTGTGTGCACTCACATGAGTTCCTCACTTCTCAACTAATTGTGCACTCCTATCGTACCCGTACCCATTCTAGTTATTCCCATACTTAACTAATCTAATATAAAATATAACATTATTATACGATTCACGATTTAATTCCGACATCTTCATTTAAACAGAGTGTCTTACATTTCTTCTCGGTTTCCCGTATTAGTAATACTACTTACTAGAGGGTTTCCATTTTTATCTTTACGAAAACGTTACTATTATTTATGCTCACATTTATACATGACAATGCATTTCAATTTACAGTATATTATCCTCATTATAAATATACAATAATTTCACCCCGAGGCTAAGCTACGGTGCCCACATACTCTGCTATCAAATCCCGGTACATCACGTACATTCGGACCACACATTTCGAATCTCTCAGGAATCGTTCTCAAATGACAATAATCACACATAATGGAGGCGAACATAGTTCACATCACATGGGTCACGCACATACCTACGCTCCCATGATCAGCAGATTTATTAACTTCTCAATAAGTCTGAGCTATGTCCTCGAGGTACCAATCTAAATCCCCCCATAGGCACTCAAAGATTAGATGGCCCTGATCGAACGCCGACCTCCCATGATAGCAAGTACGGTAGGTATGTTATACACATATAACTACATATACTAAGCATTCGCACATCTTAGAAATATCAATATATTAATAGAGGCATACTTCTCGTTCTTGTATCATCAATAATATCATACACTTATAAGTCCCCAGTTTATATACATTAAAGTTGTCAACTCTTCTCAAGTCGTAATTAGGCACTCGTTTCCTAATTCATAAGGGTCATTCGATTTAATACAAGGTTCTAAGTTTTACTCCTCAACGTACTCCAATCTCCCAAATATACTCACTAGTCAATAAGGGAAGGTTATTGCTCCATTAACTAAGTCTACGGGACATTTGAAATAAAATCAGGCCAAAAAGGCCATTTTGTCAACTCGTTAGAAGCCTCGTTCGAACGAGGCCCTTCGAACGAGTGTCGTTCAAACGAAAGGCTTCGAACAAACTACCAACTCGTTAGAAGGGGTACTGTCATCTCGTTAGAAGCTCGTTCGAACGACCTGGGCAGGTCTTCTAACGAGATGGCAGACTGCGCCCAGAATTTTCCAAATTTGATTTTTCTTCTTTCTCCTCTTCTCTAAATCCACCATAAGACATTACAAATACGTTTTTAATATTTGTAACTATTTTTAGTCACCCTAGATCATTCCTTAACATGCTTTTGGGCCAAATCTTACAATTTAACATGACAAAATCATAAATCCCCAATTCTTATTCCAAACCCTATGAACTTGAACCCAGAATTTTAATTTCATAAAAATACTCCTTATTAATCCGATTTCAGGTCATCAAAAGTTATGTTTTGTTCATTAAATTCATCCATAATCATTGAACATGCAAATTCCTACCCAAAATCACCAATTTCACAATAATTCCATTGGGTATTCTTCATCAAAATTTCCAAGACATAAACAGTTTTCTACACTATACATGGAGGAAATATTCAATGCAAATAACGACATCAAAACACTTGCCTTAGATTTGTTTCTTCTGAGTTGATGCTAGTGAATGAAGGTTGATTTTTCCCCTTTCTCTACAGAATTCTTTCAAGGATGGTGATGGTGGTTGGAGGTTTCTTTTAAAACTTCTTCAAACTCTCCCTTTAACTCCCGTAGCCCTCTAACTCACCTAATACTGATAATGGACTTAGTGGGTTCATTAGTAATATATTATTTAACCCTAAAATTCGTGCGTTTTAATTCACATATTTTTAAAATTACCAAAATACCCCTTTAGGTAGCCGGTTTGGCCTAAAAATGCCCCGGGACCCAAACTAAACCCCCGGCTAGTGTTTTCTGACTATTTCGACCCTTATGGACATGTTGGCACACTCAAAATGACCATTCGGTTGGTAAAAATATAATTCACTTTTTCATTTAAATAATTTCATTCCTGACGCGACTGACATGCGCGTCCCATCTAAATTTCCAAATTGTCATATTTCTGCCTCGTGACAATTTAAATATTTTCAATACTCATGCATTACCATACATACTCAGAAATATTAAATTTTAACATCATAATCAAATACCAACTCACATCTCGCTAGTATTTATTCTCGGGTTAATTCCCAATTAATTCTCATTTAATTTAATTAATCCCTTAAATAAAAATCAATAAAATTACGGGGTATTGCATATACGTATTTACACATAGAATTCCCGAGTTATCCTCTCGCATTCATATAAATTTATAGTTCATAATAACCTTTAATTCACCCGTATATATATATTTACACACACACACACACACACACACACACACACACACACATATATATATATATACCAATATACAAATAACATTAATTATATAAGCATATATATCACTTGCTAAATATGTATAACCGCAATCACTAGAGCATTACCTCGTGGATGCATTCTTTAGTATGCTATTAGGTACCAGGGATACACACCTCAACCTAGGACACCGGGTCGAAATCTATCCACTGAACCTAAATCGTAATGTAAATCGGAGGGGGTAATACTCATACATTTGTGGGTCATAACCATACCACATTATCCCGCTGGACTTAAAACTCACATAGAGTGGTCGTGCGACAGATCTATGACCCGAGACCGATACTACACTTTCTGGGATTCGCCAAGATAGACCACCCACTGTGTAAACCTCCACCAATAGCATCCACTAGACTAAGTATGTTTCACATGTATCAATATCACACACACACACACACACACACGCACACACACACACACACACACACACACACACACACACACACATATATATATATATATATATATATATATATATATATATATATATATATATATATATATACTGTCTCTATACCCGTATATATATAAATTAAAAGTCGTCTAACCATACATGTCACTTGTAGCACTAGCCTATATTATCCGAGTCTAAATACGACTCCCAAATCCATAAGTAGTCATATACTTATTTTTACATCACGATTATATTTTACCATGGACACTATGCATATCTCAATCCAACCCGTGCCCCAATTCCGTCCAAAAATCCCATTCAAATCCATAAAAATATTTCCGATTGTCGTTCATCCTAAACACTACTAAATCCATACCCCGACTCTTTCCCCACTATTCAAAGGTATTTAATAATATCTCTAATTTTTTCATATGTCCTGATCTTATCTACGGGCCCTATATATTAATTCAACACCAAATGGTTCTCAGAAATCCAAACAAAGAAAATTATTTCCCCATAATAGGTCTGAATCGATTGGGCTTCCAGGCCCAAATCAATGCACCCTTGAGGGCCGAATCGATTCGATTATGGCAGTAGCCCAATTATTCCAATAGGAGGTTTAATATCTCCCAATCACCCAATTTAATATATAACACCAATTCAACCCAAGGATTTCATTCTCTATCAATCCTAAGTATGATTAAACATATTTTCATATTTAAACTCACCCAAATATCATCTATTTCATGGGATTGAACATCAATTATGCAGAATTAATCCTCACCTTAATTCTAATACAATTTCCCAAATTCATATATCATTATCACCTCTTTTCAGAATTTAATCTCATATTTCTTTGTAAATAATTTATCTTTCCTATAGGGTTAAATTTTCAGATTCCATCGGTTATACTCATAAATTGATTTAATTAAATCAGTTCTCAAAAACCCATTTTTAACATATATAAATCCCACCCAAAAGTTCATATTTATTATTCACCAATCATGATATGAACTAAAGCACAATATATAATATCAAAACAAGTTAAAACACTTGCCTCTAATTGTAGAAATCTGAACTTGCTCCTTGAGATCCTCAACCTGTATTGATCTACGCCCCGAAATTGTTTAATCTCCTCCTAGCATGGTATTCTTGAATTTTCTCTTAAATTCCCCATCTCCCCTTGTATATTCCTCAAGCTAAGATGATTTAGAATCACATATGGTTGTGTCCCTTCTCTAAAACCCTTTTATCTTCCCCTAATCCCGAAATTGGGTTAAATAGTAACATTAAAATGACTTGAATACCCCCGTACGGGTCCCGTATAGCATAAAAAGTCCCCAAAACTCAATTACAACCTCCGGGTACCTAATTCTGACAATCTCGACCCATCCCCGATCATCCGTTTACTAGAAATCACCATCTAAGTCACCTATCATCAATTTACCATCTTGTTTCCAACATTACCCAATATGGGTATTCCGAATAAGATCATGTCAACCCTTTGCGTTTACCTACCTGCGAGGTAATATAAAATAATACATTTTCATTCAAGTTTATATAATAATGCATAAATATTAATCCAAAATTCACGTATTAATATTTATTTAATTTACTTTATTTCTTAAATTAATTAAATTACAAGTACACGTGTAATTTAAATATTTCGAAAAATATGGGGTGTTACATACTCCCCCTCCCTCCCCCACAAAGAAATTTCATCCCTAAAATTCGGATATTGCTGGTACTAAAAACTTTGGATCCTTACTTGTTCGACATCTGAATGTAACCAAAATCAAATCATGATAACATTATGGTACCTCCATCATATATCCGCTAGTGGTACTTTCCTGGCTGAAGGCCTACTCACTACGGCTCAAAACTAGCGACCAGTCTATTCAAATCACTTTATAGTGATATACTACATTATTTTTGAAGTCTTACCTTGACGATGATACATAAAACACATTGTCATCCTACTAAAAATACTCCAATAAGAGAGCATATATACCTCTGGCTCAATTATCTTAATACTGAAGAAAGACCCCATTTCCTAAGGTGCTAACTTCCTTTCTTACCGAACCACATAACTCCCTTCATGGGATACACCCACAAAAGTTCCTAACCACTCACATGAATCTTCAAAATCTTCAATTCGAGACGATGTAACTCTTACGACGTTCCTAAACTATACGAAAATAACTCCAGATTAACTCACTCCTTGTCGATTGACCCTATGTCACTTTCGGCCCAAGAAGCTTGTTGCCTCTCATCTCTAACCAAATAGAAGGCGAATGATAAGGTCTCACACACAAAGCCTCAAAAGGTGACATGGTAATAATAAACTGGTTTTAGTTATTACATGCAAATCTACCAATGGTAATTACTCCTCCCATTTACCCTAAAATTCAGAATATGTATCCCTCGCATTCTCTAACCTTTTAGTCACCTCTACCATCTACTCCTCTGTATACGGGTAATACATCTTGATCAAAATGAAACTTCGTATCCATCACTTCGTGATGATCCCTATCAGAGATTGGACCCAAGGATCTTAGTTTGATCCATAATAATATTGGGCGATCTCGTGTGTTAGCTCCTCCCTTTCCTTTAATGAAATGTTAGGCACACTGCCCGATAGTGTAACTAGTCCAACTTAATAATTACTACTCCATATCGATTGACCAATCCCACAACCCAAAGTAAATCTTGACCTTTTCACGGAATTAGTGAACCAACAATAAATTTCATCAGTTTTCCTATCCATTCTGTCACTGGAATCACCAATTATTGCAAAATTTTGGTTCATAGCCTCGAAGCAACCTTTTCCCATCTACGAGTGGTGTACCTGAAGACAACTTCATTATGTCTCACTCCCTTCTAATCCAATCACTTTATATTCCACATTACGTGGTACATATTACTCCCCTTCCTAGGGTATACCAAAATCATGACAACTGCATCTTTTCCAAAACTACGCATTTCCTTGGCCCTTTTCATCTTATAGAAATTAACATCCTATTTATGTGCAAGCCACCCTCAAATTTTAACTGAGTAAGACTCCGTGATGATTCCCCAAAACATTTTAATCCTCCCTTGGCAAACGATATCCTTCACCAGTGTATCCATAGTCTTCAACCCATCTCGGGTGTGATCGTTCTCCTTAGAGTATATATATTCAGACTATATTCATCTTAACGAGGTTCAGTCCATCTTAGTTTTCCAATTTTGCCTCTAATTTCCCATAGGTACGTGGTCTAACACCTTTATTACCACATCCCCTGATCTCGAACGATTCTAAAAATCAACCTAACTAAGGGGCCATTATAACCTATCTCCCGTGGATATCTACACAATATAATAGATGTAATATATATATATATATATATATATATATATATATATATATATATATATATATATATATATATATATATATATATAACTTGGCCCCGCATGCTCCACGTGTCTATATAGTAAAGACATGCTCAATTACCCGTTAATTGTGATTCAATTATCCTCGAGACTGCCCCACCTATCAATTAGTGGTGCTAACGCTTCCCAGTGCTTTATACACAACACTACCCTGCTCCACTCGCCCTTATATCGTAAAATATTTCTCAGCTAAAAGTTTTTTCTCCACATGTAAATTAATTAACATTCAAAACTGATTCCCTAACATCCAACATCTCCTAATAAGAAACTCCCTGAAACACTATCACCTAGCATCCCCAGTGATCGAGATCCTTCGGCCCAAAACACATAACCAGGACACTCAAAATCCTGTCCCAAGACATATAAGTCCAATCTCAACTCCCACATCTTTAAAGGAGTCATACAATGTTACACTCACACTATCACTATATCGTCAGCGCTAATCAATAATGAGCTAATCTCTCCATTTAGCGATAAACTCAATATCCCCTGAATCATATTAGTAAAGTCCATACAAACCAGGATCGAACAACTATATGTGACACCCCGCCCAATTAAATATCGGGTGATCAGTCCTTTATTAAATTAAAATAGAATATTCGGTTGGTTCATTCTTAGTATCACTATCAAAAAACTTAATATGATTAAATGCTTAACATTTAATTAGGCTAGTGTCAAAAATAATTACTCATAACACAATCATTTAGTTTCTTTTAATAAATTACGCACTCCATTAACTAACTGAACTACACAAATAATCAAATACCATCCACTGAACTAAATAATAAAATAATAAATACTGGAATGAACGTCCCAGTTAAAATGCCCACAATCATCAATATAAAATACCAAGTTTAATTGAAACTGAAATACTTATTAGAAATACAAAAATCTCTTGAAATAAACATAGTCTGAGAATGGAGACATACGTCCTGAATAGAAAGTCTGATTAAACTAAAATAAATGATAGATGTATTGAATCTCAAGGACCTACAGCTTCCACAATCGCTGCAACTTGTCAAATAGATTTGGTGTCCATGTGTCTGGGCACCTATTATAATCATATATATATATATATATATATATATACATGAGCAAAGATGTGTAAGAACAGGTCAGAACCCGTGTAAAAATTGTTTTAAAATAGCAAGTGCATAAATACAATTTAGCTAATATTATATACATGTTAGAAATTTATGCTCTCACTTGAGATGCTCACCTCTCCACTAATGTGCACACCTAATGCATCTTCTAACCCATACTAGCTATGCTACCCAGCCTAACTAGTTTGATCCCACTTTATCACTACTTACGTTGACCTGTAGTACACCCATATCACCCATACAATATACTATTAACATATTTTATCTCAAATGGCTTATTTACATTTTCACCATTCGTGTAGTTAATCTTTTACTCACTAAAGATTAAGTTATATATCATCATTACCATATCTACTAATTCGCACAGTAGAATTTTTCTCAAGTATATATATATATGCAAATCATGCACCCCTATGTTATGACCTCTTGGTGCAATGCATACTTTACTATCGTATCCCGGTACATCTCACACTGAATAAGGATAAGGGTTCGGATAAACTCTCACAAACCATCAAAATACAATAACACATATTCGTGGTGAACATAGTTCCTAGCCCAATAGGTCATGCACATACCTACGTTCCCATTAAACCGTCGAACTATCATATCTCTGATAGCACGTGTCTAAGGTTCTATCTAAAATCCCCCCGAAGGCTCCTTAGGATAAGACTGTCAACCTCTACCCGATAGTAAGCAGCGTAAGTATGTCATACACATAATAATCAATCCATAGGTATACACATAACCTATTATAGTCTTAGGTATTCAGACAACCTAACGTGAACCTTAGGTATACACCCAACCCAATTCTTTTCATTAAACACGTAGTATAATCCCCTCTACTATTCACCGCATATTAGCCCTTTGTGTTTATTCTCACTCTCGGAATTAAATTATTAAAGATCCTAATTCTTTGAGGAAAACTTTGAAAATCTGAAATCTCGTTAGAAGTCCCAATAATGTCATTCGAACAAAACTTTGAACGAAAATGGACTATGCATTCTTCTTTCGAATGAGTTTGTTTGAACCTAAATCGAACGAAATAATCTCTGATTTCTGGTTTGTAACATCATTGGTAATCTCGTTTGAACGACATTCCAGTTCCCCAGGTCGATCTAACGACCATGACCCAAATTGTCCTCTACCTTTGTATTTTTGCATTTTTCTTCCATTTTTGTCCACCCAATTCATGTGTACTTTTACCCAACACATAATCACTCATCCTAAATTATTTCTACACCTAATAGGATGTCTTTCAACATAGTTTAACATCAAAATTCCATTAAAAATCAAGTATAGATACATTATTTCAAGAAATCCTTAAAAGCCCTAGATTTCTATAATCACCATTTATGTCTAATCTAAACCCAAATTAAATTTGTATTTAATCATGCATAAATCCCAGAATTTATATCAATAAATAGGGTTTCTCAATCTATATGAAGTTCCTACCCAAATTGATCATTTGAAATCAATTTAATCATCAAATTCATTATCTCATGGATGATTCAATAACCTAGTCTAACATGGGTAATATATGCACAAAATTTGGCAAGATAAACACTTACCTTATGGAGAACATCTGATTCGTTGAATGAAACTGGTATTGAGGTGATCATCTCCTCTCGATCTACACATTAGTGGGATTGGTTGTGTGAGAGCCTGAGTTTTGCACCAAGAACACCTATGGAGCTCTTCGTCTTCCTCTTTAGTTCTCTCTCTCTCTCTCTCTCTCTCTCTCTCTCTCTCTCTTAGGTTTAGAAACTGACAACCTCCATCTAACCCACGTACCTTTACTTTTAATTTCCCAATTTTCATCCATTTTAATTTCCCGAATCCAAATAAAACACCCAGGTAGAGTCTTCTAACTATCTTGACCCTTCCGGACTCATTGACATACTTAGAATACCCATACGAGTTACTTAAAAATAAATTATCTTTTTAACCCATTGAAGTAGTCCTGACATGATTCACGCGCACGTCCCGACTTAATTTACCAAACCGTCGTATTTCTTACTCACGACAAATTTATAATATCATTATCCCATACTACTTCCTCACACAGTAATATTAAATAATTTTGAATAATAAGTATTAACCCCTAGCACGCTAGTTAATATTTATTTTAAACTGGATTAATTAATAATTAATTTCTCACATTTAATTTAATTAATCCCACAATAATAATTAATCTCATAATTATTAAAATCAACAAAAATACGGGTATTACATACTTCCCCCCAAATAATGGAATTTCATCCCGAAATTCGAAAAATAAGGCATACCTAGCACGAATAGGTCTGGATACTTCTCGCGCATATCTTCCGCTCGCTCCCAAGTAGACTCCTCTATATTGTGATGTTCCCACTAGACCCATACCAGTGGAACTAATTTGGACCTCAGTCTCCTCTCACTGTGGTCTAGAATAGCCACGGGTCTCTCATCATAAATGTCTGGATGTGGGTCTAACTTCTCTATCGCGACGTGAGTGTGAGCCAACTCATCTCGGAGATACCACATTCATATCGAATATTGCATATTTCTGCCCTATATCTTTTTGCATTCTACCACTTTTATAGTCCTTAGTGCCTATATTTATGATCATTAACCATAAAACCTTGGATTTGGATATATACATGCTTTGCAGAGGTTAATTGTTCTTTTATAGGTATTGGAACGCTAAACGTGAGGATCCGTTGCATTTCGAAGAAGTTCCGTCGTCGGATGCTACTTTAAGGTCAATATGATATTTTCAAACTCACTATTTTGTATGTAATGAAGTTACCATCATGTATATCATCAACTTATATTTATGTGGCCACTGACCGTGCGTCATTCTGACTCCGAATGAGGAAGTTATGGCCATTTTCGAACGGTTTCGGTATTTTCTTCTACTTCAAGGGAATTTTGATAATTTCTTACTGAATGATTTGGAGGATTTGAAAATATAATCTTATATATAATTGAATTAGCTTCGCGTTGGTTCCAACCACACATCATTTCAATTTCGTATGAGGGAGTTATGGCCATTTTCGCGCAACGCGTCAAAATTGGTTCGAAAAGGAAAAGGGGGTAGTCAAAACCGCGGTCGACCGGTACCAAACATGAGGTCGATCGGGCCCATCAGATATGTATGAAAAATGACTTTTTTTGGGTTTTTTGACTTGGTTTTCTTGGGGGTTTATTTTGGGGTATTAATATAATGTTGTAGGCTTTTATTTGGAAGATATTTTCATTTTTTAGGTTTGTTTTGGGGGATTCTGTATGGAGCTTCCCTCTCCTCTCTTCTCTTTGGGTTTACACCCATTTGTGTATGTAAGTATTACTATTAATGTTCTTCTCCATTAATGTACTTTCCATTTTTGTTCTCAAGCTTTGTAACCTAGATTTATTTGCTTTCCTTACTTCCTTGCATTTAATTTATGCCTTTCATTATGTTGTGTAGCTAATTTAGCCTAGGTTGTGATGGATTGAACTCACCTAGGATTGATATGTTGCTTTGCTTTGGTGATGGAGTTTCACGAGTCTATTTTGAGTGGGTTGTCCTAGTCATTACGCCTAGGAGATTTGACGGGACATATCATGTATGCTCCATGCTTACGACCTTGCATGCGTAATTTTTGGGGTATTTGTTGACACCAAAATCTTATTAGATTTTTATGCGAATTTAGGGGTGTGACAACTCTTGATTTAATTAACTGTCGAAACGAGACGCAGTCTTAATAACTCGTCGACGCATGTAACCATTTTTTACTAATTAACTCGGGTGAGGGATACCCGACGCAACCTATAGTTTTTATTCGCTTTGTTAACGTAGTTTAAATACACTCGCCTAGTTTAATCTTTTCTCTTTATTATCTTTTCCTTTTTGTTAAAATTATCTTTTACACTTTTATTTTAAAAGTATTAGACCAATTAAATTCTAGTAACTTTTCTTTGTGGATTCGATACCCGGACTAGCCCCTATACACCCTTAAAAGAGTGTAGTCATAGTTTATGTCAAACGAACGACATCGGTGATGCGACACCCCGACAAAACCCAGCTAATCAAAATGGCACCGTTGTCGGGGACTAGTTTGTTTTAGAATTTATTTGATTTTGTATTTCGTAGTATTTTCTTTTTATTTGTATTATTTGCCTACCACTTTTGTAGGACTTCTACATTTGAGCGCCAAGAAAAGCTTAAATTTCCCGCGCGCATCTACTTTGTGGAATTCTCCACTTCGAGCCATTTTTGGGGTAAGCATGTCTTATTTCAATTCTTTCGGTAATCATTGTTATAATTCTCAAAATTCTCATAATCCTATGACTTTAGGTCAATAATTAGAGTCCCAAAAATTTACAAATTCAAAAATGACTTTGGGCGAGTATAACGCAAGCCAAAACTTGGGTTATTGTAATTTTGATGATGATGATAATGATTTTGGGCCTCTAATTCCTTATAATAGGAATTTTGAAATGAATTGCAATAGTTTTCAAAATTCTTATAATAATGAGTTTAAGTTTAAGTCCGATGATAATTTTCAAAGTTTACATTTTCAAGAATCCGCGCCCCAGCCTATGACTTTTGGCGAGGGCCTGCATATGCTTGAAAATGAGAAGATTGAAAATCGTTATCGGGAAGAAAATCATTTGTGGGAACATGAATTGGATTTATTATTTGAATCCTACAATGGTTTTTCTTCCGAGACTTTTGAAGTCGAGGAATGTTTTGAACCAAATGAGGACTTTGAGCCTACTTTGGAACAAACCATTGTTTACTTTTCCCATTGCATAATAGATATTGAAAGTGAGGATGAAAATGAAAATGACATAATATCTATTTGCAATGAAATGATTTCTTCTTTGGCCCCTCAAAGAAGAACATTTCATCGAAAATGATCTTATTTCCTTCGAAACTCAATCTTCATGCGATGATGATTCATCTCGTGAGTTTGAATTTCTTTCCTCCCCATTTTCGTCTTCTGTTATCACACCATCACAAGTACCTGATGAATCGGTTTCAAACTTTAATGTGTTTAACCTTTTTGCCGATGAGGAGTACTTGATCGAGTCGCCTTCCATAAACGCATCTTTGCCTTCATGTGCACCACCTCCCATTCCAATTTCAAAATCTTTGGGAGGATATTTTGCTTTTCTCGATCCCCACATTTTTTTTTCACCCATTCAATCCAAATCTCCCATCGTCCCTCCAAGACTTTTAATTGGCAATGGTTCATTTCTTACTCCTTACACGTGCCTTTCGTTGTTCAAACGTAATTATTATTTTTTGGGAGGCATGCATGAGTGGGAGGGTACGTCGTGGATCTTTCAAAGTCAAATCATTTTTGTGGTGGGCCCTCAACTATTTAGACTTCTAGTGTATAGTGAGTGTGAAGCCTTAATAGTAGGTTGTATATTGTTAGATTTTTTTTCTTTCTTTCTTTTTATCTTTTCTTTCCTTTTTAATTTAGTCTAGTGTAATTAGTTGACTTTTTGTTATTTTTTTTGCTATGATCGGTACTAACTTGTTTTGTAGATTCTTTGGACTTGTTCTTATGGGGATTGCTCCAATTTTGGGTAATATCGCTATTTTCCTCTCTTTAACTTGGTTCTTAATTCACATTGTGGACAATGTTAGATTTTAAGTTAGGGGTGTGGGATATTCTATCCATTTCTTTATTTAGTCCATGTTTTTGACCACATGTTAGTTACTAAGTATGCTTTCTTAGAAAAAATAAAAAATTCAAAAAGATTTTCTCTCTTTTTTCCCCTTTTTTGGGCATCTTGCCTTTGTTTCCGATGATAGATTTCAATAATTGCTCGATCCAATAGATAACTCAACGATGCATGTTCTCAATTTTAGAATTTATTAGACTTTAGTCTTCAATTATTGATATTATGAATAACTTCATGAATTAAACGTTAATCCCTTGAGCACATGCACTTTTCTTGCATTATTGATTTGTTTAAGATGTTTATAACTCGGTAATCTTTTGTTGCATTGTATATACTTACACCGAGTAAGCTTTGTACCTTTAATCATTTTTGAGTGTATACACTATTCTTTTCTCTTTGAAAATGTTACAGTCGTTGGTAATCTCTCTATTCTTTCATTTTATCGTTCATTAATTGAGTTCGTTCTTGAAATGTGTTACTTGAGCATGATTTTCAAAGTGTGTTTTGACTCGATAATTGCGTAAACTTTATGAAATAATCATAGGCCATCTTTGTTATATCACCCATATTAGCCTTAACCTCACCGTATATGTTTACCCTCGTCAACCCCTTTGAGCCTTAATATTAGCATTTCGTTGCATAACCCCAAATCCCATAACCAACTCCAAATTGGAGTTTTAAACCATACATACACCTTCCATACCTTTTTTTGGAATATTACTTGGGATTGAATGTTGTTGTGTTGTGGTTGCAATTTAGGCATATGAGAGTGAGAAAAGAAAAAGAAAAGAAAAAGAGAAGAAAAAGAGAAAGCAAAAAGCAAAAAGTAAAAGAAAACAAAAGAAAACATGAGAAAAAGAAGAAAAGAACGAGAAAGAGAAAGAGAAAGTAATATATGCTGTATATAGTTCAATAAGCTTTGATTACTCTCCAATTGTCATATCAAATGCCTTATTTGGAAGTTACTTTCCAATTTTGATTTTGCCCACATCTTACCCATTATCCCGAGTTTTCATTCCGAACACTTTGAATCCGTACATACATTCCTTTCATTTAGTACCCTACCCTAGCATACATGATAACCCTACTAAAGTCCTATGTGATCTTAAGTAGATGTAATTCAAATTTTTAAATAGTTTTGTTAATCTGTGAAATACATTTCGCCTCCTTTAATGAGCGGTATCTTTCATTGAGATTACATTTTTAATTTCACATATAGTGTTCTTCATTTGTGACATGTGTGCGGCCTAGTTTCCATTTACATTTACTCTTTATGCTCGCATGTTCCGTGTGTTAACTCCCTGTTTCGAGTGAATTCACTTGATGAGTGTAATGCCCGTGAGGATTGAATATATGCTTGTTTTAATTTTTATTCGATTTATTTAAGTTTTTTCCAAATCATACTATATATGTGCTTGTTCCCCTCCCACATTTTAAGGTTTCAATTCTATGAGGTGCATTCTATAATCTTAATGATTTCATATCGAATGTTGCATATTTTCGCCCAATATCTTTATGCATTCTAGCACTTTTTACAGTCCTTAGTGCCTATATTTATGCTTATTTACTATAAAACCTTGGATTTAAATATATGCATGCTTTGCAGGGGTTAATTGTGCTTTTATAGGTATTGAAGCACTAAAAGTGAGGATCTGTTGCATTTCGGAGAACTTCCGTCATCGGATGCTACTTCAAGGGAAATATGATCTTTTTATACTCACTATTTTGTATGGAATTAAGTTACCATCATGCATATCATCAAATTATATTTCCGTGGCCACTGACCATGCGTCATTTTGACTCCGAATGAGAAATTTATGGCCATTTCTGAAAGGTTTTAATATTTTCTTCTACTTCAAGGGCATTTTGGTAATTTCATATTGCATAATTTGGAGGGTTTAAAAACATAATCATGTATATAATTGCATTATCTTTGTGTCGGTTCTGACCACGCATCATTTCGATTTCGTATGAGGGAGTTACGGCCATTTTCGTGCAACGCGTCAAAAATTGGTTCAGAGAGGAAAAGGGGGCTGTCAAAACCGTGGTCAACCGGTCCCAAATATGGGGTCGACCAGGTTCATCAGATATGGGCGAAAAATGATTTATTTTGGGTTTTTTGACTTGGTTTTGTTGGGGGTTTATTTTGGGGTATTAATAGAATGTTGTAGGCTTTTATTTGGAATATTTTTTCATTTTTTAGGTTAGTTTTTGGGGATTCTTTATGTAGCTTCCCTATCCTCTTTATCTTTGGGTTTACACCCATTTGTGTATGTAAGTATCACTATTCATGTACTTCACCATTAATGTAATTTCCATTTTTGTTCTCAAGCTTTGTAACCTAGATTTATTTGCTTTCCTTACTTCCTTGCATTAAATTTATGTCTTTCTTTATGTTGTGTAGCTAATTTAGCCTAGGTTGTGATGGATTGAAATCACCTAGGGTTGACATGTTACTTTGTTTTGGTGATGGAATTTTATGAGTGTATTCCGATTGGGTTGTCCTAGTTATTACGCCTAGGAGATTTGACGGGGCATATCATGTATGCTCTGTGCTTACGACCTTGCATGCGTAATTCTCGGAGTATTTGTTGACGCCAAAATCTTATTAGCCTTTTATGCGAATTTAGTGGTGTGACAACTCTTGATTTAATTAACTGTCGAAATAAGACGCAGTCTTAATAACTCGTCGACCCATGAAACCATTTTATACTAATTAACTCGGGTGAGAGGTATCCGACACAACCTATAGTTTATATTCTCTTTGTTAACGTACTTTAAATACACTCGACTAGTTTAATCTTTTATATTTATTATCTTTTCCTTTTTGTTAAAATTATCTTTTACACTTTTATTTTAGAAGTATTAAACCAATTAAATTCTAGCAACTTGTCTTTATGGATTCGATAACCGGACTGGCTGTTATACTCCCTTAAAAGAGTGTAGTCATAATTTAGGTTTTTGTATAGAGTTGGTGAGCGGAATATAACAAACGACCGGCGTCGGTGATGCGATACCGCGACAAAACCCAGATAATCAATATCGTCTCAACGACGAAATGTGGAACACATCATGAATGCGGTGTGATACGACGCAAATATTGCGTATTTCACCCGTTAACCTACGCGTTATTAGCCCCCTCGGGTATCTCAATCCCTATATTTATGCTCGTTAACCAGACAACCTCGGATTTCTATGTTAACATGTTTTGCAGGGGTTAATTGAGCTTTTGTAGGTATTTGGATGCTTTGTATGAAGTTCGGACGCATTCCGGTGAAGTTCCGTACACAATCGCACGCGCAAGGGCATTTTAGTCTTTTCACAGTTTGGGTACCTGGCCCGACATCTCACGGAAGTAGTATCCCTCCTCACTAGCTTCGCGTGGCCGCGAACGGTGCGCGATTTCGATTCATAACGAAGAAGTTACGGAGATTCTTGCGAAGGAAAAACAAGGAAAGCAAAATAGGAGAAGAGAAGAGGAAGAGAGGAATGCAGTAGGCTGCTGCATTCTGCCCTGCTTGATCGATCGATCGAACCATTTGGTCGATCGATCGACCATTCTGATTTGTTGAATTTTTGCCTAGGTCGATCGATCGACCAAAAGGGTCAATCGATCGATGCTCTGTTTTCTGCAGATATTTTGCCTTCTTTTCTTTCTTCTTTATTTTTATTCCAACTTACTATATAAGCCAATTTTGTTGTAATAAGTTGGAAGACCAGTACATACACGATTTTTAGGTTAGAATAGTTAGGGTTTGGGGATTTGAGAGCTCATTTTCTCTTCTTCTTGGATTGACAACCCATGTGGTTTTGTAAGATTGAACTAGTCACTTCCTATCCATTAATATAGTTTGTTCTTCATCTTTCCTTGCCTTAGTAATTTAGTTTCCATGCTTTCTAACTAGTTTACTTTCTTTAATTCTTGATTTCCTAGTCTAATTAACATAATTTAGTTTAACTCACCATGCACCCTTAGATAAATAGGGTCGGGATTTCATTTCCGCCATTTTCGGGCCCCGAGCTCCGAAAACTAGGTTTCGTGCAAAATCGCGTTTAATTGAAACCGTGTGTATTAAAGTTGGATTGTTATGCGTTTAACTTTATTTGTCACGCAACTTTAGTGTTTATAGCGACAATCCGAATTTAATCCGCGTGCGACCATTTTCCATTAAATGTTTAATCTCGCAACTATGGCTTAAATTCCTTATTGTGTGATGTTTATGCTTAATTGGATATGCTCGATTAAATTGCTTTCGAGCCTTAACTCTAGTTAGTAGTTGTTTCGATCTGTGTGGTAGGATGCGATCCCGATCCTCTCTTTACTTTTGTGTAGCGTAACTTATTCTTTTCTTTTGTCACCATTTCCAATCATCACCTTTTCTTATTTCTTTTACACCTTTTTTATTCTTGAAGTTATAAAACAATTAACATATAAAATTTAATCACTCCATGTGGATTTCTTACGATACCCGACTTACCGTTGTGCTTGCTTGTCAAGTGTGGTAGTAGCTTAGGTTCTTTTGTATCGTGGCGGCGAAACACACAACAATTGTGTCCTCACACGAACACACTTTTTCTGCCCGGTCACTAAATGGCGCCGTTGCCGGGGAGTGTGTTTTAGATAGTAATTGTTTTATTATTTCGTAGTATTTTTCCTTTTGTATTTGTATTCTTTGTTTTAACCTTTTTTGCAAGATAACATATTTGAGCGCTAAGAAACTTTGATTCGCGGTTGCTCACTTTCTTCCTCGGATTCTCCATCTACAAACAACGAGGTAATCATGTCCTACTATTATAGTTATTACGGTTATTATAATTATTCATACTTTGGGGATAGTTTTCAAGTTTTTCATTTTCAAGATTTTCTTGAAAATGAAAGACTTGAAAACATTTATCGGAATGAAAATCGTTATTGGGAGCTTGAGTTGGATTCATTATTCGAATCCAATGACGATTCTTATTTCATTACTTTCGAAGACGAGTTTCAACCAAATGAGGAGTCCGAGGCTATTGAGCCGAGGAAGCCTACTTTGTAAGAGACTTTGCATCTTTACTCCCAAGGTTTGGAAAGCCTAAATGATGCTGGAATGAGACTTGGTGCACTTTGCGATGAGATGAATTCTTATGCACAAAACAACGAGGAAGTGGAAACTTGTGTTTCACCTCAATTTTTCAAAGAATTTCTCATCGAATGTGAATCTTTCTCCCCCAAAATTCAATCTCCTTCCGACAATGAGTCGATTGAGATTGAATTTGTTTCATCACCATATTCGTTTTTCGTGATTGAACCATTAGAATTACCGGTTGATTCCTATGAGTCGGTAGAAACTTTTAAAACTTCTACACTTTTTGCCGATGAGGACTCTTTACATGACTTGTTTTCGATGGATGTTATCCCCACGTGTGCACCATCTCCCATTCTATTTGAAAAATCTTTGGGAGATGAGTGGATTTTTCTTGGACCTCAAGTGTACCTTTCCCCCTTATTATCCAAATCCCCCATCGTCCGCCCAAAATTTCAAATCGGCGATGGTTCACTTTTTTCACCACCCAAATGCCTTTCGTTGTTCAAACGGAATTCATATCTTTTGAGAGGCATGTTCGCTTTGGAGGGTCCATCGTTGATCTTTCAAAGTCAAATACCTTTTTGGGTGGACCCTCAACTATTTAGACTTCTAGTGTATAGTTAGTGTGAAGCCTAAATACTAGGTTGTAAATAGTTAGCTTTTTAATTTTCTTTCTTTCCTTTTTAATTTAGTCTAGTGTAATTTGTTAACTTTTTGTTATTTGTTTTTGCTATGCTCGGTACTAACTTGTTTTGTAGATTTCATTGGACTCGTGCTTATGGAGATTGCTCCAATTTTGGGTAATATCGTTCTTTTCCTCTCTTTGTGTTGTGTTCTTAATGCGCATTGAGGACAATGCAACATTTAAGTTAGGGGGTGTAGGATATTCTATCCATTTCATGTGTAGTCCATGGATTTGCTCACATTTAGTTACTAAGTATGCTTTTTTGTGAAAAATTTGAAAATTTTCAAAAATATTTTCTTTCTTTTTTCTCCTTTGTTGGGCATTTTGCCTTGTTTTCAGTGATAAATTTCAATAATTGCCCGATCCAATAAACAACTCAATGATGCATATTCTCGATTTTAGAAGTTATTGGACTTTAGTCCTCAAATCATTGATATTGTGAATAACTTCATGAATTAAACTTTATCCCATGAGCATATGCACTTTCCTTGTTATATTGATTTGGTTTAAGATTTTTATAACTCGGTTATCTTTTGTTGCATTGTATATGCTTACACCGAGTAAGCTTCGTACCTTTCGTCATTTGTGAGTGTTATACACCTCTTTGAAAACGTTGAATTCGTTGGTAATCTCTCTAATCTTTCATTTGACCGTTCATTAATTGAGTTCATGCTTGAAATGTGTTACTTGATCATGATTTTCATATATTGTTTTGGCTTGAGAATTGCGTAAACTTTGTGAAATGATCATAGTCAATGTTTGTTATGCCACCCATATTAGCCTTGACCTCACCATATATGTTTCCCTAGTCAACCCCTTTGAGCCTAAATACTAGCCTTTCGTTTCATTACCCAAAATCCCATAACCAACTCCAAATTGGAGTTTTAAGCCATACATACACCTTACATACCTTTGTTTGGAATGTTACCTTGGATTGAATGTTGTTGTTGTATTGTGGTTGCAATTTTAGGCATATGAGAGTTTGATAAGCAAAGAAAAGAAAGTAGTGAAAAAAGTGAAGAAAAAGAGAAAGCAAAAAGAAAAAGAAAACAAAAAAGAAAAATTGAGAAAAAGAAGAAAAGAAAAGAAAGAGAAAATTTGTAAATGTTGTGTATAGTGTTCAATAAGCTTTGATTACTCTCCCCGATGATATATCCAATGCCTTTTCGGAACTTGTTTTCCAATTTTGATATTGCCCGCATTTTTCCATTATTCCAAGTTTTCATCTCCGAACACTTTGAATCCGTACATACATATCCTTCATTTCGTACCCTAGCCTAACCTACATTACAACCCTATAAAGTCCTATGTGATCTTAGGGTGAATTTAATTTAAAAGTCATAATAGTTTTGATAGTCTGTGAAAATGCATTTCGCCTCTTTTAGTGTGCGGTATCCTTTCATTGAGATTACAGTTTTTCATTTTATATATAGCGTTCTTCATCTGTGACATGTGCGCGGCCTAGTTTCCATTTACATTTACTCTTTATGCCCGCATGTCACGTGTATTACCTCCCTTTTCATAGTGAATTCATTTGTTGAGTGTAATTCCCGTGAGGATTGAATGTATGCTTGCTTTGATTAGTATCCGATTTATATAAGTTTTTTGCCAAATCATATTTTGCATTTGCTCTCCCCCCTCCCACTTTTAAAGTTTCAATTCTATGAGGTGCATTCAACTTGTTAATAACAGCGGACTTTAGCTTGAATTCGTTCAATGTGCTAATAACATGTTTGAAATATTTTTCGTTGTTGTTGAGTTTGTCGTATGTTGGGTTGGGCATATTTTGAGGAAACCATATGATGTTTGTGGGTTTCATCCCTGAAAACCCTCACGAGACGACACTCGTCCACTAGGGTAACCTAGGGGTTTAACGGCTTATTGCATATGCTAAATGCAATCGTTCGCCCGCGAAAGTGGCCTTATCTTTTTTTTTCTTTTATACCATACTTTTGTACTATCCCCTGCTTTTGATTTTGTTGTAGTTCTCATTGTTTCCTATTTCATTGCTAGGGACTAGCAATGTGTAAGTTAGGGGGTGTGATACGACGCAAATATTGAGTATTTCACCCGTTAACCTACGCGTTATTAGCCCCCTCGGGTATCTTAATCCTTATATTTATGCTCGTTAACCAGACAACCTCGGATTTCTATGTTAACATGTTTTGCAGGGGTTAATTGAGCTTTTGTAGGTATTTGGATGCTTAGTATGAACTTCGGACGCATTCCGGTGAAGTTTCGTACATAATCGCACGCGCAAGGGAATTTTAGTCTTTTCACAGTTTGGGTACCTGGCCCGACATCTCACGGAAGCTGTATCCCTCCTCGCTAGCTTCGCGTGGCCGCAAACGGTGCGCGATTCCGATTCATAACGAAGAAGTTACGGCGATTCTTGCGGAGGAAAAACAAGGAAAGCAAAATAGGAGAAGAGAAGAGGAAGAGAGGAATGCAGTAGGCTGCTGCATTCTGTCCTGCTTGATCGATCGATCGACCCATTTGGTCGATCGATCGACCATTCTGATTTGTCGAATTTTTACCTAGGTCGATCGATCGACCAAAAGGGTCGATCAATCGATGCTCTGTTTTCTGCAGATATTTTGCCTTCTTTTCTTTCTTCTTTATTTTTATTCCAACTTACTATATAAGCCAATTTTGTTGTAATAAGTTGGAAGGCCAGTACATACACGATTTTTAGGTTAGAATAGTTAGGGTTTGGGGATTTGAGAGCTCATTTTCTCTTCTTCTTGGATTGACAACCCATGTGGTTTTGTAAGATTGAACTAGTCACTTCCTCTCCATTAATATAGTTTGTTCTTCATCTTTCCTTGCCTTGGTAATTTAGTTTCCATGCTTTCTAACTACTTTACTTGCTTTAATTCTTGCCTTCCTAGTCTAATTAACATAATTTAGTTTAACTCACCATGCACCCTCAGATAAATAGGGTCGGGATTTCATTTCCGTCATTTTCGGGCCCCGAGCTCCGAAAACTAGGTTTCGTGCAAAATCGCGTTTAATTGAAACCGCATGTATTAAAGTTGGATTGTTATGCGTTTAACTTTATTTGTCACGCAACTTTAGTGTTTATAGCGACAATCAGAATTTAATCCGCGTGCGACCATTTTCCATTAAATGTTTAATCTCGCAACTTTGGCTTAAATTCCTTATTGTGTGATGTTTATGCTTAATTGGATATGGTCGATTAAATTGCTTTCGAGCCTTAACTCTAGTTAGTAGTTGTTTCGATCCGTGTTGTAGGATAAGATCCCGATCCTCGCTTTACTTTTGTGTAGCGTAACTTATTCTTTTCTTTTGTCACCATTTCCAATCATCACCTTTTCTTATTTCTTTTACACCTTTTTTATTCTTGAAGTTGTAAAACAATTAACATCTAAAATTTAATCACTCCCTGTGGATTTCTTACGATACCCGACTTACCGCTCTGCTTGCTTGTCAAGTGTGGTAGTAGCTTAGGTTCTTTTGTATTGCGGCGGCGAAACACACAATGATTGTGTCCTCACACGAACACACTTTTTCCGCTCGCACAAAATGATTTTCATTCCGATAAATGTTTTCAAGTCTTTCATTTTCAAGACATTCTTGAAAATTAAAAACTTGAAAACTATCCAAGTATGTATGCCACAAGTCCAATTCTCTCAAAAATAGGAAATGGTCCTACGTATCTCGGAGTCAATTTCCCTTTATTCCCGAACCTCATTACTCCTTTCATTGGAGACACTCGCGGTAGCACCTAGTCCCCCACTGAAAAATCCCTAAAGAACCTCTTAGCATCAGCGTATATTTTCTATCTATCCTGAACTACCCATATATGACTCCTTATCATCTCAATCTTGGCCGACGTATCCTGAATCACCTTTGGCCCGAGTAACTTGTTGTCCCCCATCTCCAACCAACAAATAGGAGAATGACAAGGCCTACCGTATAGTGTCTCAAATGGGGCCATGCCAACAGTAAAATGGTAGGAGTTATTATAGGCAAACTCCACCAGTGAAAGGTAATGCTCCCAACTTCCTCTAAAATCAAGGACACACTTGCGCAACATATCCTTCAGTATCTGATTCGTGCACTCCATTTTCCAATCTGTCTATGGGTTGTATTTCATACTCAACCGCAACTCGGTACCCATAGCCTCCTAAAAACTCTCCCAGAAGCGCGACAAAAATATTTTGTCCCTGTCGGACACAATATTAAGGGGCACCCCATGTAACCTCACTATCTTGGTAATAAATAACTGGGCATACTGTCCCGTAGTGTAGTCCGTCCGAACTGGTAAGAAGTGAGCTACCTACCTCTGTCAACCGATCTACAATACCCATATAGAATCTTGACCTCTCTGAGTAGTAGGAAACCCTCTAATGAAATCCATGGAAATGCTTTCCCATTTCCACATAAGAATTTCTAGCGTCTAAAGCAACCCTAGAGGTTTTTGATAGTCCACCTTCATCAACTGACAGGTGGCACACTTGGAGATGAAATATTCCATGTCTCTCTTCATACCACTCCAGCAATACATTTGCCTCATATCCTGATACATCTTTCCCCTCCGAGATGTACCGCAAATCGAGACCCATGTGACCCCGTCATCACTGTCTGTCACAAGTCCTCCCCCTCTAGAACAATTAGTCTCCCATTAAAGCGTCAGCCTCCCTCGGAACTCACTGAGTAGGATTCTGCTCCTCCGACTGATAGCTGTCTCATCTTCTCCTGACAAAACGGATCTATTACCAGGCCGTGAACCACCCTCGTCACTATCTGGGGCGTAACAGTCATAACAAACATGAACGATCGGGCCACTGCATCCTGATGTCCCAACTCTTTCTATTTCTCCTTCCACACCTCGACCACCTCATCTACTGGCCTACGGTTCAATGATTAGGAAAATATTTTAGCCTTCCTTGGGTGGTAGTGTATCTCAAACTGGTAGTCCTTCACAAACTCAAGCCACCTGCGCTGATGCATATTCAGCTCCTTCTGCGTGAATAAGTACTATAGTGACTTGTGGTCTGTGAACAGGCAAAATTTCTCTCCCAACAAGTAATGCCTCCATATTCGAAGAGCAAATATGACTTCTGTTAACTCCAAGTCATGGGTGGGGTAATTCCTATCATGAGTCTTAAGTTTATGGGAAGCATAAGCTATAGACTGAGCCTACTGTTGTAATACTCCACCAAGCCCCTGTAACGATGCATTAATATACACAAGGTACTCCACACCCGCCCTAGGAAGTGCTAGTACCGGTGCTGAAGGCATTTTCTCCTTCAGCTCATCAAAATACAACTGACACGCATCATTCCATATAAATGGAATGCCCTTACGAGTCAGATTCATCATAGGACCCGCAATCTTCGAGAACCCCCGAATATATCGTCTATAATAAATGGCTAAACCCAGAAAACTCTGTACCTCCATCGGTGTCGTGGGTTGTCCCCACTCCCTCACCACTGACACTTTTCTATTGTCCATTGATATACCCCTCTCAGATATGATGTGTCCCAAAAATTTCACCTCTCGCCGCCAGAATTCACATTTCTCCAGTTTGGCGTACAACTCATTTTCCCGTATAGTCTGTAGAACCATTCGTAAGTGATCGACATGCCCTTCCTCAGTATGGGAATAAATCATTATGTCATCTATGAATACAATCACAAACTGATCAAGGAACTCTCTCAACACCCTATTCATCAAATCCATAAACACTACTGCTGCGTTAGTTAGCCCAAATGGCATAACCCAAAACTCGTAGGATTCATACCTCATCAAAATAGCAATTTTCAACACATCCTGCTCTCTTATACATAACTGATGATAGCCGAAGCTCAAGTCTATCTTTGATAAGTAGGCTTCTCCTCTCAATTGGTCAAATAAATCATCAATGTGAGGTAACGGATATTTATTCCATATCGTGACTTTATTTAGAACCTGGAAATCAACACAGAGCCGTAAGGATCCATCCATCTTCTTCACAAATAGAACTGGAGCACCCCTAAGGCTAAGTAATCTGACGGATGAAACCCTACCCCAATAACTGCTCTATCTGGTCCCGTAACTCCCTCATCTCTATCAGAGCCATACGGTACGGTGCAAGTGCAATAGGACGACTATCCGGTGTTAATTATATCACAAACTCAATTTCCCTACTCGGTGGTAACCCCGATATATCCTAAAATACATCAAAAAATTGACAAATGATCGAAATCGAGTCAAGTGAAATAGCTAATCCTGTAGAGGTCTCCTCTTTTATATAATACAAGTGGGTGGATGATCCTCCCTCGAGGCGAGGAAGTTCCACAATGAACATCTCCTGGCCCTAGATAGAGAATACAATACTCCTACTGAAACAGTCAGTCATGTCTCTATAACTGACAAGCCAATCCATTCCAATAATGGTGTCGTACTCAGACAAATCTAATATGACCATATCAACGGGCAAAATAAGACTCCCATTCTCTATACCAACCCCCCAACATATAAAAAAAATCAAAGACCCACTACCCAACGATGAGTCTATGCAAGTCATTGTGCTCTATGCCAAGTCTAACAATCCTACGGCCCGTGAAAAGCTAGAGGATACAAATGAGATGCCTCCATGTCAAACAAAATACCCCCCATAGTACCATGGATGGAAAATATAGCCTCAACTACGGGTGGCACCTATGGGACTACTACCTGATGGACGTTGTAGACATGCCCGTACTATAATTGTCCCTGATGAATCGAGGATGCTGGAATGGCAGGAAAAGTTGGGACTGGTGTTGCTGTGGGGAGAGCGGTGGGAAAGATAGGTCTCTGGGGATCCTGGTGAGCACCCTGCTGTTGGGGAATCTTTCCCTTGTCGGTATAATCCTTATTCCTATGACCAGTCTTTCCAAAAGAAAAACATTTGCCTGTTAATTTTCCTCCCCTCTGCTCTTGTTTCCCTTGGCCTTGGTGGCCATTGCCACCCCTCCTTTGGCCCTGCTGTTGCTGGCCCTGATGACTCTACTGGACTTGATGGACATGCCTGAAACCTCCCTACCCGTGCCTAAATCCACCTAATCTGAACCTTTTTATAGAATCCCCCTGATAGGAACCCTGCCTCTGTTGACTCTGCTCGGTTGGTGCCCCACTAGTACTACCTCCCCTGATCCTTCCCTGTTGGCTGGGATCTCCTCCTCGCTCACTTCCCTTAGCATGGAAGCGATGGTCCTAACAGTGTAGTAGAGATACATTAACTACATCTATGTTGGACTGTTGGGAAAGGTTACCCATTAGGTGTATCCGTATCCTCCAAGTCAAGCCATCCATAAACATCTGGATCCTCTTCCCTTCAGTAGGTACCTCATCTAGCACCAGGTTGATCAATCTAGTGAATTCCTCCTCATATTCAGCAACGGTCTTCCTCTCCTGGGTGAGGTCCAATAATTTCTACCTCATCTCTATCTGAATGGCGGAGGGAAAATACTTGCGATCAAACAGCACCAAGAAACTCTGAATAGTCATGGTATCTCTCTCCTCCAAGGAAGTAGTGGACTCCCACCACTGTAAAGATACTCCTACCAGCTTAAAGGTATCTAGTAACTGCCTCTAAACATCAGTGCACTCATACATGCGAAGATATCTCTGGATGTACATCTTCCACTGTCTTATAGTAATCACGTCGTAACTCCCCTAAAACTTTGGGAGATGCGCCTTCTAAAAGGCCTCCATAACACGCTCCCAAGCAAAAGGGAAATATGTGTTGGTTCTGGAGCCACTTCTTGAGCCTGGAGTGGGTCTTTCACCACCACCGCTAAAGCTGCATTCATCGCCTGTGCGACTATATTGGTAACCTCAGCTACGTTCATAATCCCTTGAGCCTGAGCAAGCAACGGCTCTGGCTGGGCATTCCTGGCACGTGGTGCACATCGAGGAGGCATCTGAAACGCGAAAGATTTTTTTATTAGTCTACAGTTATTAAAAAATCTCTAATAGTTCAAGACGTAATCATATAATCAAGAATGCAACAGTCCTAAAATAGGGCTCTATATCTAAGAACGTTAAGCTGGAAACATAATAAGCCGCACAGATCCTAAAAGACTCTAGAACATGATGCTCTGATACCACCTGTGACACCCAAGCCACTTATTTTCATTAAGCACGTAGTATAATCCCCTCTACTACTCAACGCATATTAGCCGTTTATATTTATTCTCTCTCTCATAATTAAACAAGTAAAGATCATACTTGTCCAAGGAAAACTTTAAAAATCTAAAATCTCGTTAGAAGTCCCAGTAATGTCATTCGAACGAAAATGGACTCTGAATTCTCGTTCGAACGAGGTAGTTCAAATGAGGTCATTCGAACCTAAATCAAACGAACTAATATCTGAATTATCACTTGTAATATCATTGGTAATCTCGTTCGAACGACATTCCAGTTCCCCAGGTCGTTCGAACGACCTTGACCCAGATTGTCCCCTGCCTTTGAATTTCTGCATTTTTCTTCCATTTTTGTCCACCCAATTCATGTGTATTTTCACCCAACACAAAATCACTCATCCTAAATTATTTCTACACCTAATAGGATGTCTTTTAACATGGTTTAACATCAAAATTCCATTAAATCTCAACCATGGATACATTAATTCAAGAAATCCTTAAAGGCCCTAGATTTCTATAATCACCATTTATGACTAATCTAAACACAAATTAAAATTTGTATTTAATCATGCATAAATCCCATAATTTATACCAACAAATAGGGTTTCTCGATCTACATGAAGTTCCTACCCAAATTCATCATTTGAAATCAATTTAATCATCAAATTCATTATCTCGTGGATGATTCAACAACCTTGTTTACATTGGTAATATATGCACAAAATTTAGCAAGATAAACACTTTCCTTATGAAGAACTTCTGATTCATTGAATGAAACTGATATTGGGGTGATCCTCTCCTCTCGATCTACACGTTAGTGGTATTGTTGGTGTGAGAGCTTGAGTTTTGCACCAAGAACACCTATGGAGCTCTTCTTCTTCCTCTTAGTTATCTCTCTCTCTCTTAGGTTTAGAAACTCACAACCTCCATCTAACCCACGTACCTCTCATTTTAATTTCCCAATTTTCGTCCATTTTTATTTCCCAAAATCTCAAAAGACGAAAATACCCCTCCATGGTGTCGATTTGACCTAAATTGCCCCAGAATCCAAATAAAACACACAAGTAGAGTTTTTTGAATATCTCGACCCTTCCGGACTCCCTGTCGCATTTGAAATATCCATATGAGTAAAAATATATACACACAGTAAAAATACTAGCAGTACTACCACTAAACCTGTCTCATGAGGGAATCTATTGCTAACAAAATATTGTGACGAACCTGTGTCACATAAAACTTACCCCATTTACCCATGGATATCACTCATACTTTGAATTACCAAACTCATTGACTATTCAAATTGTTCTTGGACATAATACTCACATCCAAACATAACCAAAAAGTTCTATAATTACTGCTCCTGCTAGGCACCTTGCTCCAGTCCCTTAACTCGATGCGGACAAGATCGACGCACATAACCCTGATCTCCACATATCAGACACCATCTTCTATAATTCCACTGTCTTTGAACTCGCTGTCCAGGTTGGGGTTGCCTTATTCTCGAGCCCTACAACCTTGGCCCTAATGGATATCCTCATTTGGCTTTGTTGGACCTGAGGAACCCGATGCTGGCCCTGATGACCTTATTTGAATCCATTGTCACTAGATCAGAATTTCTTTGATCTGGATTTTTTAAATGGGACCCCCTTTTTGTATTTCCTTGGTGGTGTCCTTCTAGCACCGATATATCCAGTCTTGCCTCACTAACTAGACTCTCTAATCTCTTGCCACCCTTCACATGGAAGAATTGATATTGACATTTTAAAGGTATAGCATTGGTGACATCTGCACCAGTTTTTCAAGTCAGATTTCCCCATAAGTGCTGGCGATTTGACTCGTGAGTCCATTATCAAACTTAAGGACTCTTTTCTCCTTCATATCCACCTCGTCTGGTACAAAGTTTGTTAAATAATCAATTTACTCCTCATACTCGGCCACTGGTTGGTCCTACGATGATAAGACCCAAAATTTCCTTCGCATCTCTGTTTGAATAGCAGATGAAAGAACTTGAGGTTGAACCCCACCCAAAATTTCTCGATATTTATTTTATATCTTTCCTCAGATGTGGTGACTGACTCCCACCATTATTGTGATGCTCCTACCAGCTTAAAAGTCACCGAAGTTTATTTCTGAGTGTCATTGCACTCCACTATCTACAAATGACTTTAGATGTCCACCTTCCAGTGACACCCTGCCTATTTCAATAATAGGTGATTAATCATCTACTAAAATAAAACAGGAATCTCATCTGATTCATTCTTAGCATCACTGTTGAAAATATTTTTTTATTTACTAATAACCTATTATGCTTGGTGTAAAATTTTAAAATTTTTTAACTTACTTACACAAAATTTCCATTCATATAACCAACCATGCAATGATGAAACTCACACTCACTAGCATAAATAACTTAACCGATATCTTTCGATAAAAAGTCACAATACAATAATCCAAATAATTGAAAAGGAAAGCATATGAATAAAACAAATATCATCTAAATGGGAGACAAGCTCGAAGTAACTCTAAGATACATCCTATCTAGATTTCAAGGATAAAAGCATCTAACCAATCCCTGTAAGCATCCACACTTACTGTAGCATCATCTAATTAGAAGGATGGTTAAGCCAGCCATCGCTGTGGTTGAGCACCTAAAAGTTTTGAAAATATTTTGATACGGGTCAGAGCCCAAAACCTTTTGAAAATATTTTGCAAGTGTTTAAAATAAAATAATAAATATGTTCTTTAATCTTTTATAGTTAAGCATGTGTGGCACTCTCATAACATACCCCTCTCCCCTCATCTATAATGTATACCTATCGCTTGTAATTCAAACCTCCTAGTTATGCTACCCATCCTACCTACTATCACTAGTCATCTTAATCCCATACACTGCTTTATGCCCCACGTATAATCTTATTTAAGTTCGAACTCATATTGAGCTTCGCATATGCTTATTCATTATAAATATCATTTATAATCTTATCAACTCATTTCAAATAACCTTTTACATCAGTATAAGGACTGCTTTGCTTTGGAATATGATGAATTATTCAATTTAGATATAAATTTGGTGGAACATAGATTGCCAATCAAAGAAGGATATAAGTATGTTAAGCAGTTTCCTAGACAAATGACTCCAGAGGTCACAACACGAATAAAAGAAGAAATTGAAAGGTAGTGAAGGTTGGGTTTATTCGAACTGCCAAGTATGTTGAATGACTCTATAAGATAGTGTTAGTGATTAGGCATAAATTCTTCCCATTTATTCCCTTAATTTAGAAGCTTTTATCGCTCCGAAAAGTGTAATTCGAGTGGAATTATATCATATCATTGCTATTGACAAGTTTCTAATGAGTACGGCGAGTTTCGTGTATTTTCCATCTATTTCGCAGGTATTCAGTGTTTAGGAAGGTCCAGCATCCCAATCTGAGTTCCGTACCAAAAGCTTCAAGGAAATATAGGGAGGAAAATTTCTTGAAAAGATTGAACCGAACCTAAGGGACAGAAAATGAACCGATCCCATCCTGGGAAAGCTCCTACAAAACACTACAAATATGGAACCGAACCAAAGTGGAAGGAAAACGTACCGAACCTATACCTGGAAAACTTCCTGTAAAATAATGTCAAGATTGAACCGAACCGAAGAAGAGGAAAAATGAACCGATCCTATGCTCGAAGAACTTTCTGTAAAGGTTGTCAAAGATGGAACCGAACCTCTTAATAGGATCGGTTCTGTTTTCTAAAATTCAAACTTATCCACTTGTAAAATTAGAATCCTCCATGGTTGAAACTCTTATTATTCGTAGCTTATAAATTGTAAACTCCACCCAGACATAGAGGAGGCTTCTGATTCATTAGGAAAGCTTTGTAATCAGTTTTAGAGAAAAAGAACAATAAGAAACCCTTTCTTTCTTATAGTTTTGCATTTCAAGTAATACCATTATGATCCTTGCTTTAATTATTACAGTAGTTACTTTTCTAGTAGCAATTTCATCACTCTTCATCTTCATTCAATAGTAAAAATGTTTTCTTTCATTCCAAACGCGTTTTCTTCCAGTTTTTATATGTCTAGCTAAGTTTTCACAGGTTAGGGTGCATGAACCCCACCCGATGTAATTCACGATACTGGAAATAGATGTCAAAATTAAAACATTAGATGAATTGTATCATAGTTCATATGATACTAATTTATTTCAGCCTTTGCTTACATACTGTGCGGGCTACGATCCCTCATATGTGTAATACTTAGGAGAACTAAAGGCTGAATTTTAATTCAACCTTTGCTTACATATTGCGCGGGCTACGATCCCTCATATATGTACTACTTAGGAGTATTAAAGAGTCGGATTCATTTAAAGCTTTAATTCTGAGTCTAGTATCTTACGAAGTGAATTACTAAGGTGCGGGGGATTGTAATCCGACCTATCTTTCTCATTTCATTGTTAAAGTTTAGTCAATTCGTTATTAGTTATTCGTTAGAGTAATTTCATTTCATTTATTCATAATCTACTTAATTAATCATTTTCAAAATTGAATCTAGTTGTATTTGTTTCACAATCCAAATCATATTTTTGTTTCTTTTTAGAGTCAAGTTATGGTTAATAGTCTTACCTTTGTCATCACGTTCACTCATCCTAGTTCCCTGAGGATTCAGTACCCACACTAGCCTCTATATTCCTCAAGACTGTAGTTAAAGTTTAGATTTTTTGTATTGTGATCGGAAGCCGATAACAATGACTAGCATATTTACACGAACGCTCGGTTTCCACCTCGATAAAAATGGTGTCGTTATCGGGGACTTAGGCAGACTTAGGATTAGATCCAGTTAATCTAAAACTTTGACCAAAAATCCCAAAACATAAAAAAAAATAAAAAGCAAAAAAATAATTCTTCATCATCTCTCATAAGCCTATTCATGCAAAATCCTGAACTCACTCTAACTCCCTAAAATACTCCAACCAGCATTCATGAAAATCCGATAGTTGAGTACAACCCCGACAGTCCTCACACTCCAAACGCACCATAATTCTGGGTTCCACCTCCCACACCTCCACACTCAATTGCAAGTTACACTCCAAAATCCCTCTTAGGAGACACCACAGGGCACGCTTCGAGTATACCAAGTGAGGATACAGAGTCATTAAGTGAGAGAGTCATGTCACAACACGGTAGTGTAGCCATCGGTGAGGAAGAGGTCTCATACCGCCCTTTGAGAGAAATCTTATATCCCGAGAGAACTGTTACTCCGGGATGCATTTTACTCCTGTACATTGCAGGGCAATTTCTCTATAAGAATGAGATGATCTAGATGCTTCCCAACTACCATGGAATGGAATCTGAAAAGCCATATCTCCACATCCGGGAATTTGAGGAGGTGTGTGAGACCTCAGTGATCAAACATGCGCAAAAGATGTGATCCGCCTCAAACTCTTCCCATTCATGCTAAAGTACAAGTCTAAGACGTGGCTATGGTCTTTACCTCCAAACTCGATTGCATCAGGGAACGATTTGCAATCTAAATTTCTCTAGAAATTCTTTCCTACACATCGAACAAACTCCATATGGCTCAAATTCAAACCTTCTGACAATTATAAAATGAGTCGTTCGATCAATGTTACAAGCATTTTAATGAGTTAATTACTTCGTGCCCTCATCATGGACTTGATAAACTGCAAATCATTTCCTTCTTCCATAATGGGCAAAATATAAATTCCAAACAACTTGTTGAAACCATGTGTGATGGTCACTTTGTCGACCTAGATGCCAATGATGTTGAGCTTCACTTGAGGTATGTCGCCGAGACTACCCAAGCATGGGATACATCTGACCCTAGCGCTCATAATCGAACTCGCCAAATGACCATCACTCCGTCAGCATTCACCCTATTTCACGTAGAAAAGAATACTATAACGGACAGTCGACTTGATATACTTGAGAAAGGAATGTGAGAAATACTTGAGATATGTGCAAGACGACCAACTGACACCATTCCGAACCCCATTGAGAAGGAGTGTGCTATTTTTGAGGCGGGACATTCAAAAGAGTAATGTTCGATGATACCCGCCTACAAAGTTATGCTTCAAGAGCAAGTGAGTGGTATAGGAGGATTTAAGGGTAATTTTGATGCACCGCACGGGAATTCTTACAACCCTTTATGGAAAAACCATCATGGTTTTAGCTATGGGCAACCAAATGCTACGATGAATCCTAATTCACATGTTGCCCCTCCTCCACCATCTCACTTTAAACAAGAACCACACATGCAAGAATATGTTCATGAACCACCACTTCCGGGGCCATATATCACTCCACCGCGAAGAAATCTTGAGGATACGATAAACCAATTCATCACTACCCAGAATGCAACCACTACTAGACATGAGTTCATGATCAACGACATAAATGTCAATATTTTAAAGTTGCAATCATCGTTGGGTATCCAAGAGAAGGGGAAGTTTCTTGCCCTGGGCCAGAGATCTCCCCAAGGTCAAACTGGTGTTAGCTCCACCCTCAGAAAACATCAGGAGCAATGTCAAGCTGTGACCACTCTTCGTAGTGGAAGATTCAGTTATTTATCACCTCCTCCACACGATGCAACCAAAAATAAAGAGATTTCTCCAGCACGAAAGAGGCCGAAGATGTCCCCTTGAAAGAGAGTTATAAAGAAGACACTAGTGAGCCCGAGTTAGTAGTGAAACCACCCTCCGTGGCACCATTTCCTCAAAGATTAGTTCCCGCCCATAATAGGACCACAAGTGAAGAAGTGCTAGAAGTACTTAAGAACGTAAAGTTAAACTTACCTTTCCTCGATGCAATAAGGCAAATCCCATCCTATGCTAAAGTCATAACAGATTTATTGACAGTCAAGAACAAGATGAAGGTAAAGAAGAACGTGTTTCTAGCATAAAATATGAGTTATGTACTTTTTAATGATCTACCCCCTAAGTATAAAGATCCCGGTGCCCTCACCATTTCCTGCACCATTGGAGAAAACAAATTCAAAAAATCCTTACTCGATTTGGGAGCAAGTGCCAACATTCTCCCTTATTCGATTTATAGGAAACTTGATATGGGTGATCTTAAGACTACAAGGATCACTCTCCAGTTAGCGGATTGAACCGTGAAGATACTAAGGGGTATAGTTGAGGACGTGGTAGTCCAAGTTGACACTTTCTACTTCCCGGTAGATTTTTTCATTTGGGACACGGATACCTCCTTCGCCTCGAAAAATCATGTTCCCATCATCTTGGGACGTCCATTCTTAGCCACGGCTAATGCAGTGATCAATACTGGAAATGAGCAGATGCAAATCACTTTTGAGAATATGACTTTATGAACAAACATCTTCAACATAGCCCAACAAGCAGGGGAAGAAGATGATCTTCACGCGGTGAATTTAATTGAGGAGGTCGTAGAGGAATACTTTGAGGAAAATTATTATAGATACGCATTAGAAGTTTTCCTAGCTTCTAATCATGAGAGTGAGGGAGCCTATATTGAGTTTGAGAGGGAGATAGAGGAGTTGAGAGGCTTACTCGATGAGAGAGCATCGGACGAGGACGCGAGAGATGTTAATTAGGTTTCTTGATTCGAAGAGTTACCACCAAGGGAAGCACGCATGGTGCCCTCTAGGGACACATTCTCAACTCTCGAGTTGAAGAAACTACCCTCCAACGTCAAATATGCTTTCCTAGGTGAAAGTGAGACATTTCCCTTTATTGTCTCCTCTAGCTTAGATGAAGAGCAAGAGGGTAAAATATTAAAGATTTTGAGGAAGCACCAAGATGCTTTTAGTTGGTGTATAGATGATTTAAAGGGTATAATCCCCCTAATTTTCACCCATAAGATTCATCTGGAAGAGGATGTTCAGCCCTCGAGAGAAATGCAAAGACGGCTAAATCCCATAATGAAAGATGTGGTAAGGACTGAAATTATAAAGTTGTTGGATGTCGGGATTATCTACCCAATCTCGGATAGCAAGTGGGTGAGCCCCATTCAAGTCGTGCCAAAGAATTTGAGCATGACTGTGATTGAAAATGCCAAGGGAGAGCTAGTTCCCCAACGTACCACCACTAGATGTCGCGTTTGCATTGATTACCGAAACCTCAATGAGGGAACTAGGAAAGACCATTTCCCCTTGCCATTTATTGAGCAAATACTTGAAAGATTGGCGAGCCACCCTTATTATTGCTTCCTAGATGGTTGTTCCGGATATAACCAAATTGAGGTCGATGTACTTGATTAAGAGAAAACAATAGTCACTTGCCCCTTTGGAGCGTTTGCCTACAAACGTATGCCATTTGGCTTGTGTAATGCACCGATGACCTTTCAAAGGTGCATGTTGAGCTTATTCAGTTACATGGTTAAGAGAGGCCTAGAGGTGTTTATGGAGAACTTTAGTGTTTTTGGCACCTACTTCGACCTATGTTTAGCCAATCTTGAGAAAGTACTAGCCCGATGTGTGGAAAAGAACTTCGTGCTGAATTAGGAAAAATGTCATTTCATGGTAACCGAGGGTATAGTTCTTGGCCACATCGTGTCATCCAAAGGGATCGAGGGTGATCGAGAAAAAATAGATGTCATAGTTGATCTACCCCCACCTAAATCGCTGAAAGACGTGCGCTCCTTCTTGGGACAGAGGGGTTTTATAGACGGTTCATTAAGGACGTTAGCGCCATCGCTAGACCCTTAAGCAATCTCCTCATGAAGGACACCCCATTTGAGTGGACGAAAGCATGCCAAAGTGCTTTTAAAAAACTGAAAAACATGATTGTGTCCTCTCCCATTATGCAAGCTTCGGATTGGTCCTTGCCATTTGAGCTTATGTGTGATGTTAGCGATTATGCGATAGGGGTTGTTTTGGGCCAAAGAAAAGATAATAAGGATCATGTCATCTATTATGCTAGTCGAACCCTTATCGGACCACAACTCAATTACTCCACCACGGAGAAGGAGTTACTAGCGATAGTATTCGCTCTTGATAAATTTTGATCGTATCTCATCGGTTCTCCTATCACTTGCTTCACCGACCACGTGGCGTTAAAATATCTACTTACGAAGAAGGACGCAAATTCGTTCCTCATAATGTGGATCCTACTCCTACAAGAGCTTAATCTCTCCGTTAAAGACAAAACAGAGTAGAAAATGTCCTTGTCGACTATTTATCTCAGCTTTCGTCCGACGTACCTTGCAATCCTAAACCCATAGACAAATATTTTCTGGATGAGCAACTTTTTCCCACCTCTTCTTTGCCCTGGTTTGTGGATATAGTGAACTATCTTGTCACGGGATCCATCCCTCCTGATTGGACACCGCAAGATAAGAAGAGGTTCATCACTTGGTCGTGCATGTTTTTCTATGATGATCCATTTCTTTTTAAATATTGCACTGATCAGATCATCCGACGATGCATACCGGATGACGAAATCCCAAAAGTCATCCAATTTTGTTATTCAGAAGCATGTGGAGGCAACTTTTCCGTGAAAAAGACAGCCGCTAAAATTCTTCAATGCGGTTTGTATTGGCCCATAATATTCCGAGATGTGAGCAATTATTGCAAATCTTGCAATAGATGTCAAAGGATGGGAGCGATTACCCGAAAAGATATGATGCCATTAACCCCGATACTCATTATTGAGATCTTTGACTGCTGGGGTATTGACTTCATGGGCCCTTTTCCCCCATCTTTTGGTTTCCTATACATCCTTGTCGCGGTAGACTACGCTTATAAATGGGTGGAAGCTATAGCTACCAAGACTAATGACAATCAAGTGGTGATAAAATTCATACAGGAACACAAACTTTCTCGCTTCGGTGCTCCGAAAGCAATAATTAGTGATAATGGCACGCACTTTTACAAGAGGCCATTCGAGAAGCTCATGAGAAAGTATGGCATCATTCAAAAGGTTGGAATGACCTATCACCCAAAAATGAATGGAAAGGCCGAATTGGCAAATCGTGAAATCAAGCCCATACTAGAGAAGACCATCAATCTCAACCACAAAGATTGGTCCCTTTGATTGAATGATTTTCTATGGGCCTACTGTACTGCATAGAAGAATCCACTCGGAATGTCCCCATTTCGGTTTGTGTATGGAAAGCCTTGTCATTTTCCCGTTGAGTTGGAGCACAAAGTATATTGGGCCATTAAGAGATTAAATTATAATATGGACAAAGCCGGTGAAGCTTGCAAGCTTCAACTGAATGAGTTAGGGATACGCAATGATGCATACGAGAATGCCAAGATTTCAAAAGCCCGGATGAAACTAGCACATGATAAGATTATCCGACGAAAAGAGTTTTAACCGGGATAAAAGTTACTCCTCTATAACTCCCGACTTCATCTGTTTTTGGGTAAATTGCAGTCCCGATGAACTGGTCTATTTGTTTTGAGAAGCGTATTCCCCCACGGAGGAATAGAATTGGAAGATCCAAAAGGGGGAATGCATTCAAAGTCAATGGACAGCGCCTAAATCTATATGTTGTGGCATGCGTAGAAGAGATTGACACCATCTGGTTGTCGGACCTTGTTTACGGGGTCAAGTGAGCTTGAGTTGAGAGGTCGTCGCACCCCCGACGCGTATGGGGTGAATTCTTGTGTATAGTAGTTGAGTGTTAGTAGATTAGCTTGAGTCTGTAGGTGGGTTACGTGAGGTTAGTGTTAGGATCACATGAACTAACACGTACTTCATGAGGGTGTGACACCCCGCCTAATTAAATACCGGGCAATCACTCCTTTATTAAATTAAGATCAAGGTGAACAGTTGGTTCATTCTTAGCATCACTGTCGTAAAAAAATCTTTTCCAAATTTAACACCCTATTTAATTTAGCTAAGTGTCAAAACCATTTTTAAACATTACTTTCCAAATTTTATTTTGAAAATAAAGATTTAATTATCTACAACAATTCAATATTTAAATAATCACACCACAATAATCCTGGAACATATAATAAAATTAATTTAAACATTCAACAACTAAATCCCAGCATTTAAAACTTAAAGTAAAACATACATGCTGAATAAATCCCAAAGTACAGTACTAGAAATAACTGAAATACAAATGTCCCAATAAAACAGATAAATAGAGGACAGGGCGACACATGCCCCAATAACTGAGAATGATAGAAGTGGAATCAAGTAAATTAAATCGTCTAATCAAGTGGCCTGCAACTCCCACCTAAGCTGCAGCACGTTCCTTCCAAGGGATCCTAAGCAAGACGCCCCTGTGGCTGGGCACCTGTAATTTATACATATATATACAAGAGAGAAAGAGGAATAGAAAGGGGTCAAAGCCCGATAGTGTATATGACTTAAAAATTCGTTTAGCAAGTATTTAAATTGATACAGGCCAATGCAACAACATATTAGTGCAACACTCTCTTGAGAAATTCTCACCTCTCTTCTAATGTGCACTCATATCGCACTAACCTTCCCAATGGTTTATCTCATCATATATCACACTATCTTTTCACAAGGATTTAACTAATCCTAGGTGACTCTCAAGATTTAAGATTTAACAACATCATGGTTTAAAAGGATAATTTCATTTAGTACAAAACGCACATTTTAACTTTATAGATACATAAAGTTTCTCAATATCATATTATACCTCTCCAAAACAAGTATTTCCAATTTGAGTCATTATACATGTCCTTCTTACCATAACACAGTAGGCAGTTTCCCATATTTCATAAGTTCATATATATTAAATACTCGTATAATATATATATTCTAACAGCACCCAACATAAAAATTTAAGGTGTGGCATACTCTGCTATCCAATCCCCGTATCAATCGTAGTAAAGGGAATACAAGTTCGGAATCACTCTCGAACTGTATAAATACATACACAAACAATATTGAGGCGAAGCATAGTTTCCAAGTCCAAGAGGTCAGTACATACCCTCACGTCTCTTAGGATCGTGACTACCGATTCGATAGTCTGTACCTAGGATTTCTATCTTCTAGGGTACGAGTCAATATCCCCCATAAGGCACACGAGATAAGATCGTCCCAGCGCGGTAACCTCAGGGATAGCAAGTAGCGCGGGCATGTTTTTCACACATAGATAGCATATGCATACACAATCATATAACTATACTAATATTACCATATCAATATTGGGTATATTCTCAAATCCCATACTTATGACATTATTTCTCATATCTCATTATTTGTTATCACATGTAACAGTTCGTTTCTAACCTTGATTCGGTATTATTTCAACTTACCACATAACTCTCATGGTTTTATCCTCCCACCTATAAAAATTCAGTAGGTATTCATCTATTCTCTTTTGTAACTATTTTACGTAATCTTCTCACTTTAAATACGTAGTTTTATCGTTTCTTATATATGAAATCTCCCAAGGATACAACTCTCGTCTAACCTTAAAGGTCCCAAACTTATTCATATACCCTATTGGTCCTCTTTATCTCTCAAAACATATTTATAAGGGTGTCCATGAATTATTCCTCATTAAAGTGAATTTCAACTAATTAAGAAGGGAAAACATGAGTCTGCCAGGAGGGGTCGATCGATCGAGGTCTGGGGCTCGATCAATCAAACCTTCGATCGATCGAAGCTCTGGGCTCGATCGATCGATCAAGCAGGTATGCAAAATCTTCAGTTTTGTAGTTACGGGTTTCATCTTCTAACCTTCACCAAATCCATATTTTTCATACCCAAATGACCCAAAATTTATACTACTGACATTATATCATCATACTATGAAATTTCAATGTAAAGCATGTAGATTTCTATTATTAAACATGGATCAACAAGCCCCAAATTCATATAAAATCTCAAGAACCCTAGAATTTCATTAACATGTCCTAATCCATCTTTGCCAGAATTTTCTTCATCTACAACCTCATAAATTCATGGTTCAATCCTCTACATGTTAAGGGGTTTCCAGAATAACAATTAATCCATCTCTACATGCAATTTCCTATCTCATCTTTCAGGTTTCTTCCATAAAAACTCATTCTAATTACTCCTAAACTAATATAAAAGATGCGTCAACGAAATAAGCAGGATAAACACTTTCCTGGTATTTTCAGAAGTCTGGTTTGGTGCCGAAATTGGTGTGGTTATGTTCCCCATCTCGCGATCTACGTGTTGACGGTGGCGGCGGTGCAAACGGTTGAGTTTTGAGCCGTGGAATGCCTTGAGAGCTCTATCCTCTCCTCTCCAATGGCCGTTCTAGTTTTTTGAGCTTTCTAACCCTCGATGATAACCCAGATATTTTATATAACCCTTTTAATTTTCGTGGGTTTAATTACCCAAAAATACAAAATGACTAAAATGCCCTCCCGGGGTACTAATTAGGCCTAAAAACGCCCCGAGACCCAAATCAAACCCCCGGGTATACTTTTTTGACTATCTCAACCCTTCCAGACGCGTTGGCGCACTCAAAACGACCATACGAACAACTTATAAAATATTTACTTTTATTTATCAATATTTAGTCCCGACGCGACACGGGCGCGTCCCGACTCAAATTTCTAAAATTGTCATCTTATTCACTCGTGACATTTAATATGACCACTATTATATATTACTTTGCTCATTAGTAATATTCAACAAATTTTCCCATAATTACTAACTCTCATCACGTTAATAATTATAACATAATTAATTTCTGGATTTTTATTAAATAATTAATTCACATTAAATTTAATAAATTCCCAAATTAATATAGCATAAAAATATGGGGTATTACATACTTCCCCCCTAATAACGGAATTTCGTCTCGAAATTCAGAAAATAAGGCATACCTGGTAAGAACAAATTTGGATATCTCTCGCGCATATCGGGCTCGCGCTCCCAATTCCTCCACGTTATGATGCTCCCACTGGACCCGTACAAGTGGAACTCTCTTCGACCTTAATCTCCTTTCACTATAGTCTAGGGTAGCCATCGGTATCTCCTCGTAAGATCTGTCAGGCTATAAGTTTATCTCAATCTCCACGTTATGTCCCATATCATCCCGAAGGTACCGTCTCAACGACGAGATGTGGAATACATCGTGAATACGATGTAAATGCTCTGGTAGTCCCAATCTGTATGCTACCGGCCGAATCCTCTCGATAATGGGAAATGGTCCCACGTACCTCGGGGCCAATTTCCCTTTCTTCCCGAACCTCATCACTCCCTTCATAGGAGATACACGCAGTAACACTTGGTCCCCCACATTAAACTCCCGAAAGAACCGTTTCGCATCGGCGTAGCTCTTCTGCTTGTCCTGGGCTACTCGAATGCGACTCCTGATCATCTCAATCCTCGCGGAGGTTTCTTGAATCACCTTTGGTACTATCAACTTGTTATCCCCCACCTCGAGCCAACAAGTTGGAGAACGACAAGTCCTGCCATACAAAGCCTCAAATGGAGCCATACCAATCGTAAATTGATAAGAGTTATTATAAGCAAACTCTACCAGAGGAAGATGTGGCTCCCAACCTCCTCCAAAATCAAGAACACACATGCGTAGCATATCCACTAACATCTGATTAGTACGCTCTGTCTGTCCATCTGTTTGTGGGTGATAAGCTGAACTCAACCTCAACTCAGTATCCATAGCCTCCTGAAAGCTTTCCCAGAAACATGACACGAAAATCTTATGTCTATCTGACACAATATTCAGGGGAACCCCATGTAATCTAACAATCGCAGCAATGAACAACTGAGCATACTGACCTGTGGTATAATCTGTCCGCACCGACAGAAAATGAGCCACCTTGGTCAAACGGTCTATAATCACCCAGATGGAGTCGTGGCCTCATTGTGATGTAGGTAACCCTGTAATAAAATCCATGGAAATACTCTCCCACTTCCACGCGGTTACTTCCAATGGCTGAAGTAATCCTGACAGTTTTTTATGGTCCACCTTCACCAGCTGGCAAGTAGAACACTTGGACACGAACTCAGCAATGTCCTTCTTCATCCTACGCTACCAGTATTGCCTCCTCATATCCTGGTACATCTTATCTCCTCCAAAATGTATCGCAAATCGGGACCCGTGAGATTGGGTCATCACTGCATGACGCATTCTGTCCCTTCTGAAACCACTAACCTCCCATTAAACCTCAAACCCCCATCAGAACTAACAGAATAGGACTCAGCACCTTCAGCTAAAAGTCTTACAATCTGCTCCTGGAAAAACGGGTATGTGGTATGTGCCTGTATCACCCTCGTAATAATCTCGAGTGTGAATGTCATAACAGATATGAAGGAACGGGCTACTGCATCGTGGTGACCCAACTCCATCCACTTCGCTTTCCAGACGTCCGCTACCTCATTTACCGATCTACGGCTCAACGCATCAGTAACTACGTTGGCTTTCCCCGGATGATACTGTATGTCGAACTGATAGTCCTTCACAAACTCTAACCATCTGCGCTGACGCATAATCAACTCTTGCTGAGTGAATAAGTACTGCAGTGACTTGTGGTCTGTGAACAAACGGAACTTCTCCCCCAATAAATAGTGTCTCCATATCCGCAGTGCAAAAACGACCGCTGCTAAATCCAGGTCGTGGGTGGGGTAATTCTTCTCATTCGGCTTAAGCTTGCGGGAGGCAAAAGCTATAGCTTTCTCTTCCTGCTGAAGTACTCCCCTAAGTCCCCGTAAAGAGGCGTCGGTGTACACCAGGTACTCCACACCCGGCTTCAGTAAAGCAAGGACTGGCGCTGAAGTAAGCTTGTCTTTCAGCTCATCGAAAGCTAATTGACAAGCATCATCGCAAACATATGGTACCCATTTGCGAGTCAGGTTCTTCAATGGACCCGCTATTTTAGAGAATCCCCGAATGAATCTCATGTAGTATCCGGCTAACCCCAAGGAACTACGCACTTCCGTCGGTGTCGTGGGTCATCCCCACTCCCTCACCGCTGACACTTTACTCGGGTCAACTGCTATCCCCTACTCAGAAACAACATTCCCCAAGAACTGTACCTCTCGCAACCAGAATCCACACTTCTCGTACTTAGCATACAACTGATGCTCTCGTAAAGTCTGAAGATCCTGCCTCAAGTGCTCGGCATGCTCCTCCTCGGAGTGTGAATATATCAAAATGTCACCTATGAAGACGATGACAAACTGATCCAAGAACTCTCTTAATACTCGGTTCATTAAGTCCATGAACACGGCTGGAGCATTTGTGAGACCAAATGGCATCACTCTGAACTCGTAAGACCCGTATCTCGTCAAGAAGGCAGTCTTTGAAACATCATGCTCCCTAATACGTAGCTAATGGTACCCCAACCTCAGATCTATCTTCGAAAAGAAAGTTGCTCCCCTCAGCTGGTCGGACAGATCTCGATTCGAGGCAACGAATACTTATTCCGTATCGTGACCTTGTTCAACTCCCGGTAGTCCACACATAACCTCAGTCAACCATCTCTCTTCTTCACAAACAAGACTGGAGCGCCCCAAGGTGAGGTACTCCTGCGAATGAAGCCCTGACCTAATAGCTTCTCTATCTGATCTCGTAACTCTCGCATCTCCGCTGGATCCATACGGTATGGAGCGCGTGCTATCGATCTCGTATCTGGCAATAAATCTATGAAAAAGTCTATCTCTCGACTGGCGGTAGGCCTGGTTACTCCTGAAACACATCGGAATACTCACGAACGACTGGGATCGAGCCTAAAGGAATCACAATCTCCTTAGAGGCATCCTCCTCTATATAATACAAATGAGCGGTCGAACCTCCCTCTGGGCGAGGCATCGCCACTACAAACATCTCTTGCCCCGGAATGGCAAAAATAATGCTCCCACTGAAGCAATCAATTATGGCTCTATAAGCTGCTAGCCAATACATACCGATAATAACATCATGCTCATGCATATCTAAGACTAACATGTTTGGATGTAATACCAAACTACCAATCTCTACCCCCACTCCCCGGCATATAAAGAAGATAAGCGACCCACTCCCCAGTGGTGAGTCTACACATGTCACTGTGCTCTCTGCTGTGGCTAACAACCCTAAGGCCTTTGCAAAATACGTAGCTATAAAACAATGTGTCGCCCCAGTATCAAACAAAATTCAACCCATAGCACCAGGTATAAGGAACGTACCTCTTATCTCGATTGGTGCCTGAGATGCTGCTATCTGATGGACGTTATAGACACATCCATATTATAACTACCTCTGCTGAACTGAGGCGGTTGGAATAGCTGGTGGAGCTGGCTTCTGTGGTTTGTTACTGGCACTTTGCTTCCGTGGGTCCACATTCCTCTCTGGACAATCCTGACGCCTATGGCCATTTCTTCCACATTGGAAGCACCTCCCTCGAAACTGCCTCAATTCACTACTTTGTTGACTAGTATCGCTTTTTCCCTGGTCTTGTTGGCCTTGATGAGAAATTTGCGGAAAAACTATGTCAGGGTGAGGACAATACCTCCACTTGTGACCCGGCTGTACACATTTATAGCAGAGTCCCAAAATTCCTCGATGGTCGGGTTGTAGTTTCTCCCCAGTCTGATTCGAAGAAGATTGACATTTGTGACCGTCCATTCCACAACTGAAACACCTATTCGTAACTTCATTCTAACCCTGACTTTGTTGGCCCTGACACTTTTGGCCCTTTACAAATATTTTGTTACCTCTGGAACTGTCTCGGTTTTGAGTGGCTTGTTGTTGCAATTTCGGTGCCTTCGCACATTTGTCAACTTTAGTCACATGAATTTGACCAGCCTCTCTAGGTCTTTTACATCCTCTAAGTTGCATGTTGCGATCGTGGTACTGTAAGACTGCAGAGGTAACTGCTTGTGCCACAATGCCCGCAAATTCGGCGATTGGTACCCCTTTTAGAGACACCTGAGGTGTGAGTTGTCCTTGCTCATTGACTTCCCCAATGGCATTAGCTTGTTCGTCCTGATGGGCCATCCGAAAATTAAAATTTAATCTGAATAAGTTCAATATTCACATCGACAAATCGCAGAAGCACGAATTTTCAACGCATAAAGATGAACACAACATTCCTAATATTAGGGCTCTAATTGAAAGACGCTAAGCTGGAAAACGAGATAAGCTGTACAGATCCTAAGGACACTAGAACCTGATACTCTGATACCACCTGTGACACCCCGCCTAATTAAATACTGGGCGATCACTCCTTTATTAAATTAAGATCAAGGTGAACAGTTGGTTCATTCTTAGCATCACTGTCGTAAAAATAACTTTTCCAAATTTAACACCCTATTTAATTTAGCTAAGTGTCAAAACCATTTTTAAACATTACTTTCCAAATTTTATTTTGAAAATAAAGATTTAATTATCTACAACAATTCAATATTTAAATAATCACACCACAATAATCCCGGAACATATAATCCAATTAATTTAAACATTCAACAACTAAATCCCAGCATTTAAAACTTAAAGTAAAACATACATGCTGAATAAATCCCAAAGTACAGTACTAGAAATAACTAAAATATAAATGTCCCAATAAAACAGATAAATAGAGGAAAGCGTGATACATGCCCCAATAACTGAGAATGATAGAAGTTGAATCAAGTAAATAAAATCGTCTAATCAAGTGGCCTACAACTCCCACCTAAGCTGCAGTACGTTCCTTCCAAGGGATCCTAAGCAAGACGCCCCAGTGGCTGGGCACCTGTAATATATACATATATATACAAGAGAGAAAGAGGAATAGAAACGGGTCAGATCCCGATAGTGTATATGATTTAAAAATTCGTTCAGCAAGTATTTAAATTGATACAGGCCAGTGCAACGACATATTAGTGCGACACTCTCTTGAGAAATTCTCACCTCTCTTCTAATGTGCACTCCTATCGCACTAACCTTCCCAATGGTTTATCTCATCATATATCACACTATCTTTCCACAATGATTTAACTTATCTTAGGTGACTCTCAAGATTTAAGATTTAACAACATCATGGTTTAAAAGGATAATTTCATTTTGTACAAAACGCTCATTTTAACTTTATAGATACATAAAGTTTCTCAATATCATATTATACTTCTCCAAAACAAGTATTTCCAATTTGAGTCATTATACATGTCCTTCTTACCATAACACAGCAGGCAGTTTCCCATATTTTAGAAGTTCATATATATTAAATACTCGTATAATATATATATTCTAACAGCACCCAACATAAAAATTTATGGTGTGGGCATACTCTGCTATCCAATCCCCGTATCAATCGTACTAAAGGGAATACAAGTTCGGAATCACTCTCGAACTGTATAAATACATACACAAACAATATTGAGGCGAAGCATAGTTTCCAAGTCGAAGAGGTCAATACATACCCTCACGTCTCTTAGGACCGTGACTACCGATTCGATAGTCTGTACCTAGGATTTCTATCTTCCAGGGTAGAGTCAATATCCCCCATAAGGCACACGAGATAAGATCATCCCAGTGCGGTAACCTCAAGGATAGAAAGTAGCACGGGCATGTTTTTCACACATAGATAGCATATGCATACACAATCATATAACTATACTAATATTACCATATCAATATTGGGTATATTCTCAAATCCCATACTTATGACATTATTTCTCATATCTCATTATTTGTTATCACATGTAACAGTTCTTTTTTAACCTTGATTCAGTATTTTTTCAACTTACCACATAACTATCATGGTTTTATCCTCCCACCTATAAAAATTCAGTAGGTATTCATCTATTCTCTTTTGTAACTATTTTACGTAATCTTCTCACTTTAAATACGTAGTTTTATCGTTTCTTATATATGAAATCTCCCAAGGATACAACTCTCGTCTAACCTTAAAGGTCCCAAACTTATTCATATACCCTACTGGTCCTCTTTATCTCTCAAAACATATTTATAAGGGTGTCCATGAATTATTCCTCATTAAAGTGAATTTCAACTAATTAAGAAGGGAAAACATGAGTCTGCCAGGAGGGGTCGATCGATCGAGGTCTGGGGCTCGATCGATCGAAGCTCTGGGCTCGATCGATCGATCAAGCAGGTATGCGAAATCTTCAGTTTTGCAGTTACGGGTTTCATCTTCTAACCTTCACCAAATCCATATTTTTCATACCCAAACGACCCAAAATTTATACTACTGACATTATATCATCATACTATAAAATTTCAACGTAAAGCATGTAGATTTCTATTATTAAACATGGATCAACAAGCCCCAAATTCATATAAAATCTCAAGAACCCTAGAATTTCATTAACATGTCCTAATCCATCTTTTACAGAATTTTCTTCATCTACAACCTCATAAATTCGTGGTTCAATCCTCTACATGTTAAGGGGTTTCCAGAATAACAATTAATCCATCTCTACATGCAATTTCCTATCTCACCTTTCAGGTTTCTTCCATAAAAACTCATTCTAATTACTCCTACGCTAATATGAAAGATGCATCAACGAAATAAGCAAGATAAACACTTGCCTGGGATTTTCCGAAGTCTGGTTTGGTGCCAAAATTGGTGTGGTTGTGTTCCCCGTCTCGGGATCTAAGTGTTGGCGGTGGCGGCGGTGCAAACTGTTGAGTTTTGAGCCTTGGAATGCCTTGAGATCTCTCTCCTCTCCTCTCCAATTGTCGTTCTAGTGTTTTGAGCTTTCTAACCCTAGATGATAACCCAGATATCTTATATAACCCTTTTAATTTTCGTGGGTTTAATTACCCAAAAATACAAAATGACTTAAATGCCCTCCCGGGGTACTAATTAGGCCTAAAAATGCCCCGAGACCCAAATCAAACCCCCCCGTATACTTTTCTGACTATCTCGACCCTTCCGGACGCGTTGGCGCACTCAAAACGACCATATGAACAACTTATAAAATATTGACTTTTATTTATCAATATTTAGTCTCGACTCGACACGGGCGCGTCCCGACTCAAATTTCTAAAATTGTCATTTTATTCACTCGTGACATTTAATATGACCACTATTATATATTACTTTGCTCATTAGTAATATTCAACAAATTTTCCCATAATTACTAACTCTCATCACGTTAATAATTACAACATAATTAATTTCCGGGTTTTTATTAAATAATTAATTCACATTAAATTTAATAAATCCCCAAATTAATATAGCATAAAAATACGGGTATTACAGAGGGAATCCAGATATACAAGTGGGAGTATAAGTGAGAAAGTGTCCAGAAATTTGAGGGTGTGGGATTCGAGTGCAGCAGTCTAGAAAGAAGATTCTGCCTGAGATGGAACCGAACCGAATCCCCTAACCGGATCGGTTCAGTTTTGATATATCGCAAAAGAAAAAAAATAGAACCGAACCGAATCGCCCTTGAACCGGATCGGTTCGAGTTCTGCGATTTTGGTTCTTCCCGAGGTGACCATCCCTCCCCCTATCCCCTCCTTTCCCTCCCAAACATCACTTTTCCTTTTACCTCCAAATTCCTTCCCCCCATCCCTCCTCACCTCCTATAAAACCCACCTCTACCTTACCATTTCCCTCACACCTCCACTATATCCTCCCTCTCTACAACCCTATCTCTCTCATTCCCGATATTTCTAGCTTCCCCCGTGGCAAATCCCACTCTTCCCCTGAAATATATGTCCACCGAGATTCTTCCCAACGGTAATGTGGAATACCGCTCCCACATGGAGCGCGTATGGTGCGAAAAAAATTCCAGCCTATCCCGTCAACTACACATTGAGCACGTCATCAATTGGGATGAGATTCCCCGCTCAGTCACAAACCTTTTTAGTAGGAGGGGGTGGGTGAAATACCTCCAAGAACCCCATAATGTAGTGTGGGCGGACGAAGTCCGATCTTTTTATGGCTCTCTCTTTTGCACGGGTGAGTTCGAGTTCCAAGCCTTTGTCGACGGTCGCCCCATCCCATTTTCCTTGGACATTCTCGCTCGCTAACTTTCTACCAAGGGAGTCCCCCACCTGAAAATCCGGCTCCCCAATGAATCCATTTCTGTTTGTGTGTTATGTTGGTTGTTTAAACATTGTTGGTTGTGTGTTCTACCCTCCCTTTTGTAACACAGTTGTTAAGTTTCTATCAAAATTCTGCATTTCTGTTTCATTTGTTTGTTTTATTTTCTCGCACTTTTAATTCTCTTTGAGTTAGATTTTAGTCCTTTTTGCTTGAGGACAATGCAAAAGTCTAAGTTAGGGGGGTCACAAGTGCATCTTTCTAAAACTTCACAAATTTTCAAAAATGACCAGAAATTTCAAAAAAATCATAAAATCTGGAAAAACTTAAAAATATTTTTTTCAAAATAAATAAAAATTGGAATTCAAATGTTTCGAAATATCATTAAAAGTCGATTTAAAGTCTCAAATTGTAAAAACATAATACACAAAGCCAAAATTGACCAAAGATGGAAATTGAGCGAACGTAGGGGACTTAACGAATAAATGTGGAGAATAACAACCCCGGTGAGATTCGAGCCTTTCATTTTTGTTAACTTTTAAATCAATCCGAGTTAATTATTAACTCAAAAGTTCTTTTCAGCGTCCATTAAGTCATCGAGGATCTCAATCCTTTCACCTTGATCGGTTATGGAAAATGTGTGTGAAATTTCCTTGAAACACGTGCCAAAATAGATCTCTAAACTTAATTCATCTCGAAACGCGTATGGTAATGCAATTAGTGTTTTGGACAATGAAGTAGGCCCTCGTTTATCACCCAAAAATATTGGCCAAAAAAGTAGCGAAAAAAAATTATCCCGTTCGTAACCCATATTGAGCAGAATAAAATTTTCCCTTTTCGTTTGACAACCCCAAAAAACCGCAACTGGCCCAAAATTTTGAAAAAGAGATAATACCATAAATTAAGTCCAAAACATGCAGAAAAAGAGGCGAAAAAATAGAAGAATGTTCAACAAAAATAGCAAGAAAAAGAAAAGCAAAGAAAAAAAATGAGCAAAAGCCCGGAAAAGCACTAACGGACATCATAAGAATATTTTCCAATTCCGAAGTTCCCAACCTTTCCCATATTACCCAATACACCTTTAACCCAAAAAAGTCTTAACCGAGTCCTTTATGTGAAATTGGTTACCGCATGGAGAGCAAATACACAAAAAGATAATAAAAGAGATCAAAAATATGAATTAGTGGAAATGTTCCCACTTTCTTATAACCGTAATCCGATGATGAGATCCGATTACCATAAAATTTATGTCTTTCTACTTGTATGCGTGAACTTGGTTCCAATACATTTACTCTTATAAATCACACATACCAAGAGAATAGCCACATTCCGAGTGATTCGTTTGTGAGATAATTCCATGAGATTTTGAAATCAAAATGAATTTTCTGATAAGTAACGTAATGGTCACTCGATGAAAATTAGCAGTTAAATTTTCGGCTTCGCGCACACGCACTACGATTTGACGCTCGTGAACATAAAATAATGATGACTATTTTCTGGAAAAGTTTGAATTATACAATTTTTGCATATTTTGAGTTTCCTTTGAGTCTAATTTTGTGGGCATATTCTCTACAAACCCTCACGAGACACCACTCGCCCTACTAGGGTAACCTAGGGGCTTAAAGCTTACTGCATACGCTAAATGCAATCGCTCACCCAAGAAAGAGGTATTCTATACAATTTTTGAGTTAGACCATGTTTTGATTCTTTTTACATTGATCGGGACGATAAAAGTTCTAAGTTAGGGGCGTTTGATTAGACATAAATTCTTCCCATTTATCCCCTTAGTTTAGAAGCTTTTCTCACTCCGTAAAGTGTAATTTGAATGGATGTATATCATATCATTGCTATTGATAAGTTTCTAATGAGTACGCCGAGTTTCATGTATTTTCCATCTATTTTGAAGGTATTCAGTGTTTAGGAAGGTCTAGCATCCCAATCCAAGTTCCGTACAAAAAGCTTCAAGGAAATACAAGGAGGAAAAGTTCCTCAAAAGATGGAACCAAACATAAGGGAGAGAAAATGAACCGATCCCATCCTGGGAAAGCTCCTGTAAATCACTACAAAGATGGTACAGAACCTAAGTGGAAGGAAAACGAACCGAACCTATACCTAGAAAACTTCCTGTAAAGTAATGCCAAGATGGAACCGAACCAAAGAAGAGGAAAAATGAACCGATCCTATGTGATGATGCTGAAATTTAGCACCAATGGATAAGTGATGATGAGCTCAAACAATAGTAACCATGGCAGCCATAGTGATGTAAGTGTATAAGTGTGTAGAAGGAGATGAGTATAAGAGGAATAAGACAATGATGTATAGTGGTTCAGGCAATTAGTCCTACATTTATGTGAGTGTGTGATCCACTAAGTATGGGCACTAATGGCCTTGGATACAATGCACATAAGCTCACTTTCTCTCTCTCTACTGTGTGTACAAGCAGAGTTTTTTCTAGGGTTACAATTATCGATCCATCTCCCGTTGGGTTGTAGGTGACAAGTATATATATAGTTCTTAGGGGGTGTAGTGTACCCCCAAGTATGCATGATGCATGTGAATGATGATCTATACAATCCCCTGTTTACACCTGTAGATGCCAAATGATGACATAATATTCCCTCACGTGAGGGTGTGATTTTGTCATAACGGTCTCTCATGTGCCATGTGAGCTTCACGCGCACTGTTCCACGCGTCTCCCAAAACGCGCTGTGATGATGTCACCTTCAGCCTTTGATATGAGGTCGAGGGAAAAGTTCCTTCCGATAATGAGTCTAGCCTAATTTGGGCCTCGTACTGTCGTACCCTTGAGGGGTCGTCTGGAGCCTGATGAAGGGTCAGCCTCTGAGGGGTCGTTTGCAGCCTGATGAAGGGTCGACCCCCCGAAGGGTCGTCTGGAGCCTGATGAAGGGTTGGCCCCTTGAGGGGTCGTCTGGAGCCTGATGAAGGGTCGGCCCCCTGAGGGGTCGTCTGGAGCCTGATGAAGGGTTGGCCTCTAAGGGGTCATCTGGAGCCTGATGAAGGGTCGACCCCCCAAGGGGTCGTCTGGGCCTGATGAGGCGCAGGGCGCCCTCGGCCTGGCTGAGGGTATATACGGGATATCAATCACCCCTTGCCCTTAGCCATAGATGATGCTAAGATGGCTGAGCGATAATGTTGCTTTTGAGACTAAGTGTATGGTCTGTTTGATGAGTGACACCTGTCAAGCTGATGTGACACTTGTCAAATTTTTATCCAATGTCGTTCTAGTTTTCAAGGCATGGCGGTTGCATGCTGCTTAGGGCTTTGTGCCCTAATGATGTCCTCCTCGTGGGTTGTGCTTTGCCTTGGGTAATGGGCCCACTCATCACTAAGGTATATAAGCAATTTTAAAACCTTTCATTCTTTTCTTCTTCTTCGCGGCCAAGCTCTCTCTCTTTCTAGATTTCCCACAAACAAACCACCATTTCTGTAAATTTCAACATTTCGAGTTTGGCAGTCTCGCTCTTCCCTCTTAGGTAATCCCTCTGCCCTAGTGTCCTCTTTTCCTTTATTTCTTACTTGCTTTCTTGTTTTAGGCTTGTAGGGTAGGATTTTCCTTAAGGTGTTTCATAACTTTTCTGGCGTCTTCTCCAGCGACTGGTTCTTGAGTGTTCTTGATTAAAACACTTGCTTTCTTTTGTTTCAATCCAAAAGTCCAGTTTGGTCAATTTGCAAACTTATTTGTAGTTAGCTTAGAAATTCATCCAAGTGTAGGGTCTCCCTCTTAATGCTTAGGAGGATTTACAGTTTAGTCGAGGAGTTCCCATCCTTGAGAGAGAAGCTCTTCGTAGAGATTAGGCAAATTGAGGAAGAGGAGGAGAGGAGACGAGGGGCCAACCCTAATTGGGTACGACCCATTTTTCCCATTCCTCTTACCACAATAAGAACCTCTAAGTCTTACGGGTCATCTTGTCGTCCAGCCGAGAGTTATTCGATTGAGATGGATGAGATAGCGTCGTCGCCAATTGGCGCTGGACCTTTTGGGAGAGGAGAGGCGTTTGACCTAAGCCCAGGCCGACAGGCCGAGGGTATGGTTACTTTCGAGGCTGTCCCTATGATAACTCTATCTCCACATGCCTTCCATATGGCTTTTCCCCAAGGGCCTCTGACATGTGATGAGGCCGAGGCCGAGGTCGAGGCCGAGGGGACTGAGGATGATGAGGACTCAATTGGCCCAGTTGACACATCTCATGCCTCGTCTTATATTTCCTTGGTCAGGTATCGTGACCTTCTTCGGTGGAGGCATGCATATGGTGTTCCTCCCACCATATCTATAAGGGTTCCCTCTGAGGATGAGAGGGTCTTCGAGGGTGAAGAGGGAGAGATAGCGGTGTACGAAAAAATGTTCAAGGTAGGTGTTAGACTCCCTTTACATCCTGTTGTCGTAGATATTTTATCAGCCCTCGGCGTTGCCCCCTCTCAACTTCCTCCCATCTCTTGGAGGATGATCCTTGGTTGTGTCTCCTTACAGAAAAATGCTTTCACTGATGAGCCCTCAGCCGACGTATTCTTGGCATTTTACAATATCACCTCCTCGTCCAAACAGCTTGGGTATTATCACCTGGGAGTGAGGAGGTCTAACAAAAAACTTCTCCACGTGGCACAAACCTCCAACCACGATTGGAAGAAGATATTCTTCTTTGTCTACGGAGAATGGGAGTTTTCTGCCGAGGCACAACCTATAGCTGACGGTTCGAGGGTCCCCATAAGATGGTCTAACCCTTCAATGAAGGCCAGGTCAGACCTCGGACTTAGTCTAGAAGAGAAAGATATAGTTGAATATCTGAGAGGACGAGGGAGAAGGAGTGAACTTCCAAAGTTTGAAGATCTGATGACCCCTCGGTTCCTCAAGGAAGTTGGTCTGAGGGTCGGTCCCCTGACAGAACTATGTGAGTTATATTATTTTTTCCATTCTTTACTTTTTTCGAGTGTTTCATCATTGCCTCTGAATTTTTCTGACGTTTCCTCCTCCTTTCAGGTTGTCCTACTGGTATATCGGACTATCTCAGGGAAATAACTGCTCCCAGTTTGTTATCAGGCTTGGCCAAGAAGAAAGGCAAGGATCCTCAGCAAGCTCCGAGGAAGATGCAGACCACAGGGCCGACACCTGCTGAGCCGATCGTCGACAGATAGAAGAGGAAGGAGCCCGAGGTCCCCGTAGACCCTCGACCAGGATCATGGACGAGGGCAAGGGTTAAGGCGTCTGAGGGAACCGCCTCTTCTTCTAGTATAGGGGCCTTCTGGTCCTAGAACTTGGCACTTCTGAAGGTTGAGCCATTATCACTTATCATGAACATGAGGGCGGCTAAGGCGTCAATGTTCTCTGCTCCCTCGACTGCTGACTACGAATTCTTGTTTAAGATGCCTCCGGTAAAGGTGTATGACTACGGTCTGCACGCCCTGGCTCAGGTACTTGTCTTGCTTCCTTCCCTTAACTGCATTCTTTCACCAACTGCATTCTTTCACCAACTGTATCCTCGGCCTCTTAACAAGTTCTTTTTCTTATGCAGTCTGTTTGCGCTTTTACCTCGTCCACCAAATGGATGGCGAAGAATCAGGAGAAGTTTCATGAGGCCGAGAGGGCCATCCAACATGAGGCTGATCTGCAGACTTACTTAGAGACTGCAAAGGCTGAGCTAGAGAGTGCCAGAACTGAACATGCAAGGATTCTGGACGAGCTGACGAGGCAGCACGACGAGGACCTGAAGGCCAAAGACTTGCTCATTAAGGAGAAGGATGAAGCCTTGACCAACCTAGGGACTCAGTTCAAGGCTGAGCTATCTGAGGCAGTGATGAAGGCAGGGGCCGATGTTGTGGAGGCCTATAAACTCTCAGACGAGTTCCAAGGCTTCGGTCTTGAGTACTTAGAGAGAGGGATCGGGATGGCCTGCCGGTGGATCGTTCTCAAATTCGGCGATGTCGTCTCTTCTGTTTGCCCCTCTATCGAAGCAGTCCAACTGGACGACCCCCTGATTGTCGAGGCTCTAACCCAGGTGGAATCCCAGGTGCACATTGAGGGTGTCGGTACGTCTGAAGACCAGCCAGTCATGGTCGTTGAGGAGACCTCTCTTATTGATGTTGAGGCCCTGCCCTCTAATGTCGCTCCATAGGGTGGCTGTCCATAGCCTATACCCTCTTGATGTAATCAATATTTTTGTACTGTACTTTGTAGAACACTTTGTAATATTTCATTTATATCATCATCTCTCTTGTTGTTTTCCATAGTTGTCTTTTGTATGATTTGCATTGTGAATTTCTTATATTATCACTAACCCCTCTCTCGTCTTTCTTGAGGACCATGGTGGGGTCGTCCCCTCCATGGGACCTCATTATAGCCGAGGGTTATAATAACCAAATTAATGGTTTTAAACAAAGGTTTTCCTCATCTTTCTTGAGGACCACGGTAGGGTCGTCCCCTCCATGGGACCTCATTATAGCCGAGGGTTATAATCACCAAATTAATGGTTTTAAACAAAGTTTTCCCTCGTCTTTCTTGAGGACCATGGTGGGATCATCCCCTCCATGGGACCTCATTATAGCCGAGGGTTATAATCACCAAATTAATGGTTTTAAACAAAGTTTTCCCTCGTCTTTCTTGAGCACCATGGTGGGGTTGTCCCCTCCATGGGACCTCATTATAGCCGAGGGTTATAATCACCAAATTAATGGTTTTAAACAAAGTTTTCCCTCGTCTATCTTGAGGACCATGGTGGGGTCATCCCCTCCATGGGACCTCATTATAGCCGAAGGTTATAATCACCAAATTAATGGTTTTAAACAAAGTTTTCCATCGTCTTTCTTGAGGACCATGGTGGGGTCGTCGCCTCCATGGGACCTCATTATAGCCGAGGGTTATAATCACCAAATTAATGGTTTTAAACAAAGTTGTCCCTCGTCTTTCTTGAGGACCATGGTGGGGTCGTCCCCTCCATGGGACCTCATTATAGCCGAGGGCCGTTCTCTGAAGATGTTTTCATGCGTACTAGAACTGATAAACACAAGATGAGGGGAAACACTGATATTTCTCATTAATTTTCCAAGTGTTCTGTTGGAGCAACTTCTATTACAATTATGGTCTGTCAAGACCTTACAACACTACTGATAGTATTTTTTCAAATGATCTGCATTCCAGGGGTTGGAAAAGGGTTCCCCCTGTAGGTTTTCTAGTCTATAGGTCCTAGGGACGACTTCATCGATGACCCTATATGGGCCATGCTAATTAGGATGGATCTTGTTGGGCTTCTGCTAAGTCTTTTTGAGGACCAAGTCCCCTACTGCAATTGGTCTCCGCTTAACTCTCTGATTATAAAACCTTGCAGTCCTCTACTGGTAGTCAGCTTGCCTTATCTCGGCGTCTTCCCTTTTTTCCTCAATCAGGTATAAGTCGAGTCTCCTCTCTTCTGTATTTCTCTAGGGGTCATACATTTGGACCCTATGATTAGGAAGCCCAATCTCGGTGGGGATGACGGCTTCTGAGCCATAAACTAGCATGAATGGGGTCTCTCCGGTAGAGGTCCTCACTGTCGTCCTGTATGCCCACAGCACGGCATATAACTCCTCGACCCATTTTCCTTTTGCCTCCTCAAGCCTTTTCTTGATTCCATCTAGGATTGTCCTATTTGTAACTTTTGTTTGCCCATTGGCCTGAGGTCGGCCCGGGGTAGAGAATAATTATTTAATACTCACCCTTTCACAGTACTTCTGTAGAGAGGTATTCTTGAACTGAGTCCCGTTATCCGAGATGAGGGTGTTGGGGAGACCAGACCATATCTACATATAATATTTTTCCAGATGAACTGGAAGGTCTTCTACTCTGTAATCATGACCATCGGTTCAACCTCTACCCATTTTGAGAAATAGTCAATCGCTACGATGAGGAACCGATAGTTATTGACTGCTCTTGGTAAGGGTCCTACGAGGTCGATCCCCCACACTGCAAATGGCCATGGGGATGTAATGGAGGTAAGAGGTTGATGGGGTTGGTGAGGTATGGTGGCAAATTTCTGGCATTTATCGCACTTCTTTACATATGCCGCGGCGTCTTTCCCCAAGGTCGGCCACCATTACCCTTGGGTGATCACCCTCTTCGCTAAGGATCTGCCCCCAATGTGGCTTGAGCACGATCCTTCATGCACATCTTGCAAAATGGATGGGACCTCAGATGGGTGCACACACCTAAGTAAGGGGATTAAAAATCCCTTTTTGTACAAGGTGTCCCCAATGATAGTGAACTTTGCAGCCTTATATCTCAACTTCTTCGTTTCTTGCCTTGCCTCTGGCATCTCCCCCTCTTTAATGTATCTGATCAGAGGGTCCATCCACGAAGCTTCCTGAGAAACATTTAGGCAATTGCTAAGTGTTCCCTCAGCGTCTTCAATAGTTGGTCGAAGCAAAATTTCCACTGGGACCGTCCTCCTGATGTCTGTCCTAGTTGTCGAGGCCAACCTAGCAAGGGCATCATCACGGCCATTGTCGAGCCTAGGTTTCCTCTTTAATTTCACTTCTCTGAAGCCCTTTAGTAACGACCTCACCTTCTCAAGGTACCTATCCATCCTCTCGTCCTTGGCCTTGTAGGCTCCTAGTATCTGATTCACTACTAGCCTCGAATCACTATGAACCAAAATCTGGCCGACACTAAGAGATATGGCCAAGGAGAGGCCTGCTATCAAGGCCTCATATTCGGCCTCGTTGTTGGAGGCCTTAAAGTTAAACCTCAGGGCATACTTAATGTCTATGCCATCGGGTGCTTATACTATTAATCCAGCTCCACTCCCGCTTCTGCAAGAGGACCCATCGACGAAGAGACTCCACACGATGTGTTCTTCTGAGAAACATCCCTCGGTGAGTGACCCCTGTCTAAAGAGATATCATCCCTCTTCGTTTTCAGCCACTTTCCTTTTAGCGGTGCTTGTCCCAACCTTATCTACAGGTGTGTCGGTGAGCTCACCTTGTCGGGTATTTATCTTCCCGAGGCTCTCACCCTCGACTTCATCATCTTCCCAAGTAAACTCGGCCACGAAGTCTATCAATGCTTGCCCCTTAATGGTTGTCCTAGGATGATACACTATGTCAAACTCCCCCAGCTCTATAGCCTAAGCCATTAACCTCCCTGATTTTTTTGGCTTGTGCAAAACCTGCCTAAGGGGAGAGTCAGTGAGGATGACCATTGTATGGGACTGGAAGTATGGCTTCATCTTTCTCGATGCATGGATCAAGGCATAGGACAACTTCTCCATCCTTGGATATCTTTTCTCTGCCCCCTGGAGTGCCTTGATGTTAAAATACACAGGCTTCTGTACTCCTTCTTCGTCTCTCACAATGGCTGCACTGATGGCTGACTCTGAGATGGTGAGGTACACATAAAGTCGTTCACCCTGCACGGGTCGTGACAATAGTGAGGGAGACCCCGGGTATGATTTTAACACCTTGAAGGCCTCATCACACTCTTCACTCCATTCAAAGGTTTTTTTGAGAATTTTGAAGAATGGTAGACACCTGTCTGTGGCCTTAGACACGAACCTGTTCAAGGCAGCAACTCTCCCTGTGAGTCTCTGAACGTCTTTAATGGACTTGGGGGTCTTCATCTCAACAAGGGCCTTTATCTTTTCAGAATTGGCCTCAATACCTCTTTGGTTGCCAATGAACCCCAAGAACTTCCCTGCTCTGACCCCGAAGACACACTTGGTCGGGTTAAGCTTCATCTGGTATTTATCCATCGTAATAAAGGTCCTTTCCAGGTCTGCCACATGACCTTCTGCCTTCAAACTCGTAGTCAGCATGTCATCTACATAGACCTCCATAGACTTCCCAATTTGGTCTTCGCACATTTTATTTACGAGGCGCTGGTACGTTGCCCCCGCATTTTTTAGGCCAAAGGGCATGACCCTATAACAGTATGTCCCCTTGTTAGTAATGAAGGTTGTCTTCTCCGAGTCTTCAGGGTTCATGAAGATCTGGTTGTACCCTGAATAGGCATCCATAAAGCTCATGAGCTCATGGCCTGCGGTAGCGTCTACCATCTGGTCAATACGGGGGAGAGGCAAGCTATCTTTAGGACAGTTCTTGTTGAGTTCAGTGAAGTCCACACACATTCTCCACTTCCCATTGGCCTTTGGGACAATGAATGCATTGGACAGCCATTCAGGGTAGATGACCTCTCTGATAAACTCAGCATCTTCCAGCTTCTTGACCTCATCCCTAATGACCTCATACTTTTCTCGAGAATAAATTCCCCTCTTCTGCTTTATCGACTTTGCTCCCTCTACCACATTGAGCTTGTGGCACATAATTTCAGGGTCGATCCCCAGCATATCTACATGACTCCACGCAAAGACGCTTCGTCTTCTCCTCAACAGTTTAATGAGGTCTTCTTTGATATTGGGCTTCAGAGACTTACCGACTTGGACGGTTTTTTTTGGGTCATCCTCATCGAGGATGATGGATTCTACCTCTTCCACGGCCTCTCCTTTATTTAGCTTCTTCTCGTCCCTGTGGTCTAGGGTATCAATATTGTAAGTGGTTGTATCCCTCTTGTGTGCCTCTCTTTCTCAGCGGAGTTGTAGTAACATTCTCGCGCTATCGTCTGGTCTCCCTGAACTTCCCCCACCCCGTAAGGGGTAGGAAATTTAATCATCTGATGGACCGTAGACGGCACAGCTTCAAACCCCTTGAGGGCCGCATGCCCCAGTATGATGTTGTAGGCCAAAAACACACGTTCATCCATCACAAAGAAACTGACCTTCTTGGCAAGCCATCTCGGCCACTCTTCCCCACTCCTGACATCGGCCTCATACACTCCAAGGGGATGAACCTTTTCCCCACTGAACCCATTCAGTGGATGATGGTACGGGACGAGTCTAGCACGGCTGAGACGTAAGGCTTTGAAGCACAGCTAAAACATAACATCTGCAGAACTGCCCCCATCGACCAATATCCTCGGCACCACACACCTGTGCACCCTAGTAGTGATGACGAGTGGGTCGTCGTGTGGGGCTAGGAGGCCTTTAAAGTCCATTCTCGAGAACCCCACTATCAGAGTGTCCATATCGACCTTCTTCCTCTTTTTTGACTTAACCTCGAGAGAGGTCGAGTGTACCGTCTTCGTCACTTCCTTGGCCTCAGCCACATGGGCCTTCCTGTCAGTGACCTCAGACCCTCCTCCTGCTAGACCCCCGAAGATCATTCCCACTCCAAGCGAGATTATATTAAGCCTCTTGACAGGGCCTTAGTCGTCTCTCGGCGGGAGGTCAGGGTTGTCCTGATCATCAGAAGGGTCGTCCCCTCTTTTTTGAGGGACTTCTTTACATGTATCACCTCACTTTTTCCTGGGTCGTCCCCTCAGCCCCTCTTGAAGGCACCTTTGTCGACGTACTTTCTGAGCTTCCCTTCTTTTAGCATCTTCTCAATCTCATCTTTCAGAGAGAAACATTTGTCTGTCACGTGGCCATGATCTTGGTGAAATTCACACCACAGGTTCTTATTCCTCTTATTGGGGGTTGCCCTCAACTTTTCAGGCCACTTCAGAGACCGGTCACTCTTTATCTCATTGAGAATTTGTTCATAGCTGACCGTTAGAGGGGTGTAGCCAGCGAACTTGTCGTCCGTAGACCTCTTCTTCCCCTCTGTGTTATTCTTAGGGTATTTACCCCCACTAGCGCCTCCTTTTTCAACTTCGTATTTAGCGGCCATCGCCTCTTCGGCGTTCATCACCTTTCCTGTTGTTGACAGTAATTCAGCCATCGTCCTAGGAGGGTCTTCAGCAAGCTTCCATAATATCTTCCCCTTTTGGAGTCCTCCAATTAGGGATGTCATAGCTATGCTCTCCTCACAGTCTTCCACCTCCAGCTTCTCTTTATTGAATCTGGCTATGTAGTTCCTCAGACTCTCATTCTTCCCCTGCTTAACATAGAGCAGGTGGGTGGTCTTCTTCTTTGGCCTCATCCCGAAGCAAAAGTTGTGGATGAACCGGTCTGCCAACTGCTTACAATTTTCAATAGAATTTTTCGGAAGAGACGTGTACCAGACATGTGCAACACCAGTCAGGGTACCATAGAAGGCACAACACCTCATCTCATCTGAGATAGAGTATATGTCTACTGCCGACTGGTACATCTCGACGTGGTGGACAGGGTTGGTGCTCCCGTCATATCTTGGGGTGACCACAGGTGGCTTGAACTTTGATGGCGTAGGGAAGTTGACTATCTTTTCCACAAAGGGTGAGCCTATGGTGTATCCCCTCTGAAGAGGGTCCCAGCTTTTTAGTATATCGCCAATCTTATCCTACAATCGCTGGATATAGTCATTCCAGGGCCTCGTGGGGTCGGCCTGGTCGATGTTATCCCCTGGCGCCTCTTTGATATGGACGGAGGATCCTACCGCGGCTGGCCTGTGTCGGCTATTTACTTCCCCCTGGCCATCGTCCCATCCTAGGGGCCGGCCCCCGTGGTGTCGATCATCTGCTGCCTCCCTTCTGGACCTCGTGGCACTCCTTGACCTGGACAATTTTTCCCGCAGATCATTCGCTAGGCCCTGCCTCTCAAAGGACGACCCCCTGCTTAGGCGATCGAAAGCAGAGCCCCTCGGGTGATCGTCAGGGTTTTGCCTTCCGCACTTCCCTCTGCTCTCCTGGAGAGGTCTTATAGTATTATTAGAGATCTCATATGGTTCCCAACATTCTATGGGGTCCTCCTCTCCCTCCAGATCGTCATACTTGTCCTCAGGGAAAGGGTTTCCTTGCCTCCCCAGGCGTAGACGCCAGGGGTCAGCAACATCCCTATGTCGCTGAGGGGGTGGAAGGTATTTCCATGGTGCCTGGGGTGGTCCCCTGGACTCATGCTGTTCTGGAGCTGCTGCCGGAGTAATCATCTCAGATAAAACCCCTGGTGGTCTTAGTATGTTCTAGCTTAGAGCTGTGAACTGCTCCAACATCATCCGTTGGCTTGCTGCGAGAGACTTCAAGGTTGCCTCCACATCAGCCATCTCAGACTGAGGTGGTGGTTGACTGGAACTGGTTCCTCCCCCATCATCCGGTGGGGGAAGTGGCGGTGGTGGCATCTCCGGTGCCATGTGTTTGAGCTATGAAGAGCTGAACTGAAAAAAAATATTGGTGAGCTTGAGAACCTTAGTGGGTCTCTTTCAATGGTGAAACATCTCCTCTCAGGGGGACAAATGGCTCACCACCAGAGTACCTAGTGAGTTCAAGCTGTATTTAAGGAAGAGACGTCTTCTCGTTCCCACAGACGGTGCCAAACTGATGATGCTGAAATCTAGCACCACCGAATAAGTGATGATGAGCTCAAATAATAGTAACAATGGCAGCCATAGAGATGTCAGTGTATAAGTGTGTAGAAGGATATGAGTATAAGAGGAATAAGACAATGATGTATAGTGGTTCAGCCAATTAGGCCTACATCCACTGTGAGTGTGTGATCCACTAAGTATGGGAACTAATGGCCTTGGATACAATGCACATAAGCTCACTTTCTCTCTCTCTATTGTGTGTACAAGCAGAGTTTTTGCTAGGGTTACAATTATTGATCCATCTCCCATTGGGTTGTAGGTGACAAGTATATATATAGGTCTTGGGGGGTGTAGTGTACCCCCCAAGTATGCATGGTGCATGTGAATGATGATTTAGCCAATCCCCTGTTGACACCTGTAGATGCCAAATAATGACATAATATTCCCTCACGTGAGGGTGTGATTTTGTTATAACGGTCTCCCATGTGCCATGTGAACCTCACGCGCACTGTTCCACGCGTCTCCCAAACCACGCGCTGTGATGATGTCACCCTCGGCCTTTGATATGAGGCCGAGGTCAAAGTTCCTTCTGGCAATGAGTCTGGCCTAATTTGGGCCTCTACTGTCGTACCCTCGGGGGGTCGTCCAGAGCCTGATGAAGGGTCGTCCCCCTGAGGGGTCGTCTAGAGCCTGATGAAGGGTCGGCCCCCTGAGGGGTCGTCTGGAGCCTGATGAAGGGTCAGCCCCTTAGGGGTCGTCCGAAGCCTGATGAAGGGTCGGCCCCCAAGGGGTCGTCTGGGCCTGATGAGGCACAGGGCGCCCTCGGCCTGGCTGAGGGTATATACGGGTATATCACTATGCTCGAAGAACTTTCTGTAAAGGCTGTCAAAGATGGAACCGAACGGAACCCCTTAATAGGATCGGTTCTGTTTTCAAAAATTCGAACTTATCCACTTGTAAAATTAGAATCCTCCATGGTTGAAACTCTTATTATTCGTAGCTTATAAATTGTAAACTCCTCCTAGACATAGAGGAGGCTTATGATTCGTTAGGGAAGCTTCGTAATCTATTTTAGAGAAGAAGAATAAGAAGAAACCCTATCTTGCTTATAGTTTTGCAATTCAAGTAATACCATTTTGATTCTTGTTTTAATTATTGCAATAGTTACTTTTCTAATAGAAATTTAATCAATCTTCATCTTCAATCAGTAGTAAAAATGTTTTCTTTCATTCCAAATGCGTTTTCTTCCAGTTTTCATAAGTCTTCACAGGTTGGGGTGCATGAACCCCACCCGATGTAATTCACGATAGTGGAAATAGATGTCGAAATTAAAACATTAGATGAATTGTATCATAGTTCATATGATACTACTTTATTTTAGGCTTTGCTTATGTACTGTGCGGGCTACGATCCCTCATATGTGTAATACTTAGGAGAAATAAAGGCCGAATTTTAATTCAACCTTTGCTTACGTACTGTGCGGGCTATGATCCCTCATATATGTAATACTTAGGAGTATTAAAGAGTCAGATTCATTTAAAACTTTAATTTTGAGTCTAGTATCTTACGAATTGAATTACTAGGGTGTAGGCTATTATAATCCGACCTGTGTTTCTTATTTCCTAGTTAAAGTTTAGTCAATTCGTTATTAGTTATTCGTTAGAGTAATTGCATTTCATTTATTCATAATTCCATTAATTAATCATTTTCAAAATTGCATTTAGTTGTATTTGTTTCATAATCCAAATCACCTTTTTGTTTCTTTTTAGAGTCAAGTTAGGGTTAATAGTCTTACCTTTGTCATTACGTTCACTCGTCCTAGTTCTCCGAGGATTCGATACCCAAACTAGCCTTTATACTCCGCAAGAGTGTAGTTAAAGTTTAGGTTTTTTTGTATTGTGGTCGGAAGCCGATAACAACGACTAGCGTATCTACACGAACGCTCGGTTTACACTTTGATCAAAATGGCGCCATTGTCTGGGACTTAGGTTGACTTAGGATTAAATCCAGTCAATCTAAAACTTTGACCAAAAATTTTCAAAAATCCAAAAACATAAATAAAAAATTTAAATGAACAAAAAGAATTCTTCATCATCTCTCATAAGCATGTTCATGAAAAATCCTGAACTCACTCTAACTCCCCAAAATACTTCAACCAGCATTCACGAAAATCCGATATTTAAGTACGTCCCCGACAGCCCTCACACTCCAAACGCACCAGAATTCTGGGTTCCACCTCCCACACCTCCACACTCAATTGCAAGTTACACTCCGACATCCCTCTTAGGACACACCACAGAGCACGCTCCGAGTATACCTAGTGAGGATACAGAGTCATTAAGTGAGAGAGCCATATCACAACACGGTAGTGTATCCGTCGGTGAGGAAGAGGTCCCGTACCGCCCTTTGAGAGAAATCTTATATCCCGAGCGAACTGTCACTCCAGGATGCATTTTACTCCCGTATAATGGAGGGCAATTTAGCTTTAAGAATGGGATGATCCAGATGCTTCCCAACTACCATGGAATGAAATCTAAAAAGCCATATCTTCACATTCGGGAATTTGAGGAGGTGTACGAGACCCTCAGTGATCAAACTTGCACAAAATATATGATCCGCCTCAAACTCTTCCCATTCTCGCTAAAGGACAAGGCTAAGACCTGGCTATGGTCTTTACCTCAAAAATCGATTACATCATGGAACGATTTGCAATCTAAATTTCATAAGAAATTCTTTCCTACACATCGAACGAACTCCATTAAGGCTCAAATTCAAACCTTTCGATAATTAGAAAATGAGTCATTCGATCGATATTACGAGCGTTTTAATGAGTTAATTACTTTGTGCCCTCATCATGTACTTGATAAACTAAAAATCATTTCCTTCTTCCATAATGGGCTGAATATAATTTCCAAACAACTCATTGAAAGCATGTGTGTTGGTCCCTTTATCGACCTAGATGCCAACGATGTTGAGCTTCACCTGAGGTATATCGCCAAGACTACCCAAGCATGGGATACATCTGACCCTAGCACTCATAATCGAACTTTCCAAATGACCATCACTCCATCTAGGTCCGGCCTATTTCATATAGAAAATAATACTATGACGGACAGCCGACTCGATATACTTGAGAAAGGAATGCGAGAAATACTTGAGATATGTGCAAGAGGACCAACTGACACCATCCTGAACCCCATTGAGAAGGTGTGTACTATTTGTGAGGTGGTGCATTCAACAGACGAATGCCCGACGATACCCGCCTACAAAGTTAGGCTTCAAGAGAAAGTGAGTGGTGTAGGAGGATTTAAGGGTAATTTCGGTGCACCGCATGGGAATTCTTACAACCCTTTATGGAAAAACCATCCTGGTTTTAGCTATGGGCAACCAAATGCTGCGATGAATCCTAATTCACCTGTTGCCCCTCCTCCACCATCGCACTCTCAACAAGTACCACACATACAAGGACATGTGCAGGAACCACCACCTCCGGGGCCATATATCACTCCACCACATATGCAAGGACATGTGGTAATCTATACCGCTCATCGCTTCACTTCGCACAAAGGGTCATCAAGCTTCCCAAAAAAAGGGAGGACTATAAAATGGTTATCGTCAATGATGTGAGGTGTGTGAATGTCTATAGATCGGAGTCACTAACCCATTTTGATCAAAATATGCAAAAGGGATATCCATATCTAAAGAGATAACATGAAAAGATAACTAGCACATAAGAAATAAGAAAAGATTCGGGTGAGGAGAATATATTATGTGCATACACCCCATTCTGTTACCCCCTAAACTCTCCTGAGGTCCCTACCACCTCCCTTCATCACTACAAACCTAGGTCATACCCCGAGTACTGACCTAGAAGTCGTCGGTAACTCTCAAGCTCTGTTTGACTAAAAGTCAAAGTCTTCATCTCGGCCGAGACTGAATGAATCTTCGAAGGGCCCTGAAACCCCTTTCCAAAGGTCCATCCCGTACGCGATTCGGACTTATCATGCGGACGAACGGCCCATTTTCCCCCGAAACTCAATCAGGAGGGCACTCCTGAGATTAGTTTGACCTAAGTCAACTCTTTAACTCGATCGAGACTAAATGAATCTTCGAAGGGCACTGAACCCCTTTCCAATGGTCCACTCCGTGCATGATTCTGACTTACGGAATGGATGAACGATACGTTTTACTTCGAGAGGTCACAGAATGCTTTCAGGGCCCGATTGACAGAAGTCAACTCCCTAAACCGGATCAAACTCTTTGTAATGTCGAAGTACATCTCCTAATATTTCTAACGGTTCACCCCGTGCATGATTCTGACGTACCGTGCGGACAAACGATCCGTTTACTCCCGACGATTCCCCGTCCAATGGAATGACGAATGCTTCTTAGCCACATTTGACCCAAAGTCAACTCCCAAACCCGGGAGCAGTCTAAAGGACTTTCTAAGGTATATAAATTAACTTTCCAACAGTCCACCCCGTGCATGATTCTGATCAACAGTTTGTGTTCTACGGCTAATTTTCCAAAAAGGCCTGAAAGACACTGCCAAAGGGCAGGTCCCAGACCCTGCCTCTCGGCAGTGTGCCTAAACGCACCAATCGATTGGCAAGAACAGGGCTATGCCGATCATAAATGCCCTAGGTCTATGAAAAGGTGCCTTACCTCACTTACAAGGAGAGCCCATAACTAATAGATATCACTCTCAGCAAATCCAGAAAACCTCTCTTGAAGTCAACGTGATTTATACACCCAAATCCCTTTCCAACTTTCACTTTTCATCATCCTTTTCATTAAACTTGGTGAATTCACTACCCTCTATCATCATCCAAGTCTAAGGGTTTCTCTCCAACATTCAAGATCAAGCTCAAGATCTTCAAGAATGTCCAATTTTATCAACTCTCTCCTTAAATTCTCATAAATTCACAATAACATGTTTTATTACTTAGCACTTTTATTATCTCATCTCACACATCCTAATATACTTTTTATTTAGTATTATTTCACATCCCTTATTTTTATATAAATAAAAATCCAAAAAATAAGAAAAAGAGGGTTTGCTCATAAATTCCAAACGGGAATTCTCATACTTTTCTTACATTTTTCTCACAACTAAAACACTTTTTTTGCACACACACACACAAATAAGAGAATCCCCCCGATTGGATTTATGGGATAAACCCCACCCCTCGTTTTGCATGCGAACTACATGGACTTTGATGCCTCTATAGGCTATGTAGGCGTCTCGGGGTAAAACCCGAGACTCGAGTCCTATTTTTATTTTTTTCTCTCATTTTTTAATTTCTCTAAACTCCACTCTCTTATATTATATATATGCATATATTTGTTCTTAGTGGCATATTGTTTCGCATGCGTTATCGTTCCATCAAAACGGTCAACGTAAGGATAATCACGTAAATCCTATTTTCTAATATTATTTTTATACCTTCCTACGGATAACTCGTTTTATCTCTTCCATGATACAAGTCGAGGATTTCTATCTCCACTATATATACACATGCACACATATCACGGGGAAAATAACAAAAATCCATGAGAGACCAAAAGGGCAGAATGGGTGCCTAACACCTTCCCATTTCGTTACTTAGCCTCCGGACCCTTTTCGAATCATTTTGGTTTCGTATGCATCAGTATGTCTTTGGATGTTGTCCTTCGGGACGGCTTCCTTTCTTTTTTTCTATTTTGAGTAAAATAGATTGGCGACTCTCCTCACCCAAATGACGTCGACCGAAGCGCTCCCGAGAGGGACGCGCGGGACCTAGGATCCGGGGGGTGGCCATAGTGGAGACTCTGTCGGAGACTTTCTTATGAGGGATAGACTCTATTTACATGGGTGTTATGTTTGTTTTTATCCTCCTCATTTTTTCATGTGCCCCTTTTCCATGTATCTCCCATGCTTATGCTTCTATTCACACACTTGTAGAAAATTTTCCATGTACACTTCACACCACGTGCACCTAGGATCACATATATCCATATGTTGCACGCATCACCCATCCATACTTGGCGTACCATTGGTACTTGTACTTTTCTACCTGTTGGCATAATCAAGAAAGACATTCTCATAAGATACTAATAAGAGAATCATGCATGATTCACACGACATCACCAAAGAGCATTGTTATTGACCAAATTTTACCCAGTAAATGGAGGGTCACTTCATGATGGGCGCTGGTCCGGCAGGGCACAGTTAGCCTAAGAGATATGACTCTCAACTTCCATTGACCAAGTACCTTCAACATATATCGAACGGTTCCCCCCGTATCGTACCTCTTGATCGAAGTCATGACGGAAGGTATATCGCAGGGAACTAGTTCACGTACGCCGAGTATATCAAATTCTCTCTCACATGTACCGTCCCCATGAGGTATATATGGTGAGGACATTCACGTACACTCAAGTATATCAAATGACTTGCCCACACGTACCAATTGCCGGCAAGAGCAAGACGTATATTGTGGAAGTCACGCCAAATGGGGGAACCCTTTTAGATTCACCCAATCAACTGCATACCCGCATATAGGTGTCAAGCCTAGGACACACATATAAGATTTCTGGTTTCAACCCGAGACTCTGCCAAAATTCCGGGTCGGACTGCCGCCCGAATTCTTGCGCATTTTTAAAATGGGACCATGTCCATGAGCTTGGTCACAAGTCTATCCTTAGCTTTGCATATATTACAAACCCAATTTTTCCAGGCTCGGGTTCCGTATGGCATTTCATTTTGCATTTAGGAGAATTAATACAAGTGAAAACATAATAATTATAATAATCATACTGAGACCGTCTCTCCTTTCTTTATCAAAAAAAATCCAAAAAAAATTCTCCTCTCTTTATCAAAAAGCCAAAAATATTTTGTCTTCCAATCTCAAAATGAAAAAAGAAAAAAATGTCAAAAATATTTCATCCCTTTTTTCTCAAAATAAATTCCATTTTGCGCCTTCTCAGGTCGATCACAAACCCTTGGCATGGCTCCCTCTTGGCTTCGGTCTTCAGTCAAATCACCCGGAGTTTCGTTCGTTCTCTTATTACTTCTTCTGAGACCGGTATCCATCCGCTTTCCATGGAGAACACAGATCAAGTACCCGTTGTGCAGCCGGATCTTACGATAGTGCTAGCGCAGCTTGTGTCCAAGATTGACAACCTCCAAACTGAGGTCCGAGAAATGCAATGAAACCAGGTTCCTATTCCTCAAGAGCCTGAGGCCCTATTCCCTCGTGCTTTGGATCCACCCGAGCCTATCTGGGTTATCGAAGAGTATCAGAATGCTCCACGTCCCCCTCCTGCTAATGGGCCATCGCTTTCCTAGCTTCTGATGCCGAATCTTGCCCAGCTTGGGGATAAACTGCCTATGATCATTGATCCGAAGGAAGAAGAGCTGAATAAAGTCAAAGAGGACCTCAAGATGCTCACTAAGAACTTTGACCAAGTTAGAATCTCAGGAAATTACATGGACTACACCCACGTGTCTCCTTATCCTAAAGCGAGGTTACCCAAGAAGTTTAAGATGGCAAATATCGAGAAATTCGGAGGTAGTCAACCCCCGATTGTTCATCTCCGAAGTTATCACCGTTCCATGACTTTACTAGGGGCTTCTGAAGAAGTGATGGCCCAATTGTGTCAGCAAACTTTGAAGGATAGCGCCCTTCGATGGTTTTTGTCTCGTGAGGAGTCCAGAATCTGTAGTTAAGAGGATGTAGACCGGGAATTCATATCATAGTACAAATACAATGAAGAGCTTGAGGTCACCCGCTGTGATTTAGAGCTGCTCAAACAGAACCCTAGAGAATCAGTTAGTAACTTTATCACTCGATGGAGGGAAAAATCAGCAACCATGACCAATCGGCCTTCCGAGGAAGAACAAGTCAGCATAGTGAAGAAGCAACGATGGGAGGACAATACTATCCCCACTTCTGAGCTCTCAGAGAAGCAGGAGTAAAAATTGAGGAAGGTCTTGCCAAAACAGAAATTGACCCAAAGAAGGTGTCTAGACAGTTCACCCCCAGAAAATGTAACAAGACTGCCAGTGCTACAGTCTCAACCATCAACAACATATCTCAACCAACCACCTCATGGGTACCAGAAAGCTGCCCTGTCCCAGTCCAAAAGGAATACACCGATCTCCATACTCCTCTCTCCAAATTTTATCAAGCCTTGTTAAGACAAAACCTTATCTAACCATTGGATCCCCATCCATTGCCAAATCCACTCCCAAGAAACTTCAAGGCAGATGCCCATTGCGCCTTTCGCCAAACTGCTGGCCATACCACTGACCAATGCTTTCACCTCTGAAACATAATCTAAGGTCTAATTGACCGGGGTACCATCTCCCCACCAACCAATCCTAAGCTAAACACTACTCACAACACACTTCCAAATCACGCTAATGCCATCTTTCTAGAAGAGAACCCAGAATTCGATCCCTCAACTTAAATCACACCTATATACTTTTCTAAACCTCTCCAAATTTGCCCATATTTCCTCCTACACCCTACTAGCCTCACTAATCAGGCACTGTCACTCCTTACCAGAGCATGCATTGTTGTCTGTACCTGTTCTGAAAATGGAAGCATGGAATTGTCATAATTGTTAACCAACTCCTAGAGTTCGGGCTAAAATTACCCACACAAATGATCCTTGATTTCCAGAGATTCAGTATGCTATTCTTAGAAGAACGAAAATGGGCCCAAAAGTCAGATAGTTGGGTAGTACGAACCGATGAAGTCAGCCAGGATGATGTCGCCCAGATCATGGTAGAATTATTGAGGTAAACCAATAACATTTGCAGTATGACCGAGTTACTTGATACTCTGAAGCTACAGGGGCACCTGGTCCCTTCACCCTTACACATCCCCACAGAATGGGATGACCAGTATGAAGAAGTCGTTGAAGTTATGGAATGCATTAACTTTTCATAAAAAAAATTGTTGTTTCCAGTGGATGGGGGGGAATTCGGAGATTTTAATGAAGAACAAGCTTTCAAGAAAATTGGCCTGGTAGCCGACATGTGTGCAATGATATCATTTGAATAACTCCTCGGAGAAATAAACAAGGTGGCAAAACAACCCGAGATCGATGAGGAAATGGGTTTCATGTTCTTCCCTTCTTCAGTAAATCACATGACCAGATCAAGGAGGTATTACCAGATTCCAAGCTCACTACTTGCCAATGACAAAGGGAAGGGCGTGGAAAACCTTACTATGCTAGAGATGACCCTAGAGGAGAGCAAGATCCTTGATCAAATAAAGAAAACTCAAGCTAACATCACTCCATGGGGGCTTTTCTTGTCTTCTCAGCTACATAGAAATGCTTTCATCAAGTTGCTCACTGGAACCACAGTTCCTCCTTTTACCACACCAGAAGAAGCGGTAAATTTGGTCGGATCCTTGACATCTACCCGAATGCTATCCTTTTTTGAAGAAAAAATCCCCAAGATTAGGCTAAACCACAATCATGCACTCGACATCTCCTTCGAAGTTATGGGGAAGGTCGTGCCACTCTCTCTTATCGAAAATGGATCCGCCTTGAATGTCTGCCCACTGAGAACCTTCAAATGTTTAGTCCTGAAGGAAAGCGACCTCTCTCCAACCTCCTCTGTTGTGCGTGCCTACAATAATACTCGTCAGGAGGTGATGGGATCCATAAAGCTTGTAATAGGGGCTAGCCCTATAAACCCTAACGTTGAATTCCAAGTTATTGACAACCCAGCCTATTTCAATCTATTACTAGGACGACCTTGGCTCCACAGTATCAAGGGTGTGTCTTCCTCACTCCATCAGAAATTAAAGTTATTCACCGACGGACGGGTCATTACCATCTAGGGTGACGACGATAATGTCGAGGGTGCATGTACCTGCAGTCCAATCCTTGAGATACAACACGAATCAAATGATATGCTCCTATCAGGATTCTGAGTTGAGATACTTCCACTCCCGGTAGGGGACAACTTCAAAGAAAGGTCCAGAATACGACCCTTACGGCAACGTCAATGTGATTCAGATGTTCAGAAATATGCACTTCATGCCCGGACTGGGGCTAGGACAAAGATAACAAGGTATGCTTGAGCCAAATGAACTAAAAAAGGCTTTCCCTCCTTGTGGTTTGGGGTATCAACCATCAGAACAAGAGCTCAAAATGATCCGCCTGTCTCGACCAAAGAGAAGACTAAACTGCATCCAGACTATCCCAGGTGACTCCTTGAATGGACGATTCATCAAATAGAGCGAAGACTTCCCCTTTTGTGGCATTTTAAAACCATGGTATGGCCATACAGACAAGAAGATGAAGCCTGGAATGGAGATCTTCTTCCAAGAAAGTTATCCATGGGCCGAGAGTTCCCAACACCATGTACAACCGCTCATCAAAGATACTGAAGAGACTGAGGAAAGTGACTCCGAAGATTCCTTCAACTTACAGACACTGGGGCTGACACTCTGTATGGTTCACTCAGGCACTACATCACGGGATACATCCCAACTGATTAAAGTTGCTGATACACCTCTCGTCAACTGGCATGCTACGCCAATTCTACCTGCTGAAATCTCCCATAATCCTAATGTTTACCCCATTTCTTCTTCTGTTTTTTATCCTTCTTCAAATGTAATTGAGTCCTCTTTTGACGAGGTTCTCAATGTTGTTTTTCCTATCAATGAAATAAATAAAGATTTTGAGTATCTTGCTGTGCCTTACATTAACTGTTTGGATTCTAATCAAACATTTGATGATGATGATTTTGCAAAATAACAATTCTTAACTGATCTAAATAATGTTAATAATAAATAACATAATCGTGTTTAAATTAATGAAGAAGAGACTATTGTTATTAACCTCGGTTCAAGTAGCCAACTGCACGAGATTGGGATAGGCGCTATCCTTGACGAGCATGAGCATGCACAACTCAAAGAATTGCTAAAGGAATTTGTGGATGTCTTCATATGGTCCTATGATTATATGCCCGGTATTGATCCTAAAATAGCTCAGCATCAGATTCCCACTCTCCCAGATTACCAACCGGTTAAACAAAAGTTGAGAAAGCTCTGCACCGAATGGTCTATCAAGGTCAAAGAAAAGGTGGTCAAACAGTTGAACGTAGGCTTCATTCGTGTGATCGAATATCCCAGATGGCTAACCAACATAGTGCCCATGCCAAAATCAAGAAGAAAGGTTCGGATGTGTGTAGACTATCGGGATTTAAACAAAGCCTCTCCAAATGATGATTATTTGCTACCCAATATCGACATGACCGTGGATAACACAACCAGTCATGCTCTCAAGTCATTCATCGACGGGTTTGACGGATACAACCAAATCAAAATGCACCCAGACCATCAAGAAAAAAATGCATTCATCACCTCATGGGGAACCTTTTGCTACATTGTTATGCCATTTGGTTTCAAGAACGCTGGGACTACCTACCAGAGAGCTGCCACAACCATCCTGCACGATCTGATTCACAAAGAAGTTGAGGTCTATGTGGATGATATGATTAGCAAGTTCAAAACTAGAGAAGCTCATGTTCCTGCTCTTCGAAAGTTCTTCGAACGACTGCGACAATATCAGATGAGACTCAATCCGCAGAAATGCGTCTTCGGTGTTACAAAGGGAAAACTCTTAGGATTCATGGTCAGTGAGAAAGGGATAGAAGCAGATCCTGCCAAGATAAAATCCATACTTGGGATGCCACATCCTGAAACAGAGAAAGAAGTCTGAGGTTTCCTCGGGAAATTGTAATACATTAGCCGGTTCATCAGCCAGCTAACCTCCATCTGCGAACCGATCTTTAAACTCCTCCGAAAGGATTTAACTAAAGTTTGGAACGAGGCATGCCAAGAAGCCTTTGACTGAATCAAACAATGTCTGACCCAACCTCCGGTACTCATGCCACCACAGCTTGGTCTCCCCTTGCTCCTATACCTAACCATAACCGACACTGCAGCTGGGACTTTGCTATCCCAATACCTTGAAGATTCTCGCAAAGAAAGAGCCATCTATTACTCCAGTCAAAAATTGGTCGGGTATGAGGTTAACTACACCATTTTGGAAAAGGCGTGTGTCGCACTTATCTGGGTCACCCAAAAGCTGCGGCATTATATGCTCGTATTCCCCATCAAACTTGTATCCCGAATGGACCCTATTAAATACCTGCTTGAGAAACCCTCCTTATCTAGCCAAATGGCCTGATGGTTCATGCTCCTAGCCAAGTTCGATATCATGTATGTCACTCAGAAAGCCATGAAGGGAAGAGCCATCTCTGACGACTTCGTTGATTACCCCATGGATGAGGCCGATGTCTGGATCTTCGAATTCCCAGATGAAAACATCTTTAGCAATGCTCAAGACAACCTTAGATGGCAAATGTTCTTTGACGGTGCTGCCAATAAAAATGGATATAGCTTTGGGATACTTCTGATCGCCCCAGATGACTCCCACACTCCCATTGCCATCAAATTGGATTCCCCTGCACTAATAACATGACTGAGTACGAGGTGTGCACGGTAGGCCTCAAAGTTGCTCTTGAGGAAGGTATTCAATTCCTATACGTCTACGGGGATTTTTCCCTCATCATCGGTCAAGTGCTCAGAAAATAGAGAGTAAAGGACGAGAAACTCCAACCCTTCCATGCCCACTTAGAAGAGCTAGCCTCCCAATTCCAAGACATCACCTTCCATTACCTACCTCAAGCAAAGAATAACCAAGCCGACGCCCTTGATACTTTAGACTTCATGGTCGACATACTCGAAGGAATAACTATGACCCCCTTACTAGTTCAAAAGCAAGACAAACTAACCCAATATTACCACATTGAGCTCATCACCATAGAAGATCCCGAGCTAGCCAATTGCTGGTACTATGATATTTGGCACCTCCTCAAGCATGGTAGGTATCTCGAGGGTTCCAACAAGAAAGATCGAGTAACCCTTTGAAGACTGGATGCCCAGTACATCATCTGTCACAAAGCACTGCTCAAACGAAACTTCATTGGAACTCATCTGCACTGCATCGTAGGGGCTGACATTGAAAACATAATGCAGAAGATCCACAGCAGGGAATGCGGACCCCACATGAATGGTCACATACTTGATAAAAAGATCATCCGACAAGGTTACTACTGGACCACCATAACCCAGGATTGCACCGCCTATGTCCAGAGATTCCTCAAATGCCAACAATTCTCCAACCATCAGCATCTGCCTCCACGTGAATTTTACAACATGACCTCTCTCTGGCCATTCTCCACCTGGGGCATCGACATTATAAGGAAGGTTACACCGAAGGATTCCAATGGGCATGAGTTCATCGTAGTTGCCATTGATTACTTCACCAAATGGGTCAAAACAGAGTCATACGCAGTGCTGAACGCTAAGAAAGTGGCCAAATTCGTCAAGAAAAACATTATCTGCCGGTATGGGATCCCGCACGAACTAGTATCAGATAACGGGTTGCATTTCAAAGCAGAAGTCACAGAGGTGGTCAACAAGTATGGGATTCAGAGACACAAATATTCTCCCTACCGACCTCAAACCAATGGTGCAATTGAAGCCGCCAACAAGAACCTCAAAGCCATCATCAACAAAATGACCAAAAGCTATCGGAATTGGGCTGACCGGATCCCATACGCCCTCTGGGTCTACAGAACCTCCATTATAACCTCTACTGGGGCTACCCCTTACTCTCTAGTCTACGTCATGGAAGAATTCCTACCAGTGGAGCTGGAAATACCCTCATTACGCGTCATGCTTGAAAGAAAGGTCAGTGAAGAAGACTAGTGCCAAAGCCGTCTTGACGAGCTGACCCTCCTTGAAGAAAGGAGATTAAAATCACTATACCACATACAAGGGTACCATCACCGAATAGCACGTTCATTCAACAAGAGGGTCAAGGACCGCGGTGTCCGAGAAGGGGACCTATCCCTAAAAGAAATTATAGAACCCATTTGGGAACCCAGAGGGAAATTCAAGCCCAATTGGAGAGGCCCCTACATTGTTAAGAAGATCTTATCTGATAGTGCCGCCATGCTTACCAACTTAGATGGGGAAGAAATGGCTTTTACAGTCAACCTGGACCGTCTCAAGAAATTCTACCCCTAGTCTGAAATCTCGGCACGCTACGACTCTTCTCGTTTCCCTTCTATTTTACAAAAAAAAAAAACTTCATTTCCTTCTACCCAGAACTACGTGGGCCTAATCCTATGCAAATAACCATTTTCAAACAAAATTATAAAATTTCAAAACCCCAGAGGTACGTAGGCAGCTCATACACCTTACATGAGCACGGACCTTTCTTTTTCACAAAATACTATTCTTTTCTTATCTCCGAGAATAATAGTCAATTCCAACATATACTTGAACAAAAGGATTATGTATGCCTTAGCGATCGGTATAGATAATTCACACAACACAAAATTCATCAAAGGGCACAGCTGGATGATCAAAAACTTGTTTATTTCACTAATAAAAAATTACGGTACAGATTACATAAGAAAAGGAACGGATAACTCCCTTTCCCCCTACCTTCCTAAAAAAGCCAAAATAAAATCCCCACATTACACAAATAAACTCTCCAGGAGTCCTACCCACAACTACCAGAGGAGATCGCTCTGTCATCATCATCTGCATCCTAGGGTCCCCAAGTTTCCCCCACCTAAACATTTTGTCACAGACACTCCATGGACTGATAAGCTCAAACCAGCTTCGAAAAAACCACAACACCTCCTTCCATTGTGTTAAAAGAGACAAACCACATCTGTCCAGTCTCCACTAACAACATCTTTCTAACTACTCTCCTCCACAAACACTTCATATAATTACCAGGGATATGCCAAACTCTCCCAATAGACTGAGAGGGACGGGTCAACGGACGTCAACTTTCCCATAGAGAGCTAAGACGCAGGCGCAAATGCTCGGTCAAATCCTCTACCGGAAAGAAATTTAGTGTCCGAGGTGGCACGACCTGTGCCCAGCCAAATTGGCGCAGAAGCCGCGAAGGGAAATAAAAAGAGGTATGGCTGAGACCAACCAGCCGCACATACGAGTATTCTCCTAGCTCCAGAACAGGCAGCAATTGTCCCCACCAAGGCACTGACTAGTACAAATTCTGAGCCCCATGCTCCACAAGCCAATTCTCCCAGCTCTCAATATCCAGGCCAACGCTGAAGAAGTGACGCGAAAAGAAGTTGGGTACAGCCGACAAAGGATATTCTGGAAGAGTCACCAGGCGGAGTCTTTCAGACAACCACATGAACAGCATCACGGGGCTACCCCGCAGGAAGTCAGAACGACCTTCTCGCCAGGCATCCAGACCATTCATGGTCTTCGCCAATATCACCTCCGCAAGATTGCGACGGTATGACATCCATGAAGTAATGGCTACAAGTTGTGGATCCACCAGCAGTTCCCCAGTCACCAACAATAATTTTGAAACCAGACCCAGAGCAACGACTCCAGCATCACCTACTTCCCACAAATATATGGACTGTAACACCATCGGGAGGGAGATCAATCCTCCAGCAACCAGCGATCTAGTCGCCGAAGGTGAAATACAAAGAAGCCCAACCAACAAATCCCTGGGAGAACGGGAAAATTCGGGTAAAACCGCAGCAATACTAGGATTTATCCCAGCATGGCAGAAAATTCCTCGTAGGTAGGACAAACTTCATCCAACCCAAAGAGGAATACATGGTCTTCGGGGTACCAAAATTGTACCGCCACCATCAGCATGTTCCACTCAATGGACCGATTGTGACACAAAGAGGTTCGACACATGTTGAAAGCATCGTTGTCGACATTATAAGAGCACATCGCTTCCAAGGCTTCGAGGTAGTTAGCAAACTCAATGCTACCGGGGAGAGCCATCTTGCAGGACTAAGAGAGAGTAGGCAAGTAAGTAAGAATGTGAAGGTGTGATGAAAACACTCCACCCTTACCCCTTTTTATACTTGAGAACCCTAACAAAAGGCATAATCCTTGCAGAAATCAGAGGGAATCCTACCCCACAAAGTACCAAAAGGCTGAAGAGGTCACTAATTAAAGCCTTGAATTGATGGGACTGAACTTGATTGTCGATAGGTAGGACAAGGGCCTTGCCGATCGGTAACCCCCTATTTTTGGAAGTTTTTCTTTTTTCCTCTTTTGTCAAAATCACAAGCTCAATAAAAATAAATTAATATTCTCCATAGAATTTAAAAAATCCTTTTCCACCCCTATATAATTTCCAATTTTTAAAACTTTCCTTAAAAAAAATCCCAAAAATATCTCTTTTTAGGGTCTCAGCAGCAAAGTAAAAAGCGCATGTGCATGCATTCACTCACCATTAACAAAGGATAATAAAAAAATCCCATTGCATTACATATATATATTCTTCTGTGTTACATCAAATTTTGCAGGAAATAAAAGAAAGGCAAAAAAACAACGGGACTCAGCCCGAACCCACATTCTCTCTCACCTACCCTTCCCCTCTCTCTAAGAGCTTCCACCCCAACGACGCACTCTCTTTCCCCTACGGCGAGACAAAGCACCATCGCTAACCGAGTCAGAGTCCTCCCTGGACGAAGCAGATGACACCAAATAAGAAGGAACCGGGATCGCATCGTGAATATGGGCGATCGTCGAAGAGATCCAGTCTCTAATTTCCCTCAGCCAAGTGGTCAACACCCGGACTTGCTGCAAGAAGAAGGCAAAATCAGTATCAAAGAAGGATCAAAATAGAAAAGGAACCAAAAGGAGGAAAAGAACTGAAAGGTATACCGCAGGACAAAGAACCTCCTCTGTTAAACCCAACTCCTCCGGATCCATCGCGTGAGGACGGTGTAATATAGGCACCATCCCTCCATCATCCTGTCGAATAGTGTACGAAGGGGTATGCAATCGCACGAAAGGAACCTCTAAAGTCACCGTCGCCGCTGTGGGAAGACCCCACCGCCCGACTCGAACCCACAGGAGGGAAAGGCAAGGCATCATATATATTGGGCGCCATCAACCAGCTCATCACAAAGTACATATAGTCATATAGCGCAGCCGTATCAGTGTACAACAGGTAGGACTCATCGATCATCGCCAAGATCCTCGCATCCTCCGACATCAGTCGCTCTCGCCTTATAGATATAGGAGGCTGCACAGCCACCACCTCCTCCTTAGTAATCTTCTGTACCACCCGCTCCCCCAGATACCAGGAGTGGACGAACTCATGCGCCAGCAAATTCCTCATCTGCGCATTCACCTCGGTCGCCCCGTATCCTGAATGGCTATCCCCCAAGGGTAAACAGTCACCTGAAAATCCCCGGCAGGCATAAGTCAATACAAAATCATAACATGCCAAAAATCAAGGCTAAAAAGGAAAGAGTCTTACCCTACCACTGGTCAGGCCATTCAAGACTTCATGCACCACCTCCAGAGAAAGAGATCCCTTTAACTGCCGATTGGCCTTGCGCCATCGATACAATCAGAAGAAGTCCCCAACGATATTGTCCTTCAGAGCGATCAGTTGGGTATTGCACCCAATCACCTCATAGAACCACGTCTACCAAAGATAGTCATTCACAATCAAAAAGAGACGCATAAGTAAAATGCGAATGCATGAAAGGAAAAATGTGCAAAATTAAAGAAATACCTCAAAAAGATATGTGGCTCCAGTAAATGTTTGTTAGAAGCACCGGCTGAATGCATCCAAAGAAAAATAGAGGGTCGCAAAAGTCAGGCTCCCCCAATCATAGAGAGGGATGTTCGAAAACATACTCAAGTATGGTAAGAACCACAAATGGGCGACGTCGACACTCGACGCCACCATGAAACCTCCCAGCACCAGCAAAATGAATAATCGGGCCATCTACCTCACCTGCAGCCCATCCTCCATATCAACCACCCTACTCAGCAGAACATCCATCAACAAGGATGACCGGATGGAATCTCCAGAGACTATCCTCCCCACGTCACCAAGCGCCGCCCTCACCCTCAGAGAGAGATCCACCTCTATCTGCTCCCCATCGCAATCTATCCCCAACGGTTGCTGCACGTCTATAGGAGTTACAGCCATCTCCCTAAAATTGAAATGGAAGGTGTGGGTAGTATCCCACCATCTCTTCCCCAGGGTGCATAAGACCGCTATCAAACGAGGCATCTTATCCAACGCAGACGCCAACCTCCCAAAACCCGCTGATGATACCACCCAACGCACCACAGGTGGAAGATGCTCCTAGACATCCTTAAGCCCCGTCATCCCATGGGCACACATGTTCTTCAAAGAGATATCAGACTGTCAAAATAAGAAACCTTGTCAAAATTCCAGAAGGAAGGAAAAATCACCAAAAAGAGAAAAATGCCAAAAGTCAGGTTACTTACATAACCGCCAGGGCTCACCACCCTCGAGGAGCGATGATGCGATGGCTCTCGTAATAAGGTCCGCTCATCCGCAATCGGCTCCAATGCATTAAAGGAGTTCTCACTACCTAAAGAAAGAGGCGCACTGGCCCTCCACTCCACGTTCGCCCAGTCACCAATAGTCAACTGTTCCCTATATGCTGCAGTGCTCACAAAGGCAACCATTTCTTGGAGATCGGAATGCTAGAACGATTTGCAAAAGAAAATCGCAGAAAGAAAGAAAGAAAGAAAGAAGCTGTGAAAAATGAGGGGAATTCCCCCCTTTATAAAGGATGTCAAGGGTCATGCCGATCGGCATTGACCCCCCACCCACCGATCGGCACTAACCCCTTACCTTCCCGAGGCAGTCCAAAAGTCCATACCACTGCCAAATGGAACCCTCTAAACCTTGCCGACCGGCACCGCCTTAAAAGTTCATACAAAAATTTCCAGAAAATACTGAAAAATTCTCAAAAAATTCCCAAAAATCCAAGGAAGGATTTAGAACATTTTCACCAAGAAAACTTCACACTCCCTCAAGAGGAACCCCCATTTTCCTAGCAAACTCTCAAAAACCAAGTAAAACTCCTCCCGGCAACGTCCCCGAAGGATTTCTAAAGATCACCCCCTATGACCCAAAGGTCTCAAGCAATATATCCAAACCCTGGACCACCTAATCACTTCCCCAATGGATTTTACGGCATCAAACTTGCCTTTCCTTTGTTAAATCCCCAAAATCACAAGAATTTCCCCATCGAAACTTCAGGGGATACTACATTTTCCCCAGCTCATGCGTTATTCCCCAGCAGAATCCATGATTGTCACAAAGGAAATATAGGTCAGAATTGACCTCGGTCTTGGATCATCACCTTAGTTAGGTCAGAATTGATCTCGATCCTCGGTCGTCACCTTTCATAGGTCAAAGTTGACCTCGGTCTTAGATCGTCACCTTAGTTAGGTTAGAATTGACATCGGTCATTGGTCATCACCTCTCTTAGGTCAGAATTGACTTCTATCCTCAATCGTCACCTCTCTTAGGTTAGAATTGACCTCGGTCTTGGATCATCACCTTATTTAGGTCAGAATTAACCTCGGTCCTCGATCGTCACCCCTCTTAGGTCTAAATTGACCTCGGTCTTGGATCGTCACGTTAGTTAGGTCAGAATTGACCTCGATCCTCGATCGTCACCTCTCTTAGGTCATAATTGACCTCGGTCTTGGATCGTCACCTTAAGCTCACAAAATTAGCTTTAACCCGCAGAATTGGTCATTTGTACATAAGTCAGCAGAATTGGCTTCGAACCGCATAATTGGTCATCGCTGCTTAAGCTCGCAGAATTGGCTTTGACCCGCAGAATTGGTCATCTCTACATAAGCCCGCACAATTGGCTTCGACCCGCAGAATTGGTCATCTCGCCTTAAGCCCGCAGAATTAGCTTTGACCCGCAGAACTGGTCATCTCTACTCAAGCCCACAGAATTGGCTTCGACACACAGAATCGATCACCCTCATCTTCAAGCCCACAGAATTGGCTTTGACCCACAGAATCGGTCGCCCTCATCTTTAAGCCCTAAGAATTGGCTTTGACCTGCAGAATCGATCACCCTCATCTTCAAGCCCTCAAAATTGGCTTCGACTCGCAGAATCGGTCACCCCCACCTTAAGCCCTCAGAATCGGCTTTGACCCGCAGAATTGGTCATCCCACCTTAAGCCCTTAGAATTGGCTTCGACCCACAGAATTGGTCATCTCATACTTAACCCCGTAGAATTGGCTTCGACCCACAGAATAGGTCATCCCTAACACACTCCGTAGGTTCTCAAAATCGACCTCGACCCCCTGAATTGGTCATCCTCATTTCCTTAGGTCCTCAAAATTGACCTCGACCCCCTGAATTGGTCATTCTCGTTTCCTTAGGTCCTCAGAATCAACCTCGACCCCCTGAATTGGTCATCCTCGTTTCCTTAGGGCCTCATAATCGGCCTTGACCCTCTGAATTGGTCATCCTTGCTCCCTTAGGTCCTCAGAATCGGCCTCGACCCTCTGATTGGTCATCATCCCTCAAAAGCATCATACGGAGTCTATTGGACGGCTATTGTTTTATTCCAAACTCACCCGTAGAGGTTATCTGTAGACACCCCATTATGTTAGCCCCCCTAAACTCTCCTTAGGTTCCTAGCACCTCCTTTCATCACTACAAACCCAGGTCATACCCCGAGTACTGACCTAGAACTCATCGAGCACTCCCAGGCTCCGTTTAATCGAAAGTCAAAGTCTTCAGCTCGATCGAGACTGAATGAATCTTCTAAAGGCCCTCAAAAACCTTTCCAATGGTATGTCCCGTGCACGATTCTAACTTACCATGCAGATGAACAACTTGTTTTCCCTCGAAACTCAATTAGGAGGCTACCGAGCGCTCCCAGGCTCTATTTGACCTAAGTCAACTCTTCAACTCGATCGAGACTGAATGAATCTTCAAAGGGCACTGAAAACCCTTTCCAATGGTCCACTCCTTGTATGATTTTGACATACGGTACGGATGAACAATCCGTTTTACTCTGAGAGGTCACCCAATGCTTCGAGGGCCCGATTGACCAAACTATACTCCTTGAACTGGATCAAACTCTTTGGAATGTCGACGTACATCTCCTACCTTTCTAACGGTCCACCCCGTGTGCGATTCTGACGTATCATGCGGATGAACGATCCGTTTGCGTCCGACGATTCCCCGTCTAATGGACTGACGAATGCTTTCGAGCCATATTTAACCCAAACTCAACTCCCAAACCTGGGATTAGTCTAAATAAATTTTGAAAGTCTCTGAATTACCTTTCCAATGGTCTACCCCGTGCACAATTCTGATCAATGATTTGCGTTCTGCGACCAATTTTCTAAAAAGTCCTGAAAGACACTACCAAACGGCAGGTCCCAGACCCTGCCTATCAGCAGTGTGCCTAAACGCACCTGTTGATTGGCAGGAATAGGGCTATGTCGATCAACAATGCCCTGATCCTATAAAATGGAGGCCTGAACTCACTTAAAAGGAGAGCCCAGATCTGATTGATATCACTCTCAACAAATCCAAAAAACCTCTCTCGAAGTCAATGTGATTTCCACACCCAAATCCCTTTCCAAACTTTCACTTTTCATAATCCTTTTCATCAAACTTGGTGAATTCACTACCCTCCATCACCATCCAAGTCTAAGGGCTGCTCTCCAACATTCAAGATCAAGCTCGAGATCTTCAAGAAGGTCCAATTTTATCAACTCTCTCCTTAAATTCTCATAAATTCGCAATAACTTGTTTTATTACTTAACACTTTTATTATCTCATCTCACACATCCCAATATACTTTTTATTTAGTATTATTGCACATACCTTATTTTCATATAAATAAAAACCCAAAAAATAATAAAAAGAGGGTTTGCTCATAAATTCCAAACGGGAATTCTCATACTTTTCTCACAACTAAAACACTTTTTCTACACACACACACACAAATAAGAGAATCCCCCCGATTGGATTTATGGGATAAACCCCACCCCTCATTTTTCATGCGAACCATGTGGACTTTAATGCCTCTATAGGCTACGTAGGCGTCTCGAGGTAAAACTCGAGACTCGAGTCCTATTTTTATTTTTTTTCTCTCATTTTCTATTTTCTCTAAACTCCACTCTCTTATATTATATATACACATATATTTGTTCTTAGTGCGTATTATTCCGCATGCGTTATCGTTCCATTATAACGGTCAACGTAAGGATAATCGCGTAAATCCTATTTTCTAATATTATTTTTATACCTTCCTATGGATAACTCGCTTTATCTCTTCCATGATACAAGTCGAGGATTCCTATCTCCACTATATATACACATGCACACATATCACAGGGAAAATAAAGGAAAATAACAAAAATCCATGAGGGACCGAAAGGGCAGAATGGGTGCCTAACACCTTCCCATTTCGTAACTTAGCCTCCAGACCCTTTTCGAATCATTTTGGTTTCGTATGCATCAGTATGTCTTTGGATGTTGTCCTTCGGGATGGCTTCCTTTCTTTTGTCTGTTTTGAGTAAAATAGACTAGAGACTCTAATCTCTCTACATCTTTCACCTCATCCAAATGACGTCGGCCGAAGCGCTCCCGAGAGGGATGCGCGGGACCTAGGATCCTCCAACGCGCCACTCGCCCGCTGCAAGGATCTGGGGGGATGGCTATAGTACGGAATGGGAAGGGTTTAGGCACCCATTCCTCGTTTAGGCCTCTCTTGGGTGACAAAACATTCTCCTTCTCCTAAAATGCATGAACATATGTATAATGTGTAAAATGTGTCACCTGTGTAAAATGTGAAAAATAATATTGTGCATGAATGTGCAAGTGTGTGAGAAGTGAAATCATCGTATCCACATCCTGAATAAGATGGGAACAAGTCATTCTAAGGAGATAAGTTGACTTAGATGTGTGTAAAAGTAATTAAAGTATGAGCAATATCCCGAGACTGTAGTGTCACTATGTAAGAATGATAATATATAATATAGGGTCACTAAACAGCAATAAATATAAGGAAGATAACTATATGGTTAAAATATGCTAGGTATATGGATGAAATACTTATATATGAACATGAATAAAATGGGTTGAATGAAGGAGGACTCGATTCCCAAAATGACTACATGATGCCTACATAGATGAAAACGGCATCAAAGTCCATGTAGTTCGTAATGAAAATAAGGTTGGGGTCTAACCCATAATCCACAATTATAGCTTTTCCTTTGATTTATGAGAAAATTCATGAAATGAGGTGAATGCGTAAGAAAAAGCGAGGAAACTTTAATTTGGGAATTATGGTCCCATTTTTTGGGGGGGAGTTGATTTATGAAAATAAGTATGAAGATGTATGTAATTTAAAATGTAGGATTAGTGTGGGAAAAGAGCAAAACAAGCTAGAGATATGCTAAAAACATTAAGATACATGAAACGGAGTTTATTAAAGTGATGAAATGGAAGTAGGTTTAGACCTTGAAGCACTTTAGAATTCTATTTTTGAAGCTTTTATAAGATGATTTTGAAGTGTTTATAGTGGTGGTGGAGTTTTGGCTAAAGGTGAGGCAAGGGTGATGTAAGGGATTATTGGGAGAATGTGGTGGAAATGATGTATGTTGAATTTGAGGAAAGATGCAGCACTAGAATCGAGGCTCAGACCCTTTCAAATGTGGTCAAGGTTTCCTTAAATAGGAGAATCCTAATTGGACAAAAATACTAATATGCCCCCAGGGACATATCATCCAACATAACCCCTTCCATGCCTACCGGTAGGGTAATTAGACTTGCTGGCCGAGGAAGCCTCCAGTTTCCCGTAAGCATGTGAGGTGTCCTGCCTATAGGCATGCAAATATGGTTTGTGGCCATAAAATGCAACCCGTAATTTTGATTAGTGCACGGTCGGTTCCGTTGGAAAGAGGATTCAATTCTATATGACAATATGTTAAAAGACTCCCAAATTGGGAGTTGACCAAGGTAAAAAGAGGCTCAAAGAGTGTGAAGTTGTTCTCCAGGTAGGGTTTGAATGAGGATCAGGGTCCAAGACTTGATGGGACTTTGTTAGGACACTATGGAGGAGTGTTGGGTATTATAATGGGATATGTACAGCCTCTATTGGAGTTTTTCTGACACAAGATTTTGACAAGAAGAAAGAGCAAGTTGTGTATTATTTTAGTATTTTCCATAGTTACTATACATTTAAATGCTTAGTAATACAATGTTTAACTTTGTATTTTGAAGCTGTGAAATTAAGATATTACCTATTGCCTTAAGAGGCATATATTATATAAAAGTTTCATTTGATTAAGTACATGCTCAAAAGACCTATTTTGTGAAATAGAATTGGTAAATGGGTGTTAGCTATATATGAGTTTTCATGTACTACACGCCTTAAAGGCATATTAGAGGCTAAGCATTAGTTGTCTTTTAATAGATCATCCATGTGAAGATGAGCCAAAAGGAGATAATAATATAGGATACATAACCTTAAGTCCATGGAAGTTATGGTTTGATAGTTTGAAAATTGAAATACGGTTGGCAATATGGGTAATTACTGAATCCCATGAGCATATCAAAACTAAAGATGGATACATATTGGAAAAAATCATGTTATAACAATTAAGTGGTCTATAAAGTTGTCATAATAGGCCTAGAGATCATTCGAAGATGTAATACTTCTGTAATTAAAATTTATGGAGATTGTTAATTAGTTATAAGAAAATTAATTGATATGTCAAAGATGGTTCAACTTTTTACAACCAAATGGATTCTAATTCACTGTACAAATTTGATGAAGTCGCATTAAATTATATTCTAAGGTTTTTAAATGAAGAGGAAATAAAATGGCCCAAAAGGCCTCAGGTTTCAAGCTTGATTATTGCTTCAAAGCCAAGTTAAAGTCGAGTTCCATTATTGGACTCTTACCATTACTTCATAATAGATGGACTTTTGTTGAAATTAGAAACATTGATGTTCATGAGGATTGGAGAAAACTACTAATTGAATATCTAACTGACCCAAACATTAAAATTGGTAGGGCTATCAGGTTGAGAGCAACCAATTGTGTCATATACGCAAGAAACCTATTCAAGAGCGATATTAATGGAATGATCTTAGAGTGCCTAAATGAAAATGAAGTCTTAACAGCAATTCCTCAAATTCATAAAGACATATGTGGTTCCCATCTAGCTGGTCCTAAAATGAGATGATTGTTATAAGGACATGATTTATATTGGCCCTCCATCTTAAAAAATATTATGGACTTTTCTAAATGGTGTCAAAAGTGACAACAACATTGTCCTCTAAAGAATGTTCCTACTATTGATCTGTAATATGTAGTAAAACCTTATCCATTTAGAGGATGGACAATTGATGTCATTGGTAAAATCTACCCGAGTCTTTAAAGTTGCACAGTTTTGTACTAGTAGCTCTATATTGTTCTACCAAATGGGTAGAAGCTACTAAGCTTTACAGTTATCTACCAAAAATGAATTGGCAGTCTTCTTGCTAGATATTGTTTATAGGTTTGGGATTTCAAAAGCTATGGCATCAAACAATGCAAGTATTTTTTTTTAATCAAGAATGGTGATGGAATTCACTTTAAGGTTTATAATAACTTTGACTACGCTGACACCTTACTATGCTCAATAAAATGGACAAGCAGAGTCTATGAATAAAGTGATAAAAAACAATTTGATCAAGGTGATTGAAAAGAATCCCATAAATTGGCAGCATTTTCTGCCAGAAGTATTGTCAGCTTATAGGATTCAAAAATCTCAAGCACTAGAGTGACTCCATATGCTTTAACTTATGGACATGATGTTGTATTAACAGTTGAAATCACTATGGATTCACCAAGACTAATATCCCAAAATGAACCAACTATAGAATTATGGACACCTCGATCCACAATCGAGGTTCAAGGAAACTTCTTCTCATCATAAATAAGCCCCGAGAACGAACCCCAGAGGAACCCGCGAAAATACCAAATTATAAAACATGTGACTAAGTTCAAGCGGCCAAAAACACAAAGAGATAAAATATACAGTGCCAAAGTTTGATGACCAAAAATCAAATAATCCAAAAAATAGCAAACAAACAAGTCCTTTGGTACCTTTAATCGATCGGTTAAAGGACCCCACAAACTATTAACCGGTCAATTAAAGGTCTCCTCCCTAGATAATTGATCAGTTATCCATCCTAGAAAACCATAATTACAAAATCTTGGGAAATATATTCTCAGTCGTACATGTGTTGACTTCCTAAAATTAAGGGTCTAAAACCTTTAACCAATCAGTTAAAGGTATGGCCTACACCCCTATAAATAAAGGTCCCTACTATCCATTTCCAAGCATCCTAAAACCCGACCTTGATTCGTGTTTTTCAACTTCTTCTCCCTGAATCGTCCGAGATGCTCAAGCTCATTCTGAAAGTCCCAAAGAAGCTCTTACTTTAGAAAAGTCGCTTTCCCCTCAAGGAAATCTCGAACTTTTATAAAGTTACTTCCGAGTGCGAAAAAGAGGTTCTTCTGTCTAAAAAGTCACCTTTGAGAAATAAACCAAGTCAAACCTCTGCACAAATTTCTCCAAAGACAACCCTTATAACTGAAGTTTTATCCTAGTGAAAAATACTACAAAAAATAGGACACTCCCCCGAAAAAACCTGACTTTCTCTACAAGGGTAAATAACTTCTACGCAAATTTTAAGGAAATACCCCACATATATATACTGTGATAAACTGTAAATACCTGTTTATATTCTTTAGCCTAGCCCCGTTCAGGGGACCGGGTATGAAATTTATAGCGTTTACATTTCAAAATCCTTGTTTCTAAGCCAACACCTCTATTTGTGTATTGTATTGACATTCTCATATGGTAAACAAATGCTAATCAAATGTCAGGATTAAAATACATCAACATGAAAACATACTTTTCAAAACCGTTCTCAGGAAATTTCCATTGAGATGTGTTAGCCCGAAACTTTCCAGGTCAAAGTCTAAGATTTGGCTACCACGACTTTTTTGAGCAAACAAAGCCTGTCCAGGCGACGACGACCCGAATATGTGCTTTCATACAAATACTTTTCAAACATCAGCATTTAATCGATGTATTTTCTTAACAAATAAACATATCAACCCAACATAAAGAAAAGTATAAGTAGGCATTATACCGAGCTAAAATAATGAATCAAAGCCTTATAATACGTCTTTTGACATATTATTTATTAGGGATGTCTCCATCCCCACTCCAAACTCGCCTGACTTCTAACTCTACCCCTTAGCGATGAATGTTTAAAACATGACATCCTTAGAATTACACTCCCAAGATAGTCTGAAGGACATTGCTTTCTGGCTAGTGATCACCTAATGACTATAATATGATATGAGAATATCAGTGATCTTAGGGAAAACTCACATTCCCCTTCTCCAAGCCAACTTCTACACTTGCACAATGATCATGTTGGAACATGTGTATGATCGAACTATATAGGATATAATCCCAAGCCCCCTATATACAAGCATGCAAACATGAATACACTAATTATATGCCTGAACTACGTAGGCTTTGATTCTAATTTCTCTTGGGTACGTAAGCACAATATTGAGTCATTCTCGTAAACTTGAGCCTTGACAATACGTCTCTTGATGTATTGTCCCACGGATATGTTCCTATCTCATATGCCTTTTTCTATCTCTTCTTAAAAATTGATGAGATATCAAACTATCTTAAAGTTGATCCTTCTCGTGCATCTACATCTACCACCTGGTTTACGAATATAAGCATGGAATCATGCATATGAAATGTTGTGTACCTATATAAGTTAAAGCAATGTTGTTATACCTCTCACTAATATCATTTCCTATCCTAAGAACCCATCTACAGTTTAACGAACCATCACGCTAAGATCTCTAAGAAAATTTTAAAATAACTAAAAAGTAATCAATCAATGTAAAGTGAAATAATAAGCATAGAACTAAGGAAACATAAAGAACAAGTAGGGGGCCTAACACCCTCCCCACTCGTAACTCGATTACCAAACCCACACAACAATAATATTTAGACCAACTACAGACTTTAAAATCTGCCTTAAAACTAGTCCGAAAGGGATAGCCCAAAACCTTTTTATCTATTTTTGTATTAAAAAAAATTGGTGAATCTAAACAACCTACGAAATACCCTTTTTGCACGAATGCCACATTTAACAAGGGAGTACACAAAAAACTGGACATGGTGTCAAACTACATCTAGGGGTAAGTCATCGAGTCTAACCTAGAATAGATAAGCAGACCTTGGGGGAGGAAACAGATCGGTAGACAAACACTCTCATGTCCGTTGTTAACTTCACGCAAGTTCTTTCCCCCAGGGAACATCAATGCTTGGGTCCCATAATAGCACAAGAAGGCAATGACCAGGCTATGCATATGGATTTAGAAAACACATATGAAGATATAGTCAAGGCCTTGAATAATATATTGATCCAAAAATAGTAAAATATTCGATAGCTATAACAAGAAAGTAAAAAAAAGGACTTTTAATGAAGAAGACATGGTTTGGAGGACAATATTACCTTCAGTATCAAAAGACCCAGCTTATGGGAAGTGGTCCCCAAAGGAGGGTCCTACCATTTAAGGGACATTAATTGATACACATGAGAAAAATAAATGAGAGAGTAAGCAAGGCAATAAAGGCATAAAAACATAATAAATTGTGCTTTCATTTATGTACTGTAGAAATGTTTAGTTACATAAGACCTAAATTTGGTCTAATCTTTTTTATATTTTGCTTTCTTTATTTTTATGAATATCAACCTCCCCTTAAGCATAGTTGCATTTCTGGTAGACGACTGCATCTCCCCAACTAGCTGGTTCAGCCTTGTTTCGAAGTTAGTCTCCTTTAGAGCGCTATCACCCAACTCCACATTTACTTGAGCCAAAAACTTTTATAATTCCTTTTTTTTTCAAAAATCTCATCCCTTTTATCTTAAACGGTCTTCATCTCATTAAGGCCACTAGTTGCCTCCACGTTTTGTTGAAAATATTGGGGTTTATCAACAAATAAATGTAACACCCCGAGAGGTGCTATTGAAAAATATTGATAAATTAAAGATTTTTTTATAAAATAATACCGTTTATATTGAGAATAAATTTGAGGAAACATAAATACGTAAATAAATTGAATAGAATATCATAATTTTATTAAATCCCAAATGTCCTTTTATAAAATAATTTACAATAAACAGTGATGTACATTTAATTTTGAAAATAAATATACAGAGCCTCTAACGACGCTTCCAATCCCAACGATGCCATAAATACAGTCTCACTAAACCTGAAACATAATAAACTATGGGGGGTTAGTGGGAAACCCAGTAGCTTGTATAAATGCTCCAAGTGTAGCTAAAGATACTCGTCAGTACGTGAATCATATACAAGAGTGTATGTAATATGAACACTCAAAATAATATAATCATCACCTATGATCTCACCGCAGCACTACACAACCCAAGATCCAATATCAAAATTCCCGTCGCACTTCCCACAGTACGGTATGGATTATCGTCCACTATCCTGTTAATTTCCTCAAAATAATCCAATGGCCCCCCAAAATAAATATTATAACTCGGGTACATGGCCCATCAAAACTTGGCATCACTGCCACAAAATCTTAGCATCACCGCCATAGTAAAACTTGGAATACTTGTCAACCAGGGTCCATGGCCTAGTCTTTGGATAATAAACAAAATTATAGCCGACGGCACACCCCGTCCAGCGGGTGTTTTGGCTAAGGAATGCCTATGCATACTCCAATAATAATCATCATAATAGCATTCTCTCAATTCAAATAAATTTCAGATATAATTCCCATAAATCAAGTGTACATATTTTCTACCCAATTTCTATAACCCAACATACTCGTAAAATCAACTAGTTTCGTTATCCCATACTACTTTTTTAAGGGACATCACCCATTGGACTTATTCTTGAATAACATCAAGCTCTTTATGGGACATCAATGTCTGGATGTCCACAACAGGTGAGATGGATTTAGCTTGGTGATAATCATCTTTCAAAGGGGTAACTAGTGACTCTAGAGATACCACACAGAGTTTGAGAGCTGAAGAAGCTATAAGAGTGGTCCTAGGAGGACTATTCTCCTTACTTTGCTCATCCGTCACAAAATATGGAGTGTTAACATCCTACTCTGTGAGGATAAGAATGGGCATAATATAAGTAACATCAATTAGATATTAATACACAATACGAATTAGGTTCAAAGTTGGATTAGACTCTTGGTCAGATGTACTAATTGGTACATGACTTGGGTTTGGAGATGGAGAAGATTTGGAGTCCTCAGTTGGTAATGGATCCTTCACTCTAGTAGAAGTTGTAGTTGAGGACACAAGAAAAAAAATGATTTAGAGTTAAAACTACTAGTGTGACAATACTAAAACATAAAAAATGTTACCAAGGGTTAACACATTGGTATAATAGCCATCTTAACCTTATATGAATATTTCCCAACAATGGTCTTCACTCTTTTCTTCCCAGGAACCTTGAACATGTCCTTAGTGGAGGTTCAACATGCTCATAATTGGGTGAGGAAATAACAGTTGGGGCCTCAAAAGAAGATTTTTTTCTCCGATTATCAAATAAAAGGCGTCATGCTCTCCTCTTTTTCTTTTTTCCCCTCCTCCTTGATAAACACAAGTTTCCTCTTTTAAAAGTAGGTGTAGGTACCCAAAATAAAGATAATGGGCCTGGATGAGTAGCCCAATTCTGGTGGCCCAAAATCTAGACCCCCCATCTCTTATTTTGATTATAATCCGGTCTCTTCCCACGTCCCCATTAAGGGAGGTTCTAGGGAGAGATGGAAGACGTGGGGGAATCCAACACCCCCACTTACCAAAATGTACATGTATATATTATACCCTAGGTCCGGGGCAAAGGACAAGTTGTATCCTCTGTAACCACTCTCCGGAGTATATAGAAATTACACTGATTGCACCACCGTGGACGTAGGCACATCTTTGCCGAACCACGTACATCCTTTGTTGTGTGATTATCATTTTATATTCCTTACTCTTGCTTGGTGATTGCCTTTCTCCCATCTATTTGTGTTGCATAATAATTGTCACCACAATTGGCACCGTCTGTGGGAAGTGTTTATCTTCCCTGAGAAAAGCCCACACCAAGAAAGGAGTTTAAAATGTCTGGTCACAGTAGCAATGCTCAGGCAGGGGATATTCAAGAACCACCTGTTCCTCGCAGAATTAGATCTGAAGTTCGACGTTTAAATCAGAGGGCTCGCTTAGAAAGGCCAGCCTCAGAAGAAAGCCAAGGACCAGCGAGGTCCACGCAGATATCCAGACTGATTGATGTATACGAGGCAAGGCTGCACGAGCAGAGGAGTCTTTTCACAAATACGAAGCTGAGAATGCTCGCCTGAAAAGAAGACTAGAAAGACTGGAGAGAGAGATTCATCATGACACCAGGATACGTACATACCGCACTCCTAGCCCTCAGGCGAGCAAGTCTCGCAGCCGAGGGAGGATCCCTAGGCGAGGATCCCAGAAGGTGGAGGGAGATGAATCAGACGACGACCTACGCGAGCAGCTGCGAAAAGCTCGCCATTACCAGAGCCCTACTCGCTAAAACGAGAACATACGAGATCTGGTCCGCAGGGGGATGGACCAACATCCTACCCACTACGGTACCAGATCGACCCGAGAACTCGCTAGGCGAGCTCTCAAAACCCAGAAGAAGAAGAAGAAGAAGAAGAAGAAGAAGAAGAAGCCCCCAAGAAATTTGCCATTCCAAGGTTCAAGATTTATGATAGTAAGACTGATCCCATTGATCACGTCAGGCAGTACCGGCAGGCCCTCTGGAACCACCGGGACGCGCTAATGTGCTGAATTTTTCCCTCGAGCCTGCATAATGTAGCGCAGAAGTGGTTCGAAAGGCTTCCCCACCGATCCATCAGGAGTTTCAAATACCTGGTTGAGCTCTTTACGGCCCGATTCATTACCAGTAGATCCCATCCCAAAAGGATGGATGCTTTGCTAACGATGAAGAAAACGCCTCAAGAGACCCTCCGAGACTACGCAAAGAGGTATTGGGAGTTATTCAATGAGGTCGAGGATTTCTCGGAGAAAGTGGCAGTGGCCTCTTTCAAAATTGGGTTACCAAGCTCTTCCCTTCTGTACCAGTCACTGACGAAGAAGGAGGCTACGACTATTGATGACTTAATGTCTCGCACCGAGAAGTACGCTAAGGTGGAGGATGTCACCCGCCTCAGTACAGGGGAAAATGGTCGAGCTAAACTCAGTGCCAAAGGCAGTGACAAAACTGAGAACCAGAAGAAGGGAGGGAAGAACGGGGGCAAAATGGCTCCAAAAACGGAGGTAACCATGATGCGTTGAAAGCATTTCAGGCGGTTAACACCATCTTTAAAGAACCAATTTACAAAATTCTCATAAAAATCAAAGATCAGCCAATCATCATGTGGCCCAGGAAGATGGGAGGAGATCCTTCGAAGAGGAATAATACGCTGAGATGCGCTTTTCAGAAAGAGGGAGGACATAAGACTGAGCATTGCAAAGCTCTTAAGTCTCACCTCAAGGAGCTAGCCCAGTCCCGTCATTTAAACGAGTTTGTGGAGAAGAAGGCAGAGAAAGTGGCTGCCAATAGAGAGGTGAGACCAGACAACGTGCTCGAAGATGACGCTGGACATGAGTTCGTGATAATTCATGGGGCATCTGATGCCAAGTAGATCCAAAGAAATTCAGCTCGAATGGAGATGAAGAAACTTACAGCGGTAATGCAAGCTTTTCAGATCAATCCAGCAAAGTCACAGTCAGGAAAGCGTCGAAGAGAAAATGACGTCAACTGTAACAAGTATATTATTTTCATAGACGAAGATATGGTGGGAGTGAGAACCCTGAATCACGATGCTCTGATCATTACCCTCATAATATCTAACTTTGACGTCGACAAGTTGCTCATCGACCAAGGAAGCTCGTCTGAAGTAATGTATCTCGACCTGTTCAGAAAATTGAAGTTAAGCATCGTCGACCTAAAGGAAGTTACTTTCCCTTTAGTTGGCTTCGCTGGAAAAATAACTATGCCCCTGGGAAAGATTTTACTATCAGTACGCACGGGAAAAGTCTCCAAGATGATTGAGTTTTTGGTGGTGGACATCGACTCACCATACCAAGCCATCCTCGACAGGGGATGGCTACACGCAATGAAAGTAGTCTCCTCGACCTACCATCAGAAACTCAAGTATGTAACTGAGCGAGGAGTAATGGAGATCCACGGAGATCAAGCGATGGAAAGAAGGTGCTTCATAACAGCCATCCGACCAAAGCCAGAGAAGAAGGCCGATCAACCCAGCGAGAAAGTTGAAGAAGGTCTGACACCTTCTAAATAACAATTAAAGTATGGAAGACCTAGAGTAGAGGAGACCAGGCTCCTCCCCTCTGAGCGGGTCGTCGAGGACCTGGTAGAAGTTACGGCTAGAGATGGCGACAGTAATAGAGCCTTCTTGATTGGAGCATCTCTCACTGACCAGGAACAGAAGGAATTGACAACCCTGCTGAGACGCAATGTAGATGTTTTCTCATGGGAACCATACGAGCTGCCCTAAATCGATCCTAGTATGGTCTGTCATCAGTTGCATATCGACCCCACCTTCAAACCAATCACCCAGAAGGAACGACGAACTTCACCCGAGAAGGCCAAATCGGTAGAAAAGGAAGTTAAAAAACAGCTGGAAGCAGGATCCATACGGGAAGTACAATTACCCAAGTGGTTATCCAACCCAGTAGTGGTTCCAAAAAGCAATGGGAAGTGGAGAGTTTGCATCGACTTCACCGACCTCAACAGAGCGTGCCCTAAAGACAGTTTCCCCCTCCCAAAAATAGACCAACTAGTAGACGCCACTATAGCTCACGAGCGAATGAGTTTTCTAGACGCATACTCAGGGTATCATCAGATCCCCTTATATGCCCTAAACCAGGACAAAATAGTGTTCATCGCGACAGTTGGATTATACTGCTACAAGGTCATTCCCTTTGGGCTCAAGAATGCAGGGGCAACCTATCAGCGGCTGGTCACCAAGATGTTCAAGGACCAGATGGGAAACACCATGGAGGTCTACATCGATGACATGCTCGTTAAAAGCAAGAAGAAAGAAAACCACCTCTCAGACCTGTCAAACACCTTCGAAATCCTCAGGAAATACCGAATGAAACTTAATGCGAGCAAGTGTTCTTTCGGTGTCCAGTCAGGAAAATTTCTTGGGTAGTTGGTCAGCAAGAGAGGCATAGAGGCTAACCCAGACCAGATCGATGCAATTAACAGGGTACAATCTCCTCGAACAATCTGGGATATACAGAAGCTCACTGGTATACTCGCTGCCTTAAATCGCTTCATCTCTAAATCCTCCGAGAAATGCAAGCCTTTCTTCCAGCTTCTAAAGGGGAACAAAACGGTAGAGTGGAACCCAGATTGCTCGCGAGCGTTGGTCGAGCTCAAGGCTTCTTTGAGCTCTCCACCACTACTCGTCATACCACGGCAAACATATTCTTTATACCTATACCTCTCCGTTTCTAACCACACTGTCAGCTCTGCATTAATATACGAGGTTGCAGGAATCCAGCACCCTGTTTATTACGCGAGCAAGACCCTACTAGACGCCGAGCAGAGGTACCTACCACTGGAGAAGTTCGCCTTTGCACTAGTTGTGGCTTCGAGGAAGCTGAAGAACTATTTTGAAGCCCAAACTATCATCGTCCTAACATCGCACCCCCTTAAGGCAATCCTAAGGAAAGCGGATTTGTCGAGCAGACTGTCTAAATGGTCAGTCGAGCTCGGGTGATTTGACATCCAATTTCAACCAAGGAACGCAATCAAGGGGCAGATCCTTGCTGATTTCATAGCCGAATTCACGGGCGAGGAACCTTCCAACCAACCTCAGCCAACAAGGCAAAAGGAGAACCAAACGATAAAGGAAACCTGGAAACTTTTTGTTGATGGAGCCTCCAACTCGAAGGGGGCAGGGATAGGCATTGTCCTCATTACTCCAGAGAATACAATCCTTGAACAAGGAATCAGTCTTGGATTTGCAGCCTCCAACAACAAAGAAGAATACGAAGCCCTAATAGCCGGCCTCCAGAAGGCACACACTTTGGGGGCAAAGCATTTATAGGTGTTCGGAGATTCCCAATTAGTCTCCAATCAGATAAGTGGAGACTACAATACAAAAGATGAAAGAATGGCAGCTTACCCGCCTTAGTGAAAAAACTAATGGCGAGCTTCGAAGAGATCAATGTCCAGCAGTTTCCCAAAGGGCAAAATAGCCATGCTGATGCCCTAGCAGCCCTGAGTTTGACAGTCGACTCCGACCTAAAAAGGACCATCCCCATCGATTTCCTCACTCATTCGAGCATTAACCGCGGTAGCAAGCCACCAGATGTGGAATAGGTACTCCATGTGGGATCAGCTCCCAGCTGGATGGACCCCTTAAGGGATTATTTAAAGGATGGCATGCTCCCGAATGACAAGAAGACTGCCCACTAGATAAGAATCAAAGCTGCTCTCTTTCACTTATCCTTAGAGGGCAACTTGTATAAGAAATCCTTCTCCGGACCATACCTCCAATGCATTCACCCAAGGAATATCAAGCAAGTGCTACATGAGCTTCACGAAGGAGTCTGTGGAAGCCATATCGGAGGAAGGTCTCTAGCTTTTTGAGCCATGAAGGAGGGCTATTGGTGGCCATATATGCAAAGGAACTCTGCAATGTATGTCCGTAAGTGCCTGAAATGCTAACTTCACGCTCCTATGGTCCACCAACCAGCTAGCGACCTAAAATCACTGACCAGCCTATGGCCATTCGCCCAATGGGGAATTGACATCGTGGGACCACTGCCCACCACCACCGGCAATTGCAAATATATGTTGGTTGCAACTGACTACTTCACCAAATGGATTGAGGAAGAACCCCTGGCGAACATTCGAGATGAAGATATGATAAGATTCATATGGAGAAATATAATCACTCATTTTGGCATCCCCAGAACCATCATCACTGACAATGGAACGCAATTAAAAAGCGGCTCTTTTTAGAGTTTCTGTAATGAACACGGAATCAGACACCACTTCAGCTCTGTAGCCTACCCTTAGCGCAATGGCCAAGCTGAGGCCTCCAACAGAACTGTGACTGACGGACTAAAGAAGCGATTGGAGTGAGCCAAAGACGCATGGGTAAATAAATTACCACATATTCTATGGGCTTACCGAACCACTCCACGGCGAGCAACAGGAGAAACCCCATTTTCGCTGACATATGGGATGGAAGCAGTCATCCCACTAGAAGCAGTTTTGTCGACAATGAGGGCCAACCTTGTCAACTAGGGCCATAACGATGCAGCATTACTCACTAAGTTCGACCTAGCCGACGAGCGCCGAGAGCTAACCCTAGTGAAACTAGCGAGCTATCAGCAACAGCTCGCAAGACATTACAACAAAAGGGTCAACCCAAGGACATTCCGAGTTGGGGACTACGTCCTAAGGAAAGTCCTGGGCAGCGCAGTAAAACCATCAGATGGCAAGCTAGGGCTAAACTGGGAAGGACCCTTCAAGGTAAAAAGAGATGATCTGCAAGGCGCCTATCACTTAGAAATGATGGAAGGCAGAGAAATACCATGAGCATGGAATGTAGCCAATCTCAAGAGATTCTATTTTTAGATCTTTCTTTTATTCTTTTTTTATGGAACTAGAAGATCATTTTCCTTGTCATTAATGAAAATTATTTAAACATTTTCATTCTAATGAGTAACAGCTATATGAGCTTTATCGCACATCCTTTCCAAATGACAGGCACATTGATCATTACGCCATAGCAGCGGAGTATCCCTCCTCAGGTCATCGTTATGAAACACAAAGGACCTCTTAGCATTGCCCCTAGCAATATATGAAGCCCTACAGGGGATCTTTAGGCAATATGGCCAAATTTATACTGGTCATCAAACCTTCTTTGGTTGAATGAAATCCTGATCGGATGAAGCATCCAACACAAGGTGTGTCCTCGCCAATTGCCACACTTAGGCCCAAGGGAGTGTGACGACACGACCTAAAAGATAAAGTGGTGCACAATGGTATCTCAATATTATACTTGACTGGGAGGACAGTCAAGTGATAATACAAACATAGAAGATCGTAAAGGAACAAGAATATGAAAAATATACTACACTTGTTTAGTCGGCAAATTCGCCCGAAACACAAATTTTATATTAATTCATCATATTTACAACAATAGTGATACATGTTTAGTCGACGAGCTCGCCCAAAACATTTACACTACAAAAAATATACAGAGCAGCTACTAGCGAAACCTCAATGAGGATGAAGCCTCTGAGAAAGGTAATCATCCCCTTGGGCCCTTCGGCCATCATCGGGATGAGGGTCTAACCCCTCCTCAACCTCGTTAGCATCCGACTCCAGCAGCTGTCGAGGGATAGCATCAATGGGTATCCATTGATCATCTCTTCGAAACGAATTGGGCATCTGAGTGGAAGGAGAGATTTCACGGTGATACCAGAGCATTGAATTCCTTGGAACTTGCATCTCCCTCAATGCACTCAACCACCCCCTGATGAAGGCGAGCTCCTCAAACTCTGTCATCCTACTGGGAGCATCTTGTAAACCCTGATCGTAACCGTCAGCCCATACCCGCTGAGGCCCTTTTTTAAACGGGTGCTGCAGCCGAGTAACATCCCTTTGAAGCCCAGCAGTGATCACATATGCTCGATGGACATCACCACGAAGCTCTTCCATTTCCCTATCTCGAAGCTCTTCCATTTCCCTACCTCGGCTCCTGGTGCTCCTGCCAGCTCACGGAACGGATGGACCAGTAGAACCCCGTAGCACAGTAGGAACGTCACTCGAACCAGCCCTAGCTCGCGACGAGGATGAGCCTTGCAGTACTGCAGGAGCGGTGCTCGGCGCATTCTCCCTAAGACGCGAGACCTCTCTCCTTAAAGCTTCATTTTCCTGCCGAAGCACTTCCCCAACCTGATTGATCTCAGAAGCCTCTAATAGCTTCGCTCTCAGAAAATTAACTTCCTCTTGGACTGAGGCACCAATGTCCTCCATTTCTTGAAGCCTGTCCTTCAGCTTGGCTACGAGCTCAGTTTGGTCTATAAAGATTTTATTCCTCAATCGTAGAGATTTGTAGATCCTTACAAAAGTGTGACAAACTTCGGAGCTTACATTGGGCCCCAGCATCCTTCCCAATTGAGAAGTGGCAGAAATATAATCATCAATATCCATCAACTACAAGCAATAAAAGGGCGAAGGAGAGAAAAAGACAAATCAGTGCACTGAGAAAAAGAAACCTTTTCATTAATAAGGGTTAAAAGTACATCGAGCAGCGAAAAGAAAATTTACAAACAGAAAATGCAAAAGTATAAAGTGATCCTAGAAGATAACTAGTTAGCAACCTCAGGTTTCTCAGAGGTCGATGGTTGCTTCCCTTTATCAGCATCAGCAGGAGCACCGCCTTCAATAGGGGTAACCTCTGTCGCCACAATGAGGGAAACGTCAGCAGGCAACGACTGAGAGACAGGCTCAACACCTTCAAGAGCAGGGGCAGGGTCATCTTTATCCATATTCAACTTCGGACCCAGGTCATGCTCTTCGAATAGAGGAGAGTCAATATCAACACCAGCAGCTAAGAGGGCCTTGTTCCAACCCTTCTTGAAGTTCAAAAGGCGGATGTAGCCTATCTGAACCTCAGCATCTTCATATGAAGCAGTCCACCCAACATTGTATGAATCCTCCTTGATGGTGGCTTCCTGGAACTCCTCATTTAACTACTCGGTCAGCACCTTGTTCTCCTCTGTGACAGCCAGCTTGCTCGAGCAAACCAGGTCGTAGGCTTGTCACAGCTCTTTAACTGCTACGTCCTTCTCCGAGTTAGCTGTAGCAAGAGCCAGGTCGGATGATATCCGAGCAGCATCAATGGCTTTAAAACCGGCCTCGAGCTCTGTAGCCTTCAACCTTAAGGCAGTATTTTCTTTTGCCAGCTCACCATTTTTCTTCACCAGCTCATCGCGAGAACGATAGAGCACGGCGAAGTCGATCACAAATTGCAAGAAGAAGAAGACATTAGAAGAAGGAAATAATGAAATTCATTAAAACATTGGAGAAAAGAAATAGTCTTACCAGGTCTAGCCTCTTGCTAACCTGTAGGGCCAGTTGATCATAACCTAGTGCCCTTTGACGATCAGCAGGAAGAACTGCTCTCTCGAGCAGCGCGGGGGCCAACTAAGGAGAAATTGCGACAGAAGCCCCCTCAGGCAATGCAGACACCAGGACTAAGGCTTGCCCAGCCTTCGTCTTGGCCTCCATCTTCCTCCTCTTTTCCTCCTTCTCCCTCTCCATTCTTATCTTCTCCTCCACCTTCTTCTTTTCCTCCACCTTCTTTCTCTCCTCCTCCTTTTTTCTCTCTCTCTCTCTCACTTGCTCTTCTTCTTTCCTCTTCTTCTCCTGCTCCTGAGCAAAAGGTCGAGAACCAGTAGCCACAGCCCCAGAGCTAGACTTCTGCTTCTTTGACCTATGGGCGAGGAGCACGTGATCATCATCATCATCATCCCAAATTAGATTCTTCCTTGGAGGAACCATCTCCTCGCTTGAACTGATGGATGTGCTCGATGACTCTTAAACTTCAGGAACTTCCCCACGATCAGAAGAACTGCTACTATTGGAGCTCCCTTCACTCAAATTGCCTATATCACCACCTGTGATATCGCTTTTAGAGATGCTCTCCTCCTCGTCCAACTGGATAGGATTCGCAGCAATCTCTTCAGTAGTATCAAACTCAGGGATATTGTCCATCGGCTTCGCTATAAAATTGGAGCCAACATTCTTCTATTCGAGCAGAAAAGTAACAGACCAAGGATGCTCACTATCAGCTAAAAGCTCCCTGATATTCCAGGCCTTAACCAATTTGAAGATACGAACCTCGCTGAGAGCAGGTTCTAAATTCTTCGACCTCACTGAAGAAAAAATAGAGAAAAGTCCGAAAGATCACAAGTCAACAAAAATTAAAAGAGCAGAGCAAAGTCTACCTATGTATTCTTCCCCATAAAAGGGAACAGAGAACCTATTAGACCTCGACCCTTCAAACTGGGGAGAAAACTGCCAATTTCTAGCAAGGAAGCCCTCTTGTCAATAGTCCTTATGGGAATCAGGTAGGTTTACTACCAATACCCTATCAGGACTCCTAGCTTTGAGGTAAAGGACACCAGAACTAGTCCGAGAATAAGAATAGCAAAAGCAGACCTCAACAAGCCCTAACTTGGTACCATATAATTTATTTATTCTATGGATGCCATTAGTTATCCTCCACACATTGGGCGAGCACTGTGCTGGAACAATATTGAAATAGCCAAAGAAGTGCAAGAACAGATCGTTGGGAGGAAAAGTGAGTCCCCCTTGGGAAAGAAACAAAATATGGAGCCAATGGGCATCCTCTATCTCCCTAACGTTTCTAGGGGGAAACACAGCACTCAATATCTACCCACTCTGGGATTTTATAAAACTTCCTAAATTCAGAGACCGACCTATTCCCAATCTTCGCCATTCAAAACCTTAGAAAACTACAAATTTAAAGAGAAAGTATGAAGAAAAGGCACAGGAGACTTACAAGATGGAAGTTCAACTCGAACGATGAAGAAGCACGAGCCCGAATAACAGGGAAGCAATGAGAATGGAGACTGAGAGAAGAAATTACGAAGCGCTAAAGCTCATAGGGAATGGAAAATTGCTGGGAAAGTTGAAACGACGGATGAAAAATGACTGTTTTAGAAAACCTTTAACTGTTGCTAATCATTGTGCACAGACCATGAAGCGGTGCCACCAGAATCAATTCCCCAACCTTTGAAGAGTTGCGCGATATACGAAATAGCCATTATGACTAATCATTTAAATTTATTGAGCCCGAAACATGGCCCAACAAACTTAGGGGCAATTGTGGGTACCCGAAATAAAGATAATGGGCCTGGACGAGTAGCCCAATTCTGGCGGCCCAAAATCTAGACCCCCATCTCTTATTTTGATTATGATCTGGTCTCTTCCCACATCCCCATTAAGGGATGTTCTAGGGAGAGATGGAAGACGTGGGGGAATCCAACACCCCCACTTACCAAAATGTACATGTATATATTAAACCCTAGGTCCGGGGCAAAGGACAAGTTGTATCCTCTGTAACCGCTCTCCGGAGTATATAAAAATTACACTGACTGCACCACCGTGGACGTAGGTACATCTTTGCCTAACCACGTACATCCTTTGTTGTGTGATTGTCATTTTATATTCCTTACTTTTACTTGGTGATTGCCTTTCTCCCATCTATTTGTGTTGCATAATAATTGTCACCATAGTTGGTATAGGAAGTAGAAGAAGGAATAATTACAACATGAAATTGTTAAGAAAATACTAAAATAAGCCAAAAGATATAATGCAAAAATAAAAAAGTGACATACACAAGGAAGAAGAAATAGTTAGATCATTGGCTTGGTGTTTTAGGGATACATTATGCATAACATAAAGTGACCACCACTTTACAAAGGCATTAGTCACTCCGGCACCAAACTCTATACTAGCCATGTTAAAAGTTCTTCAAACTTCAGCATAACCTCCAAACCCTACCAGAACAAATTCCTCAAGAACAATCGAAGATTTTTTAAACAAAAAAGGATTAGAATCACTCCTCTTAGGAACAGGGATATCATACTACAAGCCAAAGTGTTTTACAAATTGAGAAGGCAAATAAAGCTCTTCATAAGATTTGGTATCAGGGGCTTTGGGTGGCAAAGTTCCATAAATTAAAACCCTATAAAAAAAACTTCAACAGCATGAGTCTTTTTCCTTAGAGATGGATAGATTATTCAAAATTGAGACAAGCCAAAAAGGGGACTTGGTATCTTGTAATAGATGTTGAAGGAGGAGTTTAGGCCGATCAAATTTTAGACCTCTTAACATGCTCAGAAGAATTTATGTGGCATGATAAAAAGCATTGAGATGGCTGAAACTTGAACTAACATTGAGCTGACCAATATTAGTAAAATAGGCATGTAACCATATTTGGAGAACCCACATTAACCCACCTTGATTTGATTTAAAATGGTTAGGTTCGAGCTCAGAAAAACTCCTATAAAGAGAGCCCAATAGGTAAGGGGCAAGTTCCACTTCTCTTTACTCAACTAAAACTACTGCCAAAAGGGGATGCTCTAGAAGTACATGTTGAGACTTTGGCATAAAATACATGCATTAATAGCCAAATCAAGAGAGACAAATAGATTTTTTCATTACTAGGAAAGTATATCGATTAACGTGTAAATATTATAAGGTTATCCCGCGAGAGAGCTTAACCTCTCAACATAGGATAATGGTGTTGGATATAAAGATTAAAAATCAATCACGAGTGCGAAAAATGAAGATTAACCCACGAACTAAGTGTTGGAACTTAAAAGGGGAGAAATTAAAACTATTTAAATATAAAGTATTAAATTAAGCAACATGGAATACTTAAGAAGAGACTAACATAATATGGAATAAGATGGCCACATGCATTAGGAGAATATCAAAAAAAAATCTTAGAGAATCAAAAGGAAAGGGGTCACTGTCTAAAGAAACTTGGTGGTGGAATGAAGAAGTGCAAAATATAGTAAAAAATAAAAGGGAGTGATTTAAAATATGGCAAATAAGAAATGAAGAAAATTTTGAGAAATATAAATGAGCTAAAAAGTAAGTTAAGAAAGTGGTAAGAGATGCTAAGTTAAAAGCATATGATGATATTTATACAAAATTAGGAACACAAGAAGGGGAAAAAAGTATTTATAAGCTTGCTAAACTTAGGGACAGGAAAACAAAATATTTTAATAACGTTAAGCATATCAAAAGTGATGATTCGAGAGTCCTAGTCAAAGATGATGAAATTATGGAAAGATGGAAAAACTACTTTGAGAGGTTATTAAATGGAGATAATGGGAGTAGATTAGATATAGAGGAACTTAGGGAGACTCGAGAAAATATATTTTTCCACAGAATTAGGACAACAGAGGTCAGAATTGCTCTAAAAAATATGAAAACAGGGAAGACTATAGGAAGAGATGGTATCCCTATTGAAGTTTGGAAGTTCTTAGGGGAGGATGGAGTATTATGGCTTACGAAAATTATTTAATAGAATTTTAATGACTAATAGGATGCCCAATGAATGGAGAAAAAGTGTTTTAATACCTATTTATAAAAATAAAGGGGACATACAAAGTTGTTCAAATTATCGTGGTATTAAGCTAATGAGTCATACAATGAAACTTTGGGAGAGAGTGATTGAATATAGATTGAGATTGAAGACAATAGTGTCTGAGAATCAATTTGGGTTTATGCTTGGGAGGTCAACAATGGAAGCAATCTATTTATTGAGGAGATTGATGGAGAGGTATAGGGAGAAAAAGAAGGATCTTAATATGATTTTTATAGATTTAGAGAAGGTGCATGATAGGATACCCAGAGATATAATATGGTGGGCTCTACATAAAAGAGGAGTGACTCATGGATATATTGATGTGATCAAGGATATGTATGATGGTGCGATGACTACAGTAAGAACATCAACTGGAGAAAGTAGTGAATTTTCAATTACGGTGGGTCTACACCAAGGTTCAGTATTAAGTCCTTATCTCTTAGATCTTGTTATGGATGAGTTGACTGGACAAATACAAAATGAGGTGCCATAGTGTATGCTATTTGCAGATGATATTGTTTTAGTGGATGAGACTAAGACGAGGGTTCATGCTAGCTTGAAATTATGGAGAGAAACTTTTGAAACAAGAGGATTTAAAATAAGCAGAACTAAAACAGAATATGTGGAGTGCAATTTTAGTAGTAGGAGGAGGACAAATGGAGATGTGTTGAAATTGGAGGGCCAAGAGATACCTAGAAATGATCATTTTCGTTATTTAGGATCGATTATCCAAAAAGATGGAGATATTAGTGATGATTTTACTCAAATAATTAGAGTTGGTTGGGTTAAGTGGAGAAGTGCTACCGGCGTTTTGTGTGATAGGCGTATACCCTTGAAGTTAAAAGAAAATTTTTATAGGATGGTCATTAGACCCGCCATGTTATATTGGACAGAGTGTTGGGCAACCAAGAAACAAAATGTGTAGAAAATGAGCGTGGCGGAGATATGAATGCTAAGATGGATTTGTGGTAAAACTTGAAAGGATAAAATTAAAAATGAACAAATTCGTGAAATGGTAAAATTAGCTCCTATAGAAGATAAATTGAGAGAAAATCGACTTAGATGGTTTGGACACGTCAATCATAGACCAATGGATGCTCCTATAAGGAGGAGTGATTTAGTTAGTATTGACGGTAACACAAGGGGTAGAGGTAGGCCTAAATTTACTTGGTGGGATATTATAAAAAAGGACATGATGTCATGTGATTTAACCGAAGATATTTCACTGGACAAAATGGAATGGAAAAATAGGATTCATGTAGCTGACCTTAAATAATTGGGAAAAGGCTTTGTTGAGTTGAGTTGAGTTGTTAGTCACAACACTAGTAGTCTTCTTGTATTTCTTCATGAAAGTGGATTAGGATAGGATGGCATTTCCATTCCTCAATATTAGAGGGCAGTCAATTTATAATATTTGATGATGGACATCTTCCCCAGTGGATTTGAATCCTATTAGTTGGAAAATATCCAATTAGTGGGTCCAACCATCCCAGAGGTAAATTGTAAATAATATATTGTTGGTTTAGAAAAGTGAATGGTGCTTGAGATGATAAAAGGGTCATATTCAATTTCCTTCAACCTGATCCTAACCACATAAAAAGGTTAGTCTTCTCCATTCATCTTGACATCGCTTTGAGAATATATGTTACCCACTATCACCACTCATCACCACCCAACCATCTATGCCAAACCCTAAATTTAATAGAGGAAGGTTCCTTGATAAAAATAGAGTCTTTAATGAGCATATTTTACTCCCCAAACCTAGGGTAGTAAAGTGAGATGTTCAAAGGAAGTTCACCCCAAAAAAAAGGGACCCACGTCAAAATAGGAAGCCCCATACGGTAGCTTAATAGGACAAATGATGTCCTCAAGAACGATAAAGCCATTAGTTATGCTCTCGTCAATGATTTCTTTAAACTGGGAATACATGTCTAGGGATTCTGAGCTGGAATCTATTAATGATGAAGAAGTTAGGATAAAATATAAAATAGAGCAAAGGGTTGAGATAATCTTGGAGAGAGAAAGTGAACAGTAAAAAAAAGAAAGACAAGCTAAAAGACAAGTTTAAATAGCTTAAAAAGCCATTTGAAATACAAATACAAGACCAAGAGAAAAATCCAGCGTGCGTCTCTAAGGATTTTCCTGCCAAAAGGCAAAATTATGGGGGAACGAATAGGCTAAAAAAGGCCTTTATTGACGCAGTTTACCAAACAATCTCATACTTAAAATTGTGGTTCATTAGTGCCCCAAGAAATTAAAATCAAGCAATGGGAATTCCAAGACAACCAAATAAATTGATTAAAGGGAATTAAAAAAGTTGTCCATTTATGTGATTTGATTATCCTTGCGAAAGAAAAAAAATTATCATTTAGAGACTACCATACGTGCAACTGGATTTGGTGGGATCATTACCAACAGTAAGACGTGCATGCACAATACATTAAAATCAAGACATTTGTTAGGTCTTAAAGTATGGAAAAATATATAAGTACATGGAATATGCCATATTTGGCTACAACATGAGATATTCGTCAAATTGTTAAGGTAAATAATGTCCTAGAGTCATAAAATTGGTTTGATTAAATTTAACCACTGAGAAAAATGAATAAAAAATACATCATAAGGAGTAATGCAACATATAAAACATTTGCAAGGACACAATCCTACAAAAATCATTTTAAATAGAAGTAATTTTTCCATAACTCCAAAATTGGGATTACAGGATGTTGAAAATAAAACATTACTTTTTATAAATTGAATAATAATGAGGAAATGTATATTACTAACTTGTGGAATTTAATTTATATGTTTCTCCTCTAAATATAGATAGGCTTTTTGTTGGGACAACTTGAAAATGAATGCTTTATGATGTTGGAAGTTTAGGACTTCCTCTTATGTTTTTTACCCCAAGTCCTTAGCTTAAAAGTTAATGCCCTATGCAAAAAGAGATTCAAAACCCCAATCTTATGGGTCACCTTGGCCATTCGCATTTACATTCTAAAACTCTCATAAATCCTCCAAAATCCCATTGGTTGTGGTATAAATATCATCTTGTGTAGTATCTTGAGAATTATAATTAGTCAATCTAGCAAGAAGTTACCTTGCCCTTCTAATAAAAAAAGGATAGATCTTGAGGAAAAAGTAAAGTTGGGCCTTAGGAATAACAAGAGAGTCATGAATGTTCTGACTAACCTTGCACACCCAATTAAAGTAGTTTAAAGAATATCCTTTCAATAAAATAAAATGAGGGAGATGACAGAATGCAAGAAGATATTTTAGAGCCTTCCCAACATTAATGGAAACGGAAGGATACCGTAGCATAGGTTGGCCAATGTCCAAGCCATCTGAAGCATACATATCTAGATCACTAATAGGATCCCCAAACAATGTGGATAAACTATCAGATTAGATAGAGGAGCATAAAATAAGTGGAATCAATCACCAAAGATTAAAAGGAAGCCAAATCGAAGGTTGCCTTAGCTAGGATATAAGAGGTATACATGTCATTGGTGATGACATAGCGTGTGGGATGTACAAAGGAGTGATAAGGATAACTTGCATTAAAAGTGTCATATCTAGGGACCTTATATGTGGAATAATTCCAGGTAGATAAAAGGTTAAAGTTGCACTCTTATTGGCATCGGAGGGGAAATAGGATTTATTTATCCTTGACCAGGCATAAGATCCCCTAGGATGATGAGTGAAAGTAGGGAAGGTCACTTATTTCGGATACTCGAGTGAAAAATGAGGAAGAATGAGCATGTGATCATTACCAACAGCTGTTTTCTCACGAAGATGCTGGTTAAATTATTCCCATGCATAAGCAAGATGGGAAACTAGTAAGGATCCACGATGGACCAAAGTAGGATGTTGGTCATAGTCATTAGTCTCAATAAGCCTTTCATTATTGGATTTGGCCTTTTTAGCTCAACCACCCAGTCATCATAGGATCCACCATTTTTTCCTCATTTTTGGCCTCCAAATCTTCAACCTAAGGTTTACCAGCCTTAAAAATAGGTTTTTCAACAGAAGCAATAACATCATCATAAAGTGGAGAGAAGGGAGGATTTCATCAAATTAACCATCAAAGACTCTAAATTACTACAACTCAGTAAAATCTGGGGACGGTTAAGACAAGCCTTTAAAAGAAGGTTGGTCGGCACCCTCAGCCTCAAAAACATAGAATTCACTAAAAATGGATGGATGTGGAATAATAAAATATGGAGATAGAGCATACTCAATATCACTAACCACATACTAAGAGACGCAATCAGCAGTGTTGTCCCATTCATCATCATAAACTTGATGAGAAGAGGCAACAACAATAACCCATAAATCAAAAGTAGCATGGTTATTAGTTGGTTTTGGGGAAGAAGGTGATCTAAACTCCCACAATCTTTAAAGAGACTTTATTATCTCCATTGGAAGACATTTTTTTATTCAACAAAAGTGTTGGAATGAGAAAAAATAAGAGATCAGATGAAAAATCCAAGAGACAAAATTATTAATGATGGAAATATTTACATCGCCAAAACATCTATTTAAGTAGCAATGACATCAGCGTAATGATGACTAAACGTGCAAATTCTAATAGTCCACTAATTAATTTTTCTAAAAAATTAATTAGTTCAGTAGTATGTTAACCCCATATAATTTCAAGCTAATAAGGCATCAAAAAGTGGAAAAATAAACCAATTATAACAGCTGCAAAATATAAAAGGCCACGTCAAGGAAAATGGCTGAACAGAAAGGCAACATCTATCAAAGACCTGAACGTGATTTAACCATATATATAAATATTTAGGGATATAATTGTACTAGGGTGTGACACCCCGCCTTAATTAAGTACCAGGTGATCAACCCTTTATTAATTAAATCAGAATATCCGGTTGGTTCAGATTATGCATCACTGACGAAAACTTGTTTTAAAATACTGACCACCTAATATTTAAAAAGGTTGATGTCAAATTTTATCTTATCAATTAATGTAAAGCAATTAAACTAAATAACTAATCATTCATTATTCACTTAAATGTCATACGAACTGAAATAAATGACATAAAATAAAGAAGTTGGAGTAAACATATCTAGTCAAAATCCAGTACAGTAATCCAACTAAATAAATCCAACAATTGGGAATAGAAATGCATTAAATCTCAAATCAATGAATGTATAAATAAGAAAGGACGATATGTCTAACTAATGTAAATAACTCAAAAGTGCGGAATGATAGACTCAGAGGCAGCTACAACCAAAGTCATGTAGCCTCCACAGTAACTACATCTCGTCGAATGAATGGAACTCCTAAGCCTGGTATCCCTATGGCTAAGCACCTAAAATAATTTGACAAGAAAAGAAATTTGTAGAAAACGGGTCAGAGCCCGAGTTGAAAACAGCGAAAAATTAGCAAGTGCTTTAAATGGTTTATTAGCACATATATTTATCATGTTAATTATCGAACTCACTTGTGAAAGCTCACCTCTCATCCAGTGTGCACGCCTAGCAAATATTTAATCCCCATTAGTCCAATTTCCATACTAACTAGATCTTCCTTCCTAAACCCATCATAGTCCAACACCATCCCCGATTATTTCCCTCGCAAGGTACACGACATATAATCCATCCCACTTTAGCATAAATAAGCATTTTCAATTTTAATCCAATTAAGTGGCCGCTACTTAATTCATTTCTGATTTCATTATAAATTTTACCTACTAAATTCACACAGTAGATGTCAACACAAGTGTATACATATATTCACTCTCTCTCTCTATATATATATATATATATATACAATACTGCACCCCGAGACACAGCTGCGGTGCCTGCATACTCTGTTATCATGTCCTGTTACATCGCTCATTTGCATAAAGGACTAAGGTTCAGTCTCTCGCGAATTATTAGAAGTATAACACATATATTGGAGGCAAACATAGTCCCAAGCCGATGGGCTATGCACATACCTACGCACCCATACGACCGTCATCACTACCGTTCTCATAGATAGTCTGTACGTAGGTTCTATGCTCTTAATGGTACAATCAATATCCCACCCGAAGGCTCCTTAAAGCATGATTGTCCACAACGCGCAACCTCTGCTCGATAGCAAGCAGCGTAGGTATGTTATACACATAATAGTTCAATCAATAAGTATGCACACAACTTATTATATTAATTAGGTATTCACGCAACCTAAGTTCCTGATATAATAGATAGTATTTTCATCTCTATTATGCACTTTATCGCAACACTTCGACTTATCTCTCTAACATATACCTTTTCTCAAAGGCCCTATTACCCCACCATATTCCCGTGAGTAATCGCTCTCTAAACTCATTACTATCTAGGAATTTAAGTCATTCAATAATAGCATCGATAAATTTCGCTCACTTAGACCAACCTAGAAGGGTTTCTAATTTATCTGGGCAAAAAAAATATTCTGGAATATCGTTAGAAGTCCAGGATTCTCGTTCGAACGAACTTCTCACTTCGAACAAACTCAAAAATCTCGTTGGAATTCTTTTTCAAATGAGGTCGTTCGAACGACCTGGGAAGGTCTTCTAACGAGAGTTTCAAGAGTACCCTTGTTCTTCCAAACTTCGTTTTTCCCAATTCTTTCCTCATCCAAACTCCTCTAAAATTTATCCAAACTCCCAATCAGTGATTCAAAACCATTCTTACTCATAATGGGGTACTTTCTAACATAATTTACATGAAAAATCTTTACATAATCATACGAAATCTAAATTAATGTCTTAAATCTCTAAAAGTCCAATAATATAAACCCACCATGAAAAATCACTCAAAACCCCCCAATTATTTCGTGATTTCAACATAAAATTTCCTGATTTATCATTCCTACCTTAGTGTTACTCATCTACGTGAAAACCTATCTTCCAATTTCACAATTTAATGGCGATTCAGTTTCAGATTTATAGCATCAATGGTTATCTCATAATCTAGGTTAACATGAATCATATATGCTCAAACTTTTAGCAAGATAAACACTTGCCTTTTTGTGAACCTCTGAATCGTTGAACGAAATTGGTATGGGGATGATCCTCTCCTCATGATCTACGTGTTGGTACGATTTTTCGGTGGAAAGCTTGAATCCTTAGCCCAATTCTCTATGTTTTCTTCTTCTTCTCGCTCTTAGGTTCTCTCTCTCTCTCTCTCTCGTGGGTTAGAAACTGTTAGATAGCCTAATGAACACATTCCTTTATCTTTTTAATTATTATTTTCATCCATTTAAGTTCCCAAAAATATCAAAAGACCAAAATACCCCTCTGGGGTGTTGTTTTGGGCTAAAATGCCTCGGACTCCAAATAAAACACCCGAGTAGTATTTTCCGACTATCCCTTCCGGACACACTGGCGCTCTTAAAATTGCCATACGAGTTAAAAAAAATCATTCTTTTTAGCGCAATAAAGAAATACTGACACGACTCACACGCGCATCCCAACTAAATGCATTATAACTGTCGTATATTTCATTCCCGGCCCAAAATAATATTCTCATATTCATATATTGCTTTACTCGCTAAGTAATATTCCATGTAATTATTTTCGATAAATACTAACTCTCATCACGCTAGTAATTATTACAATTGAATTCGGATTAATTATAATTTAAATTTTCTCCCTTTAAATTAATTAATTCAAATCCCATAATTTAAAAAAATTCCACAAAATGACGGGGTATTACATAGGGTAGGAACATTTAAATGTGTAACTACCCATAAGTTGGGATAACCGTTGCAAAGGGAAAGGATTCTATAAAAAGAAACTCAAAGACGATGAAAAGAGAACGCTACAGCCACAAAAAATCATTTTTCCTCTTTTACGTTTCCTTCAAATTTTTCTTTTATTTTTTTTACTTTCTTATTAGAAGTAGTTTGTAAGATAGACTTACTGTAATTCTTGTTCAGCTTAATAAAAATATCCTTTACTTTAGTTTTAAATTGTCTTTACATTTATGAGTTTTAATCTTCTTTACATTTCTTAGTTTAAATTGATTTTCTTTCTTTAGTTCCAAATTACTTTACTATCTTTAGTGTTAGATCAATTTACTTTACTATTTTAAAATAGTTTGAGCTTTCTTTCTCACTTTAGTTATCTATTTTTCTAACCTTTCTTTAGCCCTAGTATATTTAGCTTACAAACTCATTTGGCACTCAGTAAAAAGTCTTCTTAACTTAAGCATCGAATGGTATACAGTCACCTGATTATCACAAGCTAAGATTATCAATTAGTTGACAACACCATCTCCTTTATTGGCATACTCATACATAATCAAAACATAAAAACCAAACAAAGCTAGGGAAACACTCTCATTGAGAAGTTAAAAGGAGTCAAGCAAGAGATTGATCTCTTGCACGAAAAAGGTTAGTAGCTTGAAGATGGATCTCCTCGAGTTCTAGCATGCACATGAGGTGCTAGAGTCATAATACAAGAAGCTCAAAAATACTTTCTTAAGTCTAAAAAGGTGAAATTGACCTCAAAGTGATTTATGAGAAGATGATCATCGCATTATATCAATCTTCAAAGGAAAAAATAAGTCTCGGCTATGACGAAGTACAAGAGAATGAAAAGAAAGAGATTATGTTTGTAAACGGGTCAATAAACACACCTCCTCGCCCTTTTTCGAGAATTAATCTTAAGCCAAAGAAGATAAATCATCAATAACAGTACTTTTGCACCCATTGCAAGAGAAAGGGACACCTTTAGAGACTATTGTCACCGACTTGTGCAAAGCGGGTATATTCCTCCATATTGGAGTAAATATTTCAATGATCTCTAAAAAAGTGTTGAATAATTAGTTTGAACATCCCAATTGCTTATGGGAGAATTCAAAATGATGATCGGGCCTCTTCCTATTATCAAGCGACGAAGAAGAAGAAGACGGTTGTTGTGGTTAATGAGCTTATCTCACCCTTCCGAGTGAGCCATCCATATTACTCTAGGAATAAAATTCCATTCATCACGTCCTTGTCGTGCTATCTTTCCTAATCTGTATCATAATTTTTTGTTTTTGCTTTTGATTTTATAGTTTTTTTAAAAACAAAATGATTTTTTTTTTTGAAAATTTTATGAAAAACAAAATGATTTTGTTTTTGTTATGAAAATCATAAAACCCTAAAAATATTTTGTATTTGTGTATCCGATGATAGAGGGTGTAAGAAAAATGTCATGTGACCTATTTTATTTTTCAAGGTTTTTAGATATTTAGAGGATATTGTGATATTATAATATATTTTAATTAATTAGTATCTTTGGAGTTCTTATAGAATTAACTTATTGCAATCATGTCATAGTATTTACCATAACATAGACACACACATGTACACGAGTTGTAATAGGATGTATCATCAATCTTGATCTGAACGTTGCCATGCCACCCTTTTCACCCAATTGGGTCATGATTACTTCTCTAGATTTTTTTAATGTTCTTATACAAAACATTTCTTATGAGCCTAATTAAAAATGTTAAAAAAGCTTTGGTAAGTTATAGTGAAAGGGATGTTAACAACCATTGACAAACACTTGAAAATATTTGTGCAATTGAAAGAAATTTATTTCATAAATAATATAAGAGCATACACTGAAATGAAAATAAATGAAAAAATTTTAAAGCACAAATTGAGGATGATATAATTTGACGATCAATGAGTTTTCACATTTCCATATAGTATGTAATTTTTTGGCCTTATTGAACTACTTAACACACATGGTTAGCTTTAGGTATCTATCAACATGAATCATAAATAAGTCAACATGTATCAGTATAATCAACTCATATCATCTATTTCTTAAATAGGTTAGTTTTGGGATTCGTGTGGAGTTTTTATGTAAGTCATTATTTTTTCGAGCTCTTTAAACCATTTTTAACTCCCTTTTAGGTCACGTGTGTGAAGTTATTGCATCAAAATTTGTTCATGCATAGTGGTAATCGTGTTTCATATTTTTCTATTCTATGATGTGTCATTATGTCACGTGGTTCATGTTTTTAGTGTGAGTAAACTTTCATGTTTTTTTATGTTTCGTTTCTATGAGGTCCACCTCGTGCGAATGAGATCTCATTCAATCTAGGGCTCAGTGGTTCGAATGAGAGACCAATTTGAAAGATCTTTATCTTTCTAGCATGTCTCTTCAACCTAAAATCCTTAGCTAGATCGAATTTTCTGCCACTATGGAATCTAAAGCTTTTTTCCCCTCATTTTCTTTCATTTTTGTAAACTTTTTATCTTGTATTTTTGGGTTTTCACATATCTAGATTGAGTTTCTTGCACATGATCTAAATTCTACGATTATTTAGTAAATTTTCCCTCCTCTTACATTTGTCCATTGTTATATGCGTATACATTGTTACACGCATATGCTCATGCACACGCACACGCACACGCACGCACGCGCACACACACATATACTATCATTGTTTAATGTTTATACATAATCTTTATGTGTGAAAATTTTATTTTAATTTTTTTGCTCTAAATAAATATATGCGTGGTTTTATAGAAAGAAAAAACACACAAATATTTTTGTACACTTAGTTAACACAGATTCCCGTCGTATGTGAATTCATATGCTTGTTTGGGTTTATGACTTTATCGTAGAAATTCATCAGTTGAGTTTTTTTTATTGGTGATGTGGTTGGAAGTAGTTTTATGATTTATTTAGGTTCCTAGCTCACCCTAGGCCCGGAAAAATGTGACACGACACAACACAAAATTAACAGTTAATGGGTCGAGGCTTATCGAGTACAGGTAACTATCGGGTTAACACGATAGACCCTTTAAAAATAATGAATCGTGTTGGTTAAATTTACTTCACCCGATAACAACTCGTTAAGACCCTAATACCATTAATGTCATACCGGATCATGTGACTTGTTAGCAGTCATTATGACCCGTTAACATATGTAGGCAAAAATAAAAATAATATTTTTAGTTTGAGAGGGTTAAATATGTAATTATACAAATCTAACGGGTCTTATCGGAACCTAACGTGTCACTCAACCCGAAATTTTCCATTAATGTAATGGGTCTATCGGTTCATATCGGGTAAACGACATGACTCGTTACCTTAACGGGTTAAACGGGTCGTGTACGAATATTAGATTCATGACCCGTTAAGTTAACGAATCGTGTTCAAGTTGAGCATAATTTCACATGAATTCGTTGAGACCAGACACGAACACGACCCTAATCGACATGTTGCTAGGTCTAGTTCACCTTAGAGCCGATCTCTTAAGTTATCATGGTTCATTTATCGGGAAGGGGGAAATTCGAAAAGGTCCCCCCTCAACCTCACCTTTGCTTTAACCCACTATGATGTGATATGCACGAGGAGTATGGATGGTACATCTCCACCTCATACTACTATATGAGGGTTGTAGATACCCACGTACCTATCAAACCTTGATTGTACTTTATTGCCCAAGTGGTTTGTTGATAGAGGATGGGAAACCATGCTTCATATGCGTGAGTCTGCATATGATGATATGGTTAGGAAGTTTTATTTCAATTATAGGATCAATGGTGAGTTCATGGTATCGAGAGATAGACGTGTCAGCGTCATAGTTTTACCCGATACTACAATCGACCTCCTATATATCCCAAAAATTGATTTATCTCAGTATCTCAAGAACCCTAACCATTTTATACCACACCATCGAGTCTATAAGTTTGTTCACTTTACTAATAGCTACCTCATTAGCCGTAAGACACCATAGAATAATCATCTCTAGCCCAACTATAATCTTATTAATAAGATAGTAAAGTTCAATCTCTAACCTGTAGCTAATCATAGTATATATAGTCTCGAGCATATTAGATTTTTGCATGATATAGGTACATGTATGACTATTGATCTTTCATTTGTACCATTATTTGGAGGTATATGTAATCTATCCGGAATGATGGAGTTACGAGGTTGAGATTATCACTAACTTCTAGGATTCTTCTCACATACATCACGAAGACAATTGACGTTCCTCTAATTCCTAGAGAGCACACCGCAAACTCTCTTTCTAGGATTGATGCAACCACTACTCAACGATCCAATTCACTTGTCCTTGTGGAGGATCATATTCTCCCCCTAGTGATTTAGAAAAGGATAAGATTTTTTTAGCAGATTTTCATCATGTTCTAATCGCTCATACATCAATATTGAGTACCGCTTCTTCGGTTCCTCCTCATCCAACCCAACAGGAGTCAGCCTTCATAACTCAAATAGCTTATTTTCAACGAGATAATACGAAATAATTATTACAACAATCCAGGATGATAACTCAGTTTTAGGCCCAACTTGTTGCATTATTGGGGGAAGAGAGAGAGAGAGAGAGAGAGCAGTTTAGAGCATCTCAAGAGCATTTAAATTACTAATGTTAGTGATAGAGAGAGGGGAGGTAGAGAAGGTTCTCATGCCCTTGATGATGATTGAGGAGATTGGGTTACTTATTATATATATGATGGAGATTGTACTTTGTCATGGATGTATTTTAGAGAGAGAGTGATATTTATTTTAATTTGTATCATTATGTATTCTTCTCTTGTAATCTATTAATTCATAGTGTGAGCATGTTATGTATTTGGATATTTATTAGTTCATGACACTATGATGGATTGGTACATTCATTTTTTACATTGTTATCTCTTTATTTCAAGTACTTTTGAATTATTATGCTTATTATGTCGGATTTTTCTAGTATAGTGTTGTTGATGATGTTATCAATCACGTTGAGATATGGTTATTTGGACTGCATTGATATATATTATTGATATTCATATTTCCATGCTTTTATATGTCACTTATCTCACTTATCATGTTTTATCTTTACATGATTACTTATTTTCTTAATTTGATAAATTCATGATATATTGTCGGGTTCTTCCGCTTATATATTCCACACAAAAAGGGGGATAGATTTTGGATATCAGGGGAGTATATGTTAAGGGGATTAGTTTAGTTCATGCATTGCATTTTTCAATTCGTGTCAATTTTTTAGCCTATTGTGTTCTTTCTATATCACGTGATATTACTTTAAGTGTGCATGACTTACAATGCATGTGATATTGATTTATTGTGGATCTAAAATGCGTACATCAGAATCAAGTGTTCCTTAAAGAAATTGGGGACAGGTATATTGTTGTATATGTATTTGATCCAGTATTTTTTGGATCTTTCCATTTTTGGTTTTAACCTAGAATAGCCAAGGGAGAAGATTTGTAAGGACGTGTTTTACACTCTCTAGGTTTATTTTATACTTGCATGGTTTTGAAAAAAACTCTTTGTCATAGTATCTCTTTATAAAGTCTATTTAGTAGTAACTGCATATCATTGAAGACAAAGGAAAAAACAACATTGACATGGACCACCACACTGTATTGGACTTTTCAAACGAAAGATAATTTGAGGTTTTCTAAGGTTTTTAAGTTTTATATTTTCTTTATTTTATATTTTGAATTAAGGAATTGACAGGACAATTTTTTTTTAAAAAAAGAGTGGAAAATATTTTTATTTTACAATTAACCTTGAAAAATAATGGTCTCATTCGAATGAGATTCCCTCAATCACAAGATGTTTGGATTGAGGTCACCACTTTTCAAACAGAGGACCTTTTAAGATAAATATCTTCAAAAAAGGGCACCTCAAAAGAAGCAGATCTTATACAAGGACACTGATTTTCATCTAGGGGACTTCGCAAGATAAGAACTTCTTTTAGGAGGACATTGATCGAAAATAACAATGTTCGAATGAGGGCACCTGGTTCGAATGCGGACCGTATTTTTGGGAAACGCATTTTAGTCAAGTTATTTTACTACTTAAGTATAAAATACTTTTTAAATATGTCTTTAAGAAAACAAAGACCCATTTTTACAAAAATCTTTTCTTTGTTTTGAGAATCCTCTCAGAGTGTGAGATCATGTCGACTTCCATGATTTTAAGGTTGAATTCATGTTTACAACCCCATTAGAATATTCTACATCATCAAAAGAATTACATGAAAAATCATGTGGGAGATTAGCATGTTCGAAACAAGTGAGAAAATCGTCATCAACCGATATTGTTGGAAACCGAGTCATGGAGATTGTGCACCTGATTTTTGGTTTGGAGCGGCTATTGCTAGTAAGCTCAGAGGCAGATGATCATAGCTCAAAGGAGCATTGATAGATAGAACTTTTGCTCATATGTTTTTGTCGTTGCTTGAAAATCTCCTCTAATCAAAATCCTCAAATACCTACAAAATATAACAATCTAAAGTGTAGAGGTAAGTAAGGGTATCAATCCACATCAAGGGGGTAAGCTAGAGACAAACTCAATTGTAATTCACTTTTTATTTTCTTTTTGGGCTTTTTCTTTTCTAATTTTTTTATCTTTTCAAATATTAAAACAATTGGGTGAGGTGAGGTGAAATAACACTAAACTAAAATATGAGATGAAAACAACTAACTAGAAAGTGACTAAAAGTGAAAAATAAAGTCTAACACTAAAATAAGAGATAAATGAGGTAAATTAATATGAGAACAATCAAGGAGTGGGATTACACCACAAATTTTAGCTATTCTAATTAATTAATTGAATTCTCCAAAATTAACATCAAACTTACAAATCAACTCGCATTGCAATTGTAAGTTTAATAGTAACCTTTTAGAAAATTAAGTTTAACGCCCCACAACTATAGAAAATAGATCTACACTCATTTTAATTAATCACCCGCTAGGATCGATCGATTAAAATTCATGTAAATCATAGAAATAAATTTAGAGTTGAAATTCAAGTAATAATACCCCACTTAAGAAACCCCTATCTCTAGTTCGAATCTAAAATTGGTATTATAACTAGAATTTCGATTTTCTCTCAAAAATCATTTATCCTCTCTCGAGGCGTAAATTTAAGGGTGAGGGATCAAAATTAACATTCAAAGGGAATATTCAAGTAATCAAACTAATTAAACTAAAATAACATCAAATAAGGGTTTCCCCCCACCCCTTGAAAGGGGATTTAGCCTAACATAATATAAAGCATGATAATCAAATATTCAATAGGCATATAATATAAAAGAGAAAAGATAAGAACAATCAAACCAATCTCTTGAATTTAATTGATTCCAATCCTCCGATTTGAAGTATACAACCCTCTTAATTGAGCATCCAAGTAGTTTGCAATAATACCCACTCAATTAAATCTCATAAAAAATTTCTCCTCACAAATATCTTAAAAAAAATAAAACTAAAACTATTTACAAAATGGTGTTTATCCTAATTTATTTTCTACACTAAACTATCTCTAACTCTCTCTAGAATTCTCTTTCTAATTCTTATTCTAAAGACCCTTTTTTCACATGGGGTTTTCCATCCTTTAAATATTGGCATGGAGCATGGGGGTAAAAATTAAAAGACAAGGGTTTATGGGATATGGAAGGTATTTGGGTGAGGGTATCTAGGGAATTATGCACACATGTACATGGGTAAGAGGTGAGGTCATGTGGGAAGTGTGGTGGTGAGGATAAAATCAGATTTGGTTTGAGGGGTATTTTGGGCAATTGGGGTAGAAGTGGTAGTTGGGGGTATTTGGGTAAAATGGTTTTAAGTGGTTTTTAGACATGTGGTCATTTATTTGGTTTGGGTTTGTGACTTGGCATGTGACAGGATTTTGGATTGAAACGGGACGTAGATCTTGGAACTTGGATGGGTATTTCGAATTTGAGCCAAGGTCGGGTTAGGGGTAGAGGTTCGATGGGTTTACCGGATTTGAGTTCGGGGTTGGAGGGAGTTAGGTTGGGCATGTCATGGTAGGGTATGGGTCGAAGGTTGAGAGGAGGGCGAGGGGGACGCCGGAGATCGGGTCATCAGGTGGACGGAGTGGGAGGTCACCGGTGCCTGGGTGGAGCAGGGGGGTCCGCGGCTGCTGGGGGCGTCGGAGGGGGTAAGGTTGAGGTTGTCGACGATGATAAGGGTCGGTCGGATGCCGTCGGGGTGGTAGTTGGTGTTCGGGTTATACCCGATTGCGGGTTGCTGTTGGTTATTGGGATAGAGGTTTTCTAATGGAGTAATGGTGGGTTTTCAGGAGAGATAAAGAGGTGGGAAGTTTGTTGGAGAAGACGAGAGGGAGGTGATAGGGTCTGTGTGAGTGTATGGGAATGTGGGTGTGGGTGAGAGGGTGTTTGTGTGTATTAGGGTGTAGGATAAGTTTGGGTGTAGGTGAGTTGTTTTGGTGCATGGGAATGTAGGTTATATGTGTGTATGTTTAATTTGGACCCAACTAAAATAATAAAGACTCAACTAAACTTAATAAAACTAAAAATAAAAATAAAATCTAACTAAAAATAAAACAGACTAAAAACAATAAAAAAAATATTAAAACTAAAAAAAATCCTAAGCTTATATAAAAACTAAAATAAAACAAAATAAATAAAAACTTAAAATCTAAATGAAAACTAAAGTTCTAATAAATATAAAATCTAATAAACTAAAAATAAACTCCTAAAAACTAATCCTAATAAAACTAAAAACTAATAAAAATAAAAATAAAATAAAATTATAAATAGAAAATAGAAAAATAGAAAATAAAACCTAGAAAATACAAAATAAATAAAAAATAAATACTAAAAATAAAATGACTCTGACTAAAAATCTAAAAAAATATTAGAAAGGGACAAACTAAACACACACAGGGTTTGGAGTAGGTTTAGGCTAGGGTTAGGCTCGGGTAAGGTTACGGGGAAGGGAATTAGCTCCATTCAACGCACATTTGCCTTGATATATAGCTTTTGACACCGCAAACGGACATTTGAACTACAAGATAAATATTTAAGCACATACGACCCAAATTGCCAATAATTAGCAACTAAAGTACATCTATTCGGGGTATAAAATGTACAGTTTTGGATGCTTATCACACCACCCCCAAACAGAGTGTTGCTAGTCCTCGAGCAATAAGATAGAGAGAAAGAGAAAGATAAGAAACCAAAAGTGTACCACTTTCGCGGGCACTTGCGATTGCACTTAGCATGTGCAACAAGCCTTTAAACCTATAGATTGCCCTACAGGACGAGTTGTGTCTCGTGAGGATTTGCAGGGAATATACCCACAAAATTCTTATTTGCAAACGGCAGTCAATCTCTTATTAAACGTAGAATGATCGCACAATCCATCACAAGAAAAATATTTTCAGAAATACAAGGTAGAATGTGTAAAAAATTTATCTAAGTAAATACACAAGGCAGATCCTTCCTAGAACTCAACGTGTGTGGTGTGAATCAGTCAAAACGGGTTGAGTATCACAAGAGTAATTCCTAGATTGCCTCTTCGGAATCAACGCTTCAACTTCAAATCTAACTGGATATCTCTCTCTCAAACGAACTCTCGAGATTAGGGTTAGTGTATCTATCTTGTGTGTGAGGAGGTGAGTAAATGTAAGCAAGTTCAAACGTCTCACACACACATAAGAAAGAACAAACAATTTGAAAGAAAATGATCTCATGAAAGAATGTAAACCACAATAGTGAGAATATCGAGTTATTCACCACGTTGACTTTCATTTGCCCGAATGGGTAAGGGGAAATGATGATGTAGGTAGGATGGGATGGGATGGATGTGTGAAATGATGGATGTAAAATGCGATATGAAATGGGTGGATATGCGATGAGTGTTCTATACATGAAGAACCAATGTCTTTATTACATAAAACTAACTACAAACTCTCTTTCTTTTCTTTTCTTTTCTTTTCTTTTCTCTCTTTCTTTTCTTTTCCCTCTTTTATTTTTTTCGATTTTTTTCGATTTTTCTTTTTTTTCTATTTCTTTTCTTTGTTTTTGTTTTCTCTCTCTTTTCAAACCAACACTGAAGACATTTACATTTGAAATCACACTCTTTTTCTCAAAAATGAAGGATGATATATGAATGGGGTGGGGTATGTATATGGATGGGGAGAATATGGAAAGATAATGGGAATGTAATGGGAATATAATATGGGGAAAAGTGGTAGGTGTATGGATGAAAATCTAGTTATCGGGACAAACTTCAAGACACGCATTTCTTACAACTCGAAAAAGATGTCATTCTCAGTGATCAAGAAAAAAATTTAATGAAAAATAATGAGATCATACAACAATTTAATGCGGACCCAAACGATGTTGAATCAACTTCTGACTCGGAGATTGCGTAAGACACTCTGAAAGGGTGAAAGGCACAAATCTCACAAGTTAAAGCCTATACTAGTGATCCTTAAGGGTTTCTTGAGAATTATAGTACTCTTCAACTCTAAACCGTAGTGACATGATAAGTGCGCAATTTATTTGAGTCTAGAAATTCATGGTGAAAAATGCCTTGTTATGTATTATATAAGCTATTAAAAAAAATATTCTCTAGCTTAATTCCTAGACTTAAAAGATGGATGATTGAAAATTCACATCAATAAATGAGATGAAAGAAACTGCACGAAATTTTAAAAATCAGGTTTGAAAATCAAAATTTTTCAAAAGAGGTACGATTTTGATAAAATTCCCCACCCCCAAACAAAAAGGAACATCGTCCTCGATGTTAAGTGAAATGATTTTTAAAATTGAGAGAATAATGAAGTGGAAAGAGATTACCAGAATCAACCACTAATGAAGTGGAAAGATGTAGCCAAGAATAAACCTGAATAATAAGTGAGAGAAAAAAATGTGTACAAGTCCATAACATGGTAAAACATTAGGTGATGTGAAACACCACCCCCAAACAGGATGAGACTAGTACAAAAAACAACGGGCAGCCTCCCGTAGCGCTAAGTTTAATGTCTTCAGCCAAACCGAACCATTCTCACCCTAAAGATAAGATCTATGAAAGCGTGGGGCGGTAGAAAAATGGGTGATGAGAATCACCCCCAAACAAGACTGAAGCGTCAGTCTTATTGGATAATGGCTAAAACGGGTCAATGCACCTATACGAAAAAGTGCATCACACGATGCAAAGCATCGGTGGACCATGGGCGGGTGGATATTAAGGTAAGGGTGAGGATGAAGAGGTATCGGCCACGGGCCTTGTTGAGCTTAAAGGTGAGGGAAATAAGTGCCTTATAAGCATGGTGCTCTAATTGGTGAGGGAGGCAAAAAGGTGTAGAAATAGCGATGGGGTGGGTTTCATAGAAATGACACGATCGTTCTATAAATGGGAGATGATAATGGTCGCGTCGTGACACGCCAGGGAGATGATGGAAAAAATCAACACCACAAGAGAGTGGCGGGTATAGAGTAACAAGCTCAGTGTCACGAAAGTGGAGAGTAGCACCACAAATACTCTCATAAAAGGTGGATGGTTTTAGGTTAGGATCTAAAAATGTAGATGGAAATATGAACTGTGTAAAATCAAGATCCAAACTAGGTGGTGGGGTGGAAAGGACAATGGGTGGGTCGGGTGGGATAAATGGTGGATCGAGTGGGATAAATCGTGGAGGAAGATGATCCAACTCAAGAGTGGGAGATACACACTCCTCATGAGGCACAGAGTGATCCTCAAGGGCACTCACAGGAGGAAGTGTGGAAATAAACGAGTGAGTGATCAAATTTTCCACAAGAGTAGCATCGGGGAATGTGGTGGGTGGGTAAGACGAGGCACCAAGATTAGAGATAAAGGAATCACTAGAAATATCGGTCTCAAAGGGAGCCATGCATGGTGGGACATCATCCATATCCGGATAGTTAGGAACTATCACGGATTCTATCTCGAGAAAATAGTGAGCACTCGTAGCCGGAGCTAACCTAGGATAAATTGGTTCCTCGGGAACACAAGCAGTGGGCTCAATAGGTGTATACTAGGGCATTTTTTTGGATTTATCGGGAAAGGGAATGGGAACTGCAAGTGTGGGTTCATTTGGACATGGTGGGATTTGATCAGGCTCACTATCGAAAGGTAAGTCAACATAATTGTCGACTTGGGGCCTGGACCATGGAATAGTATCAACTTTGAGATTCTCGGGGTGGTAGGGTTGGTCAAACTCAAAATTCGTGCCACAAGAGGACACATCATCATCACACTCGGTTGCAACGATGGGTGGATCCATGGGAATATCCGACTCTCGCTCACACTCAATTTCATTTAACCTTTGTTCAAGCCTTTGGAGGGATTCATTTTGAATTTGAGTGGCTTGCTCTTGCTCGATTATCAACTTTTGCAAGAGGATTTCAAGAGCATATGTGGATGGTGGTGGTGGAGTGACGGGTGGTGGCGGTGGTTGAGGTGGACAGAACGCGCTGCTATCGCTATATGGAGAATACTCAAAGGAAGTGTGTGGAGCGGGTTCAAGTGCATCATCGCTTTCGTGATGAACAAAGGGTTGATACTCATGGGGTGCGTAGTGAGGGAACTTATCGTGAACGGGTGCACAAGGTTTCCATGACAACTATTGGAACGTGTGGGGATCCACAACATCGGGTTGGGATTCGTATTGCATGGAAGGGTGATCAGGCCTCGATGAATAGCTCGAGTACTCACACCACTCGGAATTGGGAATATCAGGATAGTAGTCCGAGGTGAGTTCCGGAACAATGTCAAATGGATACACATGTTCCATGGTGGGTTCGTAGGGATATGACAAGTAAGGACACTCATGGGACATGTGATCGGCATAGGAACAATGGGTGCACGACAAGGTACACGACACGTCGACACTTGACACCGAGGGTGATGGAAAATGAGATGCGTGCATAGATGGGTTAAGAGTATCTACAGTACTCGTGAGAGAACTGAAACCATGAAAAATCCCATAAAGAGATGGCTCGGGATCACCTTCACACGTGTCGCGTGTCAATGGAAAATGACCAAAGTAATACCGTAAAGAACGTTCTTCAGCCATGAGGAGAAAAATATTTTTTTGGAGTTTTTTTTAAAAAAAAAATTCAAAAGGAAAGAAAATGTTTTTGGATTTTCAAAAAATAATGGAAGAAAATATTTATGGATTTTGTTTTTTTAAAAAGGAAAGAAAGAAAATATTTTTGGATTTTTCTATAAAAACAAAGAAAGAAAATATTTTTGGATTTTTTATAAAAATAATAGAAGAAAATATTTTTGGATTTTTTTGGAAGAAAAGGTGGGGAGAAATATGGACTCTTTGAATGGACGAACTCACTAAAATACGACTACCGAAAAATGAATTGGACACACACACAAGTCAAGAAAATTTCCTAACTAGCACATAGTCAATTTTTATTTTTAGATTTAGTGAAAGGGTGGTCAAATTTTAATTAAGTCTGCGGGTGATAAAAAATCACAGAAATATTTTAGTGATCGCCTTTTCAAAGATGTTCTCCTATTGGGCTACCTAGTTAATTGATTTTAAATTTAGTGATGGCTAGGGTAACACATAATTGGTAAGCGAGTGAGTCGGGTGATGAAATCCCTTATCGTGAGTGACCGGGTATAGGTCTTAATCAATTAATTCATCACACCATTCGAAAATAAATGCGAGAATAAAATCAAGTAAGAGCACACAAAGCACACAAAAGAATTGACTCGCTAACAGGAGAGGCGCGAGGGTTTGAGAAATATACCTCCCACGGTTTTTAGGCCGTGGGGTGCCAAAAAATTTGAGTTGACCGGGGGGAGATCACGCCTATCTCAGTCGGCCCCGGGAGTCCTACCGACCCAAGATAGAGAGGCTTCTAAATCGTCACCTTTGGACACCCTCTCTATACCTCGTCCGGTTTTCCTATCACGCTTTTTTATTATTACAATTTAAAAAATGAAAAATAAAATAAAGGTGTCTCTATGCACCGCAATACAAGCCAAGAATAAAATAATCCTAAATACAAGCCTTCTAAAATAAAGAAAAAAATGGTACTAAAAAAAATAACAAAGTGCGAAAAATGAACTACAAGTTGAAATCCGCTCCAATTGCTTTACGCTCCCAAGAATGGCAACGACACCATTTGATAGAAAGAACTTTTGCGTATATGTTTTTATCGTTGCTTGAAAAGCTCCTCTAATCAAAATCCTTAAACACCTACAAAATATAAAAATCTAAAGTGTAGAGGTAAGTAAGGGTATCAATCCACATCAAGGGGGTAAGCTAGAGGCAAACTCATTTGTAATTCACTTTTTATTTTCTTTTTGGACTTTTTCTTTTCTAATTTTTTTATCTTTTCAAATATTAAAGCAATTGGGTGAGGTGAGGAGAAATAACACTAAACAAAAATGTGATATGAAAACAACTAACTAGAAAGTGACTAAAAGTGAAAAATAAAGTCTAACACTAAAATAAGAGATAAATAAGGTAAATTAATGTGAAAACAATCAAGGAGTGGGATTACATCTCATACAAAATTAAATTTCATACAAAATTTTAAACTAAATTAAATCTCATACAAAATTAAATCTCATGCAAAATTAATGTGAGAACAATCAATAATACCCACTCAATTAAATCTCATAAAAAATTTCTCCTCACAAATCTCTAAAAAAATAAAACTAAAACTATTTACAAAATGGTGTTTATCCTAATTTATTTTCTACACTAAACTATCTCTAACTCTCTCTAGAATTCTCTTCCTAATTCCTATTCTAAAGCCCTTTTTTTCAAATGGGGTCTTCCATCCTTTAAATAGTAGGCATGGAGCATGAGGGTAAAAATGAGAAGACAAAGGTGTATGGGATATGGAAGCTATTTGGGTGAGGGTATCTAGGGAATTATGCACACATGTGCTTGGGTAAGAGTTGAGGTCATGTGGGAAGCGTGGTGGTGAGGATAAAATGAGATTTGGTTTGAGGGGTATTTTGGGCAATTGGGGTAGAAGTGGTAGTTGAGGGTATTTGGGTAAAATGATTTTAAGTGGTTTTAAGACATGTGGTCATTTATTTGGTTTGGGTTTGTGACTTGGCAGGTGACACGATTTTGGATTGAAATGGGACGTGGGTCTTGGAACTTGGATAGGTATTTCGAATTTGAGCCAAGGTCGGGTTAGGGGTAGAGGGTTGATGGGTTTACCGGATTTGAGTCCGGGGTTGGAGGGAGTTTGATTGGGGATGTCGTGGTCAGGTATGGGTCGAAGGTTGAGAGGAGGGCATGGGGGATGCCGGAGATCGGGTCATCGGGTGGTCGGAGTGGGAGGTCGTCGGTGCCTGGGTGGAGCAGAGGGGGTCCGCGGCTACTGGGGGCGCCGGAGGGGATAAGGTTGAGGTTTCCGGCGATGATAAGGGTCGATCGAACGCCGCTGGGGCAGCGGCGGTAGGGGGTGGTAGTTGGTGTTCGGGTTATACCCGATTGCGGGTTGCAGTTGGTTATTGGAATAAAGTTTTGTTAATGGAGTAATGGTGGGTTTTCAGGAGAGAGAAAGAGGTGGGAAGTTTGTTGGAGAAGATGAGAGGGAGGTGGTAGAGTGTGTGTGAGTGTATGGTAATGTAGGTGTAGAAGAGAGGGTGTTTGTGTGTATTAGGGTGTAGGATAAGTTTGGGTGTAGGTGAGTTATTTTTGTGCATAGGAATGTAGGTTATGTGTGTGTGTGTTTAATTTGGACCCAACTAAAATAATAAAGACTCAACTAAACTTAATAAAACTAAAAGTAAAAATAAAATCTAACTAAAAATAAAAAAGACTAAAAACAATAAAAAAAATATTAAAAAAAAAATCCTAAGCTTATATTAAAACTAAAATAAAACAAAAGAAATAAAAACTTAAAATCTAAATGAAAACTAAAGTACTAAAAAATATATAATCTAATAAACTAAAAATAAACTCATAAAAACTAATCCTTATAAAAATAAAAACTAATCAAAATCAAAATAAAATAAAATTATAAAGATAAAATAGAAAAATAAAAAACAAAACCTAGAAAATACTAAATAAATCAAAAATAAATACTAAAAATAAAACGAATCAAACTAAAAATCTAAAAAAAATATTAAAAAGGGACAAACTAGACACACGCAGGGTTTGGGGTAGGTTTAGACTCGGGTAAGGTTACGGGGGAGGGAATTAGCTTCATTCAACGCGCATTTGCCTTGATATATAACTTTTAACACTGTAAACGGACATTTGACCTACAAGATAAATATTTAAGCACATAAGACCCAAATTGTCGATAATTAGCAACTAAAGTACATGTATTTGGGGTATAAAATGTACAGTTTTGGGTGCTTATCAAGCATCATCGTGGATGTTATTGTTGTTGTATATATAAATCATGTCTGAGTACTTCTAAGACCTAAAACATGATTCAATACTACTGGATGTGTGGGTTGTGGCGATAATGAATTTCCTGCGAGTGTTTCCACTCTAAATCCTTGTGTGATGTTTGTGACTGGTTTATTTATTTGCTTTTGTTAATATTCTATTACATGTAAATTTGATCTAATTAATTTTATTTGGTAAAATTAAAATTGGTTCAAATTAAAAATGATTTAATTTGTTTTGACTCTATAATTAATTAATTAAAAGCGGACCCTTAGGCACATACCTATTTCAAATAAATATATATCTATAAAGATGGTAACAAAAAATTGTCTTAAAATTGTTATTGTGGATATATATATATATATATATATATATATATATATATATATATATATATAGAGAGAGAGAGAGAGAGAGTTAATACAACATAATTTAGAAATTGAAATAGCGCGTAAAGCCAATGGGGGGTTAAACTATATGAGTCGTGTTCCAATAATATTTGATCATCGACACGACTATACATTTGTCAAAATTAGGCATTGTCTAAATAAATAAATTACTCAAATACCCAACTTCATCGATTATAACCCCAATCATAGGTTATTATTGTGGCTCCTCATAGAATTCATAAATAGATTGACCAAGTCTAATACAAAAATTAGGGGGATCGAAAACTTTTATAACATTCTCAGCATAACAAATAAAAAAATCGAATTAACAATGACAAGATAATGAAACACGGATCAGTACAAAACCAACTCTGAAACCAAACACTGCTAGTACAATATAAGCTATTTCTGAATATATAATGTACGCATTCAAAAGTCCAACACTAAATATAAGTATATGTCTACATCTTGACTAAAAATAAAAGAGTACAATAATAGAATGAGATATACATGTTTGACTCCCACGGTCCTAGGATTAAGAAATAGGACGTCCCTAGAGATGCTCCTCCAACGAACTCGCATCTACAGGAATTACCACAATAAGGACTTGTAAAAATAGTTTTTGAAAGAAACCGTAAACAGAAGGCCTATATAAAATAATATTATAATTGAATCTAGGCCATATTAAGACTACACATCTTCTTCTCATGTTTTAATATAATTTACATTATTAATTACCCAACTCAACAACTTGAATATCATGCAATTATAAATCCCGAAGCCATATGTCGCCCATGTGATTAGAGCTTTACATCTTAATTCTTTAATCTCTAATTACTCATCTTTAGGTTTATCTCTTTCAATATAAAACATAAGTTGTGTGGTAATCTCGAACCTACGGTATGTCATACCAAATAACAAATATACCAATAACAATATTATAACACAAGTCTATGTATATTTGACTAACTCATACCAATACTACAATACACACATCTTTAGTATATGTAATATATAAATCCAAATCATACGTATGTTGGTATACATCCCCACTATAGGTCATATACATCTCTAGTATAACATATAAATTGATACAATTATCTCTAGTACAGCCATACCAAAGTACAACCTCAGGCATGTATAAATAAATGAGAATCTCTCGAGGATACATAAATCAAAGGCCTACTATTATTGCCCTCAGGGTTTTCTCGCACGTACAAGTATAGTATTAGGTCTCCCCAAACCTAAGACCTCATCATGACAAGGGATAAATTACCATGTTTATTCATCAGTCATAAAGCCTACCGGACCTAAGACTTACGAAAGAAATATTCCCATAAATCATCTCGGTTATGGGTACCTAAATGTGTTATCCAGGGGTAAATATGACCAAGGAAAAGTCCATCTAGTCATTGGGGTACCAGCGTGATTCGCATTGCACGTGCCCACACATGCAATACCTCTTAGTACGCTTGCCAACGAGAACTCACTCATGGTATACATTGCACCTAAAACACGCAAGTAATCACAACCTTCATTAACGGCGTAAAATAAACACATACATAACCCTCATTAACGGGTTAGGGTAAATCACATATACATACAGACCTTAACTCTACTGGTTCATACCAACATCACTATAAAAAAAGGTATGTAACAATATAACCTTATATTCATCCCCTAATTCATCAACCCTAATGTAATTCCCCAACCCGAATTCATGGGCTACTCGTAGTCAACCCGGTTTGACCCGAGCGTGTGAAGTGAAATGAAACAACCAATATATTGTTGTTAATCCAATTTTATTTTAATTAATATTACACTTGTTTAGCATGCGATTCCAATTTTAAATCAAACTACGTGAGAGACCCATGGGATGCATCCTCGGAGTCCAAGCATACAGAGCTATTAACGTAAAATAAAAGAGAGTATTTACCTGTATAATGCCATCAAAATACGAAACCGCACCTAACCCGCCTTAACAAAATGAGGGAGTGAGCCAAATGCTCAGTGAGAAATATACAAAATACAGTATAAAACTGAACAAAAGAAATAAACTCCAATACGTATATCTGCGTGCACATGGAACCATTTTTATTCTAAAAAACATTACTTATTCTGATTAATTCATCTTAATCTTACAAAATAACTCCCTTTATATTTTCTTTACATTTATTCTTGATTTAACACAACGAGTTAAATACTTTAAACAAATCACTTTGTTTAAGAAAAAAATAATTTCTTTTACAGAAATTACCCACTTTATTTTTGTCATTTTCTGTTAGTATTTTCTTTGAAAATCACCCTTTCAACACAAGCAAATACCGTGTTAGAAAATACTTATATTTCCTTTGAAAACCTTTCACAAATAAACCCTTGTGTTATTTTTGAGTTAAACCTCTTTAGGTTGTTTAACCACCCATTTAATCATTTGACTTTACCTTTTTTTCACCTTATGGACATTAATCAATTTTCATATTAGTTGTCCATTTTATCCATTACCATAACACTTATTAATTCATTCAAGTTAGGTTGTATTTTTACATATTCACCACACAATTCATTTCTTAACATGTTCTAATTTCATTATCTAATTATCGAAATCTTCCAATAAACATGTACTTTAACAGGCTCCACATCGCTGGTGAAACCACCATATGCTCTGGTCAGTGGTCTTTCACCCCAGGGCTTCGGGCCCTCATTAATTTTTTTGGTGTCATTTGAATCCTTATTAATGTGTTTTAATATTTTACAAATTTTCACTTTATTCCCCTTTTCATTTTATCCGGCCGAAGCCAAAACTCGGGGTTTCATCCCAACTTGTGTTACACTTAAAAATCATCTTTTCTTGTCCATTATACTTTAGTATTGATCTTATTCCAAAATAATATTCATTTAGTACCATCATGTGTAACACCCATTACAACATTTTTATTTCATAAAAATGTTCTACTTTACATGTAATTACCATTTTACCCATTTATTTACAAACTCATCTTTTATTCCATTTCCACAAGTATTGATTTTCCAAACAAAATTAAGTTACCAACACTAACTTATTAAGTGCATTAGCGCCTTAAAACCTTTTTAAACTTTTCGAGTAACATTCTTTGAAGTTGGAAACATATTTATTCCATTATCTCTTTTTCGATATCATAAGTGTTAATCTATCAAAAATATTATTAAGTTACGCACACCAACGTCCCAATGTTTTAACCATTAACACTTATTCAACCCTTTTTACTAACCACCTTTTGAAGTTAAGCATTTCTTTACTTTCTTTATCCAAGAAATCAAATTACACTTAAAGACTAATTTTATAAGAAAAATACCATTTCCTTTTATTAGCATTTTTAGTCTTACACTTATCACACTTTCAACTCTTTTTACATACTTTTAAAACTAGAATTTCTACTTTTCTTATTTCATGTTTAAACCCAACAAAACTTTCTTTAAACTTGTTTATGTCCATTACCAAAATACTACAAGTTTTTATGCATGAGAAGATGTATTTTAGTCCTAAAATCCTATTAAATGGGTTAAATACACATTTTATTCTAGAAATTCATAATACTTTGCAAAAATGCACTTCTAAGATACAAAAGACATTTTATTTCTTCAAACTCAACACATGTCCCACTTTCATAAAATCTTCATTTTTCACGAAACTTTGGAATATTATTTCACCAAACATTTTTAATAAGATCAATATAGTTTTCAAAACATTTTATTCCATGAAATTTTTAGCATCAAATTTCTAGAATTAAACCATTTTCATAAAAATACCAATCTTTATTTCAAGAAAACTTTGAAATATTTATTCATCGCTTATTTCCAACAAAATAATATTTTGTCAGCATTTTAATTCCATAAAAATATTTAATACAACTCTACTAGAAACCCATCATTTTATTCATAAGCATTCCACTTTTAAATTATAACAACAAGACTACTAATGCACAAAATAGATTCTTAAACTAATAGTAGATTTTTCTCGCCTCAAATGAAGCTCCAACAATGGAAGGTATGAAACGTCTAAAAATATGTCAACCTCCAACCTACTAATGTGGCCTTAGAGAGGTTACTTAGCTCCACTAAGATTTCTATAATAAACTTCAAGGAAAAAGCTCCATAAATTCATATATCTACTCATCTATAGTGGAAATGTAAAGAGAGAAGGTGAAATGAATAAACATGGCGGAAGACCCACCTCTATCTCTCTCTCTCTCTCTCTCTCTCTCTCTCCTTCTGACTTCAAATGACCAAAATAAACACAAAAATCCTTATAAAAACACCCCAAATCCTTAAAATCCCCTTTTTCCCAACCCGAGCTCACCAGAGTTCGACACCTCGTCCATCCAACGGCCCAAAATGAGACAATGTATAAGGGCAAACAGATTAAAAAATTTCGCGTAACCTTGTTCTAACGAGAATCGGACCTCATTCGAATGAGAATGACTTCTCATTTGAACTATACTTCAAACGACCTTCGAATAACCTAGACCTGTTATTCAGTGGGATCTCGTTCGATCCACTACATCGAACGACCTTGTTTCTTGTTCGAACAACCATTCTTCATTTTTCTCCAAATTTTCAAATTTTTAACCCACGATCTTTCAACAATTACAATCAAGACCCAAATACACTCAAATGCAGCTATAAACTTAATCATAATGATCTAAATTGTGACACCCTACCCAATTAAATACCAGGTGATCAGTCATTTATTAAATTTTAAAACAAAATGTTCGGTTGGTTTATTCTTAGCATCATCGTCGAAAACATTTAACCTTATCAGTCACCGAATAAATAATTAAGCTAGTGTCAAACATTTTCCATTTTAAGTTATACCCAAATAATCCATTAATAAATTCCAATTATTAAGACACAACCCATTTACCATAAACATGAATAAAATAAAAACTGGAGATGAATCATCTGCTTAAATAAAAAGACTAAATAAAAACATTCCAGTTCAAAGTCTCAAACCATAAACTAATATACTAAATCCAACTAAATAATAAATACGAAAATGAAGGAAGTGCAATCTCTCTAATAAAATAACTGAGGATGGGTGACACATGCCCTAAATAAAATGTCTAAAAAGAACTAAATGAAATGAGAGCGGAGGCGTCTAAGCGCGAGGACCTGCAGCTACGACAACTGCTACAGCACGTCAAACAGTCTGAACGCTATACCTGGCGTCCCTGTGTCTGGACACTTGATATAAATAGTACAAGAGAAGAAAATATGCAAGAGACGGGTCAGGGCCCGAGTTCTAGGAATATTTTAGCAAGTATTTAAAATTTTCATTAAAGCAAGTATTATGTGCATATTAACTTTTTGTACTCTCACATGCGATTCTCACCACTCAACTATTGTGCACGCCTAACGTACATTTAGTCCAATATAGCTATCATAATCTCGTTTAACTAGATTCTATACTTACACCACTAACTATATCTCGAAGTAGTATCCCGCATTCCCAAACACTTGTATTAACTATTTCAACATTTATTATTTCGATTAAGGGTTATCACCATAAAGTTAAGTATTCATAACTTAGGGTACTTAGTATTAACTATTTCAACATTTTTATTATATATATATATATAATCATCACTATATAATATATATACTAATACGGCACCTCTAGACTTAACTGCAGTGCATGCATACTCTGCTATCGAGTCCTAGTACATCTCGTACTCAAATAAGGACAATCGGTTCAGAAATATCCCATGAACCATAAAATCAAACACACATATTGGAGGCGAACATAGTCCTAGGCCTTTGGGCTACGCACATACTTACGCACCCAAATGACCGTTCAAGACCATCGTTCTCACAAATGATCGTTCAATACCATCGTTCTCACAAGGTCAACCTAGTGTTAGGTCCACCTCTACAGAACAGCAGGAGCAGTGCTAAGCTGTAACCACTCTTCGTAGTGCGAGAGTTATTGATTTATCACCTCCCCTACGCGACACTTCGAAAGTCAAGGAGAATTCGCCCGGCACTAAAGAAGTCGAAGATATCCCCTTGAACGAGAACGAAAGGAAGACACTAGCGAGCTCGAGGTAGTTTTAAAGCCACCATCCGCTGCGCCATTTCCTTAAAGATTGGTTCCTTTTCACAAAGGGACCATAAGTGATGAAGTGCTAGAAGTCCTTAAGAATGTAAAATTGAACTTACCTTTCCTCAATGCAATAAGGCAAATTCCAGCCTATGCAAAAGTCATAAAAAACTTATTGATAGTCAAAAGGAGGATGAAGGTAAAGAAAAACGTGTTCCTAGCACAGAACGTGAGCTCTGTTATTCTTAATGATCTCCCACCTAAATATAAAGATCCCGGTGCACCCACTATTTCCTGAACCATTGGGAAGAATAAATTCAAAAAGGCCTTACTCGATTTGGGGGCGAGTGTCAATATCCTCCCCTATTCAATTTATAAGCACCTTGATCTGGGTGATCTTAAACCCACAAGGATCACTCTCCAATCAGCGGATTAAACCGTGAAGATACCAAGGGGTATAGTTGAGGACGTTATAGTCCAAGTGGACACTTTCTACTTTTCGGTAGATTTTGTCATTTGGGACACGGAACCCTCCTTCGTCTCAAAAAATCATGTTCATATTATTCTTGGGCGCCCATTCTTAGCTACGGCTAACGCACTAATCAATAATCGAAATGGGCAGATGCAACTCACTTTTTGGAATATGACATTAGAAACAAACATCTTCAACATATCCCAACAAGCAAGGGAAGAAGATGATCTTCACGCGGAGAGCTTAATCGATGAGATAGTAGAATAGCACTTGGAGGAAAATTATTGTGGAGATGCCTTAGAAGCTTGCCTAGTGTCTAGTCACGAGAGTGAGGGAACTTATACCGAGTTTGAGAGAGAGTTAAGGGACGTGAGAATGGAAGACTTTGAAAAAGAATTCGGGTCGGTGGATAAGAGCCTTATTGTTGAAATCCAATCCCAATTAGGCTCTTGTAGTCACTTAGAAGAAAGCGAATGGAAAGATAAAATCGATGAATTCCTTCTTTGTGACCATCCACCCATACGACTAGAGGGCCCGAATGCAATTGAGGAGAAAAGTTGTGTTTCGTCCGACTTAAAGCCCGACCCATGCGTTCCAAAAATTGAAAGAAACTTAGGTGTTCCCTCCAAGTCGGTGCACGTAGACCATGCTTTGAGTAAGCATCACAAGGATCCCTTTCCGAGTAGTAACGACGAGTCTCCCGGTCTTTTCCTTATCTATGGGCGAGGTCCCAACTTGTTCCGATTATTGGTTTATGATATGAAGACGGGGGAGACGAGGAGAGCATTGGACCCACTTCATTGGGTCGGGTGAGTTTGTGGAGAGATGAGAGGTCATCGTACCCCCGACGTATGGGGTGATTTTTGTTGTATTATTGAGTCATGTGTTAGTGTCATTTTGCATTTTAAATATTTGCTTATTTTATTTCTCACACTTGTTATTTGCTCTTATTTAGATTTTTCGTCCTTTTGATTGAGAAAATTGAAAAAATCTAAGTTAGGGGAGGTGACAAGTGTGTATGTCTAAAACTTCACAAATTTTCAAAATACCAAAAAAAAAATTGAAAACTTCAAAATTTCGAAAAATATTTGAAAAACTTAGAAAAAACAAAATTATTTTTCTTCAAAATAAACAAAAACTTGGAATTCAAAATTTTCAAAAATATCATTAAAAATCGGTTTAAATTCTCAAATTATAAAAACATAGTACACAAAGCCAAAATTGACCAAAGATAGAAATTGAGCAAAATAGACGACTTAACGAATAAATGTGGAGATAAACCAACCCAGTGAGATTTGAGCCTTTCATTTTTGTGAGTTTATAAATTAATATGAGTTAAATGGTTAACTCAAAGTTCTAATTCAGTATCTAATAAGCCGTCGCGATCTTAATACCTTTGCTTTGATCGGTTGAGGAAATAGTGTGTAATATTGCCTCAAAAAATGCGTTGAGATGTCTCTAAACTTAAAACAATCCCGAAATGCATATGGTAATGCAATTAGTAATCTGGACAATAGAGTAGGACCTCGTTTGTCACCTAAAAATGTTGGCCAGAAAAAGTCGTGAAAAAATACCCCTTTTGCAACCCATTTTGAGCCGAAAAAAAAATTCCTTTCGTTTGACAACTCGAAAACACCCAATTGCCCCGGAATTGAGAAGGTTGATAATCCCAAAAATGTAAGCCCAAAAAGTGCAACAAAAAGGGACAAGAGAATAGAAATGCTCAACAAAGATAGCAAGAAAAGAAAAGCGTGAAAAATAGAAAAATTAGAAAAAATGAGCAAAAGCCCGAAAAGCACTAGTGGACATCTTAAGAAGATTTTCCAATTCCAAAATTCCCAACCATTTTCATGTCACCCAATTACACCTTAACCCCAAGAAAGTCCTAACCGATTCCAAATTGCGAAATTGAATACCACGTGGAGAGCTAAACACAAAAAAATAATAAAAGAGATTAAAGGTGTGAATTAGAGGTGATGTTCCCGTTTCCCTGTAACCGTAATCCGATGATGAGATCCATTTACCATAGAATTCCATCTTTATTTTTGTGTGCGTGAACTTTGTTCCAATGCATTTGCTCTTTATATCACATACACTGAGAGAAATAGTCACACTTCTGAGAGATTCATTTGTGAGAGCATCCCATGAGATTTTGAAATCAAAATGAATTTTCGGATAAGTAACGTAATGGTTAATCGGTGGAAATTTGCGGTTTAATTTCTGGCTTCGCACACACGCACTATGATTTGATACTCTTGAACATGAATTGATGATGACTATTTTCTGGAAAAGTTTGAATTATACAATTTTTTAGTATTTTGAGTTTTCTTCGAGTCGAATTTTGTGGGTATATTCACTGCAAAAACCTCACGAGACACCACTCGTCCTACTAGGGTAACCTAGGGGTTTAAAGGCTTGTTGCATATGCTAAATACAATTGCTTACCCGCGAAAATGGTATTCTATCCTAATAAAATAATTTCCACTAGTTGAGTTATAGTTGAATCCTTTTACATTGCTCGGTACGTGCAAAGTGCAAAGTTAAGGGGGTTTGATTAGGCAGTAATTATTTCAATATTACTCCCTAATTTTGTATCTTTTAACATCTCGAATAATGCATTTGCTATTGAATTATCTCATTTCCATGCTACTGACCCTTCTATATAGTATTGTGAGTTTTGTGCTTTTTCCAAGTATTTTAGAGGTATTTATTGCTAAGGAAAGAAAGGAGAAAGTCAAAGCAAAAGAATAAGTCAAAAAAGAAAAGTGAGAAGGATAAAATCATAATTTTCATTCGAAATCCGGAAGAAGACCCAATATGAAAGTTGAAGATCTAAATTCAATGAATGCATAGGAAGAAACGGTGTCCGATTCCGATTTCTAGGGAAGAAGTTACGGGATTCTAAAGATGAGAGAAATTGAAGAGAAAATGAGGAGAAAATGAAGAGAATTTAAAGATCAAAAGCGGACCGATCCCTTTTCCAAATTAAAAGGACCGGTCTGACCCCTCTAAACTTACTAGAAAAAATTACAAAGTGGACCGATCCCTTTTCCAAAATAAAAGGACCGGCCCGTCTTCTTATAACTCACTGGAAAAATTACCATAATGGACCGATCCTATTTCTTGGAAAAAAAATGGATCGATCGGAATTTGAAGAAGGACCGATCCGCTACTGAAGGCACGAACCAGTCCATCAAGGATAAACTTGATTTTTCTATTCCAGTTTTAGAGTTTGATTTAGCTATAACTCAGGATTTTTCGTTATGTACTTAATCTCTAGTTATTGTTAGACAATAGGGGAGTCGATTAAGAGTTCGATTTTTAGTTCTCTAAGTAAGAGTAGAGGGTTTTGTGGGAAAACCCTAGTTTTTCAATAAGAAATCCAGTTGTAAGGATTGCAATTAATTGTCTTCAATGCAAGTAATATTCTTCCTTTAAATTTGTAATAGTTATTTAGTTTAATTGTTGGTTCGATTCTGCACTTCTCTTTTCATCTAGTTTCTATTAATTATGATATTTTCTTCCTCTCAATCCATGCTTTCTTTTTATTCAATTATGTTCGTCTAAGTTTCTAAGGGTTGGGGTGGACGAACCCCACCCGATGTAATTCATGAGAATGGAAACAGATGTTTGAATTAAAATATTAGATGAATCGTGTTGCATAACTTGTGCAATCGTCGTAGAACTTTTGATCTCGTTTGCCCTAGGTAATCGGGATGTTTAAGAGTGCGACGTGAGTATTGGTTAATGCGACACTGCTTTACTCGTCCTTTGCTTACATACTGTGTGGGCTACGATCCCTCATATATGTAATACTTGGGAGTACTAAAGACCGGGTTCATTTAAAGTTCTAATTTTGAAGCTAGTATCCTACGAAGTGAATTACAAGGGTGTGGGGGAGTGTAACCCGACCTATTGTTCTCATTCCATTTTTAGATTGTAAAACTTTTTTCATCGGTTCTTCATTTAATTAGCGTAGTTGCATTTCGTTCATTTGTAAGTTTTGTTAGTCAATCATTTTCAAATTTGCATTTAGTTGAAGTTATTCTGATTTCCAAATCACCTTTTCGTTCTTTTTAGAGTCAAAGTTAGGTTACCCCCATCTTTCCAACGTCGTCACGACTTCGTTCATCCTGTTTCCCTGAGGATCGATACCCAACTTATCGGATTATTACTTGAGCGAAAGGCTTGCACTTGAGCCTAAATAGCACGGACACTAGACACTTTTATGGTCACGTAAGCAGTCAATCATGGCCCTATACGCGACTAGCCAATCCATGCCAATAATGGCGTTGTACTCAGACATATCTAAAGTAAGCATATCGACAGGCAAAATAAGACTCACAATCTCTATACCCGCACCCCAAAATATTAAGAAAATCATCGATCCACTACCCAACGGTGAGTCTACACAAGTCAGAGTAGTGTCGATCGTGTCTAATAATCCTACAGCCCTTGCAAATCTAGTGGCTATGAAGGAGTGTGAAGCCCCCGTGTTAAATAAAATATGCCCCATAAACCCATGGATAGAACATATACCCTCAACTATGAGTGGAGCCTGTGGAGCTGCTGCCTGGTGGACGTTGTATACACGTCCATACTGATGTTGTCCCTACTGAATCGGGACTGCTAAAATGGCAGGCAAAGCTGGGACTGGTGATGGAACAAGGAAAGTGGATGGGAAGATCAGCCTCTGGGCCTCCTGGTGAGCACCCTACTGCTGAGGATACTTCCCCTTGTCGGGGAATTCAAATCTTTTATGGACAGTCTTACCACAAGTGAAAACATCTACCTACGTAGTTACCCCCTCTCTGCCCCTATTGGCCTCGGCCCTGCTGGTCGTTGCCACCTCTCCCTTGGGCATGATGGCCCTGATGGAACTATTGCTGGCCCTGGTGGTCCTGGTGGCTCTTCTGGCCCTGATGGCCATGCTGACCCTAGTGTCCATGCCTGAAACCTCCCTGTCCCTGACGAAAGCCCCCTGATCTGAATCTCTTAGTAGAATCCCCCTGATGGGAAACCTGCTCACCTTGCCTCTGCTGATTCTGACCTACTTATGCCCCACTGGCACTACCTCCACCTATCATGCCCTTCTGGTTGGACTCACCTATCCACTTGCCCCCTTTAACATGGAAGCGATGATCCTAGCAGTGTAGTAGCGCAACATTGAGTACATCTATATAGGACTGCAATGAAAGATTACCCATAAGATGTTGTCGAATCCTCCAAGTCAAGCCATCCATGATCATATGAATCTTTTTCTCCTCCGTAGTCACCTCAGCTGGTACTAAATTTACTAGTCTAGTAAACTCCTCTTCATATTCGGCTACAGTCTTCCCCTCCTAGGTGAGGTCTAGTAGTTTCCGCCTCATCTCTGTCTGAATGGCGAAGGAGAAATATTTGGGGTCAAATCGCACCCAGAATGCCTGTATAGACATCACATCGCACTCCTCTGCTGTAGTAGTGGACTCCCACCACTGAAGCACCACCCCAACTAGCTTGAAGGTAGCTAGTATCTGCCTCTACACCTCCATGCACTCGTATATCCTCAAGTGCCACTGGATGTCTTTCTTCCACTGGCTCTCTATAACCACACCTGAACTCCCCTGGAACTCTGGGAGAGGGTGCCTTTTAGAAGGCATATCTGACTCGCTCCCAAGCATAAGGGAACTAATGTACTGGAGCTAGTGCCACTTCTTGTACCTATGGTGGAGCTTGCTATATGACTATTAGTGATGCATTGACTGCCTGAGCAACTATGACAGCGACCTCTGCAATATTCATAGTACCCTGAGCTTGAGCTGACTGGGACTCATGTTGGGCATTTCTGGCCCTCGGTGCACGTCTAGGAGGCATCTGAAATGAGAAGGAATTTATAAGTCTACAATTATTAAATCTCAAATAGCTGAAGACGAATCACATGATCAAGAATGCAATAATCCTAAAGATAAGGCGCTATATCAAAGAGCGCTAAGCTGAAAGCATATTAAGCCGTACAGATCCTAAAAGACTCTAAATACTGATGCTCTCATACCACCTGTGACACCCTGCCCAATTAAATACCGGGTAATCAGTCCTTTATTAAATTTTAAAATAGAATGTTTGGTTGGTTCATTCTTAGCATCACCGTCGAAAATATTTAACCTTTTTAATCACCTAATAAATAATTAAGCTAGTGTCAAAACATTTTCCATTTTAAGTTTTACCCAAATAATCCATTAATAAATTCCAATTATTAAGACACAAACCATTTACCATACACATGAATAAAATAAATATTGGATATGAATCATCCGCTGGAATAAAAAAGACTGGATAAAAATATTCCAGTTCAAAGTCTCAAACCATAAACTAATATACTGAATCCAACTAAATACTAATTACATAAATGAAGGAGGTACAATCTCTCTAATAAAATAACTGAGGAAGGGTGACACATGCCCTAAATAAAATGTCTAAAGAGAACTGAATGAAATGAGAGTGGTGGCGTCTAAGCGCGAGGACCTACGGCTACCACAATAACTACAGCACGTCAAACAGTCTGAACGTCTATGCCTGGTGTCCCGGTGGCTGGACACCTGATATAAATAGTATAAGAGAAGAACATATGCAAGAGATGGGTGAGGTACCGAGTTGTAGAAATATTTTAGCAAGTATATAAAACTTGCATTAAAGCAAGTATTATGTGCAAGTTAGCTTTTCGTACTCTCAGATGAGATTCTCACCTCTCAACTATTGTGAACGCCTAACGTACATATAGTCCGATCTAGCTATCCCAATCTCATTTAACTAGATTCTAGACTTACACCACTAATTATATCTCGAAGTAGTATCCTGCCTTCCCAAATACTTGTATTAACTGTTTCAACATTTATTATTTTGATTAAGGGTTATCACCCTAAAGTTAAGGATTCATAACTTAAGGTACTTACGATTTCATTATCTTAATTATCTACAAATATCACACAGTAGATAATATCACTAGTGTGTGTGTGTGTGTGTGTGTGTGTGTGTGTGTGTGTCTATATATATATATATATATATATATATATATATATATATATACTAATACGACACACCTAGACTCAGTTGCAATGCATGCATACTCTGTTATCGAGTCCTGGTACATCTCGTACTCAAAATAAGGACAATCGGTTCGGAAATCTTTCACGAACTATAAAATCAAACACACATATTGGAGGCGAACATAGTTCTAGGCCTTTGGGCTACGCACATACCTAAGCACCCAAATGACCGTTCAATACCATCGTTCTCAAAAATGGCAATCCAACCGACATGCTATGTTCTGAGGTGCCAAATCTAAAATCCCCCTGAAGGCTCATCAGGATAAGACTGTTCTCTATCATTTTAAAAACCTCCCGTGATAGCAAGTAGATAAGTATGTCATACACATAATCAAACATACTATAGGTATTCACACCACCCATTAATATAATTAGGTATACACATAACCCGAACGTCGATTCATATATAATATTCATTTCTCCAAAACTTTCGGTATATTATAGCTTACAATGTATTCTCTCTATCGCACCTTATGCAACATAATTCAACCATGCGAGTCTTTCCTAATAGTGTATCCAAGTCCCTCACTACTAATCTATGGCAATAATTATTGTAGGTAATCCCTCTCTCTTGAATTAGATAAGACGCATCCTTTGAAGCCAAGTCCGGAAAAATTCCCATTTGTATGAAATCTCAGTAGAAGTTCCCATATTGTCGTTCAGACGAGGTCGTTCGAACGGGATCGTTCAAACGAACTTCGAACGTACGAGATTCTAAATTATTATTGTTAATGTCGTTCGAACTAACTTAACTCAAAATTTTCGTTCTTAATCTCATCGAATGAGGTCATTCGAACGACTTCCCCAGGTCATTTGAATGAGTTCTACCAGTTTCGTCCCTAACCTCCAAAAAGTTCATTATTAAACATATTTAAGACTCCAATCCTTTACAGAGTTTACCCAAACACCAATATAACTATACTAATTGATAACCCAATATGTATACTCAATTTCTAACATCCTAATATCCTCAAATCATCATCAATCAGTAATAAATTTTGAAATCCCCAATTAAATATATAAGAAACCCTAGTTCTTTAATTTTATGCACAATCTTCAAATCAAGTTCAGATTCGTTCATCGTATTTCATCAAAATTTTTGGATTTCTATTCTACATGAATAGGGAATCAATCTTTGAACAAATTTAGTCCTAACATATGATTTAAATTCTGTAAATCCACCAAATTCAATTATAAAACATGAGTTTAATCCCTATTCTAACATGAACACAATTATTGCTAAAAAGAAGCAAGTATTAAATACTTGCTTGATTATGATGGTATGATCCGTTGATGTAGGTGGTATGGGTGTGTTCCTTGTTCTCCGATCTACACGATCGTGGTCCTGTTGTTGCAAGGTGGTGGTTCTAGGCCTTAGCTCCCTGGGTTTGTTTCTCCCTCACCCTCTGTGGCTCTCCCTTGAAACTTGTGAATTAAAACCCTAATTGGAGTCACGTAGCAAATATATTCTATCTCTAATTTTCGTGAATATTAATTGCCCCAAAATGGAAATTACCAAAATGCCCTCTCGGGATATCAGTTTGGCCTAAAACTATCTCGAGACCCAAATTAAACCCTGGGTAGACTCTTCTGACTATCTTGACCCTTCCAAACATGTTGACGCACTCGAAATGACTATCAAGAATACTTATAATTAATTTACTTCCTAATTCCTTTAAATTAGTCCTGGCACGACTCACACGCGCGTCCCGACTTAATTTTCGTAATTGTTGTATTTCTCACTCGCGACAATTATACTAATTTCATAATTATATATTACTTTATTCGCTCAGTAATATTCAACATAATACACATCAATAAATGTTAATCCTTAACTCGCTAGTTAATATTTATTTTAATTCGAATTAATTCTTAATTAATTCTGAAATTAAATTCAATTAATCCTATATTTAAAAATCATAAAAATACGTGGTGTTACATAAATCCAAAGGTTTAATGTTATACATTAACCCTAACCTCTCGGGTTCCTGAATTTTGGTGTAGTCTCACCCAACCCTATATCCCAAATACTCACATTTACAACATTTGCCTTAAATAGTCCTAGTTCAAATCTCCCAAGGCATCATATCTAGGTACAAATTCACACTCAATATATATAAATCTATCGACTATAATAACTACCCTTCTCTAGGGGTTTTTAACCAAATTCCAAATCTCACCCAAAGGACAAATGCCCAATAATTCAATCACGATGACTCTAATAATCCTGGCTAATTAGCCCCAATCCTCTAGATCTCTAGATTCTTAATTACCAACTCATTTTACACAGGGATTTACAATCAAATGTCCATCCCCAATTAAACCCCTTTAAATCAACGATTTTCTGAATATCCAATTATCTCGAATTTCAATCCCCACCACTTCAAATCATAAGCCTATATCTTTATTCTATGTGTACACGAAAACTATAGACCAACAAATCCTAGCCCTAGGCCTAAAACCCAAAATTTCCAACCAATTACACCAAAGCCCAACCCAAGTAATACCCTTACCACCAGTCGATCGGTTCCCTAGGATCGGTCGACATAGAATCCTCCCAATTTCCCTTTGTTATGGTATTAATCATATTCAATCCCTATTTTTCTCCCTCAATCCTCCATTAATGAGCCTAAAAACTTCACCCAAGAACACAAAAACATTCAAATGACAAAAACTCATCATCTACACAATTGGAACCCATTTCCACCATTAAATTCTAGATTTAACATAAAATTTAAGAAAACATCAATTCAATATTTAGGAACCATAAATCTATCCAATTCTACAAATTTGGATTCAATTAAACATAGGGTTTTTATATGATTATCAATATAAAACATATTCAAATCATAATCTATTAGTTTTAAACCAAGTTTATAAGAAAATCAATCACTATAAAAGGAGAATTTAATATAATTAACATATTGATTAGGTTAATCTTAGATTTAAACAAATTAATCATTCAAATCAGATTTAGGTCATGATTATATTCAAATTTCAATAAATAATCACAATATTAACACACATACAATTATAATCATAATCTATATAAGCTCGCCTCATGTTTTGTGGAGAAATTTCAAGCCAAATCTGTCAGTTCTCCTCTTCTCTTCACGTGCCTTCTCTTTAGCCTCCCAACTTGCTTTCTAATTGTGATTTATGATAAATGAGGTTCCTATTGACCCCTTACAACCCTTAACCAATGAAATTATGGTTGGGACCCAAATGGGCCCCTGACAAAATGTCCAAATAGTCTTTAAATGGTCTGAAAACCTGTCTCTGTTCTATACTAACCCAATAGGCCTAAATTACACGATTTTAAACTAAAAAGGGATATTATACGCATCCCACTGGCCTGATACAAAGACATACCAACCTAAATAACCAACAACTCAGTGACATCTCCAGTCGCAACAAGTACACACAATTTTTATTCAACTTATTTATTCATAAAAAAATACGGGGTATTATATTTTTCTCCCCTTAAACAAGGAATTTCATCCTCGAAATTCGTATTTGATATATTTCTTGTCGAAATTCTAAGAATATCTCACCCATAGCATCCTCCTACTAGTATAAATAAATCTATCCTTTACTACTTAATGCACCTAGATCTCTCTCGTCATAAATTGCATTTGGTCATATTCTAAACCAACTAGTCTAATTTTGAACACCAAATGCTCCTTTCAGGAACTCTCTTAATTCGATATCCAAAAACACACTACAAGCTAACGATGATAACATAAGTTCAAATGACACCGACCACTCCTTTTATATGCCTTCTAGAAGAACTTCCCATCGAGTTATCCACTCTCTATTAGAACTCGACTTCCATAATTTCCATAACACGCCTGAATCTCCAAACCACGCTTCTGCCCATTCTTAAATTCCCTGGCCAGTGTCATCAAGGTTCACATGCTTGATTAAGGACACCTTTTCCTCTAAGGTATTCCCAAACACCCACAGATTAATATCTTCTTAATTTATAGTGAAAATCAACATGGTCAATTGATTCTGATGGCCATAAATTATCCTATGCCCTCCTAGGGACACCGAGACCTTATCATAATCAAATGAGAAATATCTTTTACTCTCATCCTTATAATTATCTATAGAATGTAAAGTGAATAATCAAACATATGTCTTGTTTAATGTTACACCTCGTAGTTAGGACTCCCTTTTGGCAAAAAAATTCCCAAGTAATGTAATCCTCTATGATCATCTAACAGAGAAAGGAACCTATTCCCAATATTATTTCTATACCTTACTCTCGATAAATTTCAACGTTGGTCATAAAACCACCCCTAATTATAGATTTGGGTTTAGCAAACATGACTACCACACTAATCTCTCTTTATTAAAATGCTGTTACAAATCACAACGAACTACCCCCTTCGCGAGGTTAAAATCCACCAATGACGCACACATTTCATATTGTTCTTGAAAGATGCCGTCAAGATATCCTTCTCATGATCTCACCAATATTGATAACTCACTCCTATTTCAATCATCAGGAGGAAGTAGTCTCCTTCATTGATCTGCTAGTTTATTAATACGTAACAACAAACACTCGTCCCGTATCTTGACTTCATCCTGCTCCTGGTGGTTTACACATCTACTTAGTGATCCATTCCTTTTTTGGAGCTCTCAAAAGAAACATCATCCTCTAATGCTCATTAGGCTCAAAAAAATTATGGTGTCTACTTCCACGACCTTCAAATATCTCTGATAAGGTAAATCCCATATAAATATCCTCGCGGTTGACCCAAATCTAGTGCTAATGTCTAAGGCAAAAATTTATCTCTCATGTAGGTGGTAACTCAACACATATCTAAATAAAATTGGAAAAACCTCAGACTATCGATGACACCTCTACATGATCATAATCCCCTTTAATGTACTCATATTCGTATATAAATAAGTGTGCTAGACCTCTTGCCAAGCCTAAGCCTAACGACACATGGCAAAAACTGCCCCAATAACGGCATATAAAACCTTACCCTTGGTAGTTGATAAAAATATGAAATATAGTTATACACATACAAGCTCAGTATTAATAACATGATGATCTCTCATATTTAAGTTCTCAAAGTGACTAAAACCCAAGCTGACTAAACAAACTTCCATGACTCTATAAATACAACTTAAGGTATCCTCCTCCTAGCTGGGGGTAGCCACAAATACATAAAGCTAAAAGGAAGTCTATATACCACATAATCGTAATACAAACACACTACTAATAAAGAATGAAAAATCATCGATGTCTAAGCCAGACTCATAAACGCGAGCCATAAAGGAACACATAACCGTCCCCTAAATATACCCCAAAACGTTTGGTTTCCACTAAGGCATCAAATAAGTAGGTGGCCTTACTTACCATGAGCTTAACATCTTTCTGTAAAGAATCTGTCGAAATGGCGGCCCCACTGGCGACCCTGGTGGCCTTTCTTCTTTGGTAATTTCTTCTAATATTTTCATCATTTGTCCTGATCTTATAGGTCATGGATCCACTGGCCATAATTCTCCTGGTCCTACTTGCCAAAATAGATCATACTGTCCACTCTTAGAAACCTCTTAGGGTCAACTCCCCCTATGTGATTCCTTCAGCTAGTGAGGTCCCCTACTTGGGTCCACGCTACTCTGTCTTTATTCATTAGGCCTACTTTGGCATCGACCTTATAAATCTTAGGTACTCTATCCCCATAATAGTTATAATGCTCCTACTAATGTAGGATGGTAACTTTAACCACTTGAGCATAAGTGGTGAATAACGGGTTACCTGGTAGCACCTATCAAACCCTTTACATAAGGTTTCTTCCAAATCAAAAAGTCTTTCTCATACTAGATGATAATGTGAAAATCCTTTTTCACTCTTGTATCAATCTCCTCGGGTGCAGAGAGAGAAATATAATTAAACTCCCCTTCATATTAACCACCACATAGTTGCACACACGAGGTACTTCTAATGTCGTTACGAATGGTGAATGAAAATATTTACCCTCGAACCATACACTAAGCATGACACACCCTAACCCAGTTACTTATAATTAAGTTTGAAGGTCAAATTGAGTCAAATCATAATTACCTTTATCAAATCATAAACATGAGTATCCTTTTTTAATTATTAACATGAAGCAATAAAACTAGAACCTTTCAAAATTTTAAGTTAATTATGCTTATTCAAACTTGCGTAAAGGATAAGTAGGATTAAATTACCCCTTTTTCATTTGACCAAAATTATGGTTTTATATATCCTTTGATAATCCAACCCGACCTCCTAGATTTGGTAGTGACATCACATTACCTGAAACACATAACCATAGTAACCGTGAGCAAAACAACCCAGTGAATGCATCACTACTATACTAGAGCATTAAATTAAATGCAATAAGTCGTATCTATGTAACAATATAAAACATCTCAACATCTCTTGGCTATAAATAATCCATAACATCTCTTGGCTATAATAAGCCATAATATCTCTTGGTTGTTGATAAGCCATAACATCTCTTGGCAATAATAAGCCATAACATATCTTGGTTGTTGATAAGCCATAACATCTCTTAGCTATAATAAGCCATAACATCTCTTGGCTGTTGATAAGCTAAAACATCTCTTGACTATAATAAGCCATAACATCTCTTGGCTGTTGATAAGCCATAACATCTCTACATAACACATACATATCATATCCAAAATCAACTCAATAATTATACATATCATATCCATAATCAACTCACTAACAACACATATCATATGTATATTCAACTTAGTAGGTATAACATATCATATTCAAGTCAGTAACCACACACATCATATCCATATTCAACTCAGTGACTACACATATCATATCCATATCCAACTCAGTAAGTATCACATATATTATCTATAGTCAACTCAGTAAACATATCCATATTCGACTCAGCAACCACACCTATCATATCCGTATTCAACTTAGTGACTACACATATCATATCCATATCCAACTCAATAAGTATCACATATCATATCTATAGTCAACTCAGTAAACATATCCATATTCGACTCAGCAACCACACCTATCATATCCATATTCAACTCAGTGACTATACATATCATATCCATATCCAACTTAGTAAGTATCACATATCATATCTATAGTCAACTCAGTAAGTGCCACATATCATATATATATTCAACTCAGTGACTATACATATCATATCCATATCCAACTCAGTAAGTATCCCATATCATATCTATAGTCAACTCAGTAAACATATCCATATTCAATTGAGTAAGTACCACATATCATATGTGTACTCAACTCATATATATAACATATCATATTGATAAGCAACTCGGTAAACACAATATATCCAATTCATAAACATGTATAAATACATCTTACCAGCGAGTACACTCACCTTGGCCACTCCATGTGTTTTTCCCTTGCCTTTGTCTGACATTGGTTCAACCAGTTCTTCTTACCTTCCAAATATTCATTCTCATAATTTTAGTGTCATCATAAGGATGTTAACAATCGAAAGGAACTTAACCTTAACCGAATTCATAAGCATCATAGCATGAAGTCTCATTCAATTTCATGTTAAAATATTTAACATATCCAATCCATAGCCCAAACATTCTTTAATTTCTTATTGGTAATCCAATTCTTATCATATAAGGTTCCCAACATCAAATACAACACATCATTTCAAGTTTCCTAGAGCAAGATGTGTCCATTTCTTTATTACAAATTAAATCTACTCTATAGACCCTTTTATCATTCAGTCAACTTCGAAGAATTTTCATAATTTTTTTACATCATAACTTCCTTTGTTATTTTACCCAACATCCATAAACATATTTAAAAATACAAAATTAAAGTTTCATAACTTTTAAGGTTCATTTTCCATGTCAAGCAAAGCATCGAACAACTAGTGTGCATACTTACACCTTTGGGGCAGATTTGATATATGAACTTCAAACTATCACCAAAGATTCATTTCTTGGTATTTTCATATAATTTTTGGATATTTTATACATATATGAGTCTATTTTCATATCCAACTTGAATTATTCAATTCCAATAAATATACAAAAAGTTATAGGAGTTTGAATACACATGGTTTCCAATCGAAGCAATATACTTGATTTACGCGTTCAACTTTGCTTAAACCTGCATCTATCCGTATATATACACCAAGTCATGAAATTTCAATAAACAAATCAATTATTTCTATCATTTCAATCAATAATGCCAAAATAATAACAAGATTTATGCATAGAATTACCTTAGGGACTTTTTCATAATTTCCTACGAATTGTTCTTAATTTTTCTCCTCACTTTCTACTTCCCGAGCTTCTCTCCTCAAGCCAAAATCTCTCATGCATGATTTTGGCTGAAGGAGGAGGTCATTTCAAGGTTCTAAAGTCGTCATAAGTCACCTTCCCTTGGTCCAATCCAAATATGACATGTGTCGCTATATAAGGCAAAATATCCTTTAAAGCTAAATGACTACTTTACCCCTTCTTCGTAATTTCAGTATGACTCCTTCCTTGGACCTTTTTTTATACACCGTTTGCTGTGTTACAAACTTAACTAACATATCTACAATTATCTAGTTTTCTCCCCAAGTCAATTATCATATTATAGTGGCCAAAACTAGTCCCAAACTTGAACATTTCTACCGAAGACTTCACAAATTTGTGTTTGTGACTAATTCCATATTTCATAAGTTATGAAGGTAGGATTAGACTAAACACAATAACTTAACATTATATATTCTAATAACACATTATCCCCATCCCATATGGTAATAATGATTTAAACATGGTTTATCATAATCATATCCGGGTCGTCACAAAGCACCTGCTAAAGGTCTCGTGTCCCAAAGCTCTTAACTCCCGATCGAAGTCGACCTCACGTATGGGAAGTCTCGCAAGAGAAATCCAAATAAGGAACCCTCTTCGATACACTAGGTCTAATCGAGTCGTTCATTAGGAAACAATGGAGCGAAACCTCATAAATGGTCATTGTTATAGAAGATACAAACCCTAAACAATAAATCTTTAAAGTAAGTAAAAAAAAACCAACGCAAAAAAGCGACGGGCGCACTCAAGATCCCTAGGACACTAAAACCTGGAATGCTCTGATACCAAATGTGACACCCCGCAAAACCTATAATAGATTGATTAAGTCTACTACAAAAATTATGAGAATAAATTTTTTTGGTAACATTCTCAGCGTAAGAAATAAACAAAATCGAATGACCAATCACAAGATAATGAAATACGGATCATCATAAAACCAGCTCTGATACTAAACACTGCCATTACAACATAAGCCATTTTCAATATAGAATGTACTGCACAAAACCAACTCTGATACTAAACAATGCCATTACAACATAAGCCATTTTTAATATAGATTGTATGGCATAAAACCAACTCTTATACTAAACACCGCCATTACAACATAAGCCATTTTTAAATATAGAATGTACCCAAATAAAAGTCCAACTTTGAATATATGTATATATGCACATCTTGACTGATAATAAAAGAGTACAATAATATAATAAGATATACTTATTTGACTCCTACGATCCTAGGAGTAAGGAATGGGATGTCGCTAGAGATGCAACTCCAACGAACCCATGTCTACAGGAACTACTATAACAAGAACCTGTAAAGATAGTTTTTGAAACAAAACTTAAACAACAAGCCTATATATAATAAGCTCATAATTGAATCTGGGCTATATTATAACTACACATCTTTATCTCGTGTTTTAATATATTTTACGTTATTAATTACCTAACCTAATACCTAAAATGTCATGTGAATCAAAATCCTGAACCCATATGTCACCTATGTTATTAAAGTTTTACATCTTCATTCTTTAATCTTTAGTTGCTCATCTTTAGGTTTATCTCTTTCATTATAAAACATAAGTTATATGCTAATCTCGAACCTACGGTATGTATCACCAAATAACCAATATACCAATAACAAACTTATAACTCAAGTCTATATACATTTGAATAACTCATGCAAATACTACAATATACACATCTCTAGTATATGTAATATTATACAAATCTGAATCATACGTACGTAGGTAGACATCTCTACTATAGGTAATATACATATTTAGTGTAATCCGTAAAATGGTATAACTATCTTTAGTACCGCCACACCATATTCCCATAGGTTAGGAGAAAGACTCTACTCACGTCTAACATCCATACAAAGGTATAGCCCCGAACATGTACAAATAAATGAGCATCTCTCGCACCTACACGCAACGAATGCTTGCTATTATTACCCTCAGGGATCTCTCTCATATACTAGTATAGTCTTAGGTCATCCCAAACCTAAGACCCCCATCATGACAAGGGATAAATAACCATGTCTACCCATCAGTCATAAAGCCTACCATACCCAAGACTTATGAAAGAAATATTCCCGTAAACTATCTCGGTCATGGGTACCTAGACGTGTGACCTTGGGCTAAATATGATCAAGGAAGATCCTGTTTGCTCACCGAGGTACCAATGCAGTCTGCATCAGTTGTGCCCCCTTATGGAATCTGAAAGAGCAAAGTAATTTCCTTTTTATCTAAAACTCAATGAATGGTGCGGAAGCGTATATAAGTGATGGTTCAACACATAAATAAGGCCGAATTTTAATTTCTTCAAAACAAATTAAAATAAGTTAATCCAAGTCCTAGAATTTGCCTAAGTCATAATTTTCAATTAATCAAAGTTAGGCGAAACCAATTTTAGCAAATGACTTGAATAAACCAAATTTACCCAATTTTTAATTTAAGTCCCAAATTAAATGAGTGTGATAATTAAACCAAATTTTATCTTGAAATTATCCTAAGCATGGATTCTAAATTAATGAGCAAGATAAAATAAACAATGTCACACTACGCCGAGATGTACGAGGAAAAACCCAAGACGGGAAACAACCTCGGACGGCCCTAGCCACAAGTCCACTAGATACGGAATTACAATTACAAGACAGATAGACTTACAACGACTGACTCGATACCTCTCAAGCCTCGACGCTCCTTCTCGTAGAAACCTCTTCCTAGCGGACAACCTCGGAACACCACCGCGGTCTCGGAATCCACCGATGGGACTTTATATGGTCACCGTCACCCAAGCATGGAGCCTTTCTCCGTGTGGGTAGAATCTCAACAAAAAGTCTTCTTTGTGATGGGGTGTAGAAGCAAACCCGAAACGTCTCTTCTTGAATTCGGTAGAGATAAACCGGTGCCAAAACTCCAAGTAAAGAATATGAATATAGAAACTTGGAATAAACAACTATTGGGTGTAAACTAAGTGTTTAAAGATTTTTCTTTAAGTTGAAGAACACTCAAACATGAACATTTTCCCTTTTTAATATAATCTCTCAAACTCTCTCTAGGAGATGTATTAGGATGAAAAAGTTGATTGGAAAAATGTGATTCCCGCACATATTAAGTCTTGAAAAAGTTGGTTAAAAACCAAGTGGGGAAAGTGGGAGAAAACTGCAAAAACCTGCTCAAAACTGTTCCCGCCCTGGCGTCTCGTTCGAACGAACTTGACTCTCGTTCGAACGAGGCTTCTAACGAGCGACCAGCCTGGGCTCGTTAGAATCTCGTTAGATACCTCATTAGAACGAAAAACTCGTTCGAACGACATATCGAACGACTGGCCAGTTTAGGGTCGTTGGAAAACTCGTTCGAACGAAACCTGGTTCGAACGAAAAACTCGTTCGAACGAAACCTGGTTCGAACGAAAAAACTCGTTCGAACGACATTTCTAACGAATGACCAGAAAGTTTGTAAAATTCGATTTTGGCCCAGAAACTTTTATATACTTATTTTAAAGTTCTAATTGATTCTTTCTGAAAATAAAATGCAGTTTTTATTACACCTAACACCCAATACAAATTGTTCCAAGCTCCTATATAAATATAATTACATTCATACCTTGGGAGCATGGAACCTTAGTTGATGAAGTAGAAACGAGGCACACAAACCGGCATTTTGATGAAGCTTTAAATTCTTTGCCGCTACGTCTTCAACACACATTTCATAGGCTTGAGAATATTACAATAAATCACTAACTTATGAATAAATGTTTTTGTCCGGAATTGAGCCAAAACTATATATGGACTCAATTGGAAATTTGTGTCCTTACAAATCTCCCCCTTTGGCTATTCCGGGATAAAAACCAAACAAAAAATCCTAAAGGGCCGTCAAGCTCTACTAGACTCGAAACATAACCCGCCCAATCTTGACTCAACCCAAGGATCAAACGCTTTGCCATTAAACAATGCTGCTTTAGTAGGATACCTGAACACTTAAGCAAACTCATCAAATGCATAGGGAATATCAAAATATAAAATGCAATTAATTAAATTATTCCCCCTAAATTAATTCTCCCCTTTATCAAATACATGACCTACTTAGAAAGACGTCTCCCCCTAAGATAAATCTCCCCCAAACGAAGATACAATAATAATAATAGGATTAGATACCATTTCTCCCCCTATCATTATTCTCCCCCTTTTTATTCAGGAATAGGCAAAGGATATAGAACTAATAAACAGCATGTGGAAGCTTAAAGAAAAGACATGACAGCATATGGGCAATAAAAACAAGGCAAAGACAAACAAATATCATATATATATATACTATAAATATACCAATAAGTACGTGCATATATATATAGATATAAACACACACATGACACAAAATACAATAAGTTTGCACACTCGTATGGCAAAAATGTGTCATATGGAAACGGAAGTGTAGGGGTGTGTACTAGTAACAATTAAATTTAGACCCAAACACTTAATAAACGTTCACGGAGTTCTCAATTCATTGTAAACTTCATCACATTGAAATATAACCTCATGTGACAATATAGATTGAACTCAATGAACAAACATACACAATGCATACAAGCCTAGCATGATGATGATTCTACAAACCAAATAGAGTCATGACATTAAAGACAACTAGGATAAACGGACATTGTGCAAACCGTTGATATACCATCCAATTCTCCCTCATTAAGCATATATATTCTTTTGTTATTGAATGAATATATCAAACAAACATAGGCCTTGGCAATTGATTTCTTTTTAATGCCAAATATTCTGTTTTTTGGCCTTTGGATCACGTATTTCTTTTAGATCCAATCAACGGTGGCTTACTATCGCAAAGGATTTAATTTATCCTTTCGGAGCCCTTCCCCGTGCATATATTAATTTATCATGTTTTCATTTTTCACACAAATCTCACATGCAGCGGATTTTGACATGCACTAGTCCTCCTAGGTCATAGATATGTAGATGACTAGATTGATAGGAGAACACCTCAAAAAGCTCAAATATAACATGTGACATTAAGATTTCAAAAGAGCTCGTGCATGTGTGAATAGAGGCATATAGAAATAGAATCCATTTAAACAATACAAAATCCAACTACTCCATATAAAACATGGTAAAGAACATTTTAAGGATTGAAAATCTAAACCAAAAGTTCTAGCCACATGGGAGCGTAAACGATAGGATTCAAACACAAATATATGCCACATAAAGTGTGTCAAACTAAAATACACACATAAAAAATCTTTTTGAGTTTTTAACATTTTTTTTTTCAAAAATAAATATATATACTCAACAGGATAAACAAAAATCATTTGTATTTTTTTTATTAAGCTTAAATGAAATAAATAAAACACAAATGATAAACAAAAATCTTTTTATATTATGCAGTCAATTCAAACACAAAATATAATACAAAAAGATAAACAAGTCATAATTTCTAGCATATGATATGAAATGGGGCAATGACTAGAAAATGACTAAACAATCATACATTTAGAATATGAATATAGCATGAAGTACAAACGCTAAAGTATGCAAATACTAACACATTCTACCTTTAAATTTAGCAAGGGAGGAAGGATGTGATAGTAAATGAGAATCAAAATCCCTATTTTGTAAGGCAACCAAGTCAGATTTCCTAACCCAAATTAATGAAGAATGACTATTTTGGGGTGTAGGAACGTTAACTTCCGTGGTTACTTTACTATGGGGTTTTCTAGGAATTCGTTTAAGATCTAAACAAAATTTCCTAAGATGACCTTGTCGACCACAATGTGTACAAGTGAGAACATGTCAAAAATATTTACTTAAGGAGTGATCTTTAAAAGTATTCCTAGTTGATCCTCCTAAAACATTGGTTTGGGCATTATGAGTAAATTCATTACAAGTATTGAAGCCTAAACCACAAGTGTCATTTTTAATTTGGATCGTTCCTAACATTTTATCAAGTTTTTCCGAACGACATTCCAAATCAAATTTGACGTTACTAGAATCTTTTAATTTATTTTCCAATTCTAAAATGTTAGATTCTAGTAAAAAATTACGCTCTTCAAAAGCAAGAAGCTCCTTTTTCAAGGATTCCATTAAACCCCTAAGGTTATCTCTTTCGCCTTCTACATAATCAAGCTTCTCTTGAAGAGTCCTCACATGTGTCCTAAGGTCTTCTATTAAGGCACTATCATCAACGACCTTGACACTCTTTCTTAAACAAGCTTCTAACTTCAAATTAGTCCTTTTCAAATTAATAGATTCTTTATATAATTCATGAAAAGCATTTTGAAGTTCACTCACATCAACCTCTTCTTCATTTTCACTCTCTCTTTCTTCTCCGCTCTCACTATCATTAAAAACAAGGGAATCATGAACAATGACCTTGGAAGTGGCATGTGCTATCGTGTCATCAATCGATGAGTTCTCATTATCACTCACATGACTAGCCATAAAAGCCACAAAAATTTTCTTAGTGGGGGAATCGGGCTTTTCTTCCTTATCACTATCACTAAGGGTTGCATTATATGTAGTGGGTCGTTTACCCTCTTTCCTTAGTTTAGTGGGGCACTCATAAGCCCTATGGCCATAACCTTCACAACCAAAACATTTATTAGACTCGTCCCTATCAACATTTTCATTACTAGACTTAGGGATCTTTTCGGCTTTAGAAATCTTCTCGTTTTTATCATGTTTAGAAGATTCAAATTTCTTAAAATCATTTTTAAATTTATCTTTGTTGAATTTAAGAAATTTTCTAAATTTACGAGCAAATAAAGCCATATCTTTCGAGTCACTATCACTCTCGCTCTCTACTACTTGTTTAACCTCTTTTCGGGCTTTTAAAGCTACGCCCTTTTCGATTTTCTTTTCATTTTTAGAGGGAAACATATCCAGTTCATAGGTTTGTAAATCACCTACAAGCTCTTCTAATTTCGTAGAGGCTAAAGTGGGTAAAGAATTTAAAACGGTCACTTTAGGAATAAATCTATCGGGTAGGGACCTCAAAATTTTCTTTACAACACGGTCGTCAGGTATTTTCTCTCCCAAGTTAAAGGATGAATTAACAATATCAAAAAGTCTAGCATAAAATTTATCAAAAGTTTCTTTTTCATCCATTTTGATAGTTTCAAATTGAGTGGTGAGGTTTTGGAGTTTTGAAGATTTAACGACACTAGTTCCTTCATGAGTTAATTGTAAAATATCCCAAGCTTCTTTAGCGGTTTCACATGCCATAATACGTCGGAATTCATCCGATGAGACAGCGCTAAATAAGGCATTTAAACCTCGGGAATTAAAGTTAGCAAGTTTAAACTCATTTTCAGTCCATCTATCGGCGGGTTTGATAACACGTTCATTTTCAACTAAGTAAGTTGGTGGGGAATACCCGGTAACAACAGACATCCAAACTCTCTCGTCGATAGATTTTAGTGCCGATCTCATTCGCGCTTTCCAATACGCGTAGTTTGAACCATCGAAAATAGGAAATTTTGAAAATGGGGAAAAATCCATTTTAGACAAAAAATAAAAAAACTTAACGAAATAATTTATCGTTTTTGGCTCTGATACCAATTTGAAAGCGCAAAGTAATTTCCTTTTTATCTAAAACTCAATGAATGGTGCGGAAGCGTATATAAGTGATGGTTCAACACATAAATAAGGCCGAATTTTAATTTCTTCAAAAAAAATTAAAATAAGTTAATCCAAGTCCTAGAATTTGCCTAAGTCATAATTTTCAATTAATCAAAGTTAGGCGAAACCAATTTTAGCAAATGACTTGAATAAAGCAAATTTACCCAATATTTAATTTAAGTCCCAAATTAAATGAGTGTGATAATTAAACCAAATTTTATCTTGAAATTATCCTAAGAATAATTTATAAATTAATGAGCAAGATAAAATAAACAATGTCACACTACGCCGAGATGTACGAGGAAAAACCCAAGACGGGAAACAACCTCGGACGGCCCTAGCCACAAGTCCACTAGGTACGGAATTACAATTACAAGACAGGTAGACTTACAACGACTGACTCGATCCCTCTCAAGCCTCGACGCTCCTTCTCGTAGAAACCTCTTCCTAGCGGACAACCTCGGAACACCACCGCGGTCTCGGAATCCACCGATGGGACTTTATATGGTCACCGTCACCCAAGCATGGAGCCTTTCTCCGTGTGGGTAGAATCTCAACAAAAAGTCTTCTTTGTGATGGGGTGTAGAAGCAAACCCGAAACGTCTCTTCTTGAATTCGATAGAGATAAATCGGTGCCAAAACTCCAAGTAAAGAATATGAATATAGAAACTTGGAATAAACAACTATTGGGTGTAAATTAAGTGTTTAAAGATTTTTCTTTAAGTTGAAGAACACTCAAACATGAACATTTTCCCTTTTTAATATAATCTCTCAAACTCTCTCTAGGAGATGTATTAGGATGGAAAAGTTGATTGGAAAAATGTGATTCCCGCACATATTAAGTCTTGAAAAAGTTGGTTAAAAACCAAGTGGGGAAAGTGGGAGAAAACTGCAAAAAACTGCTCAAAACTGTTCCCGCCCTGGCGTCTCGTTCGAACGAACGTGACTCTCGTTCGAACGAGGCTTCTAACGAGCGACCAGCCTGGGCTCGTTAGAATCTCGTTAGATACCTCGTTAGAACGAAAAACTCGTTCGAACGACATATCGAACGACTGGCCAGTTTAGGGTCGTTGGCAAACTCGTTCGAACGAAACCTGGTTCGAACGAAAAAACTCGTTCGAACGACATTTCTAACGAACGAACAGAAAGTTTGTAAAATTCGATTTTGGCCCAGAACTTTTATATACTTATTTTAAAGTTCTAATTGATTCTTTCTGAAAATAAAATGCAGTTTTTATTACACCTAACACCCAATACAAATTGTTCCAAGCTCCTATATAAATATAATTACATTCATACCTTGGGAGCATGGAACCTTAGTTGATGACGTAGAAACGAGGCACACAAATCGGCATTTTGATAAAGCTTTAAATTCTTTTCCGCTACGTCTTCAACACACACTTCATAGGCTTGAGAATATTACAAAAAATCACTAACCTATGAATAAATGTTTTTGTCCGGAATTGAGCCAAAACTATATATGGACTCAATTGGAAATTTATGTCCTTACAGAATCCCTCCTAGTATGCCTACTAACAAGAACTCACACATGGTATGCATTGCACATAAAACATGCAAGAACCAGTTAAAGCAAACACATACATAACTCCCATTAGCGGGTTAAGGTAAATCACATACATATACTGACCTTAAATCTACCGGGTCATACTAGTATCACTTTTATAGATAGGTATATCACATATATAATCATATATTCATCCCTTAATATTTTAACCATAACATCTCGGGTTCTTGAATCTAGGTGTGGTCTTACCCTACCCTATATAAAAAATCCTCACATTTACATCATTCACCTTAATTAGACCTAGTTCAAATATCCTAAGGCTTCGTGACTAGCTATAAATCCACACCTAATATATATAAATCTATTAACTATAATAACCACCATTCTCTAGGGATTTTTAACAAATTTTGAATCTCACCCAAGGGATAAACGCCCCACAAGTCAATCACGAAGACTCTAATAATCCCGTCTAACCACCCAATCCTTTAGGTTTCTAAATTCTTAATTACCAACTCATCCTACACACAGATTTACAATCAAATGTCCAATTTTCAATTTAACCCTTTAAATCAACGATTTCCCTAATATCCAACTATCTCAGATATTAATCCGGAACACTTCAAATCATAAGCCTATATCTTTATTCTATGTGTACACGAAAACTATAGACCAACAAATCCTATCCCTAGGTCTAAATCCCAAATTCCTAACTAATTACACTAAAAAACATATAGTCAATACCTGTTACCATCGATCGATCGGTGCCCTAAGATCGACCGATCGATCAACATGGAAACCTCCCAATTGTCCTTTATTACGAAATTAATCATCTTCAACTGTTGATGTAAAAAATTAGATCAATCTAATAATTCAATCACAGATAAATAAATGAGACAAAAGATTTTAAAGTGGTTCAGCCTTATAAGAATGGCCTACATCCACTGTTGTTTTATTGTTGAGTGTTTGGGAATTATCGATTACAAGAAATTTCGTTCTGGATTCGGTCCCCAGAGTTTGGATTCGATCCCTCAAAATTAGGGTTGTACAATGTATTTATATCCCTGAGGCTGTAATGTGAAAGGGTAATACATTAAATGATATACATATGAAAGGGTAATACATTTAATGCCCTCTTTCTGTGTGTGTCTGAATGATAAGCATTTAATGAATCAGTTGAACTGTTGGTTATCCAGCTATTAATGCTTTGTTCGAGATGCAGCTCGGACCACCTGAGTTGCTCGGACCGCCTAAGCTTCCTGGTATTCAAGAGTTCCTCGGAGAGGTCTGTTCCTCGGAGCGTATGAGTTCCTCGGAGAGGTCTGTTCCTCGGAGTGTATGAGTTCCTTGGAGTAACATGGTTCCTCGGAGCGTGTGATCATCTCGGAAGTGCTTGTTGTTGCCATGTAGATAGCCATGTGTCTTCATATGATTGGTCCAAGTCAGCAGATTAAATTTGGTATCAACAGAAGCCCCCAATGTTTCATAGTTCGAAATTTGAGGAGTATGGAACATTCTTTCTCGGAATATGGTAGCTTTAAATAGTCTTCCTGATTTTTAGGAGCATCTCCCTTGTATTTATTTCTCCTTCCCAATTCGTAGAATCATGCTTTTTTGGACTTTTCTGCGTGCTTCGATTCCTACGTCACTTTCGTCTTTTTAGCCGTTGTTGTTCGCTTTGATTCCCGTGACAATATTTAATGCCCTTTTATCCGTAGGTAACATAATCATCCTTTTTTGTAATCATTACTTCACCATTTCCCAAGGCAAGGTATTTAAACTTCACAGACACTCCCATCGTCTTCTACCTTTTCAAATTTTCATCTTCGAGTTTTTCATCGTATCTTCCTACTCTCTTGTGCGTTCATCTTTTTCGTCGTTCGTTGTCAGCAGATCCGTTCTTTTCCTATAAGATCTTCTTCCTTCATCTTCATTTCTTTTAATCACCATGGTTTACCCTGTTGAGTCTCTTGACAAATTTCGATCTGATTTTTCCATTCCCTCTTGGGTTGTCTTGGAAGAGCTTTCTGAGCCTTCTAATTATTTCAATTTGGCTGAGGGACATTGGTTCCCCAGTCTCTTTTTTGCTGAGTGTGGATTTTATTTTCCACCAAATCCTCTGTGTCTGGAATTCTGTCAATACTTTGATGTTGTTCCTGCACGAATAGCCCCCAACACATGGAGAATAGTTAATGGGGTGCATAAATTAAATCAAGTGCATGGAACTCGTATAGGAATTCCAGAAATCATGTACTGCTATAGATGGGCAGTTAATGATAATATTTATTATTTAAAAACTAGGTTTATAAATAGAGCCTTAGTAGTCAATCTCCCTGATGCCAATAGGGATTATTTTGAACACGGGGTTGTCGTAAAAAATTGGCAACACCCTCCATTAACCGAAGATGAGGTTTACCAGGGTCCCAGATGCCCTCCTTATGGCAATGGGATAGGTTATTTTTATTTTATTTTATTTATTTTGAAATCATGTTTTTTTGTGTTTGATAAAATGTGTCACTGATAACAATGTTTGTTTATTTACATTTGATAACAAAAGAAGGTCCCCAAAAGAAACAGATGTCAATATAAGGCATTTGGGACTTATCTGGGGTCTACATCAAAGGGTTGCCGACGAGCACATCAGGTCGGCTTTGTATCTGCTCCAGTACAAGAGCTACACAACCTCCTTCACTGCTCGTCCAGTGATCAGTGAAGCAGAGCCAGTACCAGCCTCTACAAGTTCTTCACCTGAATCTCATATTCCTTTGAGCGAAAGGATGAAGAAGAGATGACCTCCTACCCTGTTTGAGAAATCTGCCTCCGGTTCTGGTGAGGCAAAGAGGAGTAGGATTGATGTCCCAAGGGAGGGGACAAAGAAGACTGATGCAGCTCCTCCAGCTGCTCCTGCTAAAGTCGCCGAGAAGGTTACTGATAAGCCCGCAGTGGCTCCGAGCAGATCTGCTGCTCCTGGAAAGGTGATTATTATATCACCGACCAAGGATTCATCCTTGGTTTAATTTGTACCTGTTCCCCCGAGGAGGCTGAAGAAAAGCTCCTCGGTCAATTTGGCTGACACCACTACTCAGCCCCCAGCTGCTAGGACTGTAGTTCCCACTTTTGTTCCTCCGAGCTCTGCCATGAGCTCGGTGAGGTCCCGAACCATTCCCGAGGTCCAAGGTAATGAAGATAATCTTACTCGGGACATGGTTACTTCTTTGGTTGCTCGTCATCTTGCTTTAGTAAGTCTCTTTACTTTCAATTTTTTATATTTCCTTTGTCATTTCTTTTTCTAACTTGCTTTCTGTTTCTGTTCTCAGTTGACGAGCTGCTTTAACATAATCTTAAAGAAGGATGAGGCAATTAAAGCTTTATGCTCCTCGTCCAGCGTGGAGGGAGCTTTGGAGGAAGCTAAAAAATCTTTGGCAGATTCTCGCCAGACATATGCCACTGATAAGGCTGTTTGGGAGAAGAAGCTTGCCTCCACCGAGCAGGATAAAGCTCGAGCTGTTGAAGCCTCCAAAGAGTTGGAGAAGAAAAATAATGCCTTGGAGAAGGCAAATAAAGAGCTCGAAGAGAAACTCAAAGCAGCTGGAGAGCTGGAAAATAAACTCAAGGCTGTCGAGGAGGATTTGGCCAAACTTCAGGAAGTAGGTCGACAGAAGGAGGAGGCAGAAAATAAATTGAAGGCTGCTGAGAACCTGCTGTTCGAGAAGCTTGCCTTGGAGAAGACCAAGAGGAAAGCTGCTGTGAAGAAGTCCTTCAGCTCTGGCTGGGACAAGGGGTGTTCTGCCATGGTATCTCAAGTGGACTATGGCAGTCTAAAGTATTTTAGGGATGGATGGGTTGCTGCCCTTCAGGAAATGAAGGTCGACGAATCATCTGAGATCTTCCAACGACATATCCCTAGTCCCCCTCCTACTTCAGAAGAATTAGAAGAGGACGAAGCTACCTCTGAGGAGTCTTTAATGATGATGGGAGATCACCCCCCAACCATCCAATATGCTACCGAGCAAGTCGTTTCTTCTTCCGAGCAACAGTTGTTGCTCTCCGAACAACCCATAGTTCCCTCCGAGCAACCTGCTTCTTCTTCCCAACCTCCTGAGAAGGTTTTGGGAGATAAGGAAAAGGTGTAGTGTTGTTCGGGCTTATCTTTATATTTTTTGTTCTTTTGTCAAATGTAATCCAGAACTTGTAACTCTGAATTTTATGATCTAATAAAACTTGAATTTTCTTGCCTATTGTTGTTTATCTTTCATTCATACTCTTTTTGTTATTCTTATTGATGATTGCTTTTCTTTTTCTACTAGATTCTGGCCAGGATGGATCTACTATTTACCCATGATACAAAGTTGCTGCAACAGTGCAATGAGTACTTTAAGGCTGGTCACACAGACTTGAGTGCTGCACAAGTTGCCGACATCCTTGGACAGGATGCTAAAGAACATGCAGTGGAAGCATATCAGTACCTGAAGTGTCTGCTTGATCGAGCGGTGGCCAATAATGTGTCTTACTACGAAATGATCGAGGATCTCCAAGGCACCCTTGAAGACCTTCAGCTTCAATATAAAGAATCCACTGCCTTGTTGCATGAGAGTTATGAGAAAAAGTACAAGCTGATCGTTGCTGACAAGGGCTACGAGAAGCTTTTTGCCGGGTATGATGTAAGGGAGAGAACTTTGAAGGGTGAGATCGAGGAGTGCATACAGATTGCCAAGTCACTGGAGCAAGAGAACAACAACCTGCAAAAAGAGCTATCACAATTGAAGTTTGCAGCTTCTTCTTCAACAGCCCTAATCCCATTGACTGACGAGGGATTTTCATTCTTAGAGGTTGAGAATTCCAAGTTGAGGAACGAGTTGGAGACTTTGAAGAGTTCAGGCACTTCTACATCTTCTCGTGGTCGAGCAAGAGCTCCTCGGGGACGAGGAAGAGCAGCTTGGGTCCTTGTCGAGGAACAGAGAACTCAGTCTACTTTAGAGAACCAAGCTTTCCAATTAATGGCGAAGAACCAGGCTTTGTTTGAAATGTCAAAGAAAATTAGGGACTTGGAAAAATAGCTCTCTGCGTAGAAGTCAGTCTTGGAGAATAAGGAGATTTTCATCAAGAATCTCCACGACCAGCTAGAAAGGCTAACATACCAATTCCACAAACAGCCCAGGGAATTATGGATGGCTGGATACAACGAAGCACTATTCCACTTGGATGATCGTATCCAGAATGCCAACAATGAGGGCTACAAATAAGGCTGGCTGAATGCCTTAGGTGTGTTGAATCTCGAACAAAGCAATTATCTGTGGGACTACCATGATCCCGGGTTGCTCGACTTGCCTGTGCCACCATATAATTTGGAGATGGAGTGGATCCCTGCTCGGGCCATTCCTCGGAGCTTAATTTCAAAGTATCTCGGTGACTACAATTTACATTCTCAGATCGAAGTATCTCGTCCCGAGCATCTTTTAGATCGACCTTCTGTGATGAACGTCAGGATGCTGAAGGATTTGAACTTTATCAATTCTCCTCAGTCTTTAAATGATCCGCCTGCTGGCGAGGAACCTGTGTCAAAAGCTGAGGGGAAGAGACCAGTAGAATAGGAATTTTTTATGTAGCAGTTAGTATACATGTTAATGTAACTGTAATTTCATTATCAATGTAATTTATTTTGAATTCAATGAAAGACTTCCATTTTTGTTTGCAAATCTCAATTGCTATTATCTTGTAGTTATCAAACACTTTACATTTATGCATATCTGTTAAAAATAACAATATTGTGATGTTCGTCGACCAATTCAGTAAAAAATTTCCATGTTTCAATAATATTGCTCGATCACTTAATAATAAAGTCATGAGTATCAACCAATCAAGGTTGTTAAATTATGCTTGTCGACCAACTACGGTTAGTGAGAGTTTATCCCCGACTAACCATACTTGGTAAATTTTTGTCTTTTTCATAAAATGTGTCCGACCAACCAAGGTCGATAAATTCTCCTCGTCGACCAACTACAGTTAGTGGGTTTTTATCCCCGACCATCCATACTTGGTACAGTTTGGAATATTTCGTTTCCTAACCAAACAGGTTGGCATTTTTAGGAATATTTCTCCTCGTCGACCAACTACAGTTAGTGGGTTTTTATCCCCGACCAACCATACTTGGTACAGTTCGGAATATTTCGTTTCCTAGCCAAACAGGTTGGCATTTTTAGGAATATTTCTCCTCGTCGACCAACTACAGTTAGTGGGTTTTTATCCCCGACCAACCATACTTGGTACAGTTTGGAATATTTCGTTTCCTAGCCAAACAGGTTGGCATTTTTAGGAATATTTCGCCTCGTTGACCAACTACAGTTAGTGGGTTTTTATCCCCGACCAACCATACTTGGTACAGTTTGGAATATTTCGTTGAGTAGTCTGCCGAGCTTTGCCGAGTAGTGCGTAGCACTAGTATTCCCTGAAAAATTTTCAATAAAAGGAGAGACTTTGGCAGAATATCTTCAATTTCTTTATACTGATGGAACTGTTTTACATATACATCACTGATAATACTTGCGCAGATGCTCTGCGTTCCATGCATTCTTAAACTCCTCGCCTTCTAAAGTGGCTATTCGATAAGTTCCTGGTCGAACAACCTCTGTAACTCGGTATGGTCCATACCAGTTTGCCTCCAGTTTGTTATGCTTTTGAATTACTTTCTTCAGCACATTGTCTCCTTCTTTCAGGTCGCACTTCTTCACCCTCTTGTTGTAAAACAAAGTTGTTCGCTGCTGGTAAGCAGTATTTCTAATGGCTGCTTCTTCTCTAACTTCCTCGAGCATGTTTAAATCCAGCCTTCTCATTAAATCGCTGACACGGGAATTGAAATTTAGCACCTTGTGTGTTGGGAGACCCAACTCGGCAGGTATGACAGCTTCACTTCCAAACGCCAGCATGTATGGTGATTCTCCAGTGGCTACTCGGGGAGTAGTTCGGTAAGCCCAGAGTACTGATTGTAACTCGTTGATCCAGTTTGCTTTCCGACATCCAATCTTTTCTTCAAACCGTTTAATAGCGTTCTGTTTGTCACTTCAGTTTGTCCATTGCTTTTAGGATGGCCTGGTGCTGAGTGGACCTTCAAAATATTTGATTGATGACAATAGGCGACAAACTCCTCGTTATCACATTGTGTTCCATGATCTGTGATGAAGGCATGAGGGAGACCATATCGACAAATGATGTTCTTCCAAACAAATTAGTACACCTTCTCGTACGTCATATCAATGAGTGGCTCAGCTTCTACCCACTTAGTAAAATAATCTACTGCGACGATGAGATACTTGAACCTTCCTCGGGTCATTGGCAGTGGTCCAACCAAATCTATTCCCCACATGGAGAATGGCCAAGGAGAAGTTATGGGTGTCAACAATGCTTGTGGAGTTCTCCGAATTGAGGAAAAGCGCTGGCACTTGTCACACTTCTTGGCGTAGGCTATGCAATCAGCCCTCATCGTCGTCCAGTAATATCCCTGCGTCATCATCCTTTGCAAAAGCGTCCGACCTGCTACATGTGCTCCACAAGACCCTATGGATTTCTTCAATTAATTCTTTTACCTCGGAGGGATGTACACATCTCTGCAAACCTGCCATAATTCCTCGTCTATATAAAACACCATTAGTTAATACATACCAAGCAACTTTAAACTTCAATTTCTTGGCTACGAGCTTGTCAATTGTCAATTCTCCTTCCTCGATATACGCCCTGATGGGATCCATCCAAGATGGACCTAAATCAAGGGTGATAAAGTTCATCGTCAGATCTTCATCTATACTCCGACCAGCTAACACTTCAATTGGGATTGTTCGTCGTAGCTCGATGCGAGTTGCTGATGCTAGTCGAGCTAGGGCATCTTCTCTCGCATTCTCCATTCTTGGTATTCTGACCAGCTAAATAGCGAAAAATTCTGATATCAGCTCCTTTGCCTTTGCATGATATCTTATCATTAATTTTCCTCTAAGTGCATATACTCCCATCATTTGGTTTACAATCAGTTGAGAGTCACTGAAGATCATAACTTGTTGCGCCTCCATAACTTTTGCCAAATTAAGCCCTGCAATCATGGCCTCATATTCAGCCTCATTGTTGGAAGCTTTGAATTGGAAACGCAAGGCGTATTCCATGTCGACCTCGTCTGGAGTGCTCAAAACTATCCCCGCGCCACATCCTGCATTACAAGATGAGCCATCTACATATAGCCTCCATATAGGTAACTCGTCTTCAAATTTCGAATCAGTCAGAGTTCCTCGGTGAAATATTGCTGCTTCTTTTCATCCTCCCCGGATTTTTCTCGCTCCTCGTTGATCATTTTTTCTTGCCCTTTTACCAATCGGAGTTGGTCTGGGCTCGAATTTAATGATTTTGTAACATCCACTTGCCCTTTTACCAACCGGAGTTGGTCTGAGCTAGTGTTTGTCGATCCTGTAACATCCACAGGTTGATCAGCGAGCAACTTTTGCTCCTTGGGGGTATCAGGATAGGTGAACTCCGCTATGAAATCTGCTACAGCCTGCCCTTTTAGTGATGATCTGGGTTCATAAATTATATCATATTCATCGAGTTCTATTGCCCAGTACATCAATCTTCCTAATTTTTCTGGCTTATGAAGGGCTTGTCTCAATGGCACATCAGTATATACTACTATAGTATGAGCCTGGAAGTATGGCCTCATTCTCCTACTCACCTCAATCAGCGCCAGTGCCAATTTCTCCAGCCTTGGATATCTGATCTCTGCTCCTCAGAAAGCCTTACTTGTGTAGTAAATTGGCTTTTGTATTCCATTCTCCACTCTGATCAACGCCGAGCTAACTGCATTTTCGGACACTGCTAGGTACAGGTATAATTTTTCTCCCATCACCGGCCTGGACAACAGTGGAGGTGCTCCCAAGTATTTCTTCAAGTCTTGAAAAGCCTTCTCACATTCATCATTCCACTCAAAAGTCTTTCTGAGTGTCTTGAAGAATGGGAGACATCTATCAGTTGCTCGCGACACAAATCTATTGAGTGCCGCTACTCGTCCTGTGAGACTCTGTACTTCCTTCTTCGTTGTTGGAGATCGCAGTCCTAATAGATCTTTGATCTTTTCAGGATTTGCTTCAATGCCTCGTTGATTGACAATGTACCCAAGGAACATGCCTTCTCGTACTCCAAATATGCACTTCGCCGGGTTCAGTTTCATTTGATATTTATCTAGTTGATAAAAAGTCTGACTTAAATCAACTAGATGATCGGCAGCTTTCTTGCTTTTTGTCAGCATGTCATCAACATAGACTTCCATATTGTCACTGATTTGTTCAGCAAAGACCTTTTTCATCAGCCTCTGATATGTCGCACCTGCATTTTTCAAACCAAAAGGCATAACATTATAACAATAAGTTCCCCTAGGGGTAATGAAAGAAGTACTTTCCCTGTCTTCAGGTTTCATTTTAATCTGATTGTAACCAGAGTAAGCATCCATGAATCTTAGCAACTCGTGTCACGAGGTAGCATCCACCAGCTGGTCAATTCGGGGAAGTGGAAAGTGATCCTTTGGGCATGCTTTGTTGAGGTCGGTGAAGTCTACATACATCCTCCACTTGTTATTCTTCTTCTTTACCATCACCACATTAGCTAACCAATCTGGATATTTAACATCTTCAATGAAACAAGTTTTCTGGAGCTTCTCGACTTCCTCCTGTATAGCTTGATTCTTCTCGGGACTGAATACTCTTCTTCTCTTCTTCACAGGCTTGATTTCCTTATTTACATTGAGCTCGTGACATAAGAAGTTTGGGTCTATCCCAGGCATATCTTCATGACTCCACGCAAAAGTTTGTCTTCTACTTTTAAGGAAAGTTAGGAATTCTTGTTTTAATGAGGCTTCCAACGATGAACCTATTTGAGTAGTTCGTTCAGGGTGCTCGTCGTCTAGAATGATATTTTCAGTAGCTTCCACCACTTGACCCTTCATGAGTTGCGACTCATCTCGAGGATCCAATGTTTCAATTTCTGCACCTTCATCCACTTGATAGGTAGTGGTCTTTTTCTTTGATTCTTCCAGTTCTTCTTGCTCAGCGAATGAATAATAGCATTCCCGAGCTACTTTCTGATCACCTTTCACAACTCCTACTCCAAAGTTTGTTGGAAATTTTAGGCATTGATGCACTGTAGACGGTACAGCCTCGAACTTCTTCAATCCTACTCTTCCCATGATGATATTGTACGATGATTGGACATTCTTATCCATCACGAAGAAACGTATTCTTTTTGTTCGACAAGCAGGCCACGTACCAATGAATATATCCAACTTGATCCTCCCAAGTGAAAATACTTTCTCGCCAGCAAAACCGATGAGGGGTCTGTGGTAAGGCTCCAGTTGAGATAGCTTTAGATTTAAACTATCAAAACACGAGTAGAACATGATGTCTGCCGAGCTACCATTGTCGACCAGTACTCTTGAAATCATAACCTCCTTCATCCTCATTTTGATCACCAGCGGGTCATCATGAGGATATAGAACACCTGCAAGGTCGTTCTTTGAGAACCCAATGACCAACTTCTCCTTGTTCACCTTTCTCGGGCGATCTTCCTCAGCTAAATTTATTCGCTGAATGTACGAGCAAGCTTGAGCCTCACCAAGGTAAGCTTTTCTTTCTGCAGTAAGGTCTCCTCCTCATGCATCTCCCTTGTAAAAACATTACAATCAAATGACCCAAAGCGTATTGAAAATAGCTCTCGTTCTGGCTGCCTTGGTTTCTTGGGAAGATCGGGGTCATCCTCTGGATCAACTTCATGGTTTCTCTTCTTGTTCTCCTCTGCTCGACGAGGAGATCCAAATCTCTCTCTAGTTTGGTCGTTGTTTCTTCTTTCGCATCCCTGATCAACATTCTTCGCTAGCTTTCCTCGTCGGATGAGTGTTTCAATCTCATTCTGAGGAGCTATGCAATTTTTAGTCATATGGCCATGATCCTTGTGGAACTCACAATATTTTTCCCTATTCCTCATGTCAAGGCCTGCCTTCATTTTCTTTGGCCAGTTTAACTCTTCGGCGTTCTTAATTTCTTCCAGGACGTGGTTGATATTTACCTTCAAAGGTGTGTAATTATCAAATTTCCTCAAGACCTCCCATGACGACCTATTTTTGGATTGTTTATCACCACCATTGTTCTTATGTTCTTTCTTCTTAGCTTTATCACCTTCCACCTTGGTTTCTTTGGCGTCCATATTCTTCTTGGCAGACATAGCCTCCTCGGCATTCATAATCTTGGACGCTTTTCCCATCAGGTCCGACATGGTTCGAGGTGGATCTTTGGCCAAAGTATAGTACAACTTGTTTGGCAGCAGTCCACTCATCAAAGCGGTAATTGCTATCTTCTCCTCATAATCAATAACTTCAAGTTTCTCGTTATTAAAACGAGTTTTATAATCTCTGATACTCTCCCCATCTTTTTGTCTAACACTTAACAAATGTGCTACTCGCTTAACTGGCTTTGCTCCAAAGCAGAAATTCACAATGAATAACTCGGCCAGTTGAAGAAAAGTTGAAATCTTACCCCGCGGAAGATTATTATACCATATCTGAGCAGATCCGGTAAGAGTTCCCGAGAATGCCCTGCATTATGACACCCCGCCTAATTAAATACCGGGCGATCACTCCTTTATTAAATTAAATCAAGGTAAACACTTGGTTCATTCTCAGCATCACTGTCGATAAAAATAATTTTTTTCCAATTTAACACCCTAAATAATTAAGCTAAGTGTCAAAACCATTTTCATACCTACTGTCCAAATTTTATTTAAAGAAAATCATTTATTTTATTAACAACATTCAATAAGTAAGAATCACACCATATTAAATATCTGCAACATAGTCCAATTAATTTAAAACATTCGTCAATCGAATGTCAACATGCGAAATATAAAGTAACACAATCAACTGAATAAAACCCATAGTAACAATACTGGAAATAACTGAAATACAAATGTCCAATAATAACAGAATAATGGAAAGAGCTACACATGCTCAACTAAATGAAAGTACTAAGAGTGGATCTGAATGAACGAAGTCGTCTATTCAAAAACCTGCAACTCCCACCTAAGCTGCAGCGCGTTCCTTCCAAGAGATCCTAAGCAAGACGCCCCTGTGGCTGGGCACCTGTAATACATACATATATATACAAGAGAGAGAGGGAGAGAGAAAAACGGGTCAGAGCCCGAAAGTGTTTGATTTAAAATACGTTTAGCAAGTATTTAAATTGATACAGGCCAATGCAACAACATATTAGAACGACACTCTCTTGAGAAATTCTCACCTCTCTTCTAATGTGCACGCCTATCGTACTATCCTTCCCAACGGGTTATCTTATCATTTTATCATACTAACCTTCCCAATAATTTAGCTTATCTTAACTTACTCATAAGATTTCAAAACCGAACAATATCATTCTTTAAAAAGAATACTTCCAATTAGCAGCACAACTCTCGTTTTAGCTATATTAATTTATAAAGTTTCCCAGTGACATATTATACTTTCACGAAACAAGTATTTACTATTTAAGTCATCAACCATGTCCTACTTATCAAATCACAGTAGGCAGTTTCAAAATTCCAAATCTCATATATATATATATATATATATATATATATATATATTAACTACTCGTATAATATATATATAATAACAGCTCCCCCAAATAAAGCTATGGTGCGTCCATACTTCCACTATCCAAACCCCATACCACTCATATCAAGGGGAATACAAGTTCGGAATCACTCTCGAACTGTATTAACACATACACAAACCATATCGAGGTGAAGCATAGATTCCAAGTCTCTAAGAGGATGGCGCATACTCGCGTCTCTTAGGACCGTCTGAACTATCGATTCGATAGCCTGTACCAAGGATATCTATCTTCTAGGGTACAAGTCAATATCCCCCATAAAGGTCCCATCGAGATAAGACTGTCCCAGCGCGGTAACCTCAAGGATAGCAAGTAGCGCGGTATGTTTTTCACATGTATATAATATATGTACACACAATCATATAAATATACCACTTTCATCATATTAATATAGGTTCCTCTCGTCACCCATAATTACAACATTTATCCTTACTTTCACATTATTAGTATTACATATAAGGTTTCATCTCTAACCTTACCTCGAAGGGTTTTCTCACTTATTTCGTGACACTCGTGGACTTTATTCTTCTAAGTAGAAAATTCAGTAGGTGTCATTATTACGTTTCAACGTAACTCTCTTATGCGCCTCACCCTTTAATATATCAATTTACTAACCCTAAAGTAAATATCCCAAAAATACCATTCTCGTCGAATATTAATGATCCCAACATTTGTTCATACGCACTACTGGTCCTCTATGTCTCCCAAATCATTATACTAAGAATGCCCAAGAATTATATCACGACAATTCGATTTTTAAATCATTTACAAAGAGAAATAGGAGTCTGCCAGGAGGGGTCGATCGATCGAGGTTTGGGGCTCGATCGATCGAACCTTCGATCGATCGAAGCTCTATGCTCGATCGATCGATCAAGCAGGTATTTCGATTTTCTGCAGAATTGCAGTTACGGGTTCTACCAATTTTCTTCATCCAAATACATGTTTTCCAACCCCAATCGTCCAAGAATTCTACTACTAACATTATAACAGTGTACGAGATGTTTCTAATGTAAGGCATGTACATATTCATCATTTAAACATGGAATTTCCACCCAAAATTACATCTAATCATCAAGAACCCTAAAATTTCCTTAAAACGCTTTCTAACAAATATTTCTCCAGAATTTCTTTCTTATAATCATCAAAATTTCGTGGTTAATTTCCTCTACATGGCAAGGGTTTCCAGAATCATCATATCAATCAATATTACATGGATTTTCCTATCACAATTTGGGTTTTCTTCTACATAATTCATCCCTAATCATTCCTAAACTAATATGGAGATTGCACTAACGAAAATAGCAAGTTAAACACTTGCCTGGGATTTTCAGAAGTCTGGATTTCGGCTGATTTTGGTGTGGTTGCGTTCCCCTTCTCGCGATATACGCGTTGGTGGTGGCGGCGGTGCAAACCGGTGACTTTTTGACCTTGAATTGCCTTGAGGGCTCTCTCCTCTCTTCTCCAATGGCCGTTCTAGGGTTCTGAATATTCTAACCCTAAATGACTAACCTAGATGGATGATATAGGTTGCTGAATTTCGTGGGTTTAATTACGCACATATATGAAATGACTAAAATGCCCTCCCGGGGTACTAATTAGGCCTAAAAATGCCCCGAGACCCAAACTACACCCCCGGGTACACTTTTCTGACTATCTCGACCCTTCCGGACGCGTTGGCGGACTCAAAACGACCATACAAGAAACTTATAAAATATTCACTTTTTATTTCTCAAAATTTAGTCCCGACGCGACACGAGCACGTTCTGACTTAAATTTCCGAAATTGTCATTTAACTCACTCATGACATTCAATATAACCAATATAATATATTACTTTACTCATTAGTAATATTCAACAAATTTCTCATAATTATTAACTCTCGTCACGTTAATAATTATAACATAATTAATTTCCGGATTTTTATTAAATAATTTATTCACATTAAATTTAATAAATCCCCAAATTAATATAGCATAAAAATACGGGGTATTACATACTTCCCCCCTAATAACGGAATTTCCTCCCGAAATTCAGAAAATAGGGCATACCTGGTAAAAACAACTCTGGATATCTCTCGCGTATATCTGCCTCGCGCTCCCAAGTGGATTCCTCCACATTATAATGCTCCCACTGGACCCGCACAAGTGGAACTATCTTCGACCTCAATCTCCTCTCACTATAGTCTAGGATAGCCACCGGTCTCTGCTCGTAAGAGCTATCAGGCTGTAAGTCGATCTCATCTATCGCAATGTTAGTATGGGCCATATCATCCCGAAGGTATCGTCTCAACGACGAGATGTGAAATACATCATGGATGCGATGTAAATGTTCTGGCAGTCCCAACCTGTATGCAACCGGTCCAATCCTCTCGATGATGGGTAATGGTCCCACGTACCTCGGATCCAACTTCCCCTTCTTCCGGAACCTCATCACTCCCTTCATAGGAGATACACGCAATAATACTTGGTCCCCCACACTAAACTCCCGGAAGAACCGTTTCGCATCGGCGTAGCTCTTTTGCTTGTCCTGGGCTACCCGAATGCGACTCCTGATCATCTCAATCCTCGCGGAGGTCTCCTGAATCACCTCTAGTCCTAGCAACTTGTTATCCCCCACTTCGAGCCAATAAGCTGGGGAACGACAAGGCCTTCCGTACAAAGCCTCAAATGGAGCCATACCAATCGTAAACTGATAAGAGTTATTATAATCGTAAACTGATAAGAGTTATTATCCCCCACTGATAAGAGTTACTACCAGTGGAAGATGTGGCTCCCAACCTCCTCCAAAATCGAGAACACACATGCGTAGCATATCCTCTAACATCTGATTAGTACGCTCTGTTTGTCCATTTGTCTGTGGGTGGTAAGCTGAACTCAACCTCAACTCAGTACCCATAGCCTCCTGAAAGCTTTCCCAGAAATGTGACACAAAAATCTTGTCTCTATCTGACATAATATTCAGGGGCACCCCATGTAATCTGACAATCTCAGCGATGAACAACTGAGCATACTGACCCGTGGTGTAATCTGTCCGCACCGGCAGAAAATGAGCCACCTTGGTCAAACAGTCAACAATCACCCAGATAGAATCGTGGCCCCGCTGTGATGTAGGCAACCCTGTAATAAAATCCATGGAAATACTCTCCCACTTCCACGCGGGTACTTCCAATGGCTGAAGCAATCCTGACGGTTTCTGATGGTCCACCTTCACCAGCTTGCAGGTAGAACACTTGGACACGAACTTGGCGATGTCCTTCTTCATCCCACTCCACCAGTATTGTCGCCTCATATCCTGGTACATCTTGTCGCCTCCCGGATGTACTGCAAATCGGGACCCATGAGAATGAGTCATCACTGCATGACGTAATTCTGCTCCTTCTGGAACCACCAATCTCCCATTAAACCGCAAACCTCCATCAGAACTAATAGAATAGGACTCAGTACCCTCGGCTAGAAGTCGCACAATCTGTTCCTGGCAAAACGGGTCTGTGGTCTGTGCCTGTATCACCCTCATAACAATCTCAGGTGTGACTGACATCACGGATATGAAAGAACGTGCTACTGCGTCCTGGTGACCTAACTCCTTCCACTTTGCTTTCCAGAGGTCTGCTACTTCGTCTACCGGTCTACGACTCAACGCATCAGCAACTACGTTGCCCTTTCCCGGATGATACTGTATATCGAACTAGTAGTCCTTCACAAACTCTAACCACCTGCGCTGACGCATATTCATCTCTCGCTGAGTGAACAGGTACTGCAGTGACTTATGGTCTGTGAACAAACGGAATTTCTCTCCCAACAAATAGTGCCTCCATATCCTCAATGCAAAGACGACCGCTGCTAACTCCAGGTCGTGGGTGGGGTAATTCTTCTCATGCGGCTTAAGCTTGTGGGAGGCAAAAGCTATAGCCTTCTCCTCCTGCTGAAGTACTCCCCCAAGTCCCCGTAAAGAGGCATCGGTGTAAACCAGGTACTCCACACCCGGTTTCGGTAACGCAAGGACTGTCGCTGAAGTAAGCTTGTCTTTCAGCTCGTCGAAAGCCAACTGACAAGTGTCATCCCAAACGTATGGTACCCCCTTGAGAGTCAGATTGGTCAATGGACCCGCTATTTTGGAGAATCCCCGAATGAATATCCTGTAGTAACCAGCTAACCCCAAGAAACTACGCACTTCCGTCGGTGTCGTGGGATGTTCCCACTCCCTCACCGCTGACACTTTACTCGGGTCAACTGCTATTCCCTGCTCAGAAACAACATGCCCCAAGAACTGTACCTCTCGCAACCAGAATCCACACTTCTCGTACTTAGCATACAACTGATGCTCTCGTAGAGTCTGAAGAACCTGCCTTAAGTGCTTGGCATGCTCCTCCTCGGAGTGTGAATATATCAAGATGTCATCTATGAAGACGATGATGAACTGATCCAAGAACTCTCTGAATACTCGGTTCATCAAGTCCATGAAAACAGCTGGGGCTTTTGTGAGTCCGAACGGCATCACCCTGAACTCATAGGACCCATATCTCGATAAGAAGGCAGTCTTTGAAACATCCTGCTCTCTAATACGTAACTGATGGTACCCCGACCTCAGATCTATCTTCGAAAAGAAAGTTGCTCCCCTCAACTGGTCGAACAGATCATCGATTCGAGGCAACGGATACTTATTCCGTATCGTGACCTTGTTCAGCTCCCGGTAGTCCACACACAATCTCAGTGAACCATCTCTCTTCTTCACAAATAAAACTGGAGCGCCCCAAGGTGAGGTACTCCTACGAATGAAGCCCTGACCTAACAGCTGCTCTATCTGATCCCGTAGCTCTCGCATCTCTGCCGGAGCCATACGATACGGTGCGCGGGCTATAGGTCTCGTATCTGGCAATAAATCTATGACAAAGTCTATCTCTCGACTGGGGGGTAGGCCTGGTATTTCCTGAAACACATCAGAATACTCCCTGACAACTGGGATCGAATCTAAGGGAATCACAACCTCCTTAGAGGTATCCTCCTCTATGTAATACATATGAGCGGTCGAGCCTCCCTCTGGGCAAGGCATCGCCACTACAAACATCTCTTGCCCCGGAATGGCAAAAACAATGCTCCCACCGAAGCAATCAATCATGGCTCTATAAGCTGCGAGCCAATCCATACCAATAATCACATCATGCTCGTGCATGTCTAAGATTAACATGTCTGCAGGTAATACCAAGCTACCAATCTCTACCCCCACTCCCCGGCATATAAAGAAAATAAGTGACCCACTCCCCAGGGGTGAGTCTACACATGTCACAGTGCTCTCTACTGTGGCTAATAACCCTAAGGCTTTCACAAATTAGGTAGCTATCACATAGTGAGTTGCCCCATTATCAAACAAAACTCGACTCATAGTAACATGGGTAGAAAAACATACCCTCAATCGCAGGTGGTACCTGCGGAGCTGCTGCCTGTGGGAAGTTATAGACACGTCCGCCCTGTAGCTTTCTCTGCTGAACTGGGGCTGTTGGAAAGGGTGGTGGAGTTGGCTTCTGGGGTTCATTGTTAACACATTCCTTCCGTGGGTCCCTATTCCTCTCTGGGCAATCCTGACGCCTATGGCCATTCCTGCCACTTTGGAAGCACCTCCCTCGAAACTGCTTCCCTTTATTACGGTATTGACTAGTCTCGCTTTTTCCCTGGTCTTGCTGGCCTTGAGGGGAAATCTACGGAAAAACTATGTCAGGGCAAGGACAATCCATCCACTTGTGACCCGATTGTACACATTTATAGCAGAGTTTCGAAATTCTTCGCTGGTTAGGTTGTAGTTTATCCCCAGTCTGATTCGGACAAGATTTATGTTTGTGATCATCCATTCCACAACCGAAACACCTCTTGGTGATTTCATTCCGAACCTGACTCTGTTGTCCCTAACACTTTTGTCCCTGTACATAAATCTCGTTACTTCTGGAACTGACTCGATCTTGATTGTTTTGTTGTCGTAGATTCGGTGCCTTTGCACACTTCTCAACATTAGTCACATGCATTTAGTTAACCTCTCTAGGTCTTTTGCCTCCTTTAAGTTGTAGGCTGCGTTCTTGGTATTGTAGGACTGCAGTGGTAACTGCTTGTGCCACGCTACCTGCTAACTCGGCGGTTGATATTCTCCCTGGGGATACCTGAGGTGTGAGTCGATCTTGCTCGATGACTCCCTTAACCGTCTTAGCTACTTCTTCTTGACGATCCATCTGAAAATTTAAGTAAATATGGATGAGTTCATCATTCAAATTAACAAATAGCAGAAGTACGAATTTCCAATGTATAGAGATAAACACAACATTCCTAGTATTAGGGCTCTATATCAAAGAAAGCAACGCTGAAAGCATAATAAGCCGCACAGATCCTGAAGGACACTAGAACCTGATGCTCTGATACCACCTGTGACACCCCGCCTAATTAAGTACCGGGAGATCACTCCTTTATTAAATTAAATCAAGGTAAACAGTTGGTTCATTCTCAGCATCACTGTCGATAAAAATAATTTTTTTCCAATTTAACACCCTAAATAATTAAGCTAAGTGTCAAAACCATTTTCATACCTACTTTTCAAATTTTATTTAAAGAAAATCATTTATTTTATTAACAACATTCAATAAGTAATAATCACACCACATTAAATATCTGCAACATAGTCCAATTAATTTAAAACATTCGCCAACCGAATGTCAACATGCGAAATATAAAGTAACACAATCAACTGAATAAAACCCATAGTAACAACACTGGAAATAACTGAAATACAAATTTCCAATAATAACAGAATAATGGAAAGAGCTACACATGCTCAACTAAATGAAAGTACTAAGAGTGGATCCGAATGAACGAAGTCGTCTATTCAAAAGACCTGCAACTCCCACCTAAGCTGCAGCGCGTTCTTTCCAAGAGATACTAAGCAAGGCGCCCCTGTGGATGGGCACCTGTAATACATACATATATATACAAGAGAGAGAGGGAGAGAGAAAAATGGGTCAGAGCCCGAAAGTGTTTGATTTAAAATACGTTTAGGAAGTATTTAAATTGATACAGGCCAATGCAACAACATATTAGAACGACACTCTCTTGAGAAATTCTCACCTCTCTTCTAATGTGCACGCCTATCGTACTATCCTTCCCAACGGGTTATCTTATCATTTTATCATACTAACCTTCCCAATAATTTAGCTTATCTTAACTTACTCATAAGATTTCAAAACCGAACAATATCATTCTTTAAAAAGAATACTTCCAATTAGCAGCACAACTCTCGTTTTAGCTATATTAATTTATAAAGTTTCCCAGTGACATATTATACTTTCACGAAACAATTATTTACTATTTGAGTCATCAACCATGTCCTACTTATCAAATCACAGTAGGCAGTTTCAAAATTCCAAATCTCACATATATATATATATTAACTACTGGTATAATGTATATATAATAACAGCACCCCAAATAAAGCTATGGTGCGTGCATACTTCCACTATCCAAACCCCATACCACTCATATCAAGGGGAATACAAGTTTGGAATCACTCTCGAACTGTATTAACACATACACAAACCATATCGAGGTGAAGCATAGATTTCAAGTCTCTAAGAGGATGGCGCATACTCGCGTCTCTTAGGACCGTCTGAACTATCGATTCGATAGCCTGTACCAAGGATATCTATCTTCTAGGGTACAAGTCAATATCCCCCATAAAGGTCCCATCGAGATAAGACTGTCCCAGCACGGTAACCTCAAGGATAGCAAGTAGCGCGGTATGTTTTTCACATGTATATAATATATGTACACACAATCATATAAATATACCACTTTCATCATATTAATATAGGTTCCTCTCGTCACCCATAATTACAAAATTTATCCTTAATTTCACATTATTAGTATTACGTATAAGGTTTCATCTCTAACCTTACCTCGAAGGGTTTTCTCACTTATTTCGTGACACTCGTGGACTTTATTCTTCTAAGTAGAAAATCCAGTAGGTGTCATTATTATGTTTCAACGTAACTCTCTTACGCGCCTCACCCTTTAATATATCAATTTACTAACCCTAAAGTAAATATCCCAAAAATACCATTCTCGTCGAATATTAATGATCCCAACATTTGTTCATACGCACTACTGGTCCTCTATGTCTCCCAAATCATTATACTACGAATGCCCAAGAATTATATCACGACAATTCGATTTTTAAATCATTTACAAAGAGAAATAGGAGTCTGCCAGGAGGGGTCGATCGATCGAGGTTTGGGGCTCGATCGATCGAACCTTCGATCGATCGAAGCTCTATGCTCGATCGATCGATCAAGCAGGTATTTCAATTTTCTGCAGAATTGCAATTACGGGTTCTACCAATTTTCTTCATCCAAATACATGTTTTCCAACCCCAAACGTCCAAGAATTCTACTACTAACATTATAACAGTGTACCAGATGTTTCTAACGTAAGGTATGTACATATTCATCATTTAAACATGGAATTTCCACCCAAAATTACATCTAATCATCAAGAACCCTAAAATTTCCTTAAAAAGTTTTCTAACAAATCTTTCTCCAGAATTTCTTTCTTATAATCATAAAAAATTCGTGGTTAATTTCCTCTTCATGGCAAGGGTTTCCAGAATCATCATATCAATCAATATTACATGGATTTTCCTATCACAATTTGGGTTTTCTTCTACATAATTCATCCCTAATCATTCCTAAACTAATATGGAGATTGCACCAACGAAAATAGCAAGTTAAACACTTGCCTGGGATTTTCAGAAGTCTGGATTTCGGCTGATTTTGGTGTGGTTGCGTTCCCCTTCTCGTGATATACGCGTTGGTGGTGGCGGCGGTGCAAACCGGTGACTTTTTGGCCTTGAATTGCCTTGAGGGCTCTCTCCTCTCTTCTCCAATGGCCGTTCTAGGGTTCTGAATATTCTAACCCTAAATGACTAACCTAGATGGCTGATATAGGTTGCTGAATTTCGTGGGTTTAATTACCCACATATGTAAAATGACTAAAATTCCCTCCCGGGGTACTAATTAGGCCTAAAAATGCCCCGAGACCCAAACTACACCCCCGGGTACACTTTTCTGACTATCTCGACCCTTCCGGACGCATTGGCGCACTCAAAATGACCATATGGGCAACTTATAAAATATTAACTTTTTATTTCTCAAAATTTAGTCCTGACGCGACACGAGCACGTTCTGACTTAAATTTCCGAAATTGTCATTTAACTCACTCATGACATTCAATATAACCAATATAATATATTACTTTACTCATTAGTAATATTCAACAAATTTCCCATAATTATTAACTCTCGTCACGTTAATAATTATAACATAATTAATTTCCGAATTTTTATTAAATAATTTATTCACATTAAATTTAATAAATCCCCAAATTAATATAGCATAAAAATACGGGGTATTACATGCATCTCATCTCGTCTGGGACAACATAGATGTCAGCAGCAGCTTGATATTGTTCTATATGAAGGACAAGGTCAGATTTCCCATCATACTTGGGAGTCACAACAGGTGCTTTGAACTTTGATGGTGTTGGAAAATCAACAATGTCCTGGACAAAAGGTGTTCCTCGAACAAAGGTTCGTTGTAGAGGGTTCTTGGCCTTAGCTATTTCCCCTAATCTATCCTCCAGCCTCTGAATAGATCCTTTCCATGCATCATTTCCTTCCTCGGGCCTATTGGTTCGAGAAACTGATCGCGTTGAAGTGGCTTCCTGGGATTTATCTCGACGAGCAGCTGGTCGGTCATAAGACCCATCTTGACGAGCAGTTGGTCGCGACTGGGCAGATCCTTCCCTTAAATCTGATGGTCGTCGAAAACTCCTCGATGTTGCATTAAGAGGACTTTTGTTCCTCCTAGGGCCTAAACGGTCGAAAGGAGAAGCCCTACTTAACCTTTCCAATGCGCTGGTCCTTTTTGGGGAGAGGGTGACATGTTGTTCAGTATATGTGGCTCGTACTGACGAAGTTCGTCCAGGTTGATAAGAAAAATCTTCAGATTCATCATTGCGATATGAATCAGTACGCCTAGTACGCGAAGAAGGTGCACAGGTATTTCTTTGAATGCTTCGTGGTCCGGAATGGGCTGATGCACCGCCATGGAGGGTTTGGATAAGTTGCCGCATTGTTTCTTGCATGACGATCTGGCCCTGAGCCAGATCTGTCATTATTCCAGTCAAATCTGGAACAATTGGTGGAGCAGATGGATTTGGAGGGGTTCCAACGTTTCGATTGCTGGATTCAGGAATATCAGCCATTGGTAATGGATTGTTTTTTGATGAGAAAACGATTTTACCAGTCGTTTCCCACAGACGACGCTAATCTGTTGATGTAAAAAATTATATCACTCTAATAATTCAATCACAGATAAATAAATGAGACAAAAGATTTGAAAATGGTTCAGCCTTATAAGAATTGCCTACATCCACTGTTGTTTTATTGCTGAATGTTTGGGAATTCTCGATTACAAGAAATTCTGTCCTGGATTCGGTCCCCAGAGTTTGGATTCTATCCCTCAAAATGAGGGTTGTACAATGTATTTATAGCCCTGAGGCTATAATGTAAAAGGGTAATACATTAAATGATATACATATGAAAGGGTAATACATTTAATGCCCTCTTTCTGTGTGTGTCTGAATGATAATCATTTAATGAATTAGTTGAACTGTTGGTTATCCAGCTATTAATGCTTTGTTCGAGATGCAACTCGGACCGCCTAAGCTTCCTGGTATTCAAGAGTTCCTCGGAGCGTATGAGTTCCTCAAAAAGGTCTGTTCCTCGGAGCGTATGAGTTCCTTGGAGTAACATGGTTCCTCGGAGCGTGTGATCATCTCGGAAGTGCTTGTTGTTGCCATGTAGATAGCCACGTGTCTTCATATGATTGGTCCAAGTCAGCAGATTAAATTTGGTATCAACATCAACCCTTATTTTTCTCTTTCAATCCTCCATTAATGAACCTAAAAATTTCACCCAAGCACCTAAACAACATTCAAATGATAAAACTTATCATCTACACACTTGGAAACTATTTCCATCATCAAATTCCAAATCTGTCACAAAATTCAATAAAAAACCAATTCAATATTCAAGAACTCTAAATCTATCCAATTCTATAAATTTCCATGGATTGATTCGATTAAACATAGGGTTTATATGATTGTCGATATAAAACAAATTCAGATAATAATTTATTAGTTTTAAACCATGTTCATAAAGAAATCAATCACTATAAAAGGGGAGTTCAATCTAATTAACATTTAAATTAGTTCAATCTTAAATTTAAACAAATTAATCATTCAAATAAGATTTATACCATGATTATATTCAGATTTCAATAAATAATCACAATATTAACACACATACAATTATAATCATAGTCTATATATACTTGTCTCATGATTTATGGAGAAAACCCAAGCCCAATCTCCCGATTTCTGATCTTCTCTTCATGTGCCTTCTTTCTAGCCTCCTAACCTGCTTTCTAATTGTGATTTGTGATAATGAGGTTCATAATGACCCTTTACAGCCCTCATCCAACGAAATTAGGGTTGGGTTTTAATTGGCCCCCTAATAAAAGATTCAAAATAGTCTCTAAATGGTTTAAAAACTTGTTTCAATCCTATACTAATCCAATATGCCTAAATTACAACATTTTAAAGTAAAAGGAAATAATATATACATTCCACTAGCGCGATACAAAAATATACCAACCTATATAACCAATAACTCAATTATTTACTAATTGTCCCGTACGAGCCCAAATATTAATTAATTCAAGTAATTAATCATTGTGTCTTAAATCCAATTTCAAATTCGAATTAAATAACACATAACAATAAAAATGGTGACGTCTCCACTCACAACAAGCACACACCATTAATTTTATTCAATTTATTAATTCACAGAAAATAAGCTGTGTTACAATATTGGCACAATTAATTTGTACAACTTTAATGGCCTACACCAATTTCCCGTAAATAAAACTTATTCCCATTTATAACCGGTGTTTGGCCATCAAAAGCGTGTGGATTGTTGTCCACGATGCAAAAATATTGTTTATATACTGGGAGAGGTTCATTGTGCTGCTGAGGATGAGTTGATGACGAACTATCTTTTCGTGACTTCAACTCGGTCACATTCAAACACGACGTCCATTTCACATTCAAATGCCGCGCAAAAGGTGAGAAATAATTAAAAATGAGCGGTTCTACATGGCCCGCCTGGCGACCGCATTTCACAATTTTTTTTTGTTTCTTATTCTTTTGTTATAAACAAATGTTATAAAAACAGTTTTTTATATTAAAAAAACAATTTTTTAACACTTTTTTATTTATAAACAATTTTTTATATTAAATAATTTTTTTTTAAAACAATATAAAAAAAATAATTTGCTGAATGTGGGTGGCGTCAGCGGCACAAATTAATCACAATATTTTTTTAATAAAATACCGTGAATAATTAGTGCCGCTGACGCGGACCCACAATTAATCGCGATATTTTTTTCAATAAAATACACATTCAACAAGCGATGTGGGTCCGTTCCAGCGGCACTAATTAATCGCGATATTTTTTTCAATAAAATATCGCGATTAATAAGTGCCGCTGGCGCGGACCCACATTTAACAAATGATGTGGGTTCGGGAATGCTTTTAACAACAAATGATTTTTTTTTAATTTTAATAAAAATTGTTTACTTTAAAAAAAACTATTTTTTTATACTAATAGAAAACTGTTTTTTTTTGTTATATAAAAAATTATTTTTATATTAATTATTAAAAACATAAGAATAAGAAACTGACAAAAAGAAAAAAAAAGCTATTTTTTTAATATAAAAATTATTTTTATATTAATTGTTAAAAGTCAAAGAGTAACAAAAATAAATAAAGGAAAGTGTAATGCGGTCGCCAGCGTACCCTTATGCGGTACATATAAAGTTTATCATTAAAAATTGAATAATGCTACACACACCAACTCTTAGTACCAATCTAGTACCGAATGTGCTTTAAATACATTGTATCATAGTGGGCTCCACACTTTAGATGATAAAATCTACATTTTGATAAATACATTTAAAACAAATTCAATATTAAATTCGTACTAAGATTAGATGCAGGTATCTTTACTCTTAAAAATTTAGAAAAAATTGAAAAGGCGATAAAGACAAAAAAACGCTAGCGTGATAATAGAAATGACGCAAGGGTAGTGTGAAGTTTGTTTATTCCTAATTTGATCTTGAATTTGGTCTCGTGATTATGAGCCCAAATACAGACTAATTCCATAATTAATATTACTAAACTTTTTACTAAATTTGAAAAAAAGTTGAGAGAGAAAACGAAAAGTAAAAGGGACAGGCGTGAAAGCTATCCCGCATAAAATCCATCCTGAGGTGTGTCACTCTATTTTGGGTCTAGTGAGAGAGAAAAGAACATAGGCAGATATGTTACTGGGACCAACGCTCCGTCTCTTCCTCTTCACCTTCTCCTCTTCAAGATAATGAGTAGAGCCTCTCCCACTCCCATCTTCTTCTCACCAGAAGAAGAACATGGCATCCTTTCTTCTCGATGGCCTCTACTGTGAAGAAGAACACTTCGATGAAGATCTGGGTTTTGAAAATCACTTTGAAAACTCTAACAACAACCCTCTTCCTCTTGCTTTAACCCAAAATGACCTTCTTTGGGAAGATGATGAGCTTGTTTCTCTGTTATCTAAAGAGCAAAAGACCCATTTCGATTTGAGCTCTGATGGGTCTTTTTCTTTTATGAAAACAAGAAAAGAGGCCATTGAATGGATGTTGAAGGTGGGTTCTCATTTTGGGTTTTCTGTAATAACCTCTGTTTTAGCTGTTAACTACTTTGATAGGTTCCTATTAAGCCCTTGCTTTGAGAGTGATAAACCTTGGATGGGTCCACTAGCTGCTGTTGCTTGTCTTTCCATAGCTGCCAAGGTTGAGGAGACCCAAATGCATCTTCTGTTAGACCTCCAAGTATGTAATATACAAAATATTTCATTGTTTGTGGAAAATGTCTATTTGTATAATTTTGGGCATTTTTATTTGTTTTCTTGTGTTTAGGTGGAGGAATCAAAGTTTGTTTTTGAGTCTAAAACTATAATGAGAATGGAGCTTTTGGTGCTGTCTACTCTTCAATGGAAGATGAATCCAGTAACCCCACTTTCATTTATAGATCACATCATAAGGAGGCTTGGATTGAAAACCAACCTGCATTGGGAGTTTTTAGGGAGGTGTGAGAGCCTCATTGTATCTATCATCACTGGTAAGCATGATTAATTTGCTTTTAATTCATTGTACATTGTACATTGTAATATGGAATGACTTCAATCAAGTTATTTTCTTTAGTTTATCAACAGATTAAGCTATGAGGTAACCATTGTTGTAATCTAGTATATATAATATATGGTCATAGGAAAATTAGTGGGGTAGGTGAGATTTTCAATTGAACTATCTTTTTTGTTTGTTATCTCATTTTGATTGTATATTGAATATAGATACAAGGATTGGGTGTTATCTTCCATCTGTGATAGCCACTGCAACAATGATTTTTGTTATCAAGGAGCTTGAGCCTTGTAATGCCTTGGAATATCAGAATCAGCTTATGGGTGTCCTCAAAATCAGCAAGGTTTGTGGTTCACTTACATATGAATTTCTTTTTATTATACAATTTGATAGTTTGAGTTTGATTACAAAGTTTATAGATGTTCAAAGATAGTTGATAGAGATGAAAACATAGGGGAAAAGAGATGAGGGGGTGTTAAGAAACTGTTCTTTCTGTAGAAAATGAGGAATAGATGGATCACTTGTCGCATTTAAGACCATGTCTCCACTTCCCATATACTATATTTGCAAATTGCAATCAAGAACAACAAGAGTAAAAAATAAGTAAACTTGCACATCTTCATTGATAATAATATAATCCAATAAAACACACCCTTCATTACATTAAATTTATTCCAATTTTCCTGTTTAGTTCTTGATTGTGAAATATTACAGGAGAAAGTAGATGGCTGCTATAAACTCATCCTTGAGCTATCAAAAATTAACAATCATGAGCAATACCAATCCCTCAAGCGCAAGTATCAGTGTATTCCTGACAGTCCCAATGGTGTCATCGATGCATATTTCAGCTGCGATAGCTCTAACGATTCTTGGACTGTGGCATCATCGGTTTCATCTTCACTAGAACCTCTATTTAAGAAGAGGAGAGCTCAGGATCAACAGATGAAATTGGCTACACTGAATCGTATCTCTGTGGGTGCGCTTAGCAACTCTCCTTGATCTCTCAGTATCTCGGTTATCTACTATTTTAGTAATGGTAATATAGGATTTCTCTTTTGCATATTAATTGCTAAATGTGTTGTTGAGGCCCAATTATGCCAACCCATGTGATGGATTGGATAGATATAATTATCATATTAAACTCACTCCACTGCCTCTTTTATTGAGGATGGTGATGAGATTGAAAAGAGAGATTGGCGAAGTTTTTCTCTTTTGCTTCTATAATGTTTCTCCATCAATCATCATGTGATCAATCCGAATTTGAACATTATTGTCAATGGATATTAAGTTATTAGTGCAACACATCCTTTTTTATCTACATATTACTACAACTGTCTGCAGCTAATACATCATTATTACTTGGGTTGTTGTAGAATCATTGATATAGATGGCTGTGCTGAACTTTTATTTCTTATGACAAATTGAGGGTTTATGATAGATGGACAGGTTGGCACAGGACTAGGTTGTTAACTGGTTTCAAATTTTGATGAATAGATGTCTTGACAGAACAAACTGTCGGCTTGTTGAAATTTGGTTTTGTTCCATTGGACTTTTGTTACTAGTTTGACCTTGTTGAAAGAAAGCCACACACAATCAGTACTCTAGTTAAATTAAGAGACTTTTAGGACGTCCTGGTCTCGATTATAGGTGGGAAGGTAAAGGGAAAGAAAGGATAATAAGGAGTTATAAACTTTCTATTATCTTTCCCTTATTTTTATTTGGTAGGAAAGGGGGAAATTTTGTGTTTGGTAGGAAGAAGTAAAATATGCATGTTTACCAATTATATCTCTAGATTCAAATACTTTGATCTATTTAGCATGTTATCACTTTTCCTTCATTTCATTCTCTTATTGCCCCTCCCTCCCCCTCCCCACCCATCCCTTTCCAAAAAAATAAGATAAATGAATATATAAAGAAACAAATAAAAGGGAGTACAGTTGTATTGTCTGCTGTAGAAGAGAAAAACTAATAGTACTATAAAGCTAATCTAAGCTTGTAGTGAAATATACAATCTGATCAACAAAAGTTGATTAACCATACAGGAATAGTTCAATTATTGTCAAGTGTGTACAATATTTCATCTATTCATATGTAAGTAGTTATTTAGCTAGAGCAAAGACTCAACCAATGACTACTCAAAATAGATGACACTTGTTCAGGGTCTAATATCCCATAAGATTCTCTGGGAATTTTGTGTAGTGGTCTAGTATCCCATAATATCCCGATGTTCTAAAAGCCGTTAGGCGGCCCTCGGCCGACCAAGGGCCTTCTAGCCTGTAGGTGGCTAGACGTCCTTCTAGATGTTTTTTTTTAATATGCATACATACCCTCTAACAAAATTATTCAACTAGTATTAATGTCTTATTAGAACAAAAATAAGCTTGGGTATTAATAATATACTAAGCAACGATTAATAAAAATAATATGCAGCAATTACAGGGATTACAAAGATTAAATAATTCAGAAAAACAACTTAAAAAAAAATGTTCTAAAAAAATTAAAAACAGCTTTTAAGAAAAACAACTTAAAAAAAACACCTTTTGGTCTTCCAGCATATTAAATAGCCTTCTTGCATATTAAACGACTGTTTAAATCCAACACTTTTTGAAGCTATTTTTCCAATAAAATTATGAGGTCCATCACATTCTACCTTCTAGGTGGCCTTCCAGACCTTTTTTTTTAATTATGGTTATCTTCTAGTGCATAATTTTCACAAGAAATGAAGAAAAATTATATGGGAACCCTATTATCTATCATCTTGATCTTCAGCTTCATAGTTCTCTTAGCTCCTTTGTAAGCAATTCATATGATACTTTTATAGAAATGATATTGTTTGTATCCCTATTGACTTAGGGATTTGATAGCTTTATTTGTCGTGCCAAAGAAGGAATTTTTCTCAATTTTTAACTTTTGGGTGTATTCGATACTATTTTTTTGTCTTGATTTTTTGTTTCATGCTTAATTATGTTTTTTTTGTAGCGCATAATTTTCACAAGAAATGATGAAAAATTATATGGGAACCTTATTATTTTGTCACCTTGTTTTTTGGCTTCATAGTTCTCTTAGCCCATTGACAAGCAATTCATTTGATCCTTTTACAATATTGATATTGTTTGTATTGCTATTGAACTTATGCATATGTTTTGTATTGCTATTGAACTTATGTATATGTTTGATAGCTTATTTGTCATGTCAAAGTCTGTTACAATTTTCAACTTTTGGGTGTATATTGTTAATCAAAACTGTTTTGTGACCAAAATAAAGATATAATCCTATATGTTATATCGAGTTTATAACAGATTTGTCATGATTTTAGCAGGTTTTATCTTCATGTTATCACATATTTTTAATTATGTTGTATAACTATGATCAAACACTAACCTTTGCCCATTGTTAGTGCGAGGAATATGACTTGAGTGCTCCTTTGAATTGTTCCTTAGAACGTCGTGAAAACAACCCGAATTATGGCTAGTAATGTGCTGAGAATTTTGAGAAAATATGAAAAAGTGAATCTTGGATTCTCTCCCACCTTAGATAATTGTGTGTTATGAGATAATCCTAGATGGTGCAAGACTACTTTATATATAAAGGGAAGAGCGTCGAAAATTCTAGTTAAAATCGATCTATTTTCAAGGCTTTTACTAACTATCAAGTGGCTTAAAAATAAGAACAAATTCAATCCCTTAATTTTTGAATCTATCAAGTGCTTAATTAATTATCTGTGATATTTATAAAGACCACATAAATGGGGAATTCTAAATTTCAAAATGTAATATAAATGAAATTAAAAAATTAATTTCCAACTCTAGTTATTAATTTCAACAGTCTTCCATTTGTTCTTAATAATCATATCTTTATAATTAGATTAAGTACCATTAGGTGCACAATAAGTGATAAATATAGTTTGCCAAATCAAATGATTTATGTATATGAGTCATGGGGATTTCATGCTATTCTAGAGTATAGTTCATTTCATGTACTACTACATCAAAGTTTTATTCAACTAGGCGTTTAATATTGGGTGTCGTAATTGCCTCATAATGTCCTTTTGAATAAATGGCTATTTCTATCAAACAATAAATTATAATCACATGCATGCATTCATAAGAGATAAAATATGATTTTTAAGATCATGTTTTGCTTTCATTCCTTTATAAAGCCTTGTAGCTGTGCTAAGTAGACTTTTTTTTAAACTTTTATTCAGAAAAGCCGTTTTCACATCCATTTGGTGCAGCTCCAAATCATAATGAGCCACAAATGTTAATATGATTATTAATGAGTCCTTTGATACTAGAGAGAAGGTCTCATTATAAGCAATGCTTTCTCGTTGATCAAAACCTTTGTTGACAAGTCTAGCTTTATGTAGTTGACATTACCTTTCGAGTCAAGTTTGGTCTTAAAGATCCATTTCCACCCGACTTGTTTTTTCCCTTCTGGCAATTCGACCAACTCCCAAACTTCATTATCATTCATAGATTTATTTCTTCATTCATGACATTGATCAATTTATTTGAATCATCACTACTTACAACTTTTTCCATAAGAAACTGGATCATTAATATTCCCTATGTTAAATTCGGCGGCTTGAAGGTATACCACATAATCATTCGGAATTGCTTATCTCCTTTCTCTTTGAGATCTTCTTAATGACACTTCCTATGGTGCTTCAACAGGTTCATTGGTTATAGTCTCGTCATATGTTTGTTCCGTTGGTTGATCATTCACTTGTTATTCATTGTTATTGATTTGGTCAATGATCGGTTCAATGACAATGTTAGGAACATGTACGTTATGAACTTGGGATATAGGAATTCGTACCCTAACTTTTTGAATGTTTTCCTCCCTTTCTTTTACACTCCCACTGACTTCACCATCTTCAATGAATTTAACGTTTCCAGTTTCTATTATTCTAGTTGTATGATTAGGACATTAGAATTTATATCCCTTTGACTTTTCTGGATACCTAATGAAATGACAAGATAATGTCTTAGGATCGAATTTCTTTTCTTAAGGGTTATAAATTCTAGCATCCACTGGGAATCCCCATACACGTAAATATCTTAATTTGGGTTTCCATCATTTCCAAAGTTTAAAAGGGGGTTTTGAAACTGACTTATTAGGAACGCGATTTAAGATGCGCACACCGGTCATTAGAGCATGTGTCCAAAAAAATATAGGCAATTAAGTCCTACTTATTATACTTCTAACCATCTCTATGAGGGTACGATTATGCCTTTCATCTACACCATTTTCCCAAGGTGATTTTGGCATTGTGAATTGGGCGCAAATACCTAATTTTCTAAGGAGTTTAGCAAAAGAGCCAGGGTGTTTCCCCGACTCATTATATCTACCATAATATTCATTGCATCTATCAGACCTAACAATTTTCACATTTTTGCCTAGTTGTCTCTCAACCTCATTTATGTATATTTTAACAACATTCATAGATTGAGATTTATCATGCAATAAGTACAACATGCAATAACGTGAAAAATCATCAGTAAAAGTGATAAAATATTTTTCTCCACCAATAGATGGAACATCAAAAGGTCCACATATATCTGTATGTATTATTTCAAGTAGCTAGGTGCTTCTTGTGGCTCATTTCTTTGTACATTTGGTATATTTTCCTTTAATACAATCCACACACACATCATAATCGGCCCAATCCAAGTTATGGATAATTTCATCTTTAATAAGTCTTTCAATTCTTGGCCTGGATATGTGCCCCAATCGTTTATCTCACAAATAAGTAGATTTTTCATTATTTAGTGTTCGTTTCATACCAACATTAGGATGCAGGGTTACAAGGGACTTAGAAAAATTCTTTTCAAGATTTAACTAATATACCCCATCCAAAACTATTATTCTTAAATTCAATTGCAAAACCTTCTAAAGCAAGTTTGGAAACTAATATTAAATTCCTAGAAACAGAGGGAACATAAAAAGTTTCTTGCAAATCTAAAATAAAACCAGAACTTAAAATTAAGCGAAAGAGTCAAATAGCTTCTGTTTTAGCCTTTGCTTTATTGCCCATGTAGAGAAAATGATTATTTGGATTTATTTTGTGGATCGTAATGAAGCCCTGCATCGAATTAGAAACATGACACATAGAACCATAATCAATCCACCAAGTGTTAGAAAGAACATTAATAAGGTTTGATTCGAAATAAAATAAAATAAAAGGCTTACCCTTTTCCTCGAACCAGGCGTTTCGTTTATGACAATCCTTCTGGAAATGACCCTTCTTACAAAAGTGACATTTGTTATTCTTTTTATTCTTCACAACAAATGAAGGTTCAGCTTGTTTAGACGATCCATGACCTTTCTTAATTCTCTTTCCAGTCTTCTTTTTAAAATCAGCTCCTTTGGTCATCAGATATGCCACCTGTACTTTAGAAACATGACCATTCTGTTGCTTGAGTCTTCTTTCCTCTTGTACTAACGTGCTTTGCAAATCATTTACATTCCACTTGTCTTTAATAGTGTTGTAGTTGATTTGGAAAGGCCAATACTCAGGAGGTAGGGAGTTTAGGACGAATTGAACGAGAAAAAACTCGTCCACTGTCATGCTCAAAACTTGAAGTCTAGCAGCCATATTGGTCATCCATATAATGTGTTCATTCATGATTCGAGTGCCATCTAACCTCATAGTGGTCAGGCCAGCCATCAATTTTTCGACAAGGGACTTGTTAGCAGTGTGAAAGCGTTCCTTTATGTTGTTCAAATACTCTTTCTCTTTCGTAGTTTAAGGTAGGGAGGTCTTAATGTTAGCAGTCGCGCACATTGGTATAAACATAAGGTCCAACCTGTTGGATCGAGACCATACTTCATGGACAACAATTTCATCCTCGCTACTGTTTTCAGTAGTAGCAGCGGGTTTATCACACATAATTGCCATGTCTTGAGAACCCCCACGCTAAACTCAATTTTCTCATTCCATTAAGAGAAATTAGTTCCATCAAATTTGGCTTAGGATTGAGCATGCGAATAGAGGTTTAGGAGAACTGCAAATAATAATAATGTTCACTTATTAAAAAAATATAACAATAATTTGTAATGGTTGAATATTGAATTGTTGACTTAATATAATTTGGCAGATTTGTTAAATAGTCCAAACATTATGAAATCTCTATTGGTCATCACATAATATTCAGATTTTAAAGATATACTACCTTAATTCATTTATCATGTTCCCAAAATTTTGGCATCTGTGTTTGTTGCCTAAAGATTTTCATACCATGATAATGGACTTAATGTCAACTATTCAATTTTCACAAACAGGTCTAGCGTTGTTTAATCCAGATATTAGCATGTGTTTTGCCTTAATCTAATTTTATAACGAACATTAGAATTAACTAAATGATTATAAGCTTAATATTTTCATATATAGCCTCAACCCGCGTTTAGCTTTCGACTTGACTTAAATGAATATTTACTTATAAGTCTTTATAAATATATATTAATGTCAATCATATACTGTGTTGCAACAACCATAATCATATATGAATATTAAATGACTATAACAGTCCATATGATGAAACAACTACTTAAAAATGCAAGAAATAGTGAATTTTGCAAAAAAAAAAATGGCAAATTTGAGTATTTTGCCAAAAATGGCAAATTTGAGTTTTCGCCATAGACTCGAAGTAAAACATTTCAGAAAACCAATTTTTTTGCAGAACGTCAAAATCAATTTTCTGTCAAAAGTTACAAGCCTTATTACCCAAAATTGCGAAACGGGATTTTGAGGGCCTTACCAGCCCCGAATCGCCGAAAAATACGTTACATCACGACCTAAAGTCGTGAAATTTGATCGTTGACACGTTTCCAGTCAACCCACTAAGTTTCAAGAAAACCGGACACTAAAATTTTGAAAAACACTATTCATTGCGAAAAAGAAAAAAAATTCTACCCCAAATTGTTTTGCCCTAATTCGTTGTTTTCACTTAATTGGACTTAAAAATATATTTTCTTCATATCATAATCTTCGTAAGCATTTTTCAGAATACTTTAAATACATGAATCATATAAATCAAGCATGGTACAGATTAGGGTTATAACACATTAAGGGGCTATAATCAGGGTACACAAAACAAGGATTGTTTATATGCAATTTCGTACTCAATTTCACATAGGTATGATAACTTATAATTTTAATATACTAATAATATATATCAGATTCATATTAGTCCTAAAACTAGTCCAATATATTCTCTAAAATGCTATTATACATAAGGTTTAAATTTTGTAATTTTTCATGTGATCTAATATGTTATTCCAGAATTCCAAAATTTTAGATTTTGAGCATACTATTGATCTATACCGTTATAAGCAAATTTTGTATATGGATAGCATGAGATTGTAAATCTTAAGTTCTCATACCACATATTAATCATAACTATTTTGTGACAAAAATAAAGATATAATCCTATATGTTATATCAAGTTTATAAAAAAACCGTTTTGTCATGAATCCATTATGTTTTATCTTCATGCAATCACAGATTTTTAATTATGATGTATAACCATGATCAAACACTAACCTTTGTCCATTGCTAGTGTGAGGAAGATGCCTTGAATGCTCCTTAGAATCTCTTGAAAATCCCAGAATTATAGCTAATATGTGCCGAGAATTTTGAGAAAATATGAAAAAGTGAATTTCGAATTTTCTCTCCTACCTTAGATAATTGTGTGTTATGAGATAACCCTATACGGTGCAACGCAACTCTATATATAAAGGGAAGATGGCCGAAAATCCTATTCAAAATAGACCTATTTTCAACGCTTCCACTAACCATCAAGTGACTTAAAAATAGGAACAAACGCAAGCCATTAATTTTTGCATTTATCACATGTCTAATTAATTATCTGATATTTATCAAGACCATATAAATGAAAAATTCTAAATTTCAAAATTTAATATAAATGAAATTATAAAATTAATTTCTAACTCTAATTATTAATTCCAACATATATGCTACCATTTTTTCGCCTCGAAATTTTTTTCCCACTTAAGCTAAAATGCCACTAGCCAATACACACTTTTATGAATCACGGAAGAAAACCCGAACTTTATAATTTTTTTACAACTAATCCTTTGTATGTTCAAATAACCCCATATGTATTTTGTTGCAAATATGTTTTTGTATACTTCGGTGAGGTTTTTGAAGGGTTTTATTACGTATACTTACTCTTAGTATCAATTAAATACCGATTATATTTTAAATGATTATATAAAAATATAAACTTTATATATTAAAATATAAGTTCCATAATAATATAATACATTTAAAGCACGATCAATACTGAATTAACACTGAGAGCTTTTGTTTGGAGCACTCTCCATTAATCAAATGAATGAAGTACTGGGTCATGCTTCTTCTACTCAGAATTTGGTTATGTTTGATACAAAGCAGCATACTGTCTCAGTCATTATGATTCACAAGAAAGAATGAGAGTTGTCAATGGACAGCTAACGAAGTTGGTCCCACGCAATAATTTTGGAATGATACGATGCATATGAATATGATGGTTAATTTCACTTTAAACTCCATGTTACCTTTCCCGTAAATTAATTAAATTGTTTTTATAACATTCACTCATGATTCAAATTGACTAACAAAAATTACAAAATAATAAAAATGGGTGCTAAAAAAATAACAACTCTCCCAAACTACACCTGCTCCCCAACACCACATAAATCGTGCCATGTTTTTTTTTTTTTGGCCTCCGGTCCACCACTATTTTTTGTGCATTAAGTTCTCTCTTCTTTAATGTATTTCCAATTTTTAGAAGTATATAAAAATAAATGGTTATTTGGAACTTGGTCTTCCCTAATTCTTTGATATTAATTTTGCCCCCCCTCATTTTTATTTCTTGGGGTTGATGCCAAAAGTGTTGCAAAATTATTTAAGAATTGTTTTTCGTGACATTTTATTTCGCTAAAAGTCATTTTGGGGTTCAAATCCCAAGAAGTGAAAATAATGGGGGCCAAAATCAATATCAAAGAATTGGTGGGGGCAAACTCAAAATAACTCTAAAATAAATTTGTAAAGTTTATATGAATTTTTATTTATTTTTTAGAAAAAATGTAATTTGTACATGAAATTTTATAATATACACACAATTTTTTGTAATATATAGTTGTTAAGTTTGTATATAACCAAACTTATAAGGTATACATCAAGGGTCGAGGGACTTTAGTGCCAAAAAAATATGTAATTGGACTAGAAAAAAAAATAGAGGTGTTAACTCATGCACCTCTGGTGCTAAATGTTTGGAACATAAAACATATTTAGTGAGAGCCCTCTACTCTTTTATAGTAGACCAAACTACCCATTGCCATAACTAATACACTATTAATTCCTTTTTTCTTTTTACCTTAACCCATTTCATGTCTCCGCTGACTTTATGAAAAATCTCCTTCGACATTTCAGCGACACTTCGACGGCGCCGACGACATTCCAATGACACTCTGGGAACACTCCATTGGCTTCGGTAGCGCTTCGTTAGCATGTCAACGACATTCCAGTGGCACTTTAGCGGTTCTGATGGCACTTTGATGACACTTCGGTGACACCTTAATGACTCTGACGAGTACCCGACGACGTATAAGTGACTTCGACGATGCCACGACTCTCTCATATATTTGACCCATTTTGTTTAAAATAGCAAAAAAAATAAATTATTTTGAGTTGATTTTTTTATAAGTCTCTTGAAATGTTTAAACACCATACAAAAGTAAAAAATAAATAAATAAATATTTTTTGATATTTTAAAAAAATCACCCATTTGAGGTGACTCGTTGGAGATCCCCCCCCCCCTCTCTCTCTCTCTCTATATATATATATAGTGTTAACCATCACCCAACCATACTTAAGTATCTAGCACGCTCTCATGAAAACTAATTTTTATGGTATTAGTACTTGCTAGAGGGGTTCAATATAACATATTTCGAAATTAAATATAACATATTTCACAATGCTCTTGTAAAATAATGAGACATAAAGAGGATTTAAAGGGAGAGATAACTTTTCATTTCAATGTGTTCCGAAACTCAATGAATATCGCCTTATTTATAGAACATGGTGAGGCATCCCAAAAGACACATCCAGGGAATTTTTGTGAACATCCACAAAAATACATATTTTCAACACTCCCCTTTGGATGTACATAATATACGCCATCAAATGAATGTTACCTCATTAAAATCTTACTAGAGAAAAAGCACGTGGAAAAAAACCAAACTCCTTAAAATCTTACTAGAGAAAAAAGCATATGAAAAAAAACAAAGTGAAGGAAGAAGAGTACAACTTTTATCATCATCGAATTAGCGTTGGGCTTGATTGATGCTGCTCGTTAAAACCTTTACTTGAAAACCCCAATGAAAAAAAATTAGCTAAAGGAGAAAGGGTACAACACGCACATATGTCCCAAAAAGGCTTTATTTCTTATTCTCCCCCTGATAAGGTGCTCCCATTGATTAGCATATCTCAATTCGTCTGTTGGTGAAGTTGCCGCATTCCAATCCCATGAACAAGCTTCTGGAATGTTTGGTAAACAAATCAACTAGATTGTCACTTGAGCGCACTTGCTTGACTTTAATCTCATTTATCAAACCTTTTGAAGAGACTCACGCCTCTAAAAAGTCTCCTCCACAACATGAGAATAAAAAGATTTTGAAGCTTCCTAATGACAAACTGTAACATATTGTGTAAGAGTGCCATTTTGCAAGAAGAAGGGACATTTGAAGGGTTTTTGCTGTAAGCTTCATAAAGCCAAACTCACCAAGAAACCCCATGTTAAAATGGTGATGATATTTCTACACTACAACATGATTTTAAAACCCTTATGAATTCATTTTGTCTAACAATGAGAAAAATTCTAAAACTAAATTTTTTGAATAAAGTGTGAAGGATTTAGGTAAGAATATCGAGACTAAGTCCAGTGGAAAATATTTTTGGGCACAAAAGAAATAAGTTAAATGTCTTGTTTTTCAGCCTCTTTGGTTACACAGATGCTTCACAATGGTATTTTGATTGTGGGTGTTTTAGGCACATGACCAACAATAAGTCTATTTTTTTCAAAAATCATTGAAGACAAAATCGGTATGGTTACTTTTGGGGATGGAAGTATGTATAATGTATTATGAAAGGAGGATGTGTCAGATATATAGAACATTAGGTTGGGTCATGTGAAATTTAAGGGTCTTAAAAAACCTTTTAAGAATGAACTAGTTCTCAATTTACCTCATTTTATGTCGACTTATTCCCGCATATATGGTATTTGTCAAATGGGCAAACAAATTTGTAATTCACATAAGAAGTCTAATGTGATATGTACCCATAGAGTTTTAAAGATTTCACATAAACCTCATGTGTTCAATTCATACGAGGATTATAGGTGGTAAGCGTTATGTCCTCGTAATCATAGATGACTATCTAAGTTCACTTTTATAAGATTTTTATGTAGTAAGACCAATAATAAGGAGTTATTTATTTTGAAGTGTAAAAAATCCAAAATGAGAAAGGTTGAACTATCGTTAGAGTCCATAGTGATCACGTAAGAGAATTTGAGGGAACTGGTATCCCGGAATGGTATAGTGATGTAGGAATACACCATGAATTTATTGCCCCTAACACACCTCAATGGAACGAGATTATTGAATGGAAAAATAGAACAATCCAAGAAATGGAACGGTCCATGTTGATAGGGAGAAGGTGTTCTTAAGAGGTTTTGGGAAGAGGTAGCGAACTTATCATATCATACCGTGAACCGAGTTTATATGAGATATGGTACCAACAAAACACCTATGAGATTTAGAAAGATAAGAAACACACTCTCATATTATGCAGTCTTTGGAAGGAAATGTTATATAATCAAGGACCAAAACTCTTTGATTAATATTGACCCTAAGAGTGACATTGTGATCTTTCTCGTCTATTAGATATATAGTCGTGCCTACCACGTGTACAATTATGTTTCTCAAAAGATGATAAAGTACGAAACGTTGTCATCGACGATAACGGCTCATTTGCATTTAATGAGGATAATTGTAAAAATAAAGTTTTCGTATTTTCTTATGTAGAGCAAGGAACCGAAGAAGAAACGAATGATTGTGTAGAGGTGCCTACACCACCACATGTGCTTGTTGAAGTGGATAACCCATATCATTGGCTAAGAAATGATTATTATGCTTCCAAAGTCATTGGAATTCCTAATTTTGGAGTTAATACCCGTTATCTACTTCATAAAGAAGTTAAACTTTGGTGTTATAATTCTACTCTATGATTCTTATATAATGAGCTTAATTCTTCCTCTGTTTTGGCTGGGCCTCATTTTAACACTTTGGAGATATAAAGGCGTATTGTGGAGATTCGATTCTCCAATGTTGTCCTTTCACAAATGGTTATTGTTACTACCATTCTGTCAGATAATCCCTTTAGGGATTTGGAGAGCCTTATCCAAAATGATTTGGATATTGTTTATAACTCCTTTCCACTAATTTCTTCTGTAAGTGAAGATGATATAACTTTAGATCTGCTCTAATCATTTTCTCACTTTTCCCTTGGATTTTGCTGAAGGGTCATGCGTTGGATAATTTTCTTTAGGCCATCATGACTATCCAACACTTCAAAGATGTTCTCCCCTTTCCTCAAGCCCAAATTTCCTTATTTCTCAAGATTTATTCCTCTTCTTTCGGGAGGTTGAGGCAATATGCGGCTGACTTCGAAGACCATGACCGTAGGATGGGCATCTAGGCAGACTTATTTGTAAAATCCAACTATGATTTAAAGGACTGGATGGAGTTCTCATTGGTTTATCACAACCTCAATGATCTTTCTTTTGAAAAATAGTCCTTCGTTATGATATACATTATAAGGATGTAAAGGGCCAGATTCGAAGGCTGAGGGGAGCCCATCCCTTCTTTTTGAAAGTGGCAAAAGAGCTTGCATACTTGGATGTAGAGAAAGAATAAATTCTCTATTTATGGAGTACCTTCTACAAGCATGTTACCTATGCATTTTCTTATTATTGTATAGTTCGAAGAGGCTAATACTCCCTTGTTGTTTTGTTCTTTTATTTTTTGTGAATGTCTTTTGGTTATTAATGGAAGCATTTCATTTGTTTTGAATGCTTATGTATGGTTTCTTTTCTATCAAACCAATTGCATTATTAATCTATATTTTAGATTGACATAATTATGGGATTTAACCAATTTTAATTAATTATGGCTAAATAAACATTTCAGCCACTTTGAACATAAAACCAAACATGGTATATTAATTTAAGACTTTGAAAATCCTTAAACTGGTTAAGACTCAAGTTATTCATATGCATGAATATTTATTGGCACTAGATCCACGAAATCTCATAGCACATGTAGAACCATCCAAATGATGACACATAGTTGCCAAAATGGATAATTTATTTAAATGTGAACAACTTTTTGTGATTAATTTTAGCCAATGCGTTTGTCTTATCTTGGGATAGACATCATCTGATTTCTGAGCTATTTTTGGTCATTATTGTACTAAAACCAATCATAAGAAATTTTTGGAATTATGTAGCCACCAAACATGTTGAATGTCTCCCCACTTCCCCATAACTTTACCTTTTGGAGGGAAACTTGTACAAAGCCACGCGTTGAGGCCCAATTAGCTCACTTTTGCATTTCAAATGGCGTTAAGCTATAAATCTCATTTCTTTTCTTATTTTATTTTCACCATTCACTTTTCTCTAAGAAAATGCTTAATCTTCCAATATTCTCTCACTTTCCTCACAAATATTTCACCATCAATGGTGTCCAACTTTGTAGAAGTCAATGAGTTCCTTTCAATTGATGAAATCTTCAACCGACTCATGACTGATGCTTCTATTTTTATAGGGATCATTGTTTGTCCCATTAAATCCTCAAGCGTGATACCATTTACTAATGTGGGTCCTTATTTCGTGCAAGAACTTCGATTGTTTGAAACTCCTTATTACTCTATATTTGGGAACCATACTCGTCCTGTTCAAAGAGTTGATGAACTCGAAACACCTCCTATCTTCAAGTTCATATTTTGGCCCATAATATTGGATAAAGAGTGGGTCACATGGGTAAACATAGAAGTTCAGTATTTTTGATGCCGTTAAATTGAGTTTGCAAAATATCAAATTCGACCCCTTTGTCATCTCAAGCACTATTTTTGTTTTTAAACGAGGTTTCAACTAATTCAAATTCAATTTTAGGATGGATAGTGCCGCTATTTTTGATGTTTTCTAGCTGATTGGCTTTAAGTCTTTGAGAGAAGAAGTTTGTTTGGCTTACTCTACAAGAGTTGATCTGAGCTTGTTGAGGATCCTTTCAATGCCAAACAAGATGGGCCATTATGGGTTCTTCAAATGTGGCTACATGTATATTTTTCAAAGATTGGTCATATTAAATATAAATTTACTCTCAGCCATTATTATGATTATTATTGAACTAGGATAGGGAATAAAAGATTTAAAGATCTTATCACTATGTTTAGAAGTATGTCTAGTGATAGACTAAGAACTCTATGCCTAGTGATATACTAAGAACTATTTTGTATCCTTTATTCGAATACATAAAGTCATTATTTTGGCTAGTCCTAATTTTAAGGGATCCTCGTAAAGCACCCCAAGTTGATATTTATTGATATTTTTTTAATCCATAAAGATATATATTATGTAACTTCACCTCCCACTCTCCCCATTGACAAATAATTTGGGGAAATATATTTGCCTACTTAATTTGCAAGGCAATTTGATTTTTACCAATATATTCCCATTCCTATGAGAGGTCAAGTCAATCCTTATGAGTTCCAGAGGACTTCTTAGCTTCCTAAGGCAACCATTTTGCACAACATAACTGAGTATCATAGGCTTCGAAGGACTTTAAGCATAACAGAGGCTTAGTTTAAAATCGACGTGACTCTATCTTTCAAGGACTGGTGGTCTAGGTACATTAAATTACTCTTAAGACAATTTCGAGTAACTATTAGACCTTTAAAGCCTTCTTCCTCCGATAAGGCTTTAACAATCTCTTATAAATCTATTTTCAGTTTATTTTGGCCTTGATTAAACCATTTTATTACCTTATAGATTCTCCTCTTATTGAGGATTATCCATCTTCCACAAAGAAGAAACTCACTCCTAAGGTAAAGGAAGCTTTAGAAGAGGATATTTCTAGAGAAGCTAAGGAAGAGGAGCATGTTCCTCTTATGAGGATCAAGAGAGAAAATTCCTCTTATTATAATCCTACTAGTGTCTCTTTAAGCACATATGAGCCTACCATTCTTGCTATTTGTTATCCCAAATTGGGAGACGAAAGAAGAATAATGCTAGGAGGACTATTATTGCAATATTGTTGGAAGGTAAGTTAGTTTTTCTTTTATAATGTTTCAAAGTTATTCAGTGTGATTTACACCACTAACCTTGACTTAGAATTTCCTTTTTCTTCATAATAGACTCTGTCGAGGGGATATAAATCCCCCTGGAGCTCATATGTCACCACTACCAATATCTCCAATTGATGAGCCCGTGGTTAAGCCTATTAGTATCTCTGACTCTCCACTTGGTCTTCCTTTAATCCAGTTATGGATAAAGAAAAAAAATATAAGATAGTGCATGTCCCTACGCCTTTGCTCTTGACAGAAGGGGAAGAAAGTGAAGCCTCAGGCTCAAAAGAGACAAAGTTATCGGAGAATCCTCAAATAACTGCCATTAATTCAATAAATCCTATCGAATCTTCCTTTCCTAGAGTTATTGATGCCTTAAACACTTCTCCATTAAGAAATATACCCCCTACAGTAGAGGAAGATCCTATGAATGAAAAAATTCCAGGCTTGATGAGCCCGAATGAAGTGTCTACTTTCCATAGACATTAGAGGAAATCATGGACAGAGCTCCAATCCACACCTTGAAAATTGGTGATAGAATTTTGGAGAATCAATTGAAAAGTGTCATCCAAGCCTATCCTAGTCCTCCTTCTTAGAAATTGGAGACCTCACAAGCCATAGAATTTCTTCAAAGTTTTTTTAGGCTACCATTTGAAGAGCTGACTGACTTCACTTTTGCTTGTGGGCTTAAGGGAGCTTGATCTTGCATTGTTCAGATTAAAAGCTTAGGGGGAGATATTTGCAATGCTATACACACTAGGATTCATTAACTCACATATCAACTCTCAACTATAAACCAACTAGAGGGTGAAGAAAATGTTCTGTGTCTATAGACAAACTCCACTTTTCAAGACAAAAAGATGAAACTTCCAAGGGTTAACAAGACTTGGGAGCCATTTAAAGCAATAAGTCTGCCCTTTTATCTGAGAAGGAAGAGTTAGAGAGACAAATGTCCAAGGTAAATTCTAAATTGGATATAACCCTCGTGGAGGAAGAAAACTGCCAACAGATAATGGACCAAATGGTAGGAGAAATACAACTATTTACCAATGAAACTACTTAGTTCGAAGAAAGAGAAGCTCATATCAAATCCCAAAGGATTTCTTATGATACCTTTTGAACCAATTTTATGTCTCTTTTATTTTAAAACTTTCATAATATGTAAATTTGCCAATATCTTAAAGAAATTTTGCATTTTGTTTCTGTTGCCTTTGTCACATCTGATATTCTACGCATATTATAAGAAAACAAAAGTAGAAAATATGATTATAAAACACATAAAGTATATAATGGAAAATAAACTTTATTCAAACCTCGATGCAAACAACTAGACCTGTCAACGGGTCGGTTTGGGTCGTGTACGGGTTACGGGTCAAAACACCCTAACCCATACACGACCCGTTAAGCCTAACGGGTCTAATAACAATACCCAAACACGACCCATTAATATTAACGGGTACACGACCCAAACCGTTAACACCCGTTAATATTAACGAATCATTTTGGGTCGAAATGGGTAACGGGTTGGGTGACCCTATAATACCCGTTAGTCTTCAATACTTTAAAAATAATGGGTTTTAATTGTAATTTTTATTGGGTATAGATTGGGTGACCCTATAGCACCCGTTATTCTTTAAAGATTTAGAAATAATGGGTTTTAATGGTTATTGTTATTGGGTACGGGTTGGGTGACCCTATAGTACACGTTAGTGTTAACGGGTGTTAACGGGTAGTATCGGGTTAAAACGGGTACATTTAATTTCCAAACCTGAATCGTTAGTGTTAACGGGTCTACCGTGTCAACCCGTTAATGACCCAAACCCAATAAGGGTAAACCCATTAACTTATAATTTCGTGTCGGGTCATGTCGTGTTAACGGGTTATCGTGTATTTTGACAGGTCTACAAACAACAACTTATTTATTACAAACCTTAAGTATCTCGTAGTACAAAATTAAAAGGGAAATAACGTAACTATATTTACATAAGATGATAAGTAATTGCATATAAATTCCACATGGTAGTGCCTTCTTTGTTTAAAACTTCCCACACATACGTAACATAAAGTATCGGGGATAGAAAGTCCATGGGGTCAAGGGTATTTCACCTTACTCTATCTCAGTATCCATATGGAAGGGGAAAACTAAGATTTTTTCTCCAAGTAGATAAATATAAGTCTATAGCAATTATAAATATTTTTGGTATATGAAGGAACAATAACATGAATGAATCAATTTTAATAAAATCATTATGGTGATATAAATGGATATAGTAATATCAAGTCATAGAGAGTAAATATTAATATATTTCTAGAACAAGATAACCCACAATTATCTAGTTATAGAGGCTTAAAGTGTATAGAAATACAATATAATAATCATGAAATACGACATTTCAAGATAAAACAGAAATAGCCATCCTAGCATTGCTGAGTCCCACTTTGAAGAGCGGCATCCATATAGTTAGCTAAACTAGACACTTAATACCCTCAGTCCTAGATGCCAAATAACACTTTCGTGGGTAGAACAATAGTCTATTCACTAATTATAATGTATACTATTAACGGTTTAATGAAATCATACAGAAATGAAATCAATGATTTAGGTTTTAAAAACTAAATTAATTGGAATCAAATTTACCGAATTGTGAACTACACAGAAAAGTTCAAAATGAGAACAAGAATTTAAAACCTTTAATAAAGTGATGTGAATAATTGAATAATCAAGGTAATTGTGTGAAATAATACTGAATTAGAATTCACCTACTTTGATATTCTGGGGCTCTGGTTAAATTGAAACTTCGTGAGTAGGCTTTGAACTGGGGATTTCTGTAATGAGTTAACATATTGTGAGATAGGGATTTAAAATATTATGTGTAAGTAAGTTTACAAAGGGGGTAATGTGTAGATATATTTATTTTAAAAGTTTTAGGGTTAAGTTTATTTCTTTAAGAAATATTAAGTGTGGATACGTAAATATGTGATGTAAGTGGGTTTATAATGAAATACACCTAGCGTATCTTGGTTTTGGTTTTTATATATTAAAATGAAATCAATAGAATTTGGAGGGATTTGCGTACAGTATAAGAAAATCTGAAACCTTAATTACTTTTAGGTTTCTCTGGAAAACACTTTCCTGTTGACCAAACAGGGTGTTGCCATATACCATTTTGAAATAAAATAAAATAATTTTTTTTGAAAAAAATCAGAATTATTTTATTGGTCATGCGTTCTTACGCGCTTGGTCAAAGTTCACATGCACTGGTTTTGACCTCACGCGCCTCACGTGGGGTACTGTTCATCGTATTCATTGATCAGTTTGACTTAGGGTTTGAAAAATCTTTGACACACGAATATCTTCGTCTACAAAACACCATTTTCTTTGATTCCTTGATGAAACTTGTTTATTTTTTGAGAGGAATCCAACTATATAATTTTAAGCATTGAGAAAGCTTGTAGAGATCTATTGGTTTTCTGGTAAATTTTCAACTATTTGACAAACATACTTGTGGGCTTGTGGCTAAATTCGAGCAATGACATGGCCATATTTGTATTCTAGAGTAAAAAAAGATTCAAATAGATTGTGTTTAAATTAAAATGGTTTGCTTTACTATTGGAATTTCATCTCTGAAATTATTTGTGCCTTAGTTTTGAAGGTTTGATTTGAGGCCTTTAACATGAATATAAATGAAATCAAAAGTTGCACTTAGACTCATGGGAATTAGAGCTATAATTCTTACACTTTGAAGTTGGTTCAAATTCAGAAGTACATAATCCACCATTGAAGCTCAAGCTTTAATGGTGTATTTTGATAGCCTATTTAGTGCTTGTTCTAAGTTAAAACTTACATATACATGAATAAAATTATGCTATGCTAGTGCAAAAACTAAACTAAGTATTTTAAACTAGAAAACTACATAAAATTATACAATACCAAAATGCTCTCAAATTGTACTTCGAATTTGTACGATGAATGACTGCAATTTTACTGAGGTAAGTGACGGTTTATATAGGTCCGGTTAAGGAGAGTTTATTGGTGGGTTTAAAGGTGGATTTTAGCCTTGGTTTGAGCTTTTGTTCGGAATCTTGTGGAGGTATAAGTTGGTCATATGTGATTCCATGGTTGTAAGCTACTTATATGGGTCCAAATCACCAGGGGGTTTTGTGTGAGTTTTTAGGTTTAGTCCTTAGGTAGTTTATAGTTCCATATTTAGGCTTTTTACATATATTTCTGAAAGTTTAGGTGCCAATGTGTAATTTTTCAAACTTATGAGGGTAGGTCTTTGTAAATAAGGTATTAAGGTTTATAATTGAGGGTTAAGTATGAAATTTTGAAATTTTTAGAGGAATTTTTGGTAATTTTGAAACTTGAGTGTCATCAGGGTAATTTTTATATTTATATTGAATTAAGTTGGCTATTTATCTCATCCTTAGGTTTCTATGAAGTCTTACACTGATGAGGTATACATATACTATTTTGTGAATAAGATTTCGATGTGATGTTTCTTTCAGCATGACTATAAGAACAATAGATGTAATAAAACGTATACGAAAAGTCGGGTAGTTACAATCTACCTACCCAAAAAAAAATTGACCTCAAAATTACCTTTAAATAGTTTAGGATATCATTGTTTCGTAGTGTCCTTAGTTTCCCAAGTTGCTTTTTCAGCTCCGTGATGTTACCAAATAATATTTTCTAATGGAATGATTTTGTTGCAAAGAACTTTGTTCTAGGAATCTAGAATCCTAATAGGTTTTTCATCAAAGTCGTGATTCATATGGACACATATTCCTTTCCAGGTAATGATATGTTTAGGATACGGTATATACTTATTTAATTGTGACACATGAAACACATCGTGTATATCACGGGTAGGTTTAAACGATATGCTACTAGTCCTATTCGTTCTGTGATTTCAAAAGGTCGAATATATCGTGGTTATAATTTTCCTTTTATTTTTAATCGTATAGTTCCCTTTCTTGGAGATATCTTTAAAAATACATTTTCCTTTACCTGAGATTCCAAGGATTTTTTCCTTTTGTCTGCGTTACGTTTCTGTCGATTTTGAGCTACTTAGAATCTGTCTTTAATCAACCGTATGTATTCAATTGTTTCTTTTATGTTTTAGTTCTAGAGACACTATTTTCTCCTGATTCATTCCAGCATAATGGGGAATAACACGGTCTCCCGTAAATTTCTTCATATGAGACCTCCAGATTCTAGCTTGGCAGCTATTATTATAAGAGAATTCAATTAGTGCTAAGTGATCACTACAACTTAATGATAAATCTAAGGTATAATCTCTCAACATGTCTTCCAATGTCTGAATTATTCTTTTTGATTTTCCCTCATCTTGAGGATGAAGAGAGAAAGTTTGGTGACCATGGCATGCTGTAGTGCTTGCTAAAATCATCCAACAAATCGAGAATCATGATTCGATACTATGGATAAAGGTACTCCATGGAGTCTAATGGTCCATCGAATATATAGTTCGCTGAGTCTCTAGAAAGAATTGGTAGTTCCGACTCATTGAAAATGTGTAGATTTAGTAAGGCGATTTACGATTACCCAAATCGAGTTATGACCTCGAATAATAAATATTTTACTACACCAGTAAATATTTTCGAGGAGCAAAAATTAGATACCCATGCCTGGAGAAGTTGGCATTCACACTGATTGAGGTGTCCAAATGGATGAGGCCCTATTTTCAAGCCCATGCGATTGTAGTATACACTTATATGCCACTAAGGCAAGCCTTGCACAGAATGGAAAGGTCTAGAAGATTAATGTACTGGACAGTAGAAATGGGGGAGTATGATATTATTTATGAACCAAGATCTTCTTTAGAAGGTTAAGATGTAGAAGATTTTATTGCAGACTTCACTTACCTCGAGATTCTTGAGCAACAAGGTGGGAAAAAAGAACAAGAATTAGGAGAAGAGGCTATCAACAATTAATCCCCCGAGCAACCTTCATTAGAATAAAGGTCAGAAAAAATCACCGTCGACCTACATGATTCCTCTTCTAAAGCTCAAGAGATGTCAGGAAAGTATGAGGAAGCAAGGAGAAAAACATTCCATTATGGGAGCTTGACAGACCAAGCATTTGACAATAATATCCCAATATGGAACGTGTATGTTGATGGATCATCTTACGCAATCGACAGTGGAGTAGGTATAATACTTAAAACTTCGGATGGAATAGATATTGAATATGCTTTGCGATTCCAATTCCAGGCCTCGAATAATAAAGCAGAATATGAAGCTCTCATTGTGGGTTTAAGTTTGGCCCAATCACTGAATGCTGAGAAAGTTATGGCGCACAGTGATTCTCTGTTAGTCGTGAATCAAATATTGAGCTTGTATGGAGATACAAGAGAAATGATGACCAGGTATTTAGCCAAAGCATTTAAAGTAATAGAATCATTGCATGCAGTTCGCATGTGCAGAATTCCAAGACTGGACAATGCCCGACCAAATGCACTTGCTCGATTAGCTTCAACAACTATAATCGAGATTCGATAAACTATTCTTATCGAGCTTCTAGCAAATAGGAGTATAGATGAAGACCTGATGATCAATTTTATTACAGTAGACATGGACCATCTTAGGTGGATCCCATCAGAGCTTACATTAAAAAAGGAACTCTACCAGCAGATATAATTGAGGCTAAAAAATTGAGATATAAGGCTACCAGATATGTGCTAGATAAATGAGTGTTATACAGGAGAGGACTGACAGTTAACATGAAGCGTTGTGTTCACCCATTAGAGGTTCCAAACTTAATTCAGGAGGTGCATGAAAGATCTTGTAGAGCCCATATAGCAGGAAGAACATTGCCGCAACGAATCAGTGCACATGGATACTATTGGCCTACAATGCAAGCAGATTGTGCAGCCTTTGCCAAAAAATGTGACAAGTGTCAAAGGTATTCTAGAATTTGCAAAACTCTATAGGCTGATTTAATCCCAATCACTTCACCTTGGCCATTTTCCATACGGGGCATAAACTTGGTCGGGTCATTGCCGGCCACCCGAGGAAGATTCAAGTACTTGGTTGCTGCTGTGGACTACTTTACGAAGTGCGTTGAGGCTGAACCATTGATAGACATGCCTTATGAGAAGGTCTACCAATTCATTTGAAAGAATATCATTTTTAGATATGGGCTTCCCTATGCCTTTATCACTGACTATAGAACATAATTTGACAATGGTGAATTTGCTACTTACTGTGCCCAGTCCAATATCCAAAAGCTACATTCTGCTCCAGGTCATCCTAAGAGTAATGGGAAAAATGAAGTTACAATTATAACTCTTCTCAATGTATTAAAAAAAAGTCTTGATGATGCTAAGGGAAATTGGATCAACGAGTTACATTCTGTTTTGTGGGCATACCAAACAACCCTGAGGACTGCAACTGGAGAATCTCCATACATGCCGGTATTTGGGACTGAACCTGTAATACCTGTTGAATTAGGCCTTCCATCCCATAGAGTTTTGAACTTTAACTCTCCTATAAGTGATCTAATGCGAAGAGTGGATTTGGATGTGTTGGAAGAAGTACGTAAAGATGCATCTTTGAGAAATGCTGCTTACCAGCAACGAACAACACGTTTCTACAACACGCGAATGAAGCTGACCAGCCTAAAGGTAGGAGATTATGTGATAAAAAAGGTTATACAAAAGAACAACAAACTTGAGGCCAACTGGCATGGGCCATACCGTATTTTAACAGTTGTTCGACCCAGGACCTACAAAATTGAGACTCTGGAGGGAGAAGAATTCAAGAATCCATGGCATGTCGAACACCTTAGGAAGTAATACTAATGATGTAATCAATTTTACTCAGTTCAATATCAATAAAATGATGATTCCTTCCATTTCTATTTTGTGATTTTTTTAGGAGTACTAGTGCTATGCACTATAATATCAAGTATCAAGTTGCCAGAAAAACATCAAAAAACCCCACTGTTGGTCACCACTCATAATAGGTCTATCACAATAACCACACAGTTGAATGATATCATATGTTAGTCGGCTCAGGAGAGAAGTTGCTTGGCATAAACACAACTTGATCGACAACAGATAAAAACCCAAGTATAGCAGGATATTAAGTCCTCAAGAAACTTGGTCAACAAAGATAAGGATAAAACAAGATCTTTATCCTACTGGGTAAAGTAAAGGAAGAACGTTGTGAAGCTTCCTCAAGAGGAATGTAGACACATATTCCACATATGCCTGGTCACACCACTGGTAACTAATGCAGAAAACCTAAAAATTTAGGTGCATTAGTAAAACCTATGGAGACACATGGGTAACTAGTGCTAAATTTAGATTTTAATCTAAGTAAGATAGTAGAACCTATCTATTAATTGGTAAATGATGATTAAGGGTGTCAATAGAACTAATGAAAAAAAGAAGACAATCACATTCAAATATTGACAAGACAGGTTGATTAAATATATTTCATTCATTTAATGATCATTACATGCTTTTGTTCATAACAGAATTACAAAAAATTATTCTATGGGACGTTTTCCCTCAGCCTTAGAAACTGGTTCCATACCAGCTAGAGGATCCTCTAGGGTGTAAGGAGAATTAATAAAGTTAAAGTCTTGGAGAATCCTTCTATTGATACTTCTTAGTCGATATAACAGATGAGGAGGACGAACAATTTCCAGCTCGTCGTGAAGGCTATAGTCCCCTAAATACTTGGAAATTAGGCACCGAGGAATGGTATTAACAGGAATCCAATTAACATCCTACTTAAAAGGAGGATTTTCAAGGTCCAACAACCCTGGATCATACCATTTCTAGAAAGGAGTGTTTTGCTCCACCTTCAGTATTGTCAAGCAATTGGTCCAACCCCATTTATAACCTTCAATCTGAGCTTGTTTAAATCTCTCATCAAAATGCCCTAAAGCTTTATTGTATCCCTCCATCTAGATTTCCCTAGGCTTTTTGTGGAATAGGAAGGTCAATCTATCGACCTGGTGTTGCAACTTCTTTAACACTCCATCTTTGGCTTGTAACTCAGTAGATTGAGTAACAAGCTGCTCGGACTTTATTTGAAGCTTCCAGGACATTTCAGAAAGGGCTTAATTTTTAGCTTTCAATTGAGCAGCTTGATTTACAAGAGTCTGCTATGTCCTTAACTCATCTGTAGTAGCTCGTCCAGGTTTATTTCTTACAAGGGAAGAAGAAACATATTTGGTATTTTCAGTAACTCCACTTCTTCCCTTAATTTAGCATTTTCAGCCTCCAAGAATGAAAATCCTTCATCACTAGCAGCATCAACATCAGTGGAAGAGGAAGTCTTCAGTGAATTTAATTCACCCCTTAAGCTATTATTCTCCTCTTCCAGTAACTTGGAAATATCCCTAACTTTTTCCACTTCATCATTAAGCAAAAGCTCATATCTTCTGAAATGGGAAGCATATTTCTCCAGTTTCTGCTCAAAATTCAATCCTTCACTTAAAGCTTGATATTTTTGTTCATAGTCAGCATGAAAAAGGCCATTAGGTTCCTTATAATTATCTTGCAGGTCCTCAATCATTTTATAGTAAGCCACATTATTGGCTACTGCCCGATCAAGGAGGAATTTTAAATAAAGGTAGGCTTCTTAGGCTCGATCTAAAGCATTTTCCCTGAGAAAATTTGATAGCTCTTCCTCGATCAAAGACATGTGACTAGCTTTGAAGAGTTCATTACATCTCTAAAGCATCTCAGTGTTAGTCGTGGAGAATTGGTCCAGTTTATCCATGAACTATCAAGAGTAATAAAAGTTTCCAATCAATAACAATATGTGAAGTAAGGAGAAAAGATAGGCAAACTAAAAGTAAAAGTTCTTTTTATTGATACACTATTGAGTACAAGTACATCAGCATAGAAGAAAAGAAAAATTAAAACTACAAAAGAAAATAAAATAAAAATTTGCTCAGGCAATTAGTCTACACCTTCTTCACATCTGAAGTAGACCCAACAGGGTTGGAAGCAGGAGCAGGCAAGGTAGGGTTACCACCAAATGGAGAAGTAGAGGAATCAACTGTAGCAGCTTGGCGTTGATCAGAAGAATCCAACACCAAATTGGATTCACTTGATCCCCAATCATATTCAATTTCCTCATTCATATTAGGAGGAGATCCTGGGTTATGTCTGAGGAATAGTTCAGATTCTTAGGGAGTTTCGACCTCTACTAAGGTTGTCGTCCATCCATCCTTAAAGAAATTTTCTTTGCAAATTAAATTTGCATAGAAGCAGCTCTAATTACCTTATCCCAGCCTTTGTTAAAATTAGATTCCCTGGACTTGGCTCTTTTAGACTTCTCTGCAACCACCTTGGCTTCTTCAACATCCAAATCTTTCTGCAGATCAACAACCTACCCCCGAGCATCATCATCATAATCTTAGTAGTCTTTATTTTTGGCTCCCATTTCTTCTTCTCATTAGCCAATACTTGTTGGGAGTCAAGAAATGACTTCTTTAATTCATCAAAGGCCTCTTCAACCTCAGTTGAAGAAGAACGCAGAATATCATCCTTCTCCAATATGTTATTAAAGTCAACTAAGAAATGCAACAAGAAAATAGAGAAAGTTAGTGTAAAGAGTAGCGAAGAAATGAGTAAAAATAAGAAGATATGATAATACTTACCATAGCCAGGCTTTGAGCAGCTCTTTCAGAAATTTTTGATTGGGGCATTGCAAAGGCAGCACCCCTATGGTCTGACAATCTACCAGACTTTATTAGTTGTCTGGCTAAGCAAGGGCCAAGAGCCATTGGTGAGCCATACGAAGATAAATCAACCAAATCTTATTAGTCGGTGTTGACTGAAGACCCTTCTGCCATCCTATAAGGGAGCCCTCTTTTAAACCTCTTGAGATGGCTTTCATCATCTTTCTTAGTTAGGAACTTCTTCCCAGCATCCTCCTTATTAGTTGGGGGCTTCTTCCCATCATCCTCTTTGTTCTTGGCCCCATCAGCAGGTTGCTTGGAGGAACCAATAGCAGCAATATCACCCAAAATGTTGGAAAACTTCCTCTTCCACATGGCAGCAGCAAGAGGTAAATCTGAGTCTAGAGATGAGGGGAGAGAAATAACAAGTTCACCACAACCAGATGCAGTGGTTGAGGATGTGGATATGGGATCTTGATCAAGATCAATTAGGGGTGAAGTCACAACAACAGTAGGACTAGCAATGAAAGAAGTTATGGTATTCTGGTACTACAATAAATATGAGGCGGATCTAGTATGCTCCTCTTTAGTTTTTTGGTGAATGCCCCAAATGAACTTCAACTCTCTAAGGTTGATATCACTCTTTTTGTGACACTTTCTTTTTCGATCAACTGTAATCAAAGTTAGCAAGGTATACATCAGTATTAGCATTTAGCAGAGTATGCAAAGAAAAATAAAACAAATGCAACCTATGCCATTACACTCTTGCGTTGTTGTAACAACCTTATGAGCTCCTGCTTTAAACATGGGTATAAGGAAGACCCGATTTGGACTGTCCATTTTAGAAGGCCAATATCAAGTGGAACTGTCTCAATTTCTTCAACTACTTGACCCTTGACCAACGTCGTTTAGTCTCATGGATCAATAGTCTCAATTTTTTTAGGTGGTCATCAGTTTCTTCAACTTTACTTGGTTGGCTGAGGTGAAATAGCATTCACGTTCCTCCACTTGGTTTCTTTTGACGAGCCCCATATCGTAATAAGTTGGGAACTTTAACACTAGCACAACGTTGAGGTAATAACCTTGAATTTTTTCAGCCCGACCCTACACAGTATCACATTATAGGCAGAGAGTACGTTCTTATCCAAGATGAAGAAATAATTTTTTTTAGTTTCATTGGTTGGCCAAGTGCCCACTATGACTTCCAGCTCCATCGTTCCCAGTGGGTACACCTTTTCTCTCGAGAATCCAATCAAGGGGCAATGGTATGGCATTAATTTGCTGTCATAAAGCTTTAATATCTTGAAATAGATGTAGAACATAACGTTCGCAGAGCTAACATTGTCCACCTATATTCTAGTAACCCCGCCTTTATGGATCATTGTGGTGATGACCAATGGATCATCGTGTGGGTACAACACTCCGAACATGCCATCCTTGGAGAATTCGATGATCAGTTTATCCTTATTCACCTTATGTGGATGTGTATCCACGTTAGCTATTAGGTTGATCTGCCTTACGTGCACACAAGCTTTGGCCTCATTCAGAATGACCTTCCTTTCTACGGGTCTTCTCCCCTACTAGAATCTCCTCCGATAATGAAACAACATGTTAAGGATATCATACCAACATCACGTACATGGTATTGGGGTTTATTTGGGAGGTATGGATCATCCTCTGAGTCATCATCTCTTTCTCTCTTCTTGTCGTCTGATTTACAGCACGACGACTCTAATCCTAGTCTTGCGCTCATCAGGATTTGGTCACCGTCCCTATCCATGTACCTGGACAACCTGACCCTCCTAATGAGGCCCTTAATTTTGTTCTTAAAGGTAATGCAATTGTTGGTGTTGTGGTCGTGGAATTTATAAAACTCATAATACTTGCTTTAGTCCCGCCTATTTGCTAGTGCCTTCAACTTTCCTAGCCACCTGAGATCCTTAGTTCCCCGGATCTCTTATAGGATGTGGTGAATATCGATTGTGAGTGGGGTGTACTCATCGTACTTCTTTTGTTTATCAACCTTCCAATCTTTCTAGTCCTTTTTGTCAGTAGCTTTGCTAGCTAGTGACTTAGAGTGGTCGAACTCCTTGGCAACCATTGCTTCCTCTACGTTCATGATTTTTCTTGCCTTGGCCAATAGTTCTATCATCGTCCGGGATGGTTCCTTTGGTAATGCCAAGAGAATTTTCTCAACTTTAATTTGCTCATCAGAATAGTTAAGGCAGTCTGCTCGTTGAAATCCACCACCTCTAATTTCTCGGTGTTAAAGCGAGTGATATAATTACGTGTGCTTTCATCGGCCTTCTACAGAATACCAAGCAAATAGGACACTCTCTTCTTGGTTTTGTGCCGAAGTAAAGGTTACTGATAAACAGGTCGGCTAACTGCTAAAAATTGGCTATTTATCCCCTTAGCAGGCTGTTGTACCAAATTTGAGCAAAACCTATAATTGTGCTAAAAAAGGCCCTGTATCACATCTCGTCGGGAATGGAATAAGTGTCTATAAGGGATTGGTACTTCCCGACGTGTACGACTGGATCTATTTTTCCATCATACTTCAGCGTGATGGTCGACAGCTTGAATTTGGCTGGGCTAGGGTATGCCATAATAGATGAGACGAATGGTGACCCTTTTGTGAAGTCCTTTTGCAAGGGATTCTTGACTTTTCCATCTCATCAAGACGATCCTCCAATCGTTGGATGGATCCCTTTCATGGCTAGTTGTCATCCTTGCTCTTTCCTCTGTTCGACTTTACAGTTCGTCCTTGGCTTTCAGCTGAGATATCTTCCTGGGAAGTTTTCTCGGCTCCAGCTAATGCTCTTGAAGATGAGTGAGAGCCTCCGTTAGTGGATCTTCTCAGATTATCCCTCATTTGACCACGATTATGTGATGTCACTACTACCTGCCATTTATTATGATAAGGGATGAGTTGTTCAAATGCCGAGGCTCTGCTTAGACTTTCCAGTGCACTAGGGTGCTCTTCAGAGTGACATTGATTATCAAAATAGTTGGGTGACTGGATGGAGGACGTGGCCCTAGGTCAATAGGATCAATCTCGTTGCGATTCAGTTATCCTGTAAGAACTGGCATTTTTATAGGATCCCAGGCTCAGCCTCCTGGGGTTCTTTGGGGTTTGGTTATGGTACTCATGCCTTCTGTCTCTCTAGGGCGCTGGAAGGAATCTTAATACCCTCAGTTCTCCTCTACTTCGTGAAACCCCCGACTCCGAAGTGAAGACATTTGGGTTGAGCTGTACTAGTCCAACTTGAAGGGTGTGTGCTAACTACTTGACAGTCTTTTGCATCGCCTCCTGCCCCTTGGCCTGGCTAATCAACAGGCTGTGCAGATCGCCCTCCCCAGTAGGGGTGGGTGGCCTTTGTATTTCTGCTATACGGGTACTTTCAGGGTTATCCACCATTCTCAAGTGTTTCAGGGAAGGTGTTTAACGAATGAATTCAGGTAGGAATCGTAATGGCTAGTCTTGTTCCCACAAACGACGCCAATTCGTTATCGTCCAAAAATGGGGATAGAAAATAGTTGAATAATCATTAAAAAGATGAACAATAACAGAGAATGGGGGTGAGAGATAATGAGAATAAGACAGATTTTACATGGTTTGGTCCAAGATGGAAAAATACATCCACGGAGGTTATATTTACTTGCGCTGTTATCAAGATAACAACTATGATTACTTTTACATCTCAATGATTGGTAGAGGATCCCCTTTTCAGGTGGATTGACTCTCTATTTATAGGTAGTTCATAGAGAACATTTAGAGGATAGATGGGCTAACTTTATAGGTCAGGCGGTTACACCTGCATACACGTGCTTATCTAGTAAATAAAAAATAAATGCCCTTGGATCTCATGCTGACGACACTGAAGGGCGTGCGAATAACAAACTCATAACAACCACGTTCCCTTATTCCATGTGACTACTGAGAAATCTCTAGGGTGTATATGAGAGTACACGCGCACGGTGTGAGAAAACGTCCCCACTGAGTGTGACAACTATCTATGTAATAGGCCGATCAGATTAATAATTGAGCCGACCTCCTGCTCTAAGTGGAGCCGAGCACATCGTGGATCCTCCTTTGGTAATATTTTGCACTCTAGGTAGGTTGTGACCACAAGGGTATAAAACCTAGTATTTTTAAGTGAGAATAATTATCAACGTTTTCAAGAACCTAAAGCCTTCATAGGGAAAGAAGACTAGTTCATACTTGTTCTTAGTTTTCCTTCATTCTCTTATTTTTAATTCATGAACAATATTTTAGGTTCATTAATATCAAAGAAGAATAAAATTTTGTGAACGTACTAAACATTTTTTCATCTTAATCTTTTTAAACTTAGGACAAATAATCCTTGGGATATTTGTGGTAGTGTTGTTCTTTACGGGATTCATTAAGAGTGAAATCAAGAAAACTTTCTAGTTGGTTCGAGGAAAGATTGTTGGTCATTTGATCAAGACATCAGTTTGCTGGGATTATCAATGGTTTTAAAGAGGTCATCGAATTGCTAGAAATTGATGAAAAAAATGTGAGGTATGAGGTAGTATGGTATGTGATCGTAAGATATTTATCCCCTCTTAATTTATTTACTAACTTTTATCCCCTCTTCCTCTTTGGTGTTTTTCTCATTAATGCGTATTTTCCTCGTACATCCGATTTTATGGATGTAATTTACCTTTTTACATGATATATATATCTCCGATGATTATTTGAGATTATAATTTGAACTATTGAATAAATCATTTGTAAATCTTGCCAATAGGCCTTTAGGTTACCGTTGTTATTTATCATCGATTAAAATTCTAAAGTAAATTTTAATTTGGTGTGATATTCCATTTCGAGTAGCCCAATATGCACTCTCAATCTAAAATCTATAGAGAATAATTGTAGGCATGAGCAACACACGCTCTATAGAAATATGGATCATATGAAACAAATAAAAGTCAAATATCCGAGTAAAAATGAGACCGAGTACCCAAAAAACATGGTATGTGATGAACAAGCAAGTACATCATCAAGAATAACATCTCTATTAAAACATTAATGACTACAAAAAATGTCTCAAATCGGTACATGCTTAGATAATATAGTTAGCAAGATATTGATCCAATACTAGCAAATATAATCACAAAAATACTATAAAGGACATAAAATTTACAAGGAGTTAAATCCTGTCTATGGATGAACTAGAAAGATACTAAAATGATAAGCACAAACATCACTGGCTCATAAAGTATTATAAATAAATTCAAACAAGATCTAAAACAGAGCACAAAATGTATAATTCTTAATCCAAGAAAACCAAGAGATGATAAATATATTTAATAGATACGATCTTCTCAAAATCAAACTACCAAGGACATGGAAATAAAAAATAATGACAATTGATGAGAAGGTAAACTCGTCAAAGAACCAAATCATAAGGATACGTTGACAATATGTATTCCATGGAAGGCTATAACACAAAAATAAGATAAGAATGAGATAAACTCCAATGAGGAAGAAAAATCACAGCCAAACTAGCTATAGATATGTAATATTGGGAAAAGGATGGAAAAAATAATAATAAATCCTAAAGACACATAAAAACATCCCATAATAGATAATATAATCCAGAAAAAATTAAAAATATAACTTAAAAAAAAGACACCACTAATATTTGTGAGATAATATACCTAAATTGAAACATGAGAGTCAAGAATTGAGGGGGTTACATAAAGACATATACAACAAAAAATATCACCCATAAATCCATATAAGGTCACAATAAGACACACAAGAGAATGTTATAAAGGCTATAAGAACATGGCAATCATGAAGGTTTATAACATGAAAAGCAGTGGGAACAAACATATAATGAACATAAGAAGCATACAAGTGTCAAAATTATAATAATTTTTTTAACTAGGGTGTGTGCACTGAGAAAAACTAAAAGTGTGTACACTATATGCATAAATAAGTGATGATCATGCTTGAAGACCGCATGTATGGAGAAAAGAAAACCACGCAAATGGTATAAATCTAGAAAGTGATGTGCAAATAGAGCATATAAATTCGTGTGAACATATTTAAACAGTGTGTTCAGTGGGGAAAAAGCATGCACATGGAGGCAATATTGATCCGTGTATACAACAATAGAGTATACACTCCCACCCATGTATAAAATAATAGAGTACACATTTCCAACCATGTACCCAAATACCCAAACTCTTAAAAATAACAACTAACTCAAAAATGAATAAAAAAGGGCAAGGCACACTGAAAATATTAAAACCAACACAATTACCTAAAGTACCAAAAAGCTCTCAAAATTATGACACATAATATTGAATAAATATGACCTGTGAATGAAATCAATTGATTAAACAAAACATGTAATAAGACTACACATGAAAAAAGAAATATAATTCTAGCCAAATAATAAAACATATAGAGTATATGCAACAACAAACAAGATTTGTTCTCAGTAAATAGAAATTATCAACTTTTAAATATAACTTTGCATTAAAAACTATCAAGTTGATTAAACATGTAGAATTTATCCAAGCACAAATGACAATCATCTTAATTCATTTAAACTCATTTAAGCATGAAATATTAGACATATTAGCATCTATTTGCATAAAGAACAAATGAATCATAAGTTTTTCAAATAGCATTGATCCAGATCATGCGAGAAGTAGCCATTAAAACACAAAATCTTATTATGGGTTGGGCATAATGTTTCCATCCGCTTCATATTCTCACTCAAAAAATGTTGTTCAAATCTTTTATGCAAAATTAAATAGTAATTTCTTTTGAAATATTGATATATCCCTATTACATTTTTATTATTTTTGATTTTATAATAAATTGGATATTGGCCTTTTCCTAAGATAGACTTTTGCCAATGATTGACTTTTAACACACACTTTGGAAGACACCTTTTATAATGATACTCAAATTCAAATGAGGTTAAACCTATCAAGTAGTATCCATTATTGTTGGTTAAACAAATGGTAGATTTTCAATTCCATCGAAATATATAACTCTCACAACAAGCATTGCACTATGGAGAATTTACAAGAAGGCCATATGATTATAATATTAAGTTATTTCATCTCAATCATCATAATAAGTCTAAAAAATAACCAAAACTAGTGTGATAGTGTAATGTAAGTGATATAAAGATAAACATCTACAATGAAATTCCAAAATTGATTATTATTTTTTTATTAAGCAAATTGTTTACATGAAGCACATTAATAGATGAAAATCTTCTATCCAATTCTCATTGCTTAACAAAATTTATTCATTCACATTACGTATAGTAAAGCTTTAATAAAAAATCAAGAAAAATGAAAATCTTTTAAATTTTTTCATATAGATAAAAATATAATCTAAAGTATATATACAAACATATACATGAAAATGTACAAGAGAAGTAAATCACACAAGGATATCAAAAATACTCTCACACTCTCACAGATAAAAACAAATCAATATCTTTATGTGTTTTTGTCAAAACTATTCGAGTAGTAGACTATAACCGTGCTTTCATTAATAGGTTAAGATGTGGATTTATTATTTAATAAAATATTTTTTCTATTTTAATGAGAATCATGTATGGGCATAAGGTTTTCATTATTTTATATATTGATGGTGTCTTTTATTTAGCATGGTATACGATTTAGTGTGTTGAGTATGGCTTACACAGAAAGGATCAGATAACCAGTACTTATTGAATATAAGTTTTATCATTCATAATTTAGATAGAGTTGGATACACAATCGGCAGGGATTAGTATAATATTTTAGTAGGTATATCTTGATCACAGGAAATAATATAATTTCAACTTATTGTGCTCGTGCACTTTGTGTGTATTTAATGATTATTGGATTTAGTTAGGGATATTAATTCTGATATGCTTGATAGATATGTGCACTAGTTATTTATTACCTTTTACCTATCGAGTGAAATTCATCATTGGATAAATAATTCAGATAGATTAGGAAATATTTATTAATCTATGGTAAAAGTATTTTATGAATGAAATCCATGTCTCGATCTAGAGAATGGTGATATCCTCATGAGACGCTTATACGTTTTGTATGCATCAAACTCTATAGGTAGACTATTTTAATGCGGAACAACAAATAACTTAAGCTGAAACAATTAAGGATTTACAGAAATTAATAAAAATATACTATCAATAATTTATTTTTTAACAGGTCCAGCAACCTTAACGTGGGGAGAATTAAGTAATTATTAATAAGGAGATCGAAATATAATTTTCAGTAAAGGAGAGGAGTTGCAATTATATTTATCTAGTGGTATTAATTATAATTAACAGACTGGGATTAGAATCCCAGTTGGATTAGGTTTCCTTTAGGTCACTAGAAGCCACATCCTTATTTCTCCTTAATGTCCCTATCATAGCCTATCAATATGAACTTAAGGCTCTAATATTCTCAAAAGTTTGTCACTCTTATAACTCAAAAATCATAATTTTGATTTAAGGGGGAGAGAGAGAGAGAGAGAGAGAGAGAGAGTGAAAGGTGATGCCGAAGGAATGATGACTTTTTTTAATATATGAGTACATGTGCTTGTTATTAGTTATATCTCCATCATCTCATATTTAATGTGGTATTAGTTATGTATGCTAATTATTAAATTAATTAGTGACCCACATTATATGAACAATATGGATTTCTTTAAGAGACTGGCATAGATCGAGATTTTTCTAGAAAATCAATTTTTATTTATTCTTTCCTAAAATTAAATTTAATCATAAATTTAATTATGATTTTTAAATTTTCTTTTAATTATAAATTTTTTTATTTTTGAAAAATAAAAATAGAGAGATCTGATAATTTGATTTGTATAAGTAACTGAAAATCATCGGTAATTTACTTAAAGGGTTTAAAATTGAACAAATAATTTTCAAAAATACCCTAAACTTTAAAATATTTAGTGGGATAGGAGTTTTCAAGATAAACCCACAGTCTCCATTGGTATTTTAAGAACGTTATGTGATTAGCTCCAAATGTCTGCTTTTGGTTTCCTCCACAATGGAGGGAATTAATCACGCCATCATAATATTCGTAAAACTCTTCAGTGATAATTCTTTGAAAGTAAATGTGAGTGAGTTAGGTCTCCCCAACTGTAAGTTATACATGATAGGATTTAAATAAACACAAATAATGATATCCTACATAAAAGAGTCACTCTCATTAAACGTGCAGACTATTTAATTATGTTGGAAAAATGTTTCCTAATATGTTCAGATAATATAACTGAAAGATGAAAAGTCTGTCTAGTTCAGGGTGAAGTGTTTTAAGCTCCCAAAGAGAAATTTTACTTCATAAGGGAAATAAGATTCTCAATGATATTAATTCTAATTGGCGGGATATGGAAGCTAAATTAAAATTAAATCAAAAGATAATTCTCAAAAGTTTAATTGGAAATTAATTTTTTCAATGAGGATTCTAAGATTTCTAAAAAGAACTCAACTTTTCACCCATTATTTTAGTATTAAAGTAAATTATTTTAATTGTATTAAATTTTAAGGACTGAAAAATATAATTGGACATTGTTGTAACTAAGGAGGATAATAAACTTATTTAACCCATAACTCTCATCACTATTATAAAATTGTGATGTAATTAATGATGAAGCTGGAAACACCACCACCAGGTGAGGTGTTGTTAAGCTCAAACTAGGAATAACAATGGCAGCACAAGAGTAAATATATGATAGAGGGATATGAGGAGAAGAGGAGAGACACTAGTATATAAGTGGCTCAGCCAATTTGGCCTACGTCCACTGTGAGTGTGTGAGTAATTTCACTATAATGAGGGCTCTAATGGCATGTAATACAATCTCTCACTTTCTCTCTACTGAGTATTTTGCCATAACTTTTTCCAGGGTTATATTTTTCGATCCTTTTACAAGGTAGAGGAATACCCCTATATATAGTGCTTGGGGGTTTAATGTAACCCCCAAGCATGCAATGAGCATGTGTATGAGGATCGAACCAGTATCCTGATGACACCTCGATGATCTTGCATAGATAATGATGACCAAAATATTCCCTCACGTGAGGGGAATGATTTAGTTATAATTGATTTGCTCATGTGTTCCAAACCTTCCATGTGCTCGGACTTGTGCCATTAACTGCTGTAACCTCAGCCTAGCCGAGTACAAGGTTGGTGAAGTCTGATAGTGCTGCTTTGTCTTGTCAATTACCACGATGACCTCGGCCAGGAAGACTGGCCGGGGTTAGGCATAGGCAGGATGTAACGTCGGATCAACCAGAGTATGATGTTGACAATAACTTGATCCCATAAGATGCTGCTGACCTCGGTTACTGCCCAGTCGAGGTTGGTTATTAGAGAGCTGACCTTGTAGAAGACGATCTTCCTGATGGCTATTGTAGCCCTTATGTCCACTCGGCTGTGAGGCAGGCCGAGGTTAGTGACCCTAAGTACGAGGGTACACTTTGGGCATATCAATCACCCCTAACCCTTAGTCTCCTAGGTGAGTAGGTGACTGAAGGGTATGTAGGTTAGGCCGAGGCTGAGTCTCTTTTGGTGCCTTGGGACGTGAAGTGATTCCTTGACACATGTCACTCATTGAAGTCACTAACGTACTCCCCAAGGTATGATAATTCTGACAGGGTCTTTTAGGTTCCCTAGGGTAATGATGGGTGCATTGAGAATTGTGCCGCATTATTGAGAAGGTTTTAAAAACCCATCTCTTTCGTCATTTTCTCTTTCTTCTTCCAATCTTTCCCGCCTACAAATTTTCTACCATCGTGATTTTCTTCAATCCCTCTATTGTTTGCTACGATTCAAGGTTTGCTGCTTCTAACCTCTTCCTTCTTCAATCGTAATCAGTCAGGTACTGCTCTTAGACCTTTCCTTTTCCATTTCTGGTCATTGCTTTACATATTGATTTTTTGGCAAGATTTTCTTTTTTCGGCGAGGGTTTCCACCACTGTCAAGTGGTTAAAAGGTTAGGGTTGCGGTGGTTAGGTAGTTTTGGAGCCATACCAGGATACTCCGAGGCTATTTCAACCATAAACCTCCTACTTTTAGGGTTTTTGATGACCTCCCGGTCATCTTCTCCGGTGAACTAGCTTAAGGTGTTCTTGGTGTTCTTGTGGGGAACCCTTTGGATTCCTAGTTTCATCTTTTAGTTCAAATTAAACTAGTTGTTTGCCTATTTTCCCCTTTTAGTTTGAACTTTCAAAGTCTAGCATCATCTTCTGAATGCTCAGACCTTTGTACAGACTTATTGAAGAGTTTCCGTCACTGCGCAAGAAGACCTTCAAAAAGATTAGGCAGATAGAGTTAGCTCAGGAGGAGGTTTGTAGGGTTGAGGCCTTTCCCCTCAGACTAATTTTTTCTCCACCCTTGAAGATTATATACCCTGATCTTGCTGAACTAACTGAGCCCGTAGAGGTTCCTGAGGTTCTTATACCAATGTCTGAGTCATCTTCCTCATACCTTATGTCCACCTCTTAGGCTGCTGAGTCCATAGACTCTTTTCAAGAGGCTATGAATTATTCCCCCAAGGGAGATGAAGTTTTGGAGGACTCTGAGGTTTTTAGTCGTGCCTCGTCCCACAGAGGTGCTAGTACTTCACGTAGATCACCTTCCATAGAAATCGTAGGTCCTAGCATAGCAATTCCCCCTCCTATCGATGTTATTCCTCTATCGACTGCCATCGGGGATAAATTTGCGAAGAGGTTTCCTGGTGGTGCCCCTCCCATTACCCAGGTCGAAGTTACAGGGGATAATGATGATAATGGGAGCGAACTTGATACCTTTGTAGTTATAGAGTATGAGAGCATCGTGAACCAGTACGACCTTCTTTCCTTTAGGAACCTCTATTCCATAGATTCCTCAATCGTCCTTAGGAAACCTCTGAAGGACGAAAGGGCCTTCGATAACTAAGATAGTGAACTCTGCGTCTATGAGCACATGTTTAAGTTGGGCTTTCATCTTCCTATCCACTCAATCATCATAACTATACTTTCTCATATAAATTTTACCCATTCCTAACTGTCCCCAAATGCTTGGAGGGTTATGATTGGGGCCATTGTCCTTTGAAAGGTTGTCCATCATTCAGACCTTCCAGTTAGGGTTTTCACTGGTTGTTATGTCCCTTCATCTTACAAAAATCATCCTGGCTATTATCATTTCTTAGATAAGAAATCTGAGAAAAAGATGCTTTTGGTTACCCAAACTTTGAACCATAATTGGAAACCTCGGTACTTCTTCATTTTTGGGGAATGGGAATTTAGTTCAGACGAGGCTTCTGGAACGTCGATTCCAATGACCCCTCTAAGATGGGGGAAGGTCTCCCTTGCTGTTAAAGCCGACCCTAGTCTTAGACAGGACAATTATAAGAACATTGAGGACCTTCACAATCAGGGCGAGAAAGGTCGTCTCGTTAAATATGAACATCTGAAGGTTTGGGGGATGGTCCCCTGGAAGAGCTTCATAAGTCTTCAACATTTTTCTTACCCAAGTTATGCCTTTTATATTTTTTTTATCTCTGACTGACTAACTCAGAGACTTGTCTTTTACAGAGCGTCCAGCAGGCATACCAGACGAGCTTTGAGAGATGTCTGCTCCTATCATAGTGAAGCTCATGGAAAAATGGGGTGGTAAGAGTGCACCACCGCTGACCGTAAAAAATAATGTCAGCACCTCCAAGGCCGATGCAAGCAAAAATAGGAAGTCCATGGCTGACCCGACGTATACGAGGCCGAGTAAGACTCAGGCCAGAGATCATGCCATACCCATTTCTACAGACGATGCCTTGACTGCTCATTTGTCTCAACTCAAAATTGGAGATAGTGTGATCAGCCACAATCTGAAGGCTACCGATGATATTGGTACTATAATAAATGAGGAAGATAAGCGTTTTCTTCGTGCCTTGGACGTCCTTTTATTGATAGAGTTCGCCCTTCACAAATCTATTCAGGTGTTAATTTTTGACTTTTTTTCCCAAGTGTTACCTCAGCTTTTTAGAAATTAATGCTCAAACGTACGTCTGATCTTCTTTTGCAGGGTGTCTTATCTTTTCACCGCGTTGTTCAGTGGACCCGGAAGAAGATGCCCCTTATTGAAAAGGGTAAGGAAGCTGAGAAGGTCGGGGAAGCTCTGAATGTAGAGGTTAAAAAGTTAAAAGGGGTCATCAAGGAGAGGGACGCCCATATGTCTCAACTCAAGAAGGATCATAGCAAGGCTCTGAAGGCTAAGGATGATGTTCTTCAATCGAAGGTTGATGCTGCAATCAAGGCTACTTTGGAAGATGCTGCTAAATAGAGGACTACAAGGTTTCTGATGAATTTGTCAGCTTCGGCTTTGAGTACCTAGAGAGGGGTATCAAAGCGACCAACAGATGGGTGGCAATGAAGAAGGGTGAGTCCGGGAGCTTGACTACAGAGGAATTTATGGGTCTCGGCTTTGGAGATCCTCGGTTTGCTCAGGCTTTAAAAGAGGTTAAAAAAAGTGACACTGTGCCAGCCAAGACAGAACCTCTTGAAGTCACAACGACAGAAGATGGTGTCTATCATGACGATGGAGTTCAAGTCACAAACATCGGCCTTGACCAGACGACTACAGTTGCTGGTGGGTCGGCTCCTGCTGAGATATAGACTATTTTGCTGCTCGCCTTTTCCCTATGAAGCTTTTCAATAGTTACAATTTTGATAATCTTTTTATCTGTAATTCTAGTTTTTATTTGCTCTGATGAAGGCTCTTGATACTCTGTTTTGTAATTCTGAACTATCTTGATGATATGATCATTAGTAGCTTTGCCTTTTCTAATTTTATTACTTCATATGATGTTTTGTTGCTCTATAATTGCGATGTTTTACCTCATACTTTCACCAATCTAATGATGTTTAAGGTCTGATGTCACGAAATTATGGTGTTTCACCCCTTATATTTTCACCAAATAATGATGTTAAAGGTCCGAGGTCACCAAATCATGGTGTTTTACATCTTATATTTCACAAAACTAATGATGTTAAAGGTCTGATGTCACCAAATTATGGTGTTTTACCTCTTATATTTTCACCAAATAATGACGATAAAGGTCAGAGGTCACCAAATTATGATGTTTCACCACATATTTTCACCAAATTAATGGTGTTTAATACCTGAGGTCACCAAATTAATGATGTTTCACCTCATATTTCACCAAACTAATGATGTTAAAGGTCCGAGGTCACCAAATTATGGTGTTTCACCTCATATTTTCACCAAATTAATGATGTTTAATACCCGAGGTCACCAAATTAATGATGTTTCACCTCATATTTCACCAAACTATTGATGTTAAAGGTCTGAGGTCACCAAATTAGGGCATTTCACCTCATATTTTCACCAAATTAATGATGTTTAATACGTGAGGTCACCAAATTAATGATGTTTCACCTCATATTTCACCAAACTAATGATGTTAAAGGTCCGAGGTCACCAAATTATGGAGTTTCACCTCATATTTTCACCAAATTAATGATGTTTAACCGTTTGCCTGAGGTCGGCCAGGAGAAGAGAAGAACTGTTTGATCCCCACTCTTTCACAGTACTTTTTCAAGGAAATATTCTTGAATTGGGTTCCGTTGTCTGAGATGAGGGTATTTGGAAGGCCATACCTGCATATGATGTTCTTCCAGATGAACTTGAAAGTCTTCTGCTCAGTGATTGTGATCATGGGCTCGGTCTCTACCCATTTGGAGAAATAATCAATTGCTACTATTAATAACCGATAGTTGTTTACAACTCTTGACAAGGGTCCTACCAAGTCAATGCCCATACCGCAAATGGCCAAGGGGAGCTAATTGAAGTTAGAGGTTGGTGAGGCTGATGAGGGATGGTGGAAAACCTCTGACACTAGTCACACTTCTTTACATACGCAGCTGCGTCTTTTGCTAAGGTCGGTCACCAGTACCCCTGAGTGATTATACTCTTAGCCAATGGCCTCCCTCCTATGTGACTTGAACAAGAGCCTTCATGCACATCATGCAAGATGTGTGGAACCTCTAAAGTGTGTACACATCTGAGGAGAGGGAGCAGAAACCCTTTTTTATACAAGACATCTCCTACGATTGAGAATTTAGTAGCTCTGAACCTCAGCTTTCTCCTTTCTAACTTAGATTCTAGCATCTCTCCCTCTATGATGTATCTAATAAGGGGATCCATCCATGAGGCCCCCATACTAAGATTTAGGCAAGGTCGAGTCACCTCTTCCTCTTCGATGGTCGTCTTGAGAAGAATCTCAACTGGTAGTGTTCTCCTTATGTCTGTCCTTATTACTGAGGCCAACCTTGCGAGTGCATCAACTCGGCTGTTATCTAGTTGAGGTATCCTCCTTATCTTTACTTCCTTGAAGTTTTCTAGCATCTATCTCACCCTCTTTAGGTATCTTACCATTCTTTCATCTTTGGCTTCATATACCCACAGGATTTGGTTTACGACTAACCTTGAGTCACTGTGGACTAGGAGCTGGCCGACACTGAGGGCTTTCGCCAAAGAGAGACCTATTATTAATGCATCATACTCTGACTTATTGTTGGATGATTTGAAGTTGAACCTCACTACGTATTCAATATCGGTACCATCCGATGCTGACACTATCAGCCCTGCTCCACTTCCGCTTTCACAAGATGAAGACGTTCCAAATGGTTGAATTTAAAGAGAAGTTTCCCTCTAATAGGGCCCATTACTTTAAAAGGTATCTCTTTTACTTATTATCAACTATTCTCTACTTGGCTATACCTGTCTCGGCCTCGTCTGATGTTCAGCCGACGTTTCTCTCTTCTGACTCATGTGCAACCTCTTGATTAATATCAACTTCGGCCTCATCCCATGTAAACTCGAACATAAAGTCTGCGAGTTCTTGTCCCTTGATAGCAACCCTGGGTTGATAAACAATATCGTATTCCCCCAACTCCATTGCCCAGGTCATTAGCCTTCCTGACTTCTCGGGCTTATGGAGGACCTGTCTGAATGGGAAATCAGTGAGGACGACCATGGAGTGGGCTTTGAAAGTATGGCTTCATTTTCCTATAAGCATGTATCAAAGCATAGGCTAAATTTTCAATCCGAGTGTACTTCTCCTCAGACCCTTGGAGTGCTTTGCTATTGAAGTACACTGGTCTCTGCACTCTATCCTCTTCTCTTACTATTGCAGCACTGATGGCTGACTCTCAGATGACTAAGTATATATATAACTTTTCACCCTGAATTGGCTGGGATAGGAGCAGAGGGGATCTGAGGTATGACTTAAGCTATTTAAAAGCTCTGTCAAGCTCCTCATTCCATTTGAAGGCCTTTATGAGAATTTCCAAAAAAGTAAGACATTTATTTATAGCTCTTGAGACAAACTTGTTAAGTGCAACAACTTGTTCGGTTAGCCTCTGAATGTCTTTCATGGTTCTGGGTGTCTTCATTTCCAGCAAAGCCTTGATCTTCTCAGGGTTAGCCTCTATTCCCATTTGATTGATGATGAATCCTAAAAACTTTCCATCTCCTACCCCAAAGACAAATTTGATCGGGTTGCGCTTCATTCTGTATTTATCCATGGTGTCAAAAGTTCTCTCAAGGCCGGCCACATAAGTGTCGGCCTTCAAGATCTTAGTCAGCATTTCGTCCACATAAACTTCCATGGTCTTGCCTATCTGATCTTTTAACATCTTATTTACAAGATGTTGGTAGGTGGCCCCTGCGTTCTTCAGGACAAAGGGCATGGCCTCATTGCAATAAGTCCCCTTGTCTGTAATGAATGCTATCTTCTCTGAGTCTGTTGAGTCCATGAAGATTTGATTATACTTGGAGTATGCATCCATGAAGCTTATGAGCTCATGTAGAGCTGTAGCATCCACTATCTGATCTATACGAGGGGAGGGGAAAACTGTCTTTTGGCCAAGACTTGTTTAAATTAGTGAAATCTACACACATCCTCCATTTCCCGTTAACTTTGGTCACTATGACATCGTTAGATAGCCACTCAGGATATATTACCTCTATGATGAACTTAGCCTCTTCAAGCTTCCAACCTCATCTCTAATGACATCATACTTCTCTCTTAAGTATATTCTTCTTCTCTGCTTGATGGGCTTGGCATCCTCTACAATATTGAGTTTATGGCACATAATCTCAGGATCAATACCTGGCATGTATGCATGGCTCCAGGAGAAGATACTCTGTCTATTCTTTAACAGATTTACTAGCTCTTCCTTGATCTCAGGATTTAGGGCTTTGCCGATTTGGATGGTTTTCTTTGGCTCGTCCTCATTGAGGATGATGGATTCTACCTCCTCCGCGACTTCTCCCTTCTTGAGTTTAGTTTCATCTCTAGGATCAAGGGTGTCAATATTGTACGTGTTTATTTTCCTCTTATGAGCCTCTCTCTCTTTTGTAGAGTTGAAGTAGCATTCACATGACGACGTTTGGTCACCTTTCACTTCCCCTACTCCATAGGGAGTCGAAAATTTTAGCATCTGGTGGACCGTTGAAGGCACGACCTCAAATTTCTTGAGGGCTACTCGTCTAATGATGAGGTTGTAAGAGGAGAAAACATTTTCATCCATCACAAAGAAATTGATTATCCTGGTCAACCTTTTAGTCCATTCATCTCCCATCCTTACATCCGTTTCATACATACCCAATAGATGAACCTTTTCACCACTAAGGCCAATCAAGGGATAATAATAAGGGACAAGACTAGCTCTGCTGAGGCCTAAGATCTTGAAACAAGTCCAAAACATAACGTCTGTAGAGCTGCCCCATCTACAAGGATCCTCTGAACTTCGCATCCATGCACCCTTGTGGTGATGACTAAAGGGTCATCGTGGGGAGCTAAGATACCCTTGAAATCAAATCGTGAGAAGCCGAATACGAGGGTATCCATATCTACGTTCCTTCTCTTCTCATGTTTAACCTCTGTAGAAGCCAAATTCATAAACTTGGCCTTAATCATTGCTTTAGCCTCTGCCATATGAGCCTTGCGATCAGCAACCTCTGAGCCACCGCCTGCTAGTCCTTCGCATATAGTATTCACACCAAATGAGATCATACCGACCCTATTTAGGGGTGCATTATCATATTTTAATGGGAGATCAGGGTCATCATCATCGTCATCTGAGGCATCAGCTCTTCTGGAAGGGGTGTCTTCTCGGCATTTATCATTTCTTTTATTTTTAGGGACGTCTCTTCCCCCCTTAGAAGCTCTACCATTCACATACTTTCTGAGCTTTCCAGACTTCAACATTTTCTTAATCTCGTCCTTCAGGGAAAAACACTTGTCAGTTAGATGGCCGTGATCTTGGTGGAACTCGCACCATAGATGCTTGTTCCTCTTATGTGGAGGAGCCTTTAACTTCTCTGGCCATCTCAGGGATCTATCATTATTTATTTCATTAAGGATGTGTTCGCAGCTCACAGTTAAAGGAGTGTAGTGTGCAAACTTGTCGTCTGTAGTCCTCTACTTTCCATTAATTTTCCTTTGAAATTTCCCACTGCTACTTCCATTCTCATCCTCATACTTCGCAGCCATTACTTCTTTTGTGTTCATGACCTTTTCAACTGTTGCTAACAGCTCAGCCATAGAATTATGAGGGTTTTCAGCAAGCCTCCAGAGTAGCTTTCCCTTCTGAAGTCCTCCAATAAGGGCTGCCATGGCTATACTCTCTTCATAATCTTCTACCTCCAGCTTTTCCTTATTGAACCTCATGATGTAGTTTCTGAGGCTTTCATTCTTCCCTTGATTTACATAAAGCAAGTGAGTCATCTTCTTCTGAGGTCTTACCCCAAAATAGAAGTTATGAATAAACCGCTCGGCCAAACCTTTAAAACTCTCAACTGAATTTTTTGGAAGAGAAATGAACCAGATACGTGCAGCCCCAGTTAGCATGCTTGAGAAAGCTCAGCACCTCATCTCATCAGATATTGAATAAATGTCTGTTGCAGATTGATACATTTTAATATGATGGAATGGGTTGGTACTTCCATCGTACTTGGGAGACACCACCGGTGGTTTAAATTTGGCAGGGGTTAGGAATTTGACAATTCTTGCCACAAATGGTGAACCCTCTATGTGCCTCCTCTATAATGGGTCTCGACTTTTTATGAGATCCCCTATCTTCTCTTCAAGCCTTTGAATAGAGTCATTCCATGCTTTGTCAACATCGGCCTGGCTGAGGTTATCCCCCGCCACCTCCAAAGGGTGGACTGAGGGTTCCCCAGCTGTCGCACAACGTCGGCTATTGACCTCCCCCTGACCATAGTCTCTGCCATGTGGCGGTCGGCCATGATGAGGCTGATGATCACCATCTTCCCTTCGTGAGCCAACTATGCTTCTTGACTGGACAACCTCTGCCTTAGATCATGAACTGGGTCGAGCCTTTCAAAGGGTGACCCTCTACTTAAGTGATCAAAAGCTGACCCTCTTTGTCGTGCATCACCATCTCATCTTTCACACTGACCTTGACTTTACTGTATAAGACGTACAGTGTTATTTGAGACCTCATACGTCTCCCAACAATCTGCCGGAGCATCCTCTACCTCAATATCATCGTACTTATCCTCAGGGCAAGGGTTTCCTTGCCTCCCCAGGCGTAAATGCCTAGGGTCAGCAACATCACTCCTCCGCTGAGGAGTAAGTTGGTCTTTTTATGATGCCTGGGGTGGTCCCCTTGCCTCATGCTGTGGCTGAGTAGCCACCAGAGTAATCATCTCCGGTAAGACCCCAGGTGGTCTCATTATTATGTTTTGATTTAGCTAGGTAAATTGCTCCTGCATCGCTTGCTGAGTTGCAGCTAAGGACTTCAAGGCTGCTGCCACCTCAGCCATCTCGGACTGGGGTGGTGCCTGGATGGAGCTTGTTCCTCCAACACCAGATGGTGGAGGTGGTAACTCTGGTGCCATGGAAAATACTTGAGAGCTTATAAACGAAAACAGTTAGCAAAGCTTGATACCTCTAAGGATCCCTTTCAATGGTGAGACAACTCTACTCAAAGGAGGAGGTCTGGTTCACCACCAGAGTCTCCGGTGAGGTCAAGCAGCAAAGGAAGGAGAATTGAATTCTCTCATTCCCACATACGACGCCAAAATGATGATGCAAGAAACACCACCACTAGGTGAGGTGTTTTTAAGCTCAAACTAGGAATAACAATGGTATCACAAGAGTAAATATATGATAGAGGGAGATGAGGAAAAGAGGAAAGACACTAGTATATAAGTGGTTCAACTAATCTGGACTATGTCCACTGTGAGTGTGTGAGTAATTCACTATAACGAGGGCTCTAATGGCCTGTGATACAATCTCTCACTTACTCTCTACTGACTGTTTTTCCAGAGCTTTCGCTAGGGTTACATTTTCGGATCCTTTTACATGGTAGAGGAAGACCTCTATATATAGTGCTTGGGGGGTGTAATGTACCCCCAAGCATGACATGAGCATGTGCATGAGGATCGAACCGGTATCCTGATGACACCTGGCTGATCTTGCGTAGATAATGATGACAAAAATATTCCCTCACGTGAGGGGAATGATTTGAATATAACTGATTTGCTCACATGTTCCAAACCTTCCATGTTCTTGCATGTGCTCGAACTTGTGCCATTAACTGTTGTAACCTCGGCCTAGATGAGTACGAGGTTGGTGAAGTCCGATAGTTCCGCTTTGTCTTATCAATAACCACGATGCCCTCGGACAGGAAGACATGCTAAGGTTAGGCATATGCAGGATGTAACATCGGCTCAAGCAGAGTACGATGTTGACAATAACCTGATCCCATAAGATGCTGTTGACCTCGGTTGCTGCCTAGACGAGGTTGGTTATTAGAGAGTTGACCTTGCAGAAGACGATCTTCTCGATGGCTGTTGTAGCCCTACTGTCCACTTGGCTGTGAGGCAGGCCGAGGTTAGTGACCTTGAGTACGAGGGTACACTTTGGGCATATCAATTAATTCATCACATTTAAGTTTGTTTTGCCTCCATAATAGAGGGAATCAATAGGGGTATCACAGTATTTTATAATCCTTGTTGGGTGATTATTTTAAATTTAATGTATGTATCTCCTATCCCCCCAATGGGGAAGTTCTATACGGACATCATTAATCTTAAAAGAATGGACCGATGTCAATTTGTAAACACCGTTGTTCACTGGAAAATCTCAAGTATGAATCATATTCGTAAAATTATTTTATCATTGGGTGAAAAGAGAATTATTTGGATTAAAAATAGACAGGGAGTATGTAATACCCCATATTTTTACGCATATTTATTTTATTATGAAATTATGAAAATTGGGATTAATTAATTTAAGAGAGAAAATTTATTTTATAATTAATCCGACTTTATGATAATAATTACTAGCATGACGAGAGTTAGTAGTTATCAAAAATAATTATGTTGAAATCATGTTGAGTAATAACTATGTTGAACATTACGTAGTGAGTAACGTAATAAGATGGTTTCGAAAATAATAATATGGCCGGGGATGAGATACGTGGCAGTTAGATATAAGTATTCGGGACGCACGTATGAGTCGCGTCACTCTTATAAATTTGGGGATTAAAAAGGTAAATTATTTTTATACAACTCAAATGACTATTTTAAGTGTGTCAGTGTGTCCGGAAGGGTCAAAATAGTAAGAAAACACTACTCGGATGTTATATTTGGAGTCAGGGACATTTTAGCCCAAAATGACACCCCGGAGGGGTATTTAGGTCTTTTGATATTTTTGAAAATTTAAATGGACGAAAATTAAAAATTAAAATAAAGTTTGTACGTGGGTTATAGGTTACTGCCAGTTTTCAACCTACGTGAAAGAGAGAGAGAGAGAGAATCAAAGAGGAAGAAGAACTCCATTGGAGAACTAAGCCAAGAACTCAAGGTTTCCCACCAAGAATTACACCGAAGTGTAGATCGCGATGAGAGGATCAACTACATACCCATTTTAGTCCGAGAATAAAAAATTCATTCCAAGGAGAGTGTTTATCTTGCTCCTCTTTTAGCATATATTATTCCTGTTGATTTAGATTAAGTGATATGAAATTGTTGTAGTGAAAACTATGTTGGCATGTAGAAGAAATTGACTTCTTAGAACTGTTAATGTTGGCAATTACATGTTGAAATCAAAAAATTAATTGTTTTTTTTGAAGGATTAGAAATTTCTGGGTTCATATCGAATAGATTTATAAGAAATTGAGTAATTTGTTGGATTACCTTGATTCCATAAGGATTTAACCTCTAATTGTGTTAGGAAGTGTCCTATGGTAATTCAGAATAGTTTAGAAACAATTAGATTAGGATTGGGTTGAGTTTGGAGTGAGATTGAAGAATGAAAATTGGGAAAAAAATAAGTTTGAGGAAGAACAGGGCCAGTTCAAAAATCTGGTTCGAAGACCTACCCAGGTCATTCGAACGACCTCGTTCAAATGAGACTTCTAATGAGATTTCCAACGACCCTTCTAATGAGTTGCAGATTTAGTTTGAAGTTGGAACTTCGTTCGAACGACCTCGTTCGAACGAGAATCCCTTGACCTCTAACGAGATTCCAGATTGGGTTTTTAGGGTCCGTTCGAGTAAGATCATCCTAGGTTTATCCAAGCGAGTGTATTAATCTACGTGAGTAACGGGTGACTTAAAATCCGAAGGTTTATGGAATTAAAGGTGTAAAGATACTCGAGGTATTGAATTTATATGGAAACCTAAGAGAGAATGTAAGTCCTAGAGAGGTTATACATAAATGGATATCGTGGAGAGTAGAGACGTTAATATTACTTACGTATATGGTAATTGGGTTGCGTAAATGCCTATTAAGTTAAATAAGTTTTGAGCATGCTTATTAATTGACATATTATGTGAATGACATACCTAGCTACTGGCTATCGAACAGAGGTTAGCTCGTTATGGACGACCATATCTAGTGTGCCTTCGGGCGATTTTGAGTAATACCACTAGAGCATGGAACCTAGGTACAGGCTATCTGTGAGAACGATAGTGGTGAGAATCGTATGGGTGCGTAGGTATGTGCGTAGGCCATCGGCTTGGAACTATGTTCACCTGCAATATGTGTTTATGTTTTATTGGTTCTTGAGAGATTGAACCAGTTGTCCTTTATGCGCGAGCCTTTGCAATGGGACTAGATAGCCGAGTATGCCTAGTACCAGGATTTCTTAACCATCAGTGCAGTATTGATATATATATTTGTATGTATACATAGAGAGATTTTATATATGTATGCTGAGTTCCTATTCTGTGTTTTATGTTGGCTACTTTATTAAAACTTATACGTATTGGGTCACAAGTTGAGAATTAAGAATGCTATGAGAATGAGTTAAGACATCTTTGAACCTAGTCCTAAATAATGGAAATATATTGGCTTCGGGTTAATTAGATATTTTATCAGGCATAGTGGTTAGACTACGTATAGTTAGGCAAAATATAGAGACTAATATGGGTAGTTAGGCTCGCAAGGTGTGCACATTAGATGAGAGGTGATCATCCCAAGTGAGTACGCTAAGTTAACATGAATAATATTGTGCTAATTTATAAATATAAGCACTTGTTATATTTAAACAATTTTGTACTCGGGCTCTGAACCATTTTTTGCAAAACTCTTTTCTTATTTTATTATTTTAGGTGCTCAGCCACATGGTCATCAGACTTTGGAGATTCCATTCATTTGCCGGGCTGTAGCTGATATGGAAGTTACAGGATATTTCTAGTAGACACTTATGAGTCTATTTATCCTTATCTATCAGTCATTTATTTCAGTTGGACATGTTGTCCCTCCTATTTTACAGTCAAAGATTTAGATTTGTTTTATTCTATCATTAGACTTTGGTTTCATGTTATTGGATTATTGTATGGGATTTTGACTAAAAGTGTTTACTCCAGTTCTTTATTTAAATTCAGTTAGTTCTTTCCTTATTGCTATTGTGATGTATGGTGATGATTAAATATTTCCCTTTTACATATGATGGTTAATAACAAGGTAAAGTTTTAACATCAACCTTTTTAAATATTAGGTGGTTAGTTTTTATTAAATAAAATTGATGACTTTTGATAGTGATGCATAATCTGAACACCGCGGTTATTCTGGTTTAATTTTATAAAGGACTGATCACCCGGTATTTAATTAGGCGGGGTGTCACAGGTGGTATAAGAGTATCAAGTTCTAGTGTCCTTAGGATCTGTACGGCTTATTATGTTTCCGCGTAGCGTCCTTTGATATAGAGCCCTATATTTTAGGATTGTTGTACTCTTTACGCATTTTACTTTCTTCATCTATTTTGAGATAATAACTGTATACTTATGAAACTTCTCTCTCCTTTGAGATGCCTCCTCGACGAGCACAGAGAGTTCCCAGGGATTCCCAGCCCGAACCTCAGCCTGCACCAACTCAGGATGTGATGAATGCCACTGAAGTTGTCATCATTGTAGCTCAAGCAGTAAATGCGACATTGGCAGTTGTGTAGCAGGATCCACCTAAGGCACCGGTAGTGGCTCTAGTTCAGGCCCAGGCCTTCTCGTATACTTGGGAATGTGTTAGGGATGCGTTCCAGAAGGCGCATCCTGTGGAGTTGATAGGAAGCTCTGATGTAGTGGTAGCAAGCTAATGGAAGAAGGACATCCAGCAACATTTGAGGATGCATGAGTGCATGGAGGTGTAGAGTCAGATACTCTCCAAGTTCAAGTTAGTGGGAGCAACACTGCAGCGGTGGGAGTCTATTACCACCGCTGAGGAGAGAGACACACTCATGATTCGAGATTTTTAGGTGCAGTTCGATCGCAAATATTTTCCCTCGGCCGTCCAGACAGAGATGAGACTTAAGTTAGTGAACTTGTAATAGGATGGAAAGACCGTGGAGGAATATGAGACAGAGTTTATCATCCTTCTAAACATTGTACCGGATGGGATCCCGACTGAGGAGTATAAGATTCAGCATTTTATGGATGGGTTGACATGGAGGATCCACCAGCACTTGATAGGCAATATCTCTTTAGCCACCTATTCGGATGTGGTTAATGCAGCACTACTCTACTACTAGGACCACCATTTTCATCTGACAGAGGTTAAGCAAGTAGGAGAGTCCAACCAGCAGGGCAGGACAAGGGGAAATGGTGCCGGTGGGGCACAGGTCGTTAAGGGTCAGCATAGACACAGTGATCAGCGTTCCCAGTAGGGGGATCCTAAAAGGTTCAGGTCAGGAGCTTTTAGACATGGGCAGAGAGGCTTTAGACATGGCCAACAGGGTCAGCACGACCATCAAGGCCAGCAGCAGGTTCAGCAGGGCTAGCATTACCAAGGGAAAGGTGGTAACGACCATCAGGGCCGGGGACAACAGGGACATAGGGGAGGAAACTTCCCAGGGAGATGTTTCACTTGTGGCAACACTGGCCACAAGCATCAGGACTGCCCTCAGAAGGATAGAGGCCAACAACAACAGGGTACTCTCCAGGAGGCCCAAAGACTGTTATTTTCAGTAGCTCTCCAAGCACCCCCACAGATGCTAGCACTGCCACCCATTCCAGCCGTCCCAGTTCAGCAGGGGAAGCTTCAGTACAGACGAGTCTATAATCTTCACCAGGCCGTAGTCCCGTAGGACCCACCCTCCATTGAGGGTATATTTTCTATCCAGGAGACTTTAGGGCGCATTTTATTTTACACGGGGGGCCACACACTGTTTTATTGACACGGGGTTTGCACTTACTACTCATTATTTGATACAGTATAGAGTACAATTACTTATGTGGATTTTCCATTGAGTAGAGGTTCCGTTATTTCTTTTATTTTTCGGGGAGTTGGTATAGAGATTGGGAGGTTTATCTTACCCGCTGATATGCTCGTATTGGATATGTCCGAGTATGACGCAATTGTAGGTATGGATTGGCTTATCAGGTATAGGGCCATGATTGATTGTTTTAATAGGAGCATCATTTTTTTCATACCCGGTCAGGAGATGTTCCTGGTGGCGATGCCTCACCCCGAGGGAGGATCGTCCACACATTTATACTATATAGAGGAGGAGACCTCTACAGAGGTGGTGGTACGTCTTGATTCGATTCCTATTTTTCGAGAGTTTTCCAATGTGTTTCAGGAGATTTCAGGGTTACCACCGAGTATAGAGATAAGTCGTCATTGATTTAGCACGGGGAACTCGGCCGATAGCCCGCGTACCTTACCGTATGTCTCCAGTAGAGATGAGGCAGTTATGTGGCTAAATTGAGCAGTTGTTGAGGTAGGGGTTCATCCGTAAGATTACTTAGTTGGGGGTGCTCTAGTACTGTTCATTAAGAAGAGGGATGGATCGTTGAGGTTACGCATCGATTACCGAGAGTTGAATAAAGTCACAATACGGAACAAATATTCATTGCCTCGAATCGATGACTTATTCTACCAGTTGAGAGGAGCGGCCTTCTTCTCGAAGATTGTCTTGAGATCGAGATACCATCAGTTACGTATCAGGGAGCAGGATGTGTCAAAAATTGCCTTCTTGACAAGATATGGTACCTATGAGTTCAGGGTTATGTCTTTCGGGCTAGCCAACGGCCCAGCCGTGTTTATGGACTTGATGAACAGGGTGTTTGTAGAGTTCCTAGACCAGTTCATCATCGTCTTCAAAGATGACATTCTGGTTTACTCGCAGACCGAGGAGGAGCATGCCAAGAACTTGAGGCAGGTTTTGCAGACATTGCATCAATATGAGTTGTATGACAAATATGAGAAATATGGGTTTTAGCTAAAGGAGGTCCAATTTTTGGGGTATATCATCTCTGACATAGGGATATACATGGATCCGGGGAAGGTGTCAGCGGTGAGGGAGTGGGGACAGCTCATGACACCGACCGAGATACGCAGTTTCTTGGGTATAGCCGGATACTACAGGAGGTTCATTCAAGTGTTCTCAAAGATAGTGGGTCCATTGACACATCTGACTCGCAAATGGGTGCCATTTATCTGGAGTGACGCCTGTGAGTTAGCCTTTGATGAGTTAAAAGAGAAGTTAACCTCAGCACCCGTGTTAGCATTACCCAGGCCAGGAGTGGAGTATCTAGTCTACACTAAAGCGTCCTTATTAGGACTTGGGGGTGTACTTCAGTAGGAGGATCAGGCTATAGCTTATGCCTCCCGTAAGCTTAAGCCTTACGAGAGGAATTACCCCACCCACGACTTAGAGTTGGCGGCGGTCGTGTGTGGACTTCGGATTTGGAGACATTACCTCTTGGGGGAGAAATTTCACTTGTTCATAGATCCCAAGTCATTACAGTATCTCTTCACACAGAAAGAGATGAATATGCGTCAGCGCCGGTGGCTTGAGTTTGTGAAGGATTATCATTTTGATATCCAATACCACCCGGGAAAGGCTAACGTGGTAGCAGACGCGTTGAGTCGTAGGCCGATAGGGGAGGTGGTCAAAGTGTGGAAAGTGAAATGGAAGCTGTTAGGACACCAGGATGCTGTGGCTCGATCGTTCATTTCTGTGATGATAGTTACACCCCAGATCATTACGAGAGTAGTACAGGCTTAGGAAGCTGATCCGTTCTGCTAGAGTCAGATAGTGCATCTTCTAGAAGAAGGAGACGAGTCTTATACTGTGGGATCAGATGGGGGTCTACATTTCAATGGAAGGTTAGTTGTTCCTCCGGGAGAAGACTTGCGACACGAGGTGATGATAGAGTCGCACGGTTCACGATTTGCGGTCCATCCCGATGGGGACAAGATGTACCAGGATATGCGGAGACAGTACTGGTGGAGCGGGATGCAGAAGGGTATTGCTGAGTTCATCTCGAAATGTGCCACTTATCAGCTAGTAAAAGTGGACCATCAGAGACCATCGATACTTCTACACCATTAGAGGTACCTATGTGGAAATGGGAGAGCATTTTCATGGACTTCATAACCGGATTACATAAATCGCTGAGGGGCCATGATTCGATATACGTGATAGTGGATCGCCTGACCAAGGTAGCCCATTTTCTGCCAGTCCGGATGGATTACACCTCGGACAGTATACCCAGATATTCATTGCAGAGATAGTGAGACTTCACGGAGTGCCTCTCAATATCGTGTCTGATAGAGATAAGGTGTTTGTGTCTCAGTTTTGGGAGAATTTCCAGGAGGCAGTGGGTACAGAGTTACTACTGAGTACAACCTATCACCTGCAGATGGATGGACAGACCGAGCGGACTAATCAGATGTTAGAGGATATGTTGCCTATGTGCATCATTGATTTTGGTGGAGGCTGGTAGCAGTATCTTCCACTGATGGAGTTTGCCTATAACAACTCCTACCAGTTTACTATCGGTATGGATCCATTCGAGGCACTATACGGCAGACCTTGTCATTTCCCAACATGTTGGTTAGAGGTGGGGGACAATAAATTACTTGGCTCAGAGGTGATTCAAGATACTTCAATGAGGATAGAGTTGATACCGAGTTGTATTCGGGTTGCTCAAGATCGACAGAGACGCCAAGCAATATTTCTGAGAGTTCAATATTGGGGACCAGGTGTTACTTCGGGTGTCTCCTATGAAGGAAGTTCTGCGTTTTGGGAAGAAGGGAAAGTTAACACCTATGTATGTAGGGCCATTTTCTATTATTGAGAGGATTGGGCCAGTCGCTTCTAGACTTGGGTTACCGGAGCACTTGCATAGGGTCCATGACGTGTTCCATATTTCTTCCCTAAGGAGATTTCTTCGAGATGATTTGTCCCACGCTCACATTACGTTGGAGGAGATCGACTTACAGCCTGAAAGCTCCTACGAGGAGGGGCCAGTTGCTATCCTAGACCGTAGTGAGAGGAAGTTGAGGTTGAAGATAGTACCACTAGTCCGTGTTCAGTGGCAACACCATAATGTTAAGGAATCTACCTGGGAGTGCGAGGATGACATGCGTGAACGTTATCCAGAGTTATTCTCGCCAGGTATATTTTCATTTCCGAATTTCGGGACGAAATTCTGTTATTAGGGGGGGAGTATGTAATACCCCGTATTTTTACGCATATTTATTTTATTATGAAATTATGGAAATTGGGATTAATTAATTTAAGAGAGAAAATTTATTTTATAATTAATCTGACTTTATGATAATAATTAATAGCGTGACGAGAGTAACGTAATAGATGTCGAAAATAATTATGTTGAAATCATGTTGAGCAATAACTATGTTGAACATTACGTAGTGAATAACGTAATGGATGGTTTCGAAAATAGTAATATGGTCGGGGATGAGATACACGACAGTTAAGATATAATTATTTAGGACGTGCGTAGGAGTCGCGTCACTCTCATATATTTGGGGATTAAAAAGGTAAATTATTTTTATATAACTCGAACGACTATTTTGAGTGTGCCAGTGTCCGGAAGGGTCGAAATAGTCAGAAAACACTACTCGGATATTATATTTGGAGTCCGGGGAATTTTAGCCCAAAATGACACCCCGCAGGGATATTTAGGTCTTTTGATATTTTTGGGAATTCAAATGGACGAAAATTTGGAATTAAAATAAAATTTGTACGTGGGTTATAGGTTACTGCCAATTTTCAACCTACATGAAAAAGAGAGAGAGAGAGAACCAAAGAGGAGGAAGAATTCCATTGGAGAACTAAGCCAAGAACTAAAGGTTTCCCACCAATAATTACACCAAAGTGTAGATCGCGACGAGAGGATCAACTACATACCCATTTTAGTCCAAGAATAAAAAATCCATTCCAAGGCAAGTGTTTATCTTGCTCCTTTTTTAGCATATATTATCCCATTGATTTAGATTATGTGATATGAAATTCAACTAAAAAAAAGTAGCTTTTGAGACGGTGGCCTAACCGTCCCAAAAGATGGCTTATCCATCTCAAATACTTTTTGGGACACTATTTGGGACAGCTATGGGGTCTTTTTGATAAGGGTTATAAGTACTTTTTGTGATGCCATAGCCGTCTCAAAAGAGTTTTTTAAGACGAGAACAAATCCGTCTCAAAAGCTCACCATTTCATATGACCCTTTTGAGACGGCAAGAGCATTGCTGCAAAAGAGTGCTTTTGAGACGGGAATTAATCTGTCTCAAAATGTTACTATTTTATAATATCTTTTTGAGATGGTAACATAGCCGTCTTTAATATATTTTGGGGACAGTTTTAACCATCCTAAAAGAGGTGAAGGGATCTTAAAATTTTTGCACCAATATATTATGGTCAATAAAATATATTGCTAAAGTTTAATATATAATTGAATTACATTTAAGACAACCCAACACAAAAAATAGTCATAAAATATAATACATAAGATGATTTTGAACCAACACAACGAATAATTTTCATTCAACAATAGTTAGAGTTCTTACAAGCATCTCCAAATATTCATCAAAACAAAAATTATAACACTAAGTTCAAATATTCGACTTGACAACAAAAATACATTAATTTCTTATACTCCAAAACACGAAATGTTTTTATCAAAGTAATCCCGCAATCTTAAAGCGTACGACCCCCAAAATCACTGATTATCATTGCATGTTCTATAAAAATTATCACCTACAAAAAAAAAATAGTGTCAATTATGTCAAAATTAATATCCTACTCATCAACAATACAATGTGCAATGAATCAATATAGTATATTCTCATCACAATATCTAACTACTATTATTTTTATAAAAAATCGACAGAGTCTCCTTTGTTTATTCACGAAAACCACATATAGCCAACCTATTTTAAACATTAAAATTGATTCTAAGAATACTATAAACCAACCAATAGAAAATTCTGATCACCATTATAACAAATTTTCACCATTGCCATTGGAAATTTAACTTTAAAAAAGAGGATTTTCCACCTGAAAATATCTCAATATATATATAAGTAATTACATGTATGAAATATATATTATTACCTAGTCGGTCTGAATTGTTGAGGTAATGGAAGCATGAGGTGAATGTAAGATATAAACTCATGAATCTCACGGGACTATGGAAAACCTAACACGAGGATCTGTCCAAAAGGTAGTTTTATCCAGTTCCGTGACAATAAGAGTGACGTTCAAATATCTTACAATAACAACCATATCACATATCTTCACAATAATGAAGTGAATGAGAGCAGCAAATGAAAACGCTAAGGTAACCATTGTTCTTATAAACGCCTGCATACCTTGTATGGGGGCTCCCTTAAAGGGCTCTTATCAATACACGATGGAAGAACCATGACATAGAGTGACAACTGCAGAGAATTTATAAAATAATAAAAGTACAATAACGAGTTAGAGATCGCTCGTCGAGAGATGGAGATGACAAAACAAGAGGTAGAGAACACCCGAACATCTTCATTTAATTTTTAAGGTTTGACAAATCTGGTAATCTTTCAATTAACTTGCATCCATCAATAAACAAATACATTAAGGATTTTAGTTCCTCAAGTCCCAGAATCTCTATTAGTTTTACCAAGTAAGAAGATGACAATATTTTCAAATGTGGAAAGTTTTCCAAATACAGTAATTTTTCAATTGACTTGCATCCATTAATGTCCAACAATTCAAAGGATTTCTGTTCCTCAGACCCTCATCTGGTCTCAGTTAATTTATCACATCCAGAAGCATGTAATTCTTTTATATTTGTAAAGTTAGACAAATGGGGTAATCTTTCAATTGATTTGCATCCAGAAATATCAAATACTACTAAGGATTTCTGCTCCTCAAGTCCATAGATCTCAGTTAGTTTTACACAGTCAATAGCTTTCAATTCTTTAAAATTTGTAAGGTCTGTCAAATCAGGCAGTTTTTCAATCGACTTGCATTCATCAATGATTAAGACTTTTAAGGCTTTCATTCCCTAAAGTCTCCCAGTCTCAGTTAGATTTACACAATGAGAAGCATCCAATACTTCTAAATTTATTAGGTTTGACCGATCTGGTAATTTTTCAACTGCCTTATATCCTTTTATGTCCAAAAAATTTAAGGATTTCAACTCTTCAAGTCCTCGAATCTCAGTTATTTTATCACATCCAGAAGCACATATTTTATCATAACCGAATCTCAGTTATTCTTATATTACATGTAAAATGTGAGTGTGTATTAGTTTACTTTATTAATAATGATATTTTGAAATTATAATGAGAACCTAATTATGTAATATGATTCAAATAGCAGGAGATTAACATATCATGCACCTTTATATGGGCAGCAGAAGTTTACTTGATGAGATAACTCTATCCACAATTCACATAAGGAAACCTTAATCAAGGCACATATCAAGCAAAGCAACCCAAATAATAAAACTTTTCAATATAATCGTACAAATGATTCAAAGCAAATACAAAAATCAAATACAAGTGATGGCAAACCAGCGGTCCATCTCAAGAAGCAGGAAGAGGAAAAATAGAACATGAGTATAACAAACAAAAATAAATCCCCAATGTGATTACAACCCCTTCTAATATGTGCATGTGTGTTGATGTAAAAAATTAGATCACTCTAATAATTTAATCACAGATAAATAAATGAGACAAAAGATTTTAAAGTGGTTCAGCCTTATAAAAATGGCCTACGTCCACTGTTGTTGTATTACTGAATGTTTGGGAATTCTCGATTACAAGAAATTCCGTTCTAGATTCGATTTCCTCTTACAATGAGGATTGTTCAATGTATTTATAGCATTGAGGTTGTCATGTGAAAGGGTAATACATTAAATGATATACATATGAAAGGGTAATACATTTAATGCCCTTTTTGTGTGTGTGTCTGAATGATAAGCATTTAATGAATCAGTTGAACTGTTGGTTATCCAGCTATTAATGCTTTGTTCGAGATGCAGCTCGGACCTCCTGAGTTGCTCGGACCGCCTAAGCTTCTCGGTACTCAAGAGTTCCTCAAAAAGGTCTGTTCCTCGGAGCGTATGAGTTCCTCGGAGAGGTCTGTTCCTCGGAGCGTATGAGTTCCTCGGAGTAACATGGTTCCTCGGAGCGTGTGATCATCTCGGAAGTGCTTGTTGTTGCCATGTAGATAGCCACGTGTCTTCATATGATTGGTCCAAGTCAGCAGATTAAATTTGGTATCAACAGAAGCCCCCAATGTTTCATAGTTCGAAATTTGAGGAGTATGGAACATTCTTTCTCGAAATATGGTAGCTTTAAATAGCCTTCCTGATTTTTAGGAGCACTTCCTTTGTATTTATTTCTCCTTCTCAATTCGTAGAATCATACTTTTTTGGACTTTTCTACGTGCTTCGATTCCCGCGTTACTTTTCATCTTTTTAGCCGCTGTTGTCCGCTTTGATTCCCGCGCCACTTTTCATCTTTTTAGCTGCCGATAACGTAATCATCCTTTTTTGTAATCATTACTTCACCATTTCCCAAGGCAAGGTATTTAAACTTCACAGGCAATCCCATCGTCTTCTACCTTTTCAAATTTTCATCTTTGAGTTTTACGTCGTCTCTTCCTACTCTCTTGTGCGTTCATCTTTTCCGTCGTTCGTTGTCAGCAGATCCATTCTTTTCCTGTAAGATCTTCTTCCTTCTTCTTTATTTCTTTATTCACCATGGTTTACCCTGTTGAGTCTCTTGAGAAGTTTCATTCTGATTTCTCCATTCCCTCTTGGGTTGTCTTGGAAGAGCTTTCTGAGCCTTCTGATTATTTCAATTTGGCTGAGGGACATTGGTTCCCCAGTCTCTTTTTTGCTGAATGTGGATTTTCTTTTCCACCCAATTCTTTGTGTCTGGAATTCTGTCAGTACTTCGACGTTGTTCCTGCACGAATAGCCCCCAACACATGGAGAATAGTTAATGGGGTGCATAGATTAAATAAAGTGCATGGAACTCGTATAGGAATCCCAGAAATCATGTTCTGCTATAGATGGGCAGTTAATGATAATATTTTTTATTTAAAAACTAGATTTTTAAATAGAGCCTTAGTAGTCAATCTCCCTGATGCCAATAGGGATTATTTTGAGCATGGGGTTGTCATAAAAAAATGACAACACCCTCCATTAACTGGAGACGAGGTTTACCAGGGTCCCAGATGCCCCCCTTATGGCAATGGGATAGGTTATTTTCACTTTATTTTATTTATTTTGAAATCATGTTTCTTTTGTGTTTGATAAAATGTGCCACTGATAACAATGTTTATTTATTTGCAGTTGATAGCAAGAGAAAGTGCCCAAAAGAAGCAGATGTCAATATAAGGCATTTGAAACTTATCTGGAGTCTGCATCAAAGTGTTGCCGACGAGCACATTAGATCATCTTCGTATCTTCTCCAGTACAAGAGCTACACTACTTCTTTCACTGCTCGTCCAGTGATAATTGAATCAGAGCCAGTACCAGCTTCCACCAGCTCATCGCCTGAATCTCGTATTCCTTTAAGTGAAAGGATGAAGAAGAGAAGACCTCCTACCCTGTTTGAGAAGACTGCCTCCGGTTCTGGGGAGGCAAAAAGGAGTAGGATTGATGTCCCAAAGGAGGGGACGAAGAAGAATGATGCAGCTCCTCCAGTTGCTTCTGCTAAAGTTGCTGAGAAGCCCGCACTGGCTCCGAGAAGGTCTGCTGCTCCTGGAGAGGTGATTGTGATATCACCGACCAAGGGTTCTTCCTTGGTTGAATCTGTACCTGTTCCCCCGAGGAGGCTAAAGAAGAGCTCCTCGGTCAATTTGGCTGACACCATTACTCAGCCCCCAGCTGCTGGGATTGGAGTTCCCACTTTTATTCCCCCGAGCTCTGCCATGAGCTCGGTAAAGTCCTGGATCAGTCCCGAGGTCCAAGGTACTGAAGAAAACCTTACTCTGGATATGGTCACCTCGCTAGCTGCTCGTCACCTTGCTTCTGCAAGTCTCTTTACTTTGAATTTTTCATATTTCCTTTGTCATTTATATTTCTAACTTCCTTTCTTTTTCTGTTCACAGTTGACGAGCTGCTTCAACATAATCCTGAAAAAGGATGAAGCAATTAAAGCTTCATGCTCCTCATCCAGTGTGGAGGGAACTATGGAAGAGGCTATCAAGTCTTTGGAAGACTCCCGCCAGAAGTATGCCACTGATAAGGCTGTTTGGGAGAAGAAGCTTGCCTCCAACGAGCAGGAGAAATCTCGAGCTGTTGATGCCTCCAAGGAGTTGGAGAAGAGAATAAATGCCTTGGAGAAGGTAAATAAGGAGCTTGAAGAGAAGCTCAAAACTGCTGGAGAGTTGGAAAATAAACTCAAAGCTGCCGAGGAGGAGTTGGCTAAACTTTAGGAAGTAGGTCGGCAGAAGGAGGAGGTAGAAAATAAGTTGAAGGCTGCTGAGAACCTGCTGTCCGAGAAGCTTGCCTTGGAGAAGACCAAGAGGAAAGCTGCTGTGAAGAAATCCTTCAGCTCTGGCTGGGACAAGGGGTGGAACAAGGGGTTGGCTGCCATGGTATCACAAGTAGACTATGGCAGTCTTAAATACTTTAGGGATGGATGGGTCGCTTCCCTTCAGGAAATGAAGGTCGACGAGTCTTTCGAGCTCTTCCAGAGACATATCCCTGGTCCCCCTCCAACTCCAGAAGAATTAGAAGAGGACGAAGCTACCTCTGAAGAGTCTTCGATGGTGATGGGAGATTGTGCTCTAACCATCCAGCCTGCTGCAGAGGAAAATCAGCACATCGTTTCTTCCTCCGAGCAACTGCCTACTCTACCCGAGCAACTATCTCTTCCCTCCGAGAAACCTACCTCTTCATCCCAGCCTTTCGAGAAGGTTTTGGGAGATAAGGAAAAGGTTTAGTGTTGTTCGAGTTTCTCTTTAATTTATTTCACTTTATCAAATGTAACTCAGAAGATGTAACTCTGAATTATGATCTAATAAAACTTGAACTTTTTGCATACTATTGTTTATCTTTCATTCATACTATGCTTATTCTTCTTATTGATGATTGCTATTCTTTCTCTGCTAGTTTCTGGCCAGGATGGAATTGCTATCTGCTCATGACACAAAGTTACTGCAACAATGCAATGAGTACTTTAAGGCTAGTCACACAGACTTGAGTGCTGCACAAGTTACCGACATCCTTGGTCATGATGCTTCAGAACAGGAAGTTGAAGCGTATCAGTACCTGAAGTGTCTACTTGACCGAGCAGTGGCCAATAACGTGGCTTACTATGAAATGATCGAGGATCTCCAGTGTACCCTCGAAGACCTTCAGAATCAATACAAGGAATCAACTGCCCTGTTGCATGAGGGGTACGAAAAGAAGTACAAGCTGATCATGGCTGACAAGGGCTACGAGAAGCTTTTTGCTGGGTATGATCTGAGGGAGAGAACTTTGAAGGGTGAGGTCGAGGAATGCAGACAGATTGCCAAGTTTCTAGAGCAAGAGAACAATAACTTGCAAAAAGAGCTATCACAATTGAAGTCTGCAGCCTCCACTTCTAGTGCCTTGATCCCAGTGACCGACGAGGGATTCTCATTCTTAGAGGTTGAGAATGCCAAGTTGAGGGACGAGTTGGAGACTTTGAAGAGTTCAGGCACCTCTACATCTTCTCATGGTCAAGAAAGAGCTCCTCGGGGACGAGCAAGAGCAGCTCGGGTTCTTGTCGAGGAAGAGAGGACTCAGTCTGCCCTAGAGAACCAGGCTTTCCAATTAATGGCGCAGAACCAAGCGTTGTCTGATATGTCAAAGAAGATTAGGGACCTGGAAAAATAGCTCTTTGCGCAGAAGTCAGTCTTGGAGAATAAGGAGCTTTTCATCAAGAATCTCCACGAGCAGCTAGAAAGGCTAACATATCAATTCCATAAACAGCCCAGGGAGTTCTGGATGGCTGGATACAACGAAGCACTATTCCACTTGGACGATCGTATCCAGAATGCCAACAATGAGGGCTACAAGCAAGGCTGGCTGAATGCCTTAGGTGTGCTAAAGCTCGAACAAGGTCATTATCTGTGGGACTACCATGATCCCGGGTTGCTCGACTTGCCTGTGCCACCATACAATTTGGAGATGGATTGGATCCCTGCTCGGGCCATTCCTCGGAGCTTAATTTCAAAGTATCTCGGTGACTATAATTTACATTCTCAAATAGAGGTATCTCGTCCCGAGCATCTTTTAGATCGACCGTTCGTGATGAATACTTTAACACCCCGTATTTTTGGTACATTTAAAATTTAGTTTATTCGGAAATTCTAAATTTCTAGTGTGTTGTAATTTAGTGAATTAATTATGATAGAATAATATATAAATATTAATCTGGGATTGAATGGTTAATATTTAGGGAAAAATTACTTACTGAGCGTATAGTAATAATGTAATTTCGTCGTTTCGAGTATTAATAACGAGATATATACTTATCACATCCGGAAGTCGGTATAGACTATATTGGGTGGGGGATAAGTATTTCTATAAATTAATTCGGATGCAAATTTTGAGTGTACAGTTGAGTCCGGATGGGCCGAGATAGTCGGAAAAGTGTACCTGGGGGTAGTAAACGGGTCACGGGACGTTTTTAGACATAGCCGGGCCCACTCGGGGGCATTTGGGTCACTTGGGCTTGGCCCATTAGTCAAAAAACGGGATTAAGTTAATTAATCTAATAAAAAGAAATAAGGGGGTGGCTGAACTTAATTAGAAAAAGAAAATTAAGGGTTAGGAAACCCTAACAGCAGCCAAAGCCAAATTGGGGATCAAAAGAGAGCCAACAAAGGTCATCTTCAACCTTGGGATTTAGCTCCAATTCAGACTCTACGAACCTTAAGGCAAGTGGATAACTTGCAATAGCATTAATTCTGTTTTCAATTCATATTCATGTGTAGTGATTAAGTAGAAATTCGTTTTTGGGTGTTAATGGTATGAACATGAGATTTTGAAAACAACAATTCTGATTTACGATATTGGGTGGTGATTCTTGTAAAAATCTGATGATTGTAAGTTAATGCATATCTGGTAGAATGATATCTGAATATTTGGAAACGAATTTGATGATGAGATTTGGGGTATAAATGGGTTTAGGGTTAATGATGAAACTTTCCCCAAACTTAGAAATTTGGAGTTAATGGACGAATTAAAACAATGTTGATGAATGTTCTGGAGATCCCTAATGAGTTCCCTAATATATACAAATGCTAAAAGGGATTTAGTTTTAGTGTAGAAGGAATTGGGGCTTGAAAATTTTCGTCCATGGCTGTCTGTCTTCGCGAAGAAGACGAGTACCTGATCGATGGTCGGCAGAAACTGACAGTTCGCCCAGTTTTGTTTATATAGAAAGAAAATTATATAAAGGTTGTTATGTAATTTATTATTGTTGAGAAATTAATGCATGAGTTAAACCTGATTAAATGTGAGTGATTTAATTAGGAGATGGGAGTAGAAATTTGGGTGGCACGTCAAAAATTGGTTGAGCGATATCGGGGGGAATTAATTTATTTAGTAATGGACTAAATAATTTAGAGTCGGGATTTAGACTCGGGTGAGGTAAATTCGGGCTATGAGATTGAGTCCAATTAAATGGTGAGGGCAACATCAAAAGTAACTGAATTTATTAATGTGCAAATTAATAAATAATTCGAGTTGGGTAACAAACTCATAATAAAAAAATGGAATAGGCTTGTGTCACGGGTTTAGTACACGGTGTAGCTGGTACATTTTTATATATGTATATATATATATATATATATACGGTGTGTGATAGTATATATATATAGTGTATGCCTTAATATCAGTGGTTAGATATTATTATACTCTAGTGCTATAGGGGGAGGTTACGCGCAGTGGATGAATCCCCTAGCTTGAGGAGTAGGGCGAGTAGATTCCAAGGGCATAGCGTCCGTTACAGGGGTGAGGGGCATCTCACTTTCCGGAAAGGAATATGACCGCCTCCAATCGTATACTAAACCAAGTTAGTGAGCGATTCTAACTTGGATAACTAGGGTATGTGAATATACCTAGTGTACTAGCACTTTAGAGAAATTATGTCCGGTGAGTACTTTTACTCGGGTGGATGTTAGTGTTTTATGGATTTCAGTATGTGTGTGAATGCTGCAATATTTCTAAGTATATAATTAGGTGATTATTATATACGGGCTAAATAAATACAAGCATGAGTTGTTGTATATGTATAACGAGTGGAGAAGTTATGTGAATAAAAAAGGGAAATGATTAATTAAGTTGATGTTACTAATAACTTAAAAATCATAATCACATTATACTCAAATTAGAGTAGGGGGGGGGGTACAAGGAGACTTTAATAATTATCTAGTCATGAGATAGATAACTAGGTGTTAATTAAAGCGTTAGTGGTGCACATTAGAGGAGGGGTAAGGAAGTTCTCAAGAGAGTGCGACACTAACTAAAATATGAAGAGCATGCATATTTATTATTACTGCAAGTTAATCATTTGTTAAATGTTTTCAAATGTTTTGGGTACTAACCCTTGCTATAAAAACTTTTTAAAAACCTTTAGGTGTCTAGCCACAGGGACGCCAGCCTTGACTATATTCCAGAGATCCGTTGCTGCAGCATATGTGGATGTTGCGGGATTTTGATAGACGCCTCATTCTTCATTCTTAAATGTAGAAGTTCATAATTAGTATTTGAGCATGTTGCTCACTTTCCATTTATTTGTATTAAGACTTGTTGAGGGTTTATTCTTATCTTTATGGGATTTATTATTTGGACCATTGGTTTATTCGGTCAATTATTTTTACTTGTGAATGATTAATTCAGTTATCTGTGATTGTTATATAGTTTCATTTTCAGCATGGGTTTTTGTTTAATTAATGAAAGATAAAAATTGGCACCAGTCTATTTTTCTCACTTAGGTGGTTAGTAATTTAATAAAACGACAGTGATGCTAAGAATGGACCAAATGAGAAACCTGTTCTAACTTGATTTAGGACTGATCACCCGGGATTAATTAGGCGGGGTGTCACAGATGGTATCAGAGCATCAGGTTCTAGAGTCCTTAGGATCTGTGCGGCTTTCTACGTTTCAGCGTAGCGTTCGGTTGTTATAGAGCCCTATTATTAGGACTGTTGATTATATTTTCCGCTTGTGAGATATCGTATTCCTGCTATTAGTTTTTGTATAAATTGTGTACTTATACAATTCAATCTATTTCAGATGCCGCCAAAGAGACAGAGAGCGGAAAGGGCTGAGGCTAGAGATGAGGTGAGGGAGGCTCGCCAGGAGCCACAGGTACAGCCACCACCACCCCCACCCGAGTTAATTTCTACCACTCAGGTGGCAGTGATAGTGGCCCAAACGGTCGAGACAGCGATGCGAGCTATGGCAGCTCATTTTCCACAGCCTCAGGCACCACCTCCATTGGCTCCAGCAGTTCAGGCTCCAGTAGGGCCACCGTCTTGGCAGCGAGTGAGGGAGACCTTTCAGAAGGGTCACCCACCTGAGTTTCGAGGTAGCACCAATGTGGTCGAGGCTTGTGACTGGAAGAAGAACATTCAGCGCCATCTGCGCATGTTAGAGGGTACAGAGGTGCAGAAATAGATGCTGGCTACCTTTCGTCTGTCAGGGGCAGCCTTACAGTGGTGGGAGTCCGTAACCACCGCTGAGGAGCGGGATTTGATGCCGATTTCTGAATTCTGGGTGCGGTTTGACCGCAAGTACTTCCCTCCAGCAGTAGAGTCTGAGATGAGAAAGAAATTCAGCGAGTTGGTACAGGGTGACAGGTCAGTAGCAGAATATGAGGAGGAGTTCACTCGTTTGGCAAACTTTGTGCCAAATGAGGTGAGCGATGAGGAGCGGAAGAAGTCCAAGTTCATGGATGGTCTAGCTTGGAGAATCAGGCAGCACTTGATTGGAAACCCGACATTAGTGACTTATACAGATGTCGTTAATGCCGCACTTGTACATTGCCAGGATCATCGTTTCCATACTAAGGGGAACAAGAAGGCAGGTGAGCCGAGCCAGCAGGGCAAGGCGGTTACTAGTAGTGAGGCAAGTGGCACACAGCAGCAGGTTATCATTCAGCAAGGGAATCAGGCTAAGAAGTTTAAGCCTGGTGGGTTCCGACCGGGAGGACAGGGGTTCAGGCAGGGGCAACCAGGCCCTAATCAGCAACAGCAGGTTCCTCAGGGCCGTCAGGGCCAAGGGAACAACGGGGGAGGCCACCCGGGGCAGCAACGTCAGGGCCAGCAGGGCCAACGACAGGGTGACGACCAGAAACGTTGTTTCTCCTGTGGCCAGCCAGGACACTTCAAGAGGGAGTGCCCGCAGAGGGGCAGAGGCCAGCAGCAGGGTGCCCAGCAGGGGCAACAGGGTCAGATGCCGCCAGCAGCAGTAGCCCCACCCGCCCCACAGCAGCAGGGGCAGATGCACTACGGACGTGTGTATAACGTTCGGGATGTTCCCAATCCTCCAGCACAGCATGCGCCTCCCGCGATTGAGGGTACGTTTCCTATCCATGGCACTATGGGTCGGGTATTGTTTGATACGGGGGCCACTCATTGCTTTATAGCTACACATTTCGCGAAGGCTTTAGGGTTGTTAGCCACCGCTAAGAGCACTGTTACGTGTGTCGACTCACCATTGGGGAGTGGGTCGCTTATATTCTTTATATGTCGAGGAGTAGGAGTAGAGATTGGTGGTTTAGTATTACTCGCGGACATGTTGGTATTAGATATGCATGTTCACGATGTGATCGTCGGTATGGATTGGCTCGCTGACTATAGAGCCATGATTGACTGCTTCGGTGGGAGCATTATTTTTGCCATTCCGGGGCAAGAAATGTTTGTGGTGGCAATGCCTCGCCCAGAGTGAGGCTCGACCACTCATCTTTATTACATTGAGGAGGAAACCTCACAGGAAGTGGTAGCTCCTTTAGACTCTATTCCTATGGTGAGGGACTTTGAGGATGTATTCCAGGAGATACCAGGATTATCACCCAGCAGAGAAATCGAATTTGTTATCGATTTGGCACCGGGGACGAGGCCGATTGCCCGGGCACCTTACCGAATGGCCCCTTCAGAAATGCGGGAATTGAGGGAGCAAATTCAGCAACTACTGGGTCAGGGTTTTATTCGGCGGAGTACATCGCCGTGGGGTGCGCCGGTGTTGTTTGTGAAGAAGCGAGATGGTTCACTCCGCTTGTACGTGGATTATAGGGAGCTGAACAAGGTGACGATACGGAATAAGTATCCGTTGCCTCGGATTGATGATTTATTTGACCAATTGAGAGGGGCGTCTTACTTCTCCAAAGTCGACTTGAGGTCAGGGTATCATCAACTGCGTATCCGAGAGGAGGATGTTCCTAAGACCGCTTTCTTGTCGCGGTATGGATCGTATGAGTTCAGGGTGATGCCCTTCGGGCTCACCAATGCACCAGCAGTGTTCATGGATCTAATGAACAGGGTTTTCAGGGTGTACCTAGATCAGTTTGTCATCGTGTTCATTGATGACATCTTAATCTACTCGCGCACCGAAGAGGAGCACGCAGAGCATTTGCGCATGGTTTTACAGACACTGAGGGATTATCAGCTCTATGCCAAATTAGAGAAGTGTGGATTTTGGCTACGGGAGGTACAGTTCCTTGGTCACGTCGTGTCAGATCGGGGTATTGCAGTGGATCCGAATAAAGTGTCAGCGGTGAGGGAGTGGGGACAGCCCACGACACCGACCGAGGTGCGCAGTTTTCTGGGTTTGGCCGGTTACTACAGGCGATTCATTCAGGGATTCTCCAAAATTGCAGGACCTTTGACGAATCTGACTCGGAAAGGGGTACCTTTCAAGTGGGATGATAGTTGTCAATTAGCGTTCGACGAGCTAAAGGACAAATTGACATCTGCGCCCGTGCTGGCATTGCCAAAGGGAGGTCTAGAGTATCGGGTTTACACAGACGCATCCTTACGGGGTCTTGGGGGTGTGCTCCAGCAGGAGGAAAGGGCTATAGCTTATGCTTCCAGGAAGCTAAAGCCCCACGAGAGGAATTACCCCACTCACGACCTAGAGTTGGCAGCGGTCGTTTTTGCTTTGAGGATATGGAGGCATTATCTTCTAGGAGAGCAGTTTACTCTATTCACGGATCACAAGTCACTTCAGTATCTCTTCACACAGAAGGATCTGAATATGAGGCAGAGGCGGTGGCTAGAATTCGTGAAGGACTACCAATTTGATATTCAGTATCATCCTGGTAAGGCCAATGTGGTAGCAGACGCTTTGAGCCGAAGGCCGACTGGGGAGATAGCAGAGGTATGGAAAGCGAAGTGGAGAGAGCTTCGATATGAGGATGACGTAGCCAGGGCTTGCATGTCAGCTTTATCCATCACACCCGAGATCATTATGCGAGTTGTGAAGGCTCAGGCTGAGGATCAGGTTTGCCGGGATAGGGTGGGCCAGTTGTTAGCTGAGGGAGCAGAGGGTTACTCGATTAGCTCAGAAGGAGGCCTACGCTTTAATGGGAGGTTAATGGTGCCAGAGGATGAGGATTTGAAGCACGCCGTTATGACAGAATCCCATGGCTCGAAATTTGCGGTACACCCCGGTGGGGATAAAATGTACCAAGATATGAGGAGGCAGTATTGGTGGGCAGGGATGAAACGGGACATAGCGGAGTTTGTTTCGAAGTGTGCCACGTGTCAGCTTGTGAAAGTTGACCATCAGAGACCATCAGGGATGCTACAGCCGTTAGAAATTCCCGTGTGGAAGTGGGAGAGCATCTCCATGGACTTCATCACAGGGTTACCTGTATCGCAGAGGGGTCACGACTCCATATGGGTTATTGTGGATCGGTTAACTAAGGTGGCCCACTTTTTGCCTGTACGCACAGACTTCGAGACGATGCGTTATGCACAGCTATTCATAGCAGAGATTGTTAAGCTGCATGGAGTGCCGATAAATATTGTATCCGACCGAGACAAAATCTTTGTCGCCCACTTTTGGCAGAGCTTTCAGGAGGCAATGGGCACGGAGTTGCGCTTGAGTACAGCGTATCACCCACAGACGGACGGACATACTGAGAGAGTTAAACAGATGCTGGAAGACATGCTCAGAATGTGCATTTTGGACTTCGGGGGAGGATGGGAGAAATATCTTCCTTTGGTAGAGTTTGCGTATAACAACTCTTACCAATTCACGATTGGCATGGCACCGTTTGAGGCACTGTACGGGAGACCTTGTCGTTCACCCGTTTGTTGGTTAGAGGTGGGGGACAACAAACTCTTGGGGCCGGATATTGTTCAAGAGACATCTTCCAAGATAGAGCTGATTCGAGGAAGAATTCAGATAGCTCAGGACAGGCAAAAGAGTTATGCGGACGCTTCTCGACGACATGTGGAGCTAGAAGTTGGGGACCAGGTTTTAGTCCGGGTATCCCCAATGAAGGGGGTGATGAGGTTCGGCAAGAAGGGTAAGTTAGCACCGCGATACGTAGGACCTTTCCCTATTATTGAGAGGGTGGGACCGGTGGCGTATAAGCTTGGGTTACCAGAACATCTTCAGCGGATACACGATGTATTCCATGTGGCATCGCTGAAGAAATATCGAAGGAGCGAGAGAGCCTTTTGGCACATTCCACTCGAGGAGATCGACTTACAGCCAGACATCTCGTATGAGGAAAGGCCGGTAGCTATTTTGGATCATAGTGAGCGGAAATTACGATCCAAGGTTGTTCCATTGGTTAGAGTATAGTGGGGTCATCACAATGTTGACGAGTCTACCTGGGAGCGAGAGGAGGATATGCGGGAACAATATCCAGAACTTTTCAACGCAGGTACAATCTAATTTCGGGACGAAATTCCTTTATAAGGGGGGGAGTATGTAACACCCCGTATTTTTGGTACATTTAAAATTTAATTAATTCGGAAATTCTAAATTTCTAGTGTGTTGTAATTTAGTGAATTAATTATGATAGAATAATATATAAATATTAATCTGGGATTGAATGGTTAATATTTAGGGAAAAATTACTTACTGAGCGTATAGTAATAATGTAATTTCGTCGTTTCGAGTATTAATAACGAGATATGTACTTATCACATCCGGAAGTCGGTATAGACTATATTGGGTGGGGGATAAGTATTTCTATAAATTAATTCGGATGCAAATTTTGAGTGTACAGTTGAGTCCGGATGGGCCGAGATAGTCGGAAAAGTGTACCTGGGGGTAGTAAACGGGTCACGGGACGTTTTTAGACATAGCCGGGCCCACTCGGGGGCATTTGGGTCACTTGGGCTTGGCCCATTAGTCAAAAAACGGGATTATGTTAATTAATCTAATAAAAAGAAATAAGGGGGTGGCTGAACTTAATTAGAAAAAGCAAATTAAGGGTTAGGAAACCCTAACAGCAGCCAAAGCCAAATTGGGGATCAAAAGAGAGCCAACAAAGGTCATCTTCAACCTTGGGATTTAGCTCCAATTCAGACTCTACGAACCTTAAGGCAAGTGTATAACTTGCAATAGCATTAATTCTGTTTTCAATTCATATTCATGTGTAGTGATTAAGTAAAAATTCGTTTTTGGGTGTTAATGGTATGAACATGAGATTTTGAAAACAACAATTCTGATTTACGATATTGGGTGGTGATTCTTGTAAAAATCTGATGATTGTAAGTTAATGCATATCTGGTAGAATGATATCTGAATATTTGGAAACGAATTTGATGATGAGATTTGGGGTATAAATGGGTTTAGGGTTAATGATGAAACTTTCCCCAAACTTAGAAATTTGGAGTTAATGGACGAATTAAAACAATGTTGATGAATGTTCTGGAGATCCCTAATGAGTTCCCTAATATATACAAATGCTAAAAGGGATTTAGTTTTAGTGTAGAAGGAATTGGGGCTTGAAAATTTTCGTCCATGGCTGTCTGTCTTCGCGAAGAAGACGAGTACCTGATCGATGGTCGGCAGAAACTGACAGTTCGCCCAGTTTTGTTTATATAGAAAGAAAATTATATAAAGGTTGTTATGTAATTTATTATTGTTGAGAAATTAATGCATGAGTTAAACCTGATTAAATGTGAGTGATTTAATTAGGAGATGGGAGTAGAAATTTGGGTGGCACGTCAAAAATTGGTTGAGCGATATCGGGGGGAATTAATTTATTTAGTAATGGATTAAATAATTTAGAGTCGGGATTTAGACTCGGGTGAGGTAAATTCGGGCTATGAGATTGAGTCCAATTAAATGGTGAGGGCAACATCAAAAGTAACTGAATTTATTAATGTGCAAATTAATAAATAATTCGAGTTGGGTAACAAACTCATAATAAAAAAAATGGAATAGGCTTGTGTCACGGGTTTAGTACACGGTGTAGCTGGTACATTTTTATATATGTATATATATATATATATATACGGTGTGTGATAGTATATATATATAGTGTATGCCTTAATATCATTGGTTAGATATTATTATACTCTAGTGCTATAGGGGGAGGTTACGCGCAGTGGATGAATCCCCTAGCTTGAGGAGTAGGGCGAGTAGATTCCCAGGTCATAGCGTCCGTTACAGGGGGTGAGGGGCATCTCACTTTCCGGAAAGGAATATGACCGCCTCCAATCGTATACTAAACCAAGTTAGTGAGCGATTCTAACTTGGATAACTAGGGTATGTGAATATACCTAGCGTACTAGCACTTTAGAGAAATTATGTCCGGTGAGTACTTTTACTCGGGTGGATGTTAGTGTTTTATGGATTTCAGTATGTGTGTGAATGCTGCAATATTTCTAAGTATATAATTAGGTGATTATTATATACGGGCTAAATAAATACAAGCATGAGTTGTTGTATATGTATAATGAGTGGAGAAGTTATGTGAATCAAAAAGGGAAATGATTAATTAAGTTGATGTTACTAATAACTTAAAAATCATAATCACATTATACTCAAATTAGAGTAGGGGGGGGGGGGGGTACAAGGAGACTTTAATAATTATCTAGTCATGAGATAGATAACTAGGTGTTAATTAAAGCGTTAGTGGTGCACATTAGAGGAGGGGTAAGGAAGTTCTCAAGAGAGTGCGACACTAACTAAAATATGAAGAGCATGCATATTTATTATTACTGCAAGTTAATCATTTGTTAAATGTTTTCAAATGTTTTGGGTACTAACCCTTGCTATAAAAACTTTTTAAAAACCTTTAGGTGTCCAGCCACAGGGACGCCAGCCTTGACTATATTCCAGAGATCCGTTGCTGCAGCATATGTGGATGTTGCGGGATTTTGATAGACGCCTCATTCTTCATTCTTAAATGTAGAAGTTCATAATTAGTATTCGAGCTTGTTGCTCACTTTCCATTTATTGTATTAAGACTTGTTGAGGGTTTATTCTTATTTTTATGGGATTTATTATTTGGACCGTTGGTTTATTCGGTCAATTATTTTTACTTGTGAATGATTAATTCAGTTATCTGTGATTGTTATATAGTTTTATTTTTAGCATGGGTTTTTGTTTAATTAATGAAAGATAAAAATTGGCACCAGTCTATTTTTCTCACTTAGGTGGTTAGTAATTTAATAAAACGACAGTGATGCTAAGAATGGACCAAATGAGAAACCTGTTCTAACTTGATTTAGGACTGATCACCTGGGATTAATTAGGCGGGGTGTCACAAATACAAGGATGTTGAAAGATCTTAATTTCATCAATTCTCCTCTGTCTTTAAATGATCCGCCTGCTGGAGAGGAACCTGTGTCAAAAGCAGAGGGGAAGAGACTAGTAGAATAGGAATTTTTGATGTAATAGTTAGTATACATTTCAATATCAATGTACTTGTAATTTATTTTGAATTTAATGAAAGACTTTCATTTTGTTTGCAAATCTTGATTGCCATTGTCTTGTAGTTATCAAACACTTTATATTTGTGTATATCTGTTAAAAAGATAACAATATTGTGTTGTTTGTCAACCAACTCAGTAATAATTAAAAATTTACAAGTATCAGTACTGTTGCTCGATCACTTAATAATAAAGTAATGAGTATAAAAATGCTGTTTAAAATGTTTCCAACCAACCAAGGTTGTTAGATTCTCCATGTCGACCAACTACAGTTAGTGGGTTTTTATCCCCGACCAGCCATAGTTAGTCTTTTTGAAATAATTTTACCCATAAAATGTTTCCGACCAACCAAGATCGGTAAATTTTGCTTGTCGACCAACTACAGTTGGTGGGTTTTTATCCCCGACCAGCCATAGTTAGTAACTTTTGCACTTTTTGGAATAATCTTACCTCCCGACCAACATAAGTTGGCATTTGCGAGAATATCTTGTTTCCTAGCCAAACAGGTTGGCATTTTTAGGAATATTTCGTTTCCTAGCCAAACAGGTTGTCATTTTTAGGAATATTTCGTTTCCTAGCCAAACAGGTTGGCATTTTTAGGAATATTTCGTTTCCTAGCCAAACAGGTTGGAATTTTTAGGAATATTTTGTTTCCTAACCAACCGAAGTTGGCATTTTTAGGAATATTTCGTTTCCTAACCAACCGAGGTTGGCATTTTTAGGAATATTTTGTTTCCTAACCAACCGAGGTTGGCATTTTTAGGAATATTTTTGTTTCCTAACCAACCGAGGTTGGCATTTTTAGGAATAATTTGTTTCCTAACCAATCGAGGTTGGCATTTTTAGGAATATTTCGTTTCCTAACCAACCGAAGTTAGCATTTTTAGGAATATATTATTGAGCAGTCTGAGCAGCTTTGTCGAGTAGTGTGTAGCACTAGTATTCCCCGAAAAATTCTCAATAAAAAGGAGAGACTTTGACAGAATATCTTCGTTTTATTCATACTGATGGAACTGCATTACATAAACATCACTGATAATACTTGCGCAGATGCTCTGCGTTCCATGCATTCTTAAACTCCTCGCCTTCTGACGTTGCTATTCGATAAGTTCCTGGTCGAACAACTTCTGTAACTCGGTATGGTCCATGCCAATTTGCTTCCAGCTTATTGTGTTTTTGAATTACTTTCTTCAGTACATAGTCTCCTTCTTTCAGGTCGCACTTCTTCACCCTTTTGTTGTAGAACAAAGCTGTTCGCTGCTGGTAAGCAGCATTTCTAATGGCTGCTTCTTCTCTAACTTCCTCGAGCATGTTTAAATCTAGTCTTCTCATTAAGTCGCTGACAGGGGAGTTAAAATTCAGTACCCTGTGTGTTGGGAGGCCCAACTCGGCAGGTATGAAAACTTCACTTCCAAACGCCAGCATGTATGGTGATTCTCCAGTTGCTACTCGGGGAGTAGTTCGGTAAGCCCAAAGTACTGATTGTAGCTCGTTGATCCAGTTTTCTTTTACATCATCCAATCTTTTCTTCAAACCGTTCAGCAGCGTTCTGTTTGTCACTTCAGTTTGTCCATTTCTTTGAGGATGACCTGGTGCTGAATGAACCTTCAAAATGTTTGACTGATGACAATAGGCGACAAACTCCTCGTTATCAAATTGTGTTCCATGGTCTGTGATGAAGGCATGAGGTAGACCATATAGACAAATGATGTTCTTCCAAACAAATTGGTACACCTTCTCGTACGTCATGTCAATGAGTGGCTCAGCTTCTACCCACTTAGTAAAATAATCCACTGCGACGACGAGATACTTGAACCTTCCTCGGGTCGTTGGCAGTGGTCCAACCAAATCTATTCCCCACATGGAAAATGGCCAAGGAGAAGTTATGGGTGTCAACAATGCTTGTGGAGTTCTTCGGATGGAGGAGAAGCGCTGACACTTGTCACACTTCTTGGCATAGGCTATACAATCAGCCCTCATTGTCGGTCAGCAGTATCCCTGCGTCATCACCCTTTGAAAAAGCGTCCGACCTTCTACATGTGCTCCACAAGACCCTTCATGGATTTCTTCAATCAATTATTTCACCTCGGAGGGATGTACGCATCTCTGCAAAACTGCCATAATTCCTCGTCTATATAAAACACCATTAGTTAATACATACCGAGCAGCTTTAAACTTCAATTTCTTGGCTGCGATCTTGTCAATTGAAAATTCTCCCTCCTCGATATACGCCCTGATGGGATCCATCCAAGATGGTCCTAAATCAAGGGTGATAAAGTTCATCGTCAGATCTTCTTCTATACTCCGACCAGCTAACACTTCAATTGGGATTGTTCGTCGTAGCTCGGTGCGAGTAGCTGATGCTGGTCGAGCTAGGGCGTCTGCTCTCGCATTCTCTATTCTTGGTATTCTGACCAGCTGAATAGCGGCAAATTATGACACCAGCTCCTTTGCCTTTGCATGATATCTAATCATTAATTCTCCTCTAACTGCATATATTCCCATCATTTGGTTTACAATCAATTGAGAGTCACTGAAGATCACAACCTGCTGCGCCTCCATAATTTTTGCCAAATTAAGCCCTGCAATCATGGCCTCATATTCAGCCTCATTATTGGAAGCTTTGAATTGGAAACGCAAAGCGTATTCCATGTCGACCTCGTCCGGAGTGCTCAAAACTATCCCCACGCCACATCCTGCAGTGCAAGATGAGCCATCTACATATAGCCTCCATATAGGTAACTCGTCTTCAAATTTCGAATCAGTCAGAGTTCCTTGGTGAAATATTTACTGCTTTCTTTCATCCTCCCCGGGTTTTTCTCGCTCCTCGTCGATCATTTCTTCTTGCCCTTTTACCAATCGGAGTTGGTCTGAGCTCGAATTCAATGATCCTGTAACATCCACTTGCCCTTTTACCAACCGGAGTTGGTCTGAGCTAGTGTTTGTTAATCCTGTAACATCCACAGGTTGATCAGCGAGCAACTTTTGCTCCTCGACGGTATCAGGATAGATGAACTCCGCTATAAAATCTGCTACAGCCTGCCCTTTTAATGATGATCTGGGTTCATAAATTATATCATATTCACCGATCTCTATTGCCCAGTACATCAATCTCCCTGAGTTTTCTGGCTTATGAAGGGCTTGTCTCAATGGCACATCGGTAAATACTATTATAGTATGAGCCTGGAAGTATGGCCTCATTCTCCTACTCGCCTCAATCAGTGCCAGTGCCAATTTCTCCAGCCTTGGATATCTGATCTCTGCTCCTCGGAAGGCCTTACTTGTGTAGTAAATTGGTTTTTGCACTCCATTCTCCACTCTGATCAACTCCGAGCTAACTGCATTCTCGGACACTGCAAGGTACAAATATAATTTTTCTCCCATCACCGGCCTGGACAACAGTGGAGGTGCTCCCAAGTATTTCTTCAAGTCTTGAAAAGCCTTCTCACATTCATCATTCCACTCAAAAGTCTTTCTGAGTGTCTTGAAGAATGGGAGACATCTATCAGTTGCTCGCGACACAAATCTGTTGAGTGCCGCTACTCGTCCTATGAGACTCTGTACTTCCTTCTTCGTAGTTGGAGATCGCAGCCCTAATAGAGCTTTGATCTTTTCAGGATTTGCTTCAATGCCTCATTGACTGACAATGTACCTGAGGAACATGCCTTCTCGTACTCCAAATATGCACTTCGTCGGGTTAAGCTTCATTTGATATTTATCTAGTTGATCAAAAATCTGACTTAAGTCTACTAGATGATCGGCAACTTTCTTGCTTTTTGTCAGCATGTCGTCAATATAGACTTCCATATTGTCACTGATTTGTTCAGCAAAGACCTTGTTCATCAGCCTCTGATATGTCGCACCTGCATTTTTCAAACCAAAAGGCATAATATTATAACAATAAGTTCCCCTAGGGGTAATGAAAGAAGTACTCTCCCTGTCTTCAGGTTTCATTTTGATCTGATTGTAACCAGAATAAGCATCCATGAAGCTCAGCAACTCGTGTCCCAAGGTAGCATCCACCAGTTGATCAATTCGGGGAAATGGAAAGTGATCCTTTGGGCATGCTTTGTTGAGGTCGGTGAAGTCTACACACATCCTCCACTTGTTGTTCTTCTTCTTTACCATCACCACATTAGCTAACCAATATGGATATTTGACATCTTCAATAAAACAAGCTTTTTGGAGCTTCTCGACTTCCTCCTGTATAGCTTGATTCTTCTCGGGACTGAATACTCTTCTTCTCTGCTTCACAGGCTTGATCTCCTTATTCACATTGAGCTCGTGACATCAAAAGTTTGGGTCTATCCTAGGCATATCTTCATGACTCCACGCAAAAGTTTGTCTTCTGCTTCTAAGGAAAGTTATAAATTCTTGTTTTAATGAGGCTTCCAACGATGAACCTATTTGAGTAGTTCGCTCAGGGCGTTCGTCGTCCAGAATGATGTTTTCAGTAGCTTCCACCACTTGACCCTTCACGAGTTGCGACTCATCTCGAGGATCCAATGTTTCAATTTCTGCACCTTCATCCACTGGATAGGTAGTAGTCTTTTTCTTTGATTCTTCCAGTTCTTCTTGCTCGGCGGATGAATAATAGCATTCCCGAGATACTTTCTGATCACCTTTCACAACTCCTACTCCAAAGTTTATTGGAATTTTAGGCATTGATGCACTGTAGATGGTACAGCCTCGAACTTCTTCAATCCTACTCTTCCCATGATGATATTGTACGATGATTGGACATTCTTATCCATCACGAAGAAGCGTATTCTTTCTGTCCGACAAGCAGGCCACATACCAATGAATATATCCAACTTGATTGTCCCAAGTGGAAATACTTTTTCTCCAGCAAAACCGATGAGGGGTCTGTGGTAAGGCTCCAGTTGAGATAGCTTTAGATTTAAACTATCAAAACACGAGTAGAACATAATGTTTGCCGAGCTACCATTGTCGAACAGCACTCTTGAAATCATTACCTCCTTCATTCTCATCTTGATCACCAGTGGATCATCGTGAGGATATAAAACACCTGCAAGGTCATTTTTTGAAAAACCGATGACCAAATTCTCCTTGTTCACCTTTCTCGGGCGATTTTCCTCAGCTAGATTTATTCGCTGAATGTACGAGCAAGCTTGGGCCTCACCGAGGTAAGCTTTTCTTTCTGCAGTAAGGTCTCCTCCTCCTGCATCTCCTCCTATAATAACATTACAATCAAATGACCCAAAGTGTATTGAAAATACCTCTCGTTCTGGCTACCTTGGTTTCTTGGGAAGATCAGGGTCATCCTCTGGATCAACTTCATGGTTTCTCTTCTTGTTCTCCTCTGCTCGACGAGGAGATCTAGACCTCTCTCTAGTTCGGTCATTGTTTCTTCTTTTGCCTCCCCGATCAACATAATTTGCTAGCTTTCCTCGTCGGATGAGTGTTTCAATCTCATTCTAAAGAGCTATGCAATTTTTAGTCATATGGCCATGATCCTTGTGGAACTCGCAATATTTTTCCCTATTACTCGTGTCAGGGTCTGCCTTCATTTTCTTTGGCCAGGTTAACTCCTCGCTGTTCTTAATTTCTTCCAGGACGTGGTTGATATTTTCCTTCAAAGGTGTGTAATTATCAAATTTCCTCAAAACCTCCCATGACGACCTATTTTTGGATAGTTTGTCACCACCATTGTTCTTATGTTCTTTCTTCTTAGCTTTATCACCTTCCACCTTGATTTCTTTGGCGTCCATATTCTTCTTCACAGACATAGCCTCCTCGACATTCATAATCTTGGACGCTTTTCCCATCAGGTCCGACATGGTTCGAGGTGGATCTTTGGCCAAAGTGTAGTACAACTTGTTTGGCAGCAGTCCACCCATCAAAGCGGTAATCGCTGTCTTCGCCTCATAATCAATGACTTCGAGTTTCTCGTTATTAAAATGAGTTATATAATCTCTGATACTCTCACCAGCATTTTGTCTAACACTTAACAAATGTGCTACTCGTTTAACTGGCTTTGTTCCAAAGTAAAAATTCCCAATGAATAACTCGGCCAGTTGAAGAAAAGTTGAAATCTTACCCCAAGGAAGATTATTATACCATATTTGAGCAGATCCGGTAAGTGTTCCCGAGAATGCTCTACATCTCATCTCATCTGGGACAGCATAGATGTTGGCTGCAGCTTGGTATTGTTCTATATGAAGGACAGGGTCAGTCTTCCCATCATACTTGGGAGTCACAACAAGTGCTTTGAACTTTGATGGTGTTGGAAAATCAACAATGTCCTGGACAAAAGGTGTTCCTCGAACAAAAGTTCGTCCAGAGGGTTCTTGGCCTTAGCTATTTCCCCTAATCTATCCTCCAGCCTCTGAATAGATCCTTTCCATGCATCATTTCCTTCCTCGGGCCTATTGGTTCGAGCAACTGATCGCGTTGAAGTGGCTTCCTGGGATTTATCTTGACGAGCAGCTGGTCGGTCATAGGATTTATCTTGACGAGCAGCTGGTCGCGATTGGGAAGATCGTTCCCTTAAATCTGATGGTCGTCGAAAGCTCCTCGACGCTGCATTAAGAGGACTTTTGTTCCTCCTAGGGCCTAATCGGTCGAAAGGAGAAACCCTACTTAATCTTTCCAATGCGCTGGTCCTTTCTGGGGAGAGGGTGACACGTTTTTCAGTATCTGTGGCTCGCACTGACGAAGTTTGTCCAGGTTGATAAGAAAAATCTTTAGATTCCTCATTGCGATATGAATTAGTACGCGAAGAAGGCGCACGGGTATTTCTTTGAATTCTTCGTGGTCCGGAATAGGCTGATGCACCGCCATGGAGGGTTTGGATAAGTTGTCGCATTGTTTCTTGCATGACGGTCTGGCCCTGGGCCAGATTTGCCATTATTCCAGTCAGATCTGGAATAATTGGTGGAGCAGATGGATTTGGAGGGGTTCCAGCGTTTCGATTGCTATATTCAGGAACATCAACCATTGGTAATGGATGGTTTTTGATGAGAAAAAGATATTACTAGTCGTTTCCCACAGACGGCGCCAATCTGTTGATGTAAAAAATTAGATCACTCTAATAATTTAATCACAGATAAATAAATGAGACAAAAGATTTTAAAGTGGTTCAGCCTTATAAAAATGGCCTACGTCCACTGTTGTTGTATTACTGAATGTTTGGGAATTCTCGATTACAAGAAATTCCGTTCTACATTCGGTCTCCTCTTACAATGAGGATTGTACAATGTATTTATAGCCCTGAGGCTGTCATGTGAAAGGGTAATACATTAAATGATATACATATGAAAGGGTAATACATTTAATGCCCTTTTTGCGTGTGTGTCTGAATGATAAGCATTTAATGAATCAGTTGAACTGTTGGTTATCCAGCTATTAATGCTTTGTTCGAGATGCAGCTCGGATCGCCTGAGTTGCTCGGACCGCCTAAGCTTCTCGGTACTCAAGAGTTCCTCGGAGAGGTCTGTTCCTCGGAGCGTATGAGTTACTCGGAGAGGTCTGTTCCTCGGAGCGTATGAGTTCTTCGGAGTAACATGGTTCCTCGGAGCGTGTGATCATCTCGGAAGTTCTTGTTGTTGCCATGTTGATAGCCACGTGTCTTCATATGATTGGTCCAAGTCAGCAGATTAAATTTGGTATCAACAATGTGCTTTTCCGTGCATAAGTTTTTAAAGAGAGTGAAATTAAGATGCATGTTTAGAATGATCTGCTATTTTAAAACTAGAATAAGTCAGTCTTACAGTTTTACCTGGTTCAACTTCTTTTCCAACTTAGGTACCCCACAACGATCAGCGAGATCACTGTACACCTATGTTGCACATCTTCAGCATTCATATCAGAACTAGCCTAAATGTACTTACCCCTCCTGAATTCCAGTATATGTGAACCACTTCCTAAAGAAAGATAAGTAACATTAAGCACTTCCATAGGGTCGAGTAAAGCATATTCTCTCTCAATAAGGAACATAATAGCAATCAACGAAGGGAAAAAGTTATTATAACCTAACTAATCTGCTCAATGTTTACCTACTTTTATTTTCTTACATAAATAGGGGGTTTGGTAAAGAAGGGTAATGGCTTTAAACAACTAAAACCTAATTCAAGCTTCCCTTATATTCAACTTTTAAACGACTCAACTGATCAATTTTAACATTATTTAATGACTAGTTAGTTTATATGAGGTAGGTTTTGATGATCATGATAATTACCATGCGTTTTATCGCCCTCTTGGACGCTTTAGCATTAATCACCAGTTGTCAGGCCTTGTGAGCATGGATAGCTATAGTGAGTGGATATATTTAGTAGTTCAGTTCACACTGAAGTCCTTACTGTCATGGTAGTGGGCAAGCAGCAGTTTGGACATTCTTACTGCCAACAACCTCTTTGGACTCGTTTCTCGTGAACCTTACACTTGAGGTGTCTTTTTGGACACAAACTGTGATTTTTCAATCCAAAAATGACAACTTTTGACATGTATAAGTTGCACCATTATATATGAAGATATTAAATGAAGATTCATAAGTATCCTTTAAAGTTCTAGGAATATGAGATTCATGATGATCGTGATCATAAACAAAATTCCTTATAACCCCATGAGGACTATATATAACAGCCCCTCACCCTAGTCAATACTAAAAGGCAACTGGCCAGTAACAAAGAAATCCATGGTTAGTTTTTATTAAATTAAATTGATGACTTTCGACAGTGATGCATAATCTGAACCAACCGAATATTCTGATTTAATTTTATAAAGGACTGATCACCAGGTATTTAATTCGGTGGGGTGTTACAGGTGGTATCAGAGCATCAGGTTCTAGTGTCCTTAGGATCTGTATGGCTTATTATGTTTTCGCATAGCGTCCTTTGATATTGTGCTCTTTATGCATTTTGCGTTCTTCAGCTATTTTGAGAAAATAATTGTAGACTTATGAAACTTCTCTCTCTTTTCAGATGCCTCCTCGACGTGCACAGAGAGTTCCCAGGGATGCCCAGCCCGAGCCTCAACCTGCACCAGCTCTGGGTGTGATGAATGCCACTGAAGTTGCCGCCATTATAGTTTAAGCGGTAAATGAGGCATTGGCAGTTGTGCAACAGGCACCACCTCAGGCACCGATAGTGGCTCCAGTTCGGACCTAGGCCTTCTCATCTGCTTGGGAACGTGTTAGGGATGCCTTCCAGAAGGCGCATCCTCCGAAGTTTATAGGGAGCTCCGATGTAGTGGTATCAAGCCAATGGAAGAAGGACATCCAACGGCATTTGAAGATGCATGAGTACACGACGGTGAAGAGTAAGATACTTTCCACGTTCAAGTTAGTGGGAGTATCACTGCAGTGGTGGGAGTCTATTACCACTGCTGAGGAGAGAGACACACTCACGATTCGAGACTTTTGGGTGCGGTTCGACCGCAAATATTTTCCCTCGGCCGTCCAGACAGAGATGAGATGGAAGTTAGGTAGAGTACGAGGAAGAATATTATCCCTCGGCCGTCCAGGAGGGAAAGACCATGGTGGAATATCAGGAAGAGTTTATCAACCTTCTAAACATTGTACCAAATGAGATCCCGACTGAGGGGAGGAAGATTCAGCATTTTATGGATGGGTTGACATGGAGGATCCACTAGCACTTGATAGGTGATCTCTATTTGGCCACCTATTCGGACGTGGTTAATGCAGCACTACTCCACTGCCAAGACCACCATTTTCATCTGACATAGGTTAAGCAAGTAGGAGAGTCCAGCTAGCAGGGCAGGGGGAAATGGCGCCGGTGGGGAAGAAGCCGCTCAGGGTCAGCACATACACAATGATCAGGGTTTCCAGCAGGGGGATCATAAGAGGTTCAGGTCAGGAGGTTTTAGACATGTGCAGGGAGGCTTTGAACATGGCCATCAGGGTCAGCTCGTCCATCAGGTCCAGCTGCAGGTTCAGCAGAGCCAGCATGGCAAAGGGAGGGGTGGTAACAACCATCAGGGTCGGGGATAGCAGGGACAGAGGTGAGGACCCTTCCCAGGGAGATGTTTCGCTTGTGGTAACACTGTACACAAGCGTCAGGACTTACCTCAGAAGGGTAGAGGCTAGCAGCAACAGGGTACTTGCCAGGAGCCTTAGAGACCGTTATTTCCCGTATCTCTCCCAGCACCCCCACAGATGCCAGTAGTGCCACCCATTCCAGCCATCCCAGTTTAGCAGGGGAAACTTTAGTACAGACGAGTCTACAATCTTCACCAGGACAGCTGTGTTTATGGACTTGATGAACAGGGTGTTTAGAGAGTTCCTAAAACAGTTCATCATTGTCTTCATAGATGACATTCTGGTTTACTCGCAGACCGAGGAGGAGCATGCCGAGCATTTGAGGAAGGTTTTGCAGACACTGCTTCAGTATGAATTGTATGCCAAATACGAGAAATGTGGGTTTTGGCTGAAGGAGGTCCAGTTTTTGGGGCATATCATCTCTGACAGAGGGATATTTGTGGATCCGGGGAAGGTGTCAGCAGTGAAGGAGTGGGGACAGCCCACAACACCGATCGAGATATGCAGTTTCTTGGGTCTAAACGGATACTACAGGAGGTTCATTCGAGGGTTCTCAAAGATAGCGGGTCCGTTGACACATTTGACTCACAAAGGGGTGCCATTTATTTGGAGTGACACTTGTCACTTAGACTTTGATGAGTTGAAAGAGAAGTTAACCTCATCACCCGTGGTAGCATTACCCAGGTTGGGAGTGGAGTATCTAGTCTACACTGATGCGTCCTTACTTAAAAGTAAAATAAGGATTTATGGTTCGATTTATTATAACCTGGTTTGTAGATTCGTGAGCCACAAATCATGTCATTAGCCTTTTACAGAGGTTCCAAATAACCAAATAACTCTTTAAAATAAAGATGTCCCTAAAATGGTAAATGAGAATAAGGCATCATTATTTGCAGTAGGATATTAATTTTAGATTTTTTGGAGATAAAGAAGTCAATATTGGAAAATTATATTTATGTACCTAGTTTTAGAAGAAAAGTTTCCTTCATCTTCAAAATTGGTTTTGAACAGATATTCAACTATTTTAGTAATATTATTTTAATCAAAATTGGGAAACCTTTTATATGTTCTTGTACATTGGAAAATAATTTATATATGATAAGGTTTGTGTCGTCAATATTGATAAACACTATAATGAACAACAATAATGGACAATCATTAAACAAAAAGTTTCCTTCTTAGTTGAACCAAACACAATTTTGGCACTTACGGTTAGGTCATTTTAATTCTAAAATGGAAATTTTTGTTCATTGGAAATGAAGAAACTTTCAGTTTATGGATCTTGTATGGAAGGTAAAATGACCAAAGGGGCCCTTCACAGGAAAAATCTATAGAGACAAATATGTGTTGAAATTGGTTCATTTCGCACAAACAATGGCACACAATCAATCCATCTTTAATACCCATTTATTATCTTAGGGATTAATTATCTTTTCATTATCATGTTTTCATTATTACAACTAGTCCCTACCTATAATTCAGACACCATAACTCTAATCTATCCCTATTCCCATACCTAGAGATCACCAAACCATAAGAATCACCTAGTACCTCACTTAGGAAGAATAACTACAACATAATCATAGTCTAAAGCCTAGGATATCACAACATAATGGTGTATTACTTAGTCCAATACCAAGGAAAAACACAAATTTACACGTGAGCACACCACAGTACCATACCTAGAAAGAGTTAATAAAACATACCGGAAAAGTAACATACAACTAACAACGATGAAAGTATAACTAATGTACGTAATCCCAACGCCCCAACAATGTTATTTTATTCACATACCCAATTTATATATTAATTACATTATTAACTAGACCTTATAATTCTTTATTTCATAATTATACAAATCTGATTCCATGAGCATTGAACCAATTATATCATGTGATATACGAGTTCAACAAAATAACCCAATAATTTATCCAAATTTTAATATAATAATACGAGTGATAATAAATTGAATTAAATCATAAATCTGTTCAAACATATATTAACAATTTTCAGCAACCAATAAAGGATTTTTTACCAACTAGTCTTGTTTACTAGGTATGTAATCAAATAGGTCCTACGATTTTATTTTGCCCAACTTATCCCATAAATATAGATTTTTTCTGCAGTAGGTCCTATTTGTAAACATGTAGTGAATATTCATTACATATATAATTAGGGCTTATAGAGATTTTTTATAGGACCAAATAGGAAATGTCTTATGTAAATATGACCTATTTTTCAAGCTCCCATAAATCAATACATTCAACATCATAATAATGGTTTACTAGTTTTTATAAATAAACACTTATTATCGAATTCCATAGATGAATTAACATGTGATTCACCCCCACAACCTGAAATAATAAAGTACAATCATCTAACCATGCAATATTTTAAGTATATACTAATTTCAAAAGTTCATAAAAATATATTTAGAATTAAGTTATCACTTTCCCTAATTAAACTACGAATAATATTAATAAAATATCTGTAATATAATGTTTAGGAAACGTTTAAATTAAACAATAATTAAGGAGAACAATAGTGATATTCTTCCTTGAAATATAATTATTCTAAAAATCCGAGTGTATCACGACGTTCGTTTCGTGAAATAAGCAAGTATAATGTTTGGTCCAAATCCAAACTCCAAGCTGAAAGTCTTCAAACAGTTAGGGTTTTAAGATATAGATAGTGGTGTAATAGGGTTTTTGTATGGGTACTGATGTGTCTACATTGAAATCTCAACGTGAATATAAAATTTATAATGCTCAGTGTAAGAAGGAGGGTTCAAAGTCGTGAAGATAAAGAAATTAAAACTTCCTTTAATTTCCCATGCAAAACCCATTCCATGCATGAATTACCAGCTATCAAGACCTTTATAACCCATCCATTATAACGGGCTCTGTGACATCCCAAAATTTTTGTACGTATACATGGTAACAACATTTTTACAATAATAATATATTATATATAACAATTATTCACTGAAACTGAACTTTACTTAAAACGTGGTGCCTTAGCACCTTATTTATTACATCCATAAGACTTTGCAATGCGAAAACTAAAAAATAGATTACATATAATCATTACATCAACCGATAAGTGATAATATATATTATCCATGTGTTTTTTCCTGCTTTGTTAATGACTTTCCATATGTAGGTAACTGATAGGGAAATTTGTGACAATGTTGAAAAGTTCTCAACGTCGAGGGAAAATTTTCCTTCCTTGAGCTCGGGGTCCAACTGAATCGGAAAAGAGTAAGCAAAATTTTTGCAAAAAAATAATTTAATTCTTTACAATTTATAAATATAACTTTTGATTATTAGCAGTTCAATGGAATAATTGATGATGAAAGAAAGTAAGATTTGAAATAACTATAATTCGAATGAAGCACTATAAAATAAATAGTATAATGATATAACTAAAATTAAAAATATCAAGTTTAGAATAACTAAGGTTGCAAATAGTTTCTAAAACAAGATAACTCATAATTATCGATTAAAGAGGCTTAAGGTTAATAGAAATACGGAGAAAAAATCATCAAATATAAAATTTGAGATAATAGTAACAGTAACAATGACGAGATTTCTGAGCCCAAACTTTGAAGAGCGACATTCTTATGGAAAATAAAACTAGGCACTTAATAACTTGAGTCCTACATGCAAAATAATACTGTCGTTGGTAGATCGGTAGTTTATTTCCTAGTCATAATGTATGCTATATAAAAAAAGGTTCAATGAAATCAGATTAAATTGAAATCATTGGTTCAAAATCAACATAGGGTTTTTAAAATCGAATCTAAGTTTAATGTATTTTGAAATACATAAATGAGTTCACAAATGAGAACAAGATATCTGGGGCTATCACAAAGTGACATGAAAAATTAGCGTAATCAAGGTAATCGCGCGAAATAATACCAAAATCCAAGTCACCTACTTGAATAAGGGGCTTTGGTTTTTAATTAGATTTGTATGGTTAACGTTGGTTACTGGGATTGTCTTGAATAAAAAGAAATAAGTAAAATCCTTTTGAAGCAATTCAATAATGTACGATTTTTATTGCATAATGAAAAAAACTTTAGGGTCTGAATTATAATTTTATATTCCTCTTAATTAGTTAGGTTTCTAGGTTTATTTGAAAATGGGTGTAATAGACTTTTTTGTCCCCAATATACTCAGAAATCTATTTATGAAGTTTCGGGTCTAAATTCATAAGTTGAAAAAGTTCAGGGGTCTATATGCAAAATAACTTTTGTATTTTTAAATTCCATTTCTAAGGTTTATATGAAAATGTTTTCTGGTTGACCAAATAGGGTGATGTAATATACCATTTTGACCAGAAAAATAAAATAATTTTTTTTAAAAAAATTCAATTTTTTTTTATTAGCCATGCGCCCTCCCGTGCAAATCAAACTTCCTACGCGTTCTAGTTAACTTCATTCGTGAACGTGTAGAATACTTCATCTTCAACCTCTCGATATTTAATTTTGGAGTTTCAAAATTTGACCATCAATAAAATCCAGTATAAAATATCATTTTAACTAATTCAAAATCCATTTGTCCTAATTTTTTCACAAGTAATTCAAATATATAACTTTTATGGATTGAGGTTGACCGTAGTCCAGTATCCAGTTTATGTAAAAAGTTCCAAAATTTGACTTCAGATTCATGGGTTTCTAGGTAAATTTGAACTACGACATATTCATGGTATTGCTTCTGGATGAATTTAGGATTGAAAGGGTTTCATTTGAGGTTCTAATTCATAATTTATAGTAAGAGTGTTCAAAAATCCGAATGGACCGGTGGACCGAACCGGACCACCTTAATTTTACCTTTTTTTTAATCGGTCTGGTCCATTTTTTTTACGAACTGGTCTAATTGGTCCGGTCCTCGGTCTCCCTTATTAAATAACCGGTCTGGATCCTCCCGGATCGATTACTATATATATATATATATAACAAAAATACTCAAAGAAAAGAAGTTCTAGCAGCAAGGGTACGCTCGTCATTAACAAAAGTAGGAAAGAAAGAAAAAAAAACCTAGGCTTCTAATCTTTTGTCGCAGGCGCAACTCCATTCTATATTTCTACTCTTTCTCTCACAGCTCTCTCATCTCATATTCTCTCAAACTCAAACGGTTTAGTAACACTACTATACTACACACGCACAACAGCTCACACACCCTCTCAAGTAAAATAAAAAGAACTCAAGTTATGTTCTGAGCTTCTCTCTCTCACAGCCCATATGTTTTCTGATGTAAGGTAAGGAGAATGACTACGCCTTGTATGGTTCACCATCGCCATCTCATCTCAATCAGTCGAGTCGAAGCTTAAGTCGGACCTTAAAACGACGGGCACATTTTCTGAGCACATATTCTTACTTAGATATTTATTAATTTATTAAGTTTTTTTAGCACATCAGACCTCCTTTTCTTTCTCACATACATTTTCTTTCTAGACATGTATACTTATTTGTATAGAATGGAAATTCATCCCATAAATTGGCAATCAGATCAGATATATTAATAAGTTTGTATTATTTGAACAAAAAAACATATGTAAAATTTGGACACCTATTATGCTAAAATTTGGACATTATCTAAAAGTAATTTTTAATTTTAAAAAGATTAATTTAATAAGATTAGGACCGAAAATTTAGGCCGGACCGACTAGGGTCGGGTGACTGATACAATCGGTCCGGTCTTGGTCCGTTTTTTTTGGACTGATTTAATGGGTCCGGTCCCTTAAAAATCCTAAAAATCGGACAGACCAGACCGCGAACTTATAAGGAGAAATTTATCTCTATAAATTTCCAAGACGTAAATTAAATTTTGTGATTAAGGGTATTTAAACTGTATAATATGCAAATTGGCCATTGCACCTAGGCTCGTGAGAACCAAAGATCAAATTTTCCCTCCTTGAAACTGGTTCAAGGTGAGGAACACAGAATCTACCATTGAAGTTCAAGCTTCAATGGAGTTTTATGTTATTTCAATCTAAAACCAAAGTAAATTCTTACATGTAAAAGGTGAAATCCCTCCCATGTTAGTGCAGGAATATAATTGAATCAAGAAAACTAAGTTTAGCACATTAAAGGTTGAAATACCAAAACTTCCAAATTTCGAGCTTGACTTTTGAATGGTAAATAGGTACGTTTTAACAACGGTAATGAGAGGCTTTTATAGGGTTAAATAAGGGGAGATGATTGGCGGTCTTAGATGTGGATTTAAGATGGTTATTGTAGGAGTTTTTTTTTTTTTTTTTTTGGGGGGGGGGGGGGGGGGAGATAATGGGTACCATGAGGTTCACACAAAATACCATGTATTATAGTCAAGGTGGTTGCATATGTGTCTTCCAAATGAAGAGGGGTGTTTATGAGATTATCTTGGTTTGAGTATTTGGTCCTTAGGCAGTTTAAGTTTGAGTATATAGTCCTTTTCATATATTTTTTGAAGGTTTTAAGGGCTAAAATAAAATTTTACAAACTTGTAAGGTTACGTTGTGGTACTTGTAGTAAATTTTTTATGTTATATGTGTGCTTAAATAAGTTTTGGGTTTGGGGTTGGTTTATGCCATTAAACAAAGTTTGAAATTTTTTAGGTTCATTTTTAGAATTATTATAACATAAGGATCTTCTATGTAATTTGTGTTTTCCCATGGTATATAGTTGGGTAATAAATAAAAGTATTACTTTTATTCGTTTGCTTATCGGTATAAGATATTTATAATTTTATTGGTGAGTGGTCATGGTTTCCGAACGTAAGTAAAATAGCAATATCACAATCTAATCATATCTTCGGGTTATTAGAATATTCCTACAAAAAAAAAAATCATCCTCGAAATTACCTTCAAAGAGTTCAGGATAATGTTGTTTCATTGCATCCTTAGTTTCTCATGTGGCTTCTTCAGCTCCATGATACTTTCAAAGAATGTTGACTAGAGGAATGGTTTTATTGCGAAGAACCTTGTCATAAGAGTGTAATATCCTGATAGGTTTCTTCTCAAAGTCATAGTTGGATTGTAATATATTCCTTTCCCGGTGATGATATGTCATAGATCTGGTATATACTTTCGTAATTGTGATATGTGAAACACGTCATGTATCTTTATAAATTCTATGGTTAGCTGTAAACGATTGGCGACTGGCCCTATTCGTTCTGCGATTTCAAAGGGTCCAACATATTGTGGTGCTAGTTTTCCTTTCCTTCTGAATTGTATAATTCCTTTTCTTTGTGATAATTTTAGAAATACTTGATCTTTCACCTGAAATTCCAAGGGCTTCCTTTTATGATCCGTGTAACTCTTTTGTCGATTTTGGGCTTCCTGTAATTTTTCTTTAATCATTCGTATCTTTTTTATCGTCTCTTCTATTATTTCATGTTCAATGATACTATTTTCTCCAAATTCATTCCAACATAATGGGGAGTGACATGGTCTCCCATAAAGTGCTTCGTAAGGAGCGGTCCGAATGCTGGCTTTGTAATTGTTGTTGTATGAGAATTCAATTAGTGCTAAATGATCATTCTAATTTTTGGCTAAATCTAGAGCACATGCTCGCAGCATATCCTCAAGTGTTTAGATTAGCCTTTTGTATTGACCATCTGTTTGTGGATTAAATGTAGCTTGGTGCCATATCGCGTTGTAAGGATTACCAAAAATGTCCTACAAATCGAGAATCACGGTCTGATACTATGGAAATTTGTACTCCATAGAGTCTGATGATTTCTTAAATATACATCTCAATAAGTCATTGGAAAGAATCAATAGTTCTAACCCGTTGAAAATGTGCAGATTTGGTTAAGCGATCTACAATTGACCAAATTGAGTTATAACCCAATGATGTCGTGGGTAGGCCATTGACGAAGTCCACTGTAATATGATCCCATTTCCACTCTGAAATAGGGAGGGGTTGTAACAATCATCCACGGCGCTGAAGTTCGATTTTTACTTGTTGACAGGTTAGTCATCTTGCTACAAATTTCTTGACATTTTGCTTCATTCCGTGTCGCTAGTATTGTCTTTTAAGATCGTGATATATATTCGTGTTTCCTGGATCTATGATGAGTTTAGAATGGTGTGCTTCCTATAACACTTCTTCTTTTAGCACGGGGTTGAAAGTTGATTTTTATATCGGAGTTCGCCTTTCTGTCTCTAAGCCCAATCTTTCTTTCTTTCTCCATTTTCTATGTTTTGCTGTTGGGTTTTAAGGAAATTGTAAATGGATTGTTGCTCTATTATATTTTTATGAAGATTTGGGTAGGCCATAATACTTTGAAGAGTAATGGGAATTCCTAAATTTTTTCGTTGTAGATTATATCCTTCCAAGTTAGTCTTAACTTTGTATGAAAACATTCAGGTTGATTTTTTACTTGCTTTTTAACTCAGTGCATCTGCAATAATATTTCTTTTTTCGAGGTGATATTATAACCAAAATTTGTAATCTTCTAAGAATTCGATCCATCATCATTGCCGAAGATTTAAGTCTTTTTGGATAAATATGTATTTAAGAATTTTATGATCTGAAAATACCTGAAATTCTTCTCCCTACAAATACCATCTCCAGATTTTTAATGTAAAAACCATTGCAACTAGTTCTAAATCGTGAATTGGATAGTTTCGTTCACGAGTCTTTAATTGACGAGACCCATATTCTATTACCTTTCCTATTTGCATGAGTACATATCCTAATCCTTGCATTGAGGTATCAGTATATACTTCGTAACTAACATCATTAGAAGGTATAGTAAGCATAAGGGTAATAGTTAATTTTTCCTTTAAGGTCTGGAAGGCTTGTTTGCATTCGCCTATCCATTTGAATCGTGCATCTTTACGAGTTAACTTCATCAAAGGTAATGCAATTTTTGAGAATCCTTACACAAAACGTCGATGATAACTTGCAAGTCCTAGAAAACTTTGAATTTCTGTTACAGTAGAAGGTTGCGATAATTTGATTACTACTGCGGTTTTTGCTGGATCAATTTTTATTCCTAACTTGGTAACCCCATGTCCTATGAACTTTACTTCTCTCATTAGAAAATCACATTTGCTTTTCTTTACGTAGAGGTTGTGCTGTTGTAAAGTTTCTAGGATAATTTATAAATGTTACTCGTGATCTTTCTTGTTTTTAGAATATACTAAAATATCATCTATAAATATGATCACATATTGATTTAAAAATGATTGGAATACCTCATGCATTAAATTCATAAAATATACAGGTGCATTTGTTAATCCAGAGGAAACTAAAAATTTAAATTTACCATAGTGAGTTCTAAATGTAGTCATTGGTATATCTTCTTCTCTCACACATAACTGATGATATCCGGACCTTATTTCTATTTTTAAAAATACCCTCGTGCCTCGTAATTGGTTAGACAAATCAAACATTCAGGTAATGGGTATTTATTCTTGATTGTGACATGGTTTAATTTGCGTTAATCAATGCACAAGTGAAATGATCCATCTTTATTTTTAAGGAATAATATTAGAGTTCTCCAAGGGGATGTAATCAAACGGATAAATACTTTTGCTAATAATTAATCCAAATGGGTTCAGAATTCTCGTAATTATAATGGTGCCATTCTCTATGGAGGTATAGAGATAGTCAAAGTATTTGGTAGGAGGTCGATTACAAACTCTATTTCTTGTGGTGGGGGAATACCAGGTAATTCTTCTGAAAAAATGTTTTTATACTTATCTAAAACTGAAAGAGAATAGGATGACATGTCACACATATTTTTAGATTGTTGTCCCTGAAAACAAAATGCTTCAGTCCGAGGATTTATAAGAGTTACTATCTTTGTATGACACTCAATATGACCAAAATTTGCTGACAAAACGTCCATTCAAATGATACGATCAAATCCTTTGATATCGAGTACTACAAAATCGATGGTCAGAACTCTCGCTCCGAGTTCTGTCATGTACCAACTACAAATATAACTGGCTAGTACTATTTCATCGGTTGGCATGCCTATAGATATGAGATAATTTAAAATATAGGGAATTGATTTAATAATTCCATGAAGTTAGTACTAATAATGAATGCGAGGATCCAGAATCAATTAATACACGTGTCATAACATTTTGAAAATAAATATTACCTTCAACAACATTATGATTATTTGAGTTTGTTAATATGTCAAAAGTCTGACCATGCGCCCTATTGTCTGGTGCTGGTTTTTTTACCCTGCATAAATACGAGTTATCTTGAATATGTAGCCTTTTCCCCTAGGACTGGGAACCTTTCTTTAGGAACTGGAAATGGGGGTTTCTAAAAATTAAGAGCCCTACCTAGATTTCCTGGGGAAGAGTGGGTTGTTTGGGATTGGTTTTACGAAATCTTGGGCATTGGGGCCTGATATGTTTGGGTTCGTTGCATTCATGACAACAGATTGTGGTTGCACTGTCTTTATGGTGTATTTGGTTGTAGATATGACCATCTTTGGGTCTATAAAAGGGGTGCTTATTAGCCTGGTTATTTAAATGGTAGTTCTTGGAATTGTTTATGGGAATTAGGGTTGGATTACGAAAATTACCACTCTATGTCGGGTTTCGTTCAATAAGGGTGGATATTTATATAATTTTTTCGAAGTCTCGGATCTGTAAAGGAATAAGAGATGTCTTAATACTAGACTTTAGACCTCATTCAAAGTGCTTGCATTTTTTTGTGTTCGTATTTACATATTTATGTGCATATAAGGATAATTCTATGAACCGTGCCTCAAACTGAGCTATTGTCAGTTGTTGTTGTTCTAATCCTAGAAATTCTACCGTCAATTAGTGTCTTATTTCTTTTGTGAAATACTTTACAAAAAAATATTTCCTCGAATTTCTCCTAAGTTAATCCCTCGATATTTTGAATACATCCTACCGATTGCCACTAGTGATCGAGTTTTCCTTCAAAAAGATAAGTTGCTATACCTACCTTAAGTTGGGTACTATACCTACTCCATTTAATACTTTTACTGTCTTCCTAAACCATTGTTTTGCCTCTGGGACCTCGAGTCTTTCGTAAAATGGTACGTGTCCTTGTCGGAGAAACTCCTTTAGGACATTCATTCTTCTTCAACAGATATTTTAGTACCTACTACATGTTGAGGTGATGTATTTCATTTCACTTGGTTTAATGCTATTAGTTCTTGAAAACATTACATTATATTTTTGGTAATGGTAGGAGGAGTTGGTAAAACTTGCTCCTCTGGTTATGTTCTTCTTGCTAGTGCGTTTGAGGTTCGTGTTTTCACCATCATGTATAATAAACAGCTAAAAAATAAAATAACAATAAATATTATACATAAACAAAGTAGTTATATTATTCATGTTAATATAAAGTACATTAAGTTCATATGTGATACAAAATTTAGGAACTACTATAAGTACACACGTATAATTACCGCACTAACTATTTTTACATATAACGTAACTATCATCTTGTCACTACAACGCACCACACTTGACAAAATTCTTTCATTTGTTATTTATCTACATTCTGTTTTTTGTCTTCCTCCTTCTTACGTTCTCAACCCACCTGGGGTACTGTCGGGTCCACTTCTGTTCCCAGGCCTCCAGTACTCGAACTTGATGATGATGTGGAAATGTTTATATGTAGCCCATCTAATTCGTAATCATCAAGGGATATATGATGAGTCATATGTAGTTTTTTCTCTAGTGCTAGATCCTAGGCTAAGTGAAAGGATTGTTATAAAAAACCATTATCTTTTGAGAACCTACGGGATTGTTTGGATGGCTGTTCCTCGCCCACGAGTCAATATAAAAGTAGGTTGTGTTTTGTGTTAGGCGTTACTATGTCCCACTCTCTGTCTACATCACAAATAATTTTTCATAATTTCTTATAACCTTCATCTCTTATCGTTTAACTAAAATATTCCTGGGTGTTGCCTTCGGTATTTAGATAGATGGTGTCCCAGACGTTCATGACTACAAGACGAAATTTTAGCGTCGTAATGTTATAAATAATTTATGAAATTAAAATAGCTATATATAATCTAAAGTCCCATATATGAGTAATAAACCTGTCGCTCGCTCTGATACCAACTTGTCATATCCCGAAATTTTTGTATGTATAAATGGTAACCATACTTATACGATAATAGTATATAACATATAATAGCTGTTCAATGAAACCTAAATTTATTTAAAACGTAGCGCATAAGCACCTTATTTATGACATTCATAAGTCTTCGCGATGCGAAAACTAAAAAAAGATTATACATAATCATTACATCAGCCGATAAGTGATAGTATATATTATCCATGGGGTTTTTCTTACTTTGTTAATGACTTTCTATATGTACGTAACTGATAGGGACATTTATGACGATGCTAAAATGTTCTCGAGGTCGGGGAAAACTTTGGCCTCCTTAAGCTCAGGGTCCATCTGGAAGGGAAAAAAATAAGAAAATTTATTACCAAGTAGATAATTCTATTCTATACAATTTATAAAAATAACTTTTGAGTATTAGAAGAATTAGTTATTATTTTTGTTAGTTCAGGTAATTTTCACATAAGTAGTTTCAAGAAGCATTGCTTCATAATTATATTTGTGTTTGCCACCTGGCGTCGCATAATTCCTCGAATCAAACTATCGGGTCTTAATTTCCCATGAATCAACCATTTATTGTTCATCCTCTTTATTGAGGATCGGTACTAATTCAGTAGCTCTGTTACTAGGGATAAGACCGGGAGCAAATTTCTACAATAATGCCTTAGCACTCCTGGAATTGTCAGGTACGGGCAAAGTATTTTTCCCTTTTATTCTTCTTAGATTTCATTTTGAGCCAGTCTTGAAAATCATGTAGATGAGGATATTGCTCCTCATAAACTAATATGGCTTTGTAGCGACGTTGAGAATTCCCTAGACCACCACGATCCCTAGAAGGGCCACTCTTTGATTCTGCAAAAATTTATGAGTTAGAAAAATAGGAAGAAAATTGTTTTCACCTTTAATATGTTTGATGTCAAAATCGAATATAGACATATTCACTTATGATCTACCAAATATTTTCTTTGAAATAATATCTTTGACACTTTTTTGGAAAATATATTTGCTGCACTATAATTAATTTCGAGTAAAGATTTTTGATTTAATGAATCGTCCTAGAATTTAAAAATACATTTTACTATAGAAAGAATTTCTTTCTTACTAGTAGAATAATTTTCCTGAGAATATTACCATATTCCAGAAGTAAAACGAATTAGTTTTTCATTATTATTTTGAGGATTCTTTTTAAAATTTCCCCATACTCGAAATCAGAAGCATCTATCTCAACGATATTAAAATAGTTTGGATTAGCTATAGAAAGACAATGTAATTGTTTAACCTTTAATTTAAGTTTTTGAACAATTTTAGTGTGTTCATCAGTCCATGGAGAAGGATTCTTCTTTGAACTTGTGTATAAGATTGTCGAATCTTGAGCAAGATTTTTATAATAGTTTTTAATATAATTGAGACTGAAAAGAAATCTCTAGAACTGAGTTTTATCTTTTAATTCATGAGGAAATTTAGTGGTTAATTGAAATTGATAACATTGATTTGAGGATGGATGATTTTGATATGGGTTTCAAATTAATGATATCAATTTGGAGATTTCTTCAATTTCAATTGTTTTTTTTCAACTTTTTTTTAGATGTTGGTTTAGATTTAGAGATTGTCATGGTGGTGTTGGCCGAAGATGGTGGTGTTTGTGTTAATCGGAGATGGTGTTTGGTGGTGTTGGATATTAGTGTTTTGTTGGAGATGGTGTTTCTTTCCAAAAGTTTAATTTCTGTAATCTAAAGGTTAAAATGCTTTATTTAACTAAATAAATTTTTATGAATATAACAATTAAAATATATCATTTCGTAACTAAAGAAAATTTAACATACATGTGACTTGCACGTGACCAATATATGTTGATGCAAGGCAAACCACCATGTAAAATAGTATATGAGGCAACATGTTGGAGCAACGAATATAATGGTATATAAGGTGATTTACCCAATTTTATTTACATTCTCTTGTGTTGTTAAACCTGTTTTTATAATTATTATATAGCAGACCAAAGAAATGCCTTCAAATGGTGGTTTTTATAGAATTTAATGCCAAGATTTGAACTGTATGTTTTAAAGTTTAAGGCAGGAATAGACAACAATCAAAACAAATAGTCTGCAAGTCAAAATAATACGGGAGTGACTTGGTAGATAGGTGTGATCCAAAATTTGTACACAGAATTTCACATGTTGCGTTCGGATTCGACCAAAATTAAAAAAGTATTTCTTATATCAACAATACATTTATACTCTAATTTCACCTTTTCAAATGCTTTTTCCTTTTATCTATTTTACATACAGTATTTGTTTATTATAATTGTTAATTGATTTATGTTAACAAATTGTCTTAAAATACCAATCTATAAAATTAAATAGGTAAAATAAGTGTTATAATAAGGTTTGAAAGTGGTGGAGCTGATTGGCTATTTCCTAAAATAATTTTCATATCGAATTGGACATAGAGCCAATAATGTTCATACTTAACTAAATGTTGATTGATAAATGATGTTATACTGTAAAAAAAATGTAAATGAATTTTTTTTGAATTGTGATATTTTGGGGCCATGCGCACTTGTATTTTACCTTTTATCAATGAAAATAGAGAATATCGCCTAACATTGGGAAAATTATAACAAATTAAGTGCAATGTACAATAAATTACAACATATTAGTTTAGTTCATGTTTGATATAAATATTGACATTCGTGTGTAATGTGTAGGTATGTCAAGTCTGTTGGATAAATTTCAACATTAATATAATATTATATAATATTTAGTTGTTATTTTATTATATTAATTGGTGTTTTAATTTTTAGTTTGGGTTTTATTTTTAGAAGGAAGAAACATGAGCAAACGGGTGTGAAAGATGTGGGAGTGCTTAAAGTTTCACATTGGAAGATTACTACAAAAAGTAGTGGTATATCAACTAAAGGACAACTGAGATTCTTAGTTGACAAGTCAAATAAGAGGCTAGGATCCTATGCATTGCGGTGGTGCTTAAGCACCACCAATCACCGCAAGCGTAAGAGCGACACGCGACGCGACTTAGGGCAACTTAGGGCGCATTTCATGCTTTGACGTGCACTTGGCACTTCGCTCTTAGAGTGTGGGAGCCTAAAGTTTTGATGAAGTAAAATAGATCAACGGCTGTGATTAAATGATCCGATCAAAGGGTTTAAAATCCGAAATGACTTGATCTGAACCGTTAGATGAACTCGTAGCGTTTCGTGTAGGGGATGTCCATTCGCTTAAGATGGGATACCTTGTCTGCACTGTTAGATCAAAGATATTCCAAATAGGAACGATCCAATGGCTACTGAGTCACTACATGAAGAGCTATGACTGTTGAAGAACAGTCATAGAAATGGGTATAAAAAGAGTTCCAGGCCTCTGTTTTGGACATCGAAAATTGCTAATTTATCCTCTCTTCGTCCTCTAAATTTTGGCATTATCAGACTACAAATTTAAAGTGTTCTCGATTTGATCAAATAGTACATAGTTTGAATAAAATAGATGTTCATATACTGCATCGTATCTTGAAGGCAGATTCTATAAAACCCACAGTGTACTCGCAGTTCTGTCTCAACCGGATTGGGAGAAATTTTGCCTAAAAGATAGTGTGCCCAAAATGTGCCTTACAAAAACTAATTTAAATATTTCGTTCTTTCCATAGATTAAATCCAATAGTTTTAGGCAAAATTATATTATTACTCCACTCAAATGGAAGGAAGAGTGGCACAGTCTATCCAAGTCATGAGTCAAGACTTAATCTGACTCAATCGTTTTGATGGAAGAAACTTCACCCATTGGCAAGAGAAAGTTATGTTCTTCCTCACATCACTAAAACTAGCATACATTCTAAATGACAACCTTGAGAAAATTCTCGAGCCTACTCCCTAAGACACCGAAGAAATAAAGTAAAAACATGTGAAGAGGAAAGAAGACGAATTTATGTGTTGAGGACACATTCTCAATGCTTTGTCTCAAACTTTTTATAGCGCTCATCGAATGATTTCGAAGGCAAAGGAATTATGGAAGGCTTTGGAGACAAAGTATCAAAATGAGAAAGCAAGCAACCGTAAGTTTCTGATTTCAAATTATATGAATTTTAAAATAAGTAATGATAAATCTGTCATTGCACAAGCACATGAACTCCAACTGATTGTTGGTGAACTTAAAGCTACTGGAATTAATCTTCAAGATGAATTTCAAGTAGGGGTGATTGTTTCAAAACTTCCATCCTCTTGGAATGGCTTTAAGAAGAAAATTAATCATGATGAAAAGGCTTTTACTATGGAATCACTTCTTCATCTCCTTCGTATTGAAGATGACACTCGTATTCGAGAAAAAAAGGAAGAACAAGGTGAGGGTCATTCACAAGCCAATATGGTTAAGGATAAAAAGTCCAAGATTACCAAAGACTCAAAATTTAAAGAAAAGAATAATTCAAAATTCAAGAACCAAGAACCAAGGTGTAAATAAGAAAAAGAAGAGAAAATGTTTCTTCTGTGACAAATCGGCCCATTATTCGCGAGAATGTCGTCTTAAAAAGAAGGCATTTAAGGAAAAACAAGGGTCGAAGGAAACCAATAATGTTGAAGATCTTATTGCTCTGTATACGAAGAAAATTTAATTGAAAATGAAAGTGGATGGTGGTTGGATACCGGTGCAACGGTCCACATATGCAAAGTACACTCTTCATTCAAAACATATCAAGAAATTGATGGAAAAAAGTGAATATGGCAAATAATCTTCGCACCAATGTAGTTGCGAAAGGCACAGTGGAATTGAAATTAACTTCTATAAAGACTCTTACTCTTATTGTTGTACTTCATGTACTTGATATGTGTAAAAATCGTGTGTATGGGGACTTTCTCAATAAGAGAGGTTTCAAACTTGGGTATGAGTCTGATAAGTTTTTCTTATCTAAGAATGACCAATTTATTGGAAAAAGGGTACTCTTGTAACGACAAGATAAAAAATAATGTAATCAATGATATTAGTTCTGCGTATATGGTTGGGTCTATTTCTTTATGCCATAGTAGATTAGGTCATGTGAATTATAAAAGTATTAAAAATATGACTAATCTTGGCTTAATCTCAGATTGTAAATTAGATAACCTTTCTAAATGTGAAATTTGTGCTCAATCGAAGGTAACTAGAAAGTCGTTTGAATCTGTTGAGAGGACATTCGAAATGCTTGATCTTATTCATAGTGATGTATGTGATATGAAGTGTAATATGACTCGTGGTGGAAATAAACATTTCTGAACTTTTATTGATGATTTCTCTAAGTATGCATATACATATTCGCTTAAAAGTAAAGATGAAGTTTCCGAGAAATTTCTGATTATTAAAGTAGAAGTTAAAACTCAACAAAATCAAAAAATTAAAGTTCTACTATCCGATAGGGGTGGTGAATATTACCCGAGTGAGTTTATACAATTTTGTAATACTCATGGGATAATCCATCAAGTTACGGCGCCTTATACGCCAAAACAAAATGGAACGATAGAAAGAAAAAATAGGACTTTAGTTGAAATGATAAATGCAATGTTAATAAATTCTGGTTTATCTGTCCATGTGGGCAGAAGTGATTTTATCAGCATGTTATATTTTAAATAGAGTTCCATTAAAAAATAAGGATATTACACCATATGAACTATGGTTTAATCGTAAGCCTAATCTTAGACGTTTTAAAGTTTGGGGATGTCTTGCTTATGTAAGAAAACCCGAACCCAAAAGACCTAAACTAGGAAATACGACTTACAAATGTGTTTTTATTGGATACTCTAGTAACAGTACGACTTATAGATTTTGAAATCTTGAAACTCAAGAAATCATTGAGTCGGTAGATGTATAATTCTTTGAACATCTAATAAAGTTTAGTACTTTGAATCAAGGTTTAGAAATTAATAATCCGACTATTGACTCCTCATATTCAGAAGCAATTTTACAACCAATATCTTCTTCAGAAACAACTAATGACGTTGAACCGCGAAGGAGTAAAAGACAAAGAACTGAAAAAACATATGGGCCCGACTTTTTTATCTATTTGGTTGAAGGGGATTTAAATGAAACTAAGAATAAAATAAAATTTGTTCTTAATATAAAGGATGAACATATAACATTTTATGAAGCGGAACATCTAGGGATGCTGTTTTTTTGGAAAGAAGAAATTTATGATGAAATGAACTCAATTTTGTCAAATCAAACTTGGGTTCTTTTCGATCTCCCCCCGGAGCTAAACCTATTGGGTACAAATGGATATTTAAAAGGAAATTAAATCCGGACGGTTCTATAAATAAATTTAAGGCAAGATTAGTTGTTAAAGGCTACAAACAAAAACAGGGAATTGATTATTTTGACACATATGCTCCTGTTGCTAGAATCACTTCCATTAGGATATTAATATCTCTTGCTTCTATTCATAATTTATTAATTCATCAAATGGATGTCAAAACTTCTTTTCTAAATGGTGATTTAGAAGAAGAGATTTATATGGAACAACCCGAAGGGTTTATTTTACCTGGCCAAGAAAAGAAAGTAAGTAAATTGGTTAAATCTCTTTATGGCCTTAAACAAGCTCCTATGCAATAGCATGAGAAGTTTGATAATATGTTAATATCCCATGGATATAAAGTTAATGATGCCGAAAAATGTATATATAGTAAATTTGAAAACGATGTTGGTGTTATTATTTGCTTATATGTGGATGACACTATATTGAAGAAACCAAAAGGTTTCTATCATCAAAATTTGATATGAAAGATCTTGGAGAAGATGATGTGATTTTAGGAATCAAAATTGTGAGAAAGAATAATTCTTTAGCATTATCTCAATCTCATTATATAGAAAAAGTTCTTAAAAGATATAATCATTTTGAACATAAGCCAGTTGCTACACCAGTGGATCCTAGTATCAAATTAATGAAAAATACTAGGCGTGCTATGGACCAACTTAAATATGCTAGTATTATTGGAAGTCTAATATGTGCCATGCATTGCACTAGACTAGACATTGATTATACAGTGAGTGTCTTGTGTATATTTATAATTAATCCAGGACAAGAGCACTGGAATGTAATTTCTAGAGTGATTAGATACCTGAAGAGGACTTTGGATTATGGCTTACATTATGTAGGATATCCATCTGTTTGAGAAGGATATAGTGATTCAAGTTGGAATAATCTTGAATCAAAATTCAAGTCAACTACTGGTTGGATTCTTATTCTAGGAGGAGCAACTATCTCTTGGGGATCCAAGAAACAACACATGTGTGTCAGATTCAATGATGCAATCTGAATTTATAGCCCTAACAAATGCATGTAAAGAAGCAGAATGGCTTAGAAATGTGTTGTATGATATTCCTTTATGGAAAAAGCCATCTCCTTAGATTATGATAAGTTGTGATAACCAAGCCAAAATTTATAAAATTTCGAACAAAACTTACAACGAAAAATCTAGACACATTAGTCTAAGGCATCAAATTATAAGAAAAATTACTCAAGGAAGGAGTAATTACAGTCGACTATGTTAAAACAAATAAGAATTTAGCAGATTCTTTGACTAAAGGTCTTGTTAGGGAGATGATATATATCACCTCAAAAGGAATGGGAGTAAGGTCTATTAAATAACATAACTATATTTAATGGGAACCCAACTCATATCTTGAAAATATAGATAGAGTTCAATGTGGTACAAACAAGTTAAATTATGGTTATGGAACACTAGGAATTTTATACAAAAGTTCCATTTCTATGTGCCTTGTGTTGGTTTTCTGCATGTTATAGGATGAAGGTCACTTCTTAATACATCATATAAGTGTGACTCGTAGAATCACTAAAGTTAATTTACCTATATGAGTGTCGAAAGTGTGGTCGCTTTCTATGGAATCAAGACCGTTCTTAAAGCGCTCATGAAATCAGGATTAACACAAGGCCACAAATGTGCATATTAGAAGAATACTTCTAAAACTCAGAAATCGGTATGTGTGATAGTTCCGGCTCGTTTCAAAGGGTCCTTGGTTCAAGATACGTTCCCCACAACACCTTGATGGAGCTTTGAATTGCTTACACTATATGGACGTTCAAGTCCGAAAGACACTTCTCATTTATATACTAGATTTCAACGATAGTGCCAAAAGTTTTCTATTATTGTTTTATAATCGATCCTTTGTAACCTCTCTTATGCATATTGAAATTGGTGGGGGAATGCTGGATAAATTTCAACATTAATATGATATTATATAATATTTAGTTGTTATTTTTATTATATTAATTGGTGTTATTAATTGGTGTTTTAATTTTTAGTTTGGGTTTTATTTTTAGAAGGAAGAAACATGAGCAAATTGGTGTGAAAGATATGGAAGTGCTTAAAGTCCCACATTGGAAGATTACTACAAAAAGTAGTGGTATATCAACTAAAAGACAATTAAGATTCTTAGTTGACAAGTCAAAGAAGAGGTTATGATCCTACTCATAATCGCGACAAGCGTAAGCGCAACACGCGGCGCGCGAAAGGGCAATTGGGAGACTTAGGGCGCATTGCGCTCTTTGACGCGCAGTTGGAACTTCGCGCTTGGAGCGTGGGAGCCTAAAGTTTTGACGAAGTGAAACAGATCAACGACTGTGATTAAACAATCTGATCAAAGGGTTTAAAATCGGAAACGACTTGATCTGAACCGTTAGATGAGTCGCTACATGAAGCGTTGTGACTGTTGAAGAACAGTCACGAAAATGGCTATAAAAAGAGTTTCAGACCTCTGTTTTCGACACCGAAAATTGCTAATTTCTCCTCTCTTCGTCCTCTACATTTTGGCATGATCAGATTACAAATTTAGAGTGTTCTCGGTTTGATCAAATTGTATATAGTATGAGTAAAATAAATGTTCACACACTGCATTGTATCCTGAAGGTAGATTCTATAAAACCCATAGTGTACTCGCGGTTCTGTCTCAACCGGATTGAGAGAAATTTTGCCTAAAAGACAGTATTCCCAGAACGTAGCTTGCATATATTAATTTAAATATTTCGTTCTTTCCATAGAATAAATCCAACAAAGTCAGTTGTCACTATGATGCAAATTTATTTTACCCTTTGTTTTTTAGAGTGGAAAAGGAAGGGATGATAAAAATATTTTTTCTTTATTTCCTTAGGAAGAAAAAGTGAAAGGAAAAAATGAAGAACTGGAAGTGTGCATTTCCCTTTGTGGCCACCAAATTGTATCCTTCCAAATCTGAAATGAGTAGTGAAAAAAATAAATAAAAAAATGAAGCATTAATTACTATACTGATGGTGATTTACTAACATTATAGTAACATATAAAAAATCTAAATAGTTAAAGCTAGTGATATAATTGGTAAGTACTATATAATTTATATTTCTGTCCTTCCTACCAAACACGAAAGAAAAAAAAATGTTATTTTTAATTATATTTTTCCTTCTTTTACCAAACAAAATAAAGAATATATTGTTTATTGCTGTCTTTCATTATATTTTTCATTTGTTTACCAAACAAAATAAAGAACATAGTGTTTTCTCTCTCTCACGAATGGAAAGTCTATCTATCCTTTCTTATATTTCTTCTTCCTTTGGAGCCTTCTTTAGTTTTTGAATTAGTTGCTAAGATCATATAACAGCTATTGAATTGTGGAATTTTTAGATATTAATCAAGGAGCATTTTCTAGGTAGGAGACGGCCATAGGCATCACATTATCGAAATGAACATTCAATTATAATGCTATACATTAAGTAAATTTATTGGCCTGAACACAAACAGTTCATATTTTAAGATATCTACATGTAGTGGTAATTATGTGCGTCAATTATTTAGGACCATTCAAGACCATAGCTTCATATCTCAGGCCTCAGAAAAATAATCTCTCTCAAAGTACACTCTAAACATTTAACATTCGTAGAATTAAAGACCAACCGTCGTACGACGTTTTTTAATTAATACTTCATTAATCGAAAATAATTCTGTAATTATATAGCTTTTAGCATTTAAACCCAACTATCATTTTCCAACCTATTTTTGGCCATTTCAAATCACATTATATGAAATTGATGCCAAAGCTTCAAAACTTCAATTATTATATATAGAGAGACACTTTTGTTTCAGTGTTTTAAACTGCATGAGTGATCCTTCAATGTCAACTATTAGTGCTTTCAGTCAACCTTTTTTAATTTAAAAAGTATCACCATTTGATTATTTTAAATAACATAAAATGGTGCTAATCAAAATATCCCACTTAATACATCAAATAACATGCTTTAGTGAACCTCACTTAAGTGTATCTAATCATAATATTCTGAATATGATCATTTTAAAAAGTCGATCTAAAATGTTATAATTTGGTACACTTGAGTGAGGAGAATTTTTTTGGTATGTCAAGTGAAGAAATATTATTGATGTATTATGTGATCGAAGTATACCTTTAAAGTTAAATGAGAAATTTTATTTCACATGCATCAGACTTGACGTGTTATATGGGTTGGACTGTTGTGCAACCAATAAACGAATATGCACAAAATGAGCGTGACGCAAATGAGGATGTTATGCTGCATGTATGGAAAAACTTGTAAGAATAAAATTAAAAACGAACATATCGGTGAAAAAGTTAAAAAAACTCTTGTATGAGATAAATTGAGAAAAAATTGACATAAATGATTTTGACATGTAAAATATAGACCAAGAAGTGATCCGAAATGAGAAGTGATATAACATCACACTAAGGCCATCTCCAATGGGCAAGCTAAATGTGTACATTTAGCTCTTTTACCCTCACAGTGGGTAGCTAAATGTACACATTTAGCTGAGAAAAAATTTACCGTCAATGTAAATTTAAATGGGCGATAGACAATGTGTAAACTGTGGGTCCCACAAGTGGACGGACAAATGTTAACCACCCAGCATGTGGGCGGACAACTTTCATCCGTCCAGACTGTGGGCGGCAATCTGTTAACCGTCCAACATATATCCCAAATAAAAAAGAAAATAAAAACTAACTCAGAAAAGAAAAACCAACCCAAACACCTTTGAGCGGGTAAAACATTATCGTCCAAGCTCATGTATGGCCTAAGCGGAGAATTGTTATCCCCCCAACTCCTTTTTTACATTGTCCCAGTGTGAAATCTCTCCAAACAATGTTAAGCAAAAGATGTAGTTTTACATTTTACATCTTTTGAAGGTTACCCACTAGATATGCCCTAAGTGAATTTAGACATAAGTGGTAGAAGTATGTCTAAATTCAGTTAGTGTGATGTTATAAAAAAGGATCGAATACCTGAAAGTCCTTCAAATATTTTTTAATACACATTTAGTCTAAACTTTTTATTTTGTACCAAAAAGTCCCTTATTCTCTTATTTTTAAAGCTCCGCCGTGCCAGCAGTATGGTAAAATATTTTTGGCATGGTGAAAGACTTTTTGGTACAAAATAAAAAGATTTGGACTAAACGTATATTAAAAAAAGTTCGAGGGACTATTTGGTATATGCTCCTATAAAAAATTATATGATTTCACATGGTCTTATTTGAGATATTGAAATTTACATAACAAAATAAAAATATAGTTTTTTCATTGCCGACCCCATATAAATTAGAAAAAATATTGTTAACGTTGAGTTGAGTGTTAACTATCGACAAATGAAGTTACTGATTCGATAGATTATTGAAAAATATATTTTTTCCAGTATTAATTATCGCAGGGTCAACTGTACATAAAACCACAAAAGTAGATTAAGTATTCTTGAAAAAAATCATCAATTGCCTTTGTCTCACACAATTGCCATATATATATATATGTTTGTTTTCCGGGAAAGTTCATTTTCAAAGTCAGAGTTCTTTTTGTCTTCATTCAGATTTAATTCTACTAACAGGAAAATGGCATACAATTCAGGAAGTGTGGTAGAGCGAAAGGGGTCTTTCTTCTTTAATTAAAGGTCGGGGATTTCATTCCCATCTTGAACATGGAGCAACCTTAAATTTTTGAGCCAGCTGTCCCATCCATCGAGGTACTTACAAATCAATGAAGGGATTATTCGCTAAATCGCTAGTGTAAACAAAAAAAAAAAAGAAAGGAAAATGGCATATAAAATATCGACACTATATTCGGTGTGTCAGTTTTGTTGTCTCCTTTCTTTCAGCAGAAGACCGCGTTTTGAATATCTGGAGTCCAATAAAATCCTACTAGCTATCAATCGTCATAGAGTTTTTATTCGTATGTATAATTCTAAATAATGTAAATACCTTCTAAAGGATTAAAAATGCTGATTGAACTTGAAACAAAATTCTTGTGTTTTTAGCATTGCTTACCTCCATAAAATGATGCTTGTGAAACTTAAAAAGAAAAATAATGAACACAAAAGATTGGAAATTGAAATGGCAATGATGACATGAAGTAATAGTATGCATGTGAGAGAACAGAACAGAAGCGATAATGAGTGATTGGAAACAGCTCGGAAAAAGTTGTTTTATATCCTTTCAAAGAAACAGCTTAAAAGTTGGGTAAGCCTCTGGTTATTTTTGGTGGTTAGGCTGAAATGGGAAAACCCCAAATGTTAGATATCAGCAGGGGGAAATTTCAGGCATATGGACATATTCTCATGTACTTTTAATTGTGTTAGCAAAAACACATGCAATAAAGTGAAGCCATATCTGATCTTCTTATATTGCAAACAACACATTAACGACTATTTAAAGTTAAATAAATGTCGTGCATCAGTAATTTTTATACGACTGATTGGCGATAGCCCCGTATACTCTTCACTTATTAACATGAGAGAATTTTATTGGTATCCTAAAGACATAGTATTTTCAATTAATTTACATTAAATCTGTTTACTATATATTTACAGTTTTATACAAGTACAAACAACATGCTCATAGTTATTTTAAGATACTAAATAATTAAAAATTTACTATTTTTTTAAATTTTGAATTTTGCAAGGCTATGTAGATATATTTTCAAGGAAATGTAGATACACTTGCAAAAATATTATGTCAACTGTAATATAATTACATTTAGTTATTGAAAGTATTTTTTTTCAACATATATATATATATATATATATATATATATATATATATATATATATAAAGTCATGCTCTTATGCGGACGGACATGTGTCACCTGACGGTGCACCAGAAAAGAGAGAGAGTGTGCCTATAATTTAGGCGATAATTTCTAGGCGTATCGTCAGGTGACACATGTCCGGTCCGTATTCTTAAAATGCGGACCGGTCCGCACAAGAACATTATATATATATAGTCAACGCTCTCCAACATACCTCACTTAACATACCTAGCAACATATTCATTTTTTTAAAATAGTAAAAAAATGTATTTTTTAACCAAACTCGGTATATATGATCTACATAATAAGGAGATTATCTACAAAAAAAAAAATCATCAAAAAAATCAATCCGGAAGTGAATGAGATGATGGAAAAAATTTGAAACGACCAAAAAATGCTCATATATACCCTTTTTTCATTTCACCCATTTCCGAGTTGAATTTTTTTCTGTGTTCATTATTTTTCCTTTTAACTTTCACAAGCATTATTGTTGATTATGATTTTGAGGCTTTTATTGGTAACTTCAATAGCACCATTGGTTTAGGGTCGCTAGGGAGAAGATTTGTGTCTCTAAATCCTGCACTCGTCAACTAATTATGTAACCCTAGCTTTGAAATGAAGTCCATTATCTTACACTAACTCGTGGGGAACTCCGTATCGACAGATGATGTTCTTTATGACAAACTTGGCCACTTTCTTGGCATTCAGCATTGCGTATGACTCGATTTGACCCATTTGGTAAAGTAATCAATGGCGACAAGGATGAATTCGTGAACGTTTGAAGCTTTGGGAAAAACTGTCCCTATGATGTCAATACCCCAGGTAGAGAAAGGTCAGGGAGAGGTCATGTTATACAGTTCTCGAGGAGGCAAGTGTTGGACATTGGTAAACTGTTGGCATTTGAGGCATCTTTGAACGTAGGCAGTGCAATCATGAACCATGGTGGTCCAATAGTATCCTTGATGGATTTTTTTGACAAGCATCTAACCGTTCGTGTGGGGCTCGCATTCCCCATTGTGGATCTTTTGCATCATTTCTTCAACATCACCCCCTGCTATGCCGTGTAAATGGGTCCCATCAAAGTTTTTTTTTAAATAGTGCTTTATGGAAGGTGATGTACTGGGCAACCAGTTTGCGAAGGGTCACACGGTCTTTCTTATCTGTGTCTTGGGGATACCTACCATGTTTGACAAGGGGCCAAATGTCATAGTACCATAACCCGACCATTTCAGAATCTTCATCGGGAACGAGTTCAATATGGTAGCAGTGAACGAGCTTAGCTTGTTTCTGAACCAGGAAATGGCCCATGGTTATTCCTTCAGGCATGTCGACTATGGAGGCTAGGGTAGTAAGGGCGTCATCTAGGCTGTTCTTCGCACAAGGCAAGTGGTGGAAGGTGAGATCTTCAAACTGGGAAACCAGCTCTTCCAGATGGTCATGGAAGGGTAGGAACTTCTCGTCTTTGACTTTCCATTTTCTGAGGATTTGACCGACGATGAGGGCAGAGTCTCCGTAGACGTCTAGGTTCCGGATTCCTTTCTTGAGGGCGATCTTGAGGCCTACAGTGCATGCCTCATACCCGGTCATGTTGTTGGTGCAAGAGAAGTCTATTTAATGGCGATGGGGGTGTGAGAGTCATCATGAGAGATTACGAGTATCCCAATGCCATATCCTTTCTTATTAACAGCTCCGTCAAAGAACATTTTCCATCTGAGGTCCTCTTGATAGGTGAAAAGGATATCTTCGTCTGGGAATTCAGAGACCCAAACATTAGCTTCTTCCATGGATTAGTCAATAAGGTAGTCGGAGATAGATCTCCCTTTCATAGCTTTCTGCGTGACGTACAAAATATGGAACTCGGCTAACAACTTCAACTCCAAACAAAGCGGACTTTTCTAGCATGTACTTAATGGGATCCATACGGGATACTAGTCTGATGGGGAAAATAAGCAGGTAGTACAGTAACTGCTGCATGACCCAAAACAGGGTGACACATGCTTTCTCCAAAGCAGTATAGTTGACTTTGTATTTGTGTAATTTTTGACTGGAGTAATAAATGGATCTTTCCGTATGGTATTATTTAATGTATTGGTCTAGTAAATCCCCTGCTGCAGTATCTACACAGTCATGTACATGAGTAGGGTGAGACCTGGCTGCAGAGGCATAAGCACCGGAGGTCGAGTAAGGTATCTCTTGATTCGATCAAAGGCTTCTTTGCAAGCTTCATTCCAGGCTTTAGTTGAATCCTTCTGAAGAATTTTGAAAATGGGTTCGCATATAAAAGTCAGATGGCTGATGAACCGACTGATGTACTGTAGTTTACCCAGGAATCCTCAAACTTCCTTCTCTATCTGTGGTGATGGCATCTCAAGTATGGCTTTCAGCAGGGCAGGGTCTTCTTTGATTACCTTCTCACTGACGATAAATCCCAAGAGTTTTCCTCTCGTGATGCCAAAAATGCATTTCTGTGGGTTTAGCCACATCTGGTATTGGCGTAATCGCTCAAAAAAAATTCGGAGGGCGGGAATATGACCTTCTCGAGTCTTAGACTTTATGATCATATCGTCTACATAGACCTAGAACTCTTTTTGAATAAGATCATACATGATGATTATGATAGCCCTTTGGTAGGTAGCCCTGACGGTCTTGAGTTTGAATGGCATGGTAGTGTACTAGAAAGTTCCCCATGGGGTGATGAAGGCAGTTTTCTCTTGATGGTCAGGGTGCATCTTGATCTGGTTATATCTGGGAAATCCATCGACATATGAATTAAGGGCATGGCTAGCCATGTTTTCCACTATCATGTTGACATTGGGTAATGGGTAATCTTCCTTCGGGGATGCTTTCTTCAAATCTCGATAGTCGATGCACATGCAGACTTTTCCTCCGGACTTTAGTACAGGGACGATAGTGGCGAGCCACGTAGGATATTCGACTACGCGAATGAAACCCATGTTCAATTGCTTAACTACTTCCTCTTTTACTTTGAGTGACCATTCAGTGAGAAGCTTCCTTAGCTTCTGTTTGATCGATTTGCATTCTGGGAATGTTGGGATCTCGTGTTGAGCTATTTCTAGGTCAAGGTTGGGCATGTCATCATAGGACCATGCGAAGACGTCCATGAATTCCTTCAGTAGTTCTTCGAATTGTGCATTATCATGCTCATTAAGGGTGGACCCTATCCTAACCTCGCGCTGATGGCTACTAGAATCAAGATTAATAACAACAGTCTCATCATCATTAAATTAAAAGCGATAATGTTGCTTGTTATTCTCCTTATTAAGATCAGTTAAGAATTGTTCATTTGAAAAATCATCATCATCATCAAGAGTTTGATTAAAATTAAGACAATTAATGTAAGTCTAGCAAGATACTCAAAATTTTCATTTATTTCATTTTTGGGAAAACAACATTGAGAACCTCGTCAAAAGAGGTCTCAATTATATTGATATTAGAAAATGAACAACATCAAGTGAAAATATTTAAATAGGGTAGACAACAGGGTCAGGTTGAATTTGAGTAGGTGAAGTAGGAACGACATTCTAATTGAAGAGAGACATGTTAACAACTTTGATTTGAGTAGACGGGTCCTACGGCATGGTATCTGAGCGGATCATACAGAGACTCAGCCCCAGTGTCTGTATGTTCAATGAATCCTCGAATAACTTTCCTTAGAATCCTCGATAACTGTCACCACTTTCTCGATGAGAGTTTGAACTTCATGTTGGAAGTCTTTGGCCCAAGAGTTGCTATCTTGAAAGAATATATCCAACCCTGGTTTCATCTTCTTATAGACATGGTCATACCATGGTTTAGGGAAGATGCAGAAAGGGAAGTCTTCACCTTGATAAACCTTCCGTTTCAAGAGTCTCTCAAAACATTTGTTTCTTATTCTAAGCTTCTTTTCTATTATAATCCCCAAAGTTCTTTGAGTTCTTCTGGCAAGGGCTAGTAACCCAGGCCACTTGAGGGAAAGGTCTCCTTCAAGACTATAAGCCTAAGGATCCCTTGCTGGCATCTCCCTAGCCTCATGCTGGGCATGAAGTGCTTGTTTTTAAACATCTGAATCACATTGACGTTTCCATATGGGTTGTATTCTGGACATACTCAGTTTTTGAAAATTTTTCCTACCCAAATGAAAAGTGGATCAACTCTGAAGCCAAAGAGGAGTATGTCATTCATCCCAGATTATATCTCTAATATTATATTGCTAGTGCTGGCATTGTCTGTACTGTACTCATCCCCCAAGATAGTAATGACCTAGCCTTTGACGAAGAATTTTAGTTTCTGATGAAGAGAAGAAGATACCACTGTGGATCCATGGACGACCGATAAGAAGATTGAAACATGCAGGTATGTCAATGACTTGAAACTCGATGATAGGATTGATAGGTCTAGCCATATTATGAGTTTTATGGACCCTATTACCTATCGACGAGTATTATTGTAAGCACACACGACGGTAGAAGTGAGAGTGAGATCACTAACTTCAATCCCAGATAATTGAAGTTTCTGAGGGGACAAACATTGAGGGAAAATCCTTTGTCACTAAGTGAGAGTGGGAATGTCTTTCCAAATGCTTCAACGAAGATGTTGAGGGTATAATTATGGTTAGGGGAAATCTTTGGTATCTCTGATTTAAAAGAGGAGGAGAGTCTGGAAGAGGTTAATGACCCAACCATGTTTACGACTTCGTCGGGAGTAGTGGAAGGAGAGACTATAGGCCTAGTGAGGAGTTTTATCAGAGAATTCCGATGCAGATGGGAGGACATGAAAAGCCCCCACAGGGTGATATTGTCTTGGGTCTTCTTGAGCTGGTCAAGGACTTTACTTTCTTCAATGGCATTTCTAGCAAGGAAGTTCTTCAACAACTCCCTTTCATTTATCTTGCTCGGTCACATGAGGAATCAAATCTTTATAGTGTCTCCCTGAGCTGGTTATGTGATTTACTGAGGCATAGAAGAATAAGAACCCCGTGTCTTCATCTACCTCTGGCTGAATGACTACCTTGTTGATTTTCCCAATAGATTTTTGAAGGATGTCATTCCATATAGGCTGGCTACTAAACTAGTTTCTTCCCGACTGGGTTCATCATTTAAACTCTCAAAGTCATCCCCCCATTCGGTGACGAATATTCCCTCTTGCGAAGAGAAATCAATATATTCAACAACCTCGACAGTTTCATCGTATAGATCTTCCCACTCAATGGGGAGCTACATGAGTGAAGGGACTAACCGTTCCTGAAGTTTCAAAGTAGTGAGTAGCTGATCAATGCTTCAAATTTCACTTATTTATTGAAATTCATTGACCATTATCTGTACCACATCATCTAGACTGACTTCTTCAACAAGTACCACCCATTCATCTGATTCCTGAGCCCATTTTCGAGCTTTTAGGAATAAGTCACTAAATCTGCGACAATCAACAATCATCTTGGTGGCTAATTTCAGCCCAAACTCCAAGAGTTGGTTCAACACAACTGGTAACTCTATATCTTCCCTTAAGATCGGGTACAAACAACAAAGCATGACCTTGTAATGAGTGACAAAGCTTGATCGGTGAAACAAGTAGGGTGTAGGGGAAAATATGGGCAAACTTTGAGCAGTTTATGTGAGATTATAGGTATGATGGGTGCTTTGCTTGGCACAATTTGATCAGATGGGTCAAATTTTGGGCCACTTTTTAGAAAGATGGCATTTTAATGGGTTGGAAGTGGGTTATGAGTAGTATTGGGCTTAGGATTGGCTGGTGGGTGTGACACCCCGCCCAATTAAATACCGGGTGACCAGTCAAATTCTAACCTTTTAAATTAACATGCAATGATCCGAAACAAATAAATAAATCACATTCACCATTCCAATTAACTAACAACATAAATGATGAAATAACTGAATAAAATAAGATATGAATAAGATAAACACTCTAGCCTAAAACTCCAGTATAATAGTCCATATCTAAAATTGAATCCAACAACTAAAAATAAATGAAGTACAATGTCTCTGGAAATAAATACTAGTAGAAGATGGGCAACATGCCTGACTGAGATAAATAAAATGATACATCAGATCTGAAAGAAATGGAGGCGTCTACTACCGAAGTCCTGTAATCGTCCACAGCAACTGCAACACGTCAAATGAGAATGACTCCTAAGCTGGGCGTCCCTATGGCTGGGCACCTAAAATGGCTTTTACAAAATAGATTTGAACAACGGGTCAGAGCCCGAGTAAAATAGTTTAAAAATATTTGTAAGTATTTAAAATGCAAAATCATTATATACATGTTAGTTCCACGTTCTCTCACTTGAGTTTCTCACCCCTTAACTATTGTGCACGCCTAACGTGTTCTGCTAACCTGTCCTAGTTATGCTATCCCGTCTAACTAATTCCAATCCCTTATCTTACTATAACTACTTACTCGTAGCACCTACTCGTATCACCCATACAATTCTTTATTTATTTACCTTCTCATATCATTTGAATCAATTTAGGGTTCACTAAATAGATGTTACGTTTCCACTTCCTTAACTTATTTTAGACATTACTATCTTTCTCATCTACTAAGCACACACAATATGATAAATCACAAGTATATATATATATATATATATATATATAACATTACAAGAAAAAGGATCTTTCCCGACACTTATTTCTTGGCATTATTTATAAATGACGAGAAGAGAATTTTTACTGGCATTTATTTATAAGTGCTGAAAAATTACGGCATTTTTATTTGAGTTTAAAAAATTTGCGATAATTTAAAAGTAATGCCAAAAAATGTGTCGTAGATTTACGGTATATTAGAACTTTTTGCGGATAATTATAGAATTTTAATGAATTTTTATGTAAATTGCGGGTCTTTATTTCACGGGCTCTCTTTTTGATGGTTTAGTGGGCAACACGTTGGAAACTCTATCTCCGTCTTCCCCCAGCTCCTGGATCCATCTCCGTCCCTCCCAACTTCCTAAGGTCTCTTTTCTCTCTCTTTCCCGAAGAGACTATGACCTCATACCATTTTTCTAGAATACAGAAATTGCCAATTTCCTCTTTTCTCCAATGCAATTGATGGAATACAAAAACCGAACTACAAGAAAAAGGATTCACTCAGGCCCTTCCTAATAGCCACTACTGCAATTTTCACCGCCGTGTATGCAATTTCTCTTCTCTAGGGTTTTTTCTTCTAAAATGTGAAACATGGCTACTGAATCGGGTGAGCCTTTCTTCTTAGATATTTAGGTTTCACTTGTCATAATTTTTTATGTTGTAAATCAAATTATGTTTTAAGATAGCTTCTGTACGCAGTCTTATTAATGTTGATTTTTGAGACATTTAACGTAGGCCATTTATGTAACAATTCGTTGTTTAATGTTTCTATTTGTGTGCATTTTGTAATGAAAAACACTAGTCTTTAGATGGTTTGAAGTTGCAAGTGACACGTTCTTGATAAATCATATATAAGTTACGATTCCAACAATCGTACCCCTTTCATCATGATTTTTGTGCCCAATCCTACATATCTGAATTTTCCCTGGATCGTTTGCATTTCTTTGTTGGGGATTTCTCTCTCTCTAACCTGATTGCAGCTCGACAAGGCCTCATTTCCTCTAGCTGTCCTACTAACTCCTTTCAACAATCTTGACAGTTAATTTTGAAATCAACCGATTAAAAAGAATGGTACGATAGTCGATCGTAGTGAAAGTTGGGTTTTGAGATTTTAATTAATACACCAAAACATGACAATTTTATGCAATGAGTACTTTCAATGTCATGTTTTGGTGTATTTAAGTTTTTATTTACTTTTATACATCCTTGAGATAGATAGAAACTATCATATTTATAATAGAATATTGAATTGAATTTTTGTTGTCAAAGTTTGTATGCTAGATGTTTGACAAAATACCCGAATGGGGCATTTTTCCATGAATTTTCTTTGTCTTACAAAATAATAAACTTTTAACTTTTTATTTTTTATTATTAGTAAATTATATATCAATTTTAATAATGTTAATAGTTTTTTCTTGATTTATCCAATTATCAAGGGATGAAGGTTTATGGAGAAGTTGGAGCAAAGATAAACTATTCTACTTATGAACTCCACCTTAGGTAAGTTCATCAATGTAAGTGTTGCCTAAGAGAGTCATTTGTTTGAACTATTATGAGTCATTTTAGGCCATTAAATTTTGTTTTCAAGTTTAGACCCATTTTGCAAACGGCCTTAATAAAGGTTTTCTAAAGCTATAAACATAAGAAACCCTATATAGGTAAACATATCATTATTCTTTATTATTTTGTGACATTACTATATTTAAAGGATTTCATGTTCTATTTTTGGTTGCAGATGCAGTTTGTTAACTCTGTAGATGTGATGAAAGTTCATATGACACTACAATGATTATTCCTTTGTTTAATTATGGGTAGGCGAATTTCGTTCATTTGTTTCTTGACATAGCCTTAAATTGTCATGTGTTTAGTGAAGAAGAGTTTTATAGAAAATTAAAGATATGGGAAATGTTGTTTTTTAACTACAAAATATGTTTGATGTTTTAGTCTGCATCGATCAACTTTAATAGAAAAACAACTACAAAAACCTACGAATGACCAAAATTATTCACTAGCTTGCATCGCATGTTCATCACGGGGATTTAACAATTACCATATTTATTGTTTGACTTTTGAATACATGGATATTAGATCCATTGATTACAAAAAGCTTTATCAGAATGGGTGTAGAAATTCCTTTAATAACAATAGTCTAATTTAGTTATAACTTTAACATGTAGTTGTTTCATATATTTTTGTGATTGAAATCCTAATTTTGTTGGTTTGTCTTTCACACCGTAATAATTTTTAACCATCCATTTCATGGCAAAGGATCCAAATTAAAAATAATGGGTTCATTTCGATTCTTATAGCTACATTTACATAGGAACTTAAATGTTTATCCAGGGTAAACTATTACCAAGTCTTGCTGACAATGATGTGATTAAATTGGTTTGATAAATCCTATTGTGATTTGTATGATAATTGTGTGGAATAAATCAATGACCTATTTTCTCATTTCACGCATTCATACGACATATTATAGAGGAAGTCAGGGAGATTTCTCTCCACTTAGTCTCTTTTCTTCGCTTTCTTGATACTTCCCATCCATCCCTCCACGTTTTGTGTTCTGAATAAATAAATTTCATATTATCTTAACCTCGCAGTTTACTTTCCCCCCATCCCACCAGCTTTACAAAACTATTGAAATAATCCATTGTGTCTCAACCCTCATCCTCTTCTTGCCACATAATAACCCTCCCCCCCAATATGAACATGGGTAAAACATGACAGAACTAACATAATATACAATTTTACACTCAATTCAACCTGATACCAATATTGTCTAAATAAATACCATAATTAACACTACTTTCTATTGGTTTTAAGCTAAGGAGAAAAGACTATTATGGTTGGTCACATAATTTTGCGTTCAAGATGTGGGAGTTGTAAAATTTAAGTTTTGATTCCTATTACTTTAAGACATTTCTAGGTACTCGGTAATGAGTTTTGGTTATTTGTTGCAAATGACATCATTGTTTATGATCATATCATTTTCGCACTCCTTTTTAGATCTATTCACACTCCAAAAACATAAGTGCGTGCTCGTATTTACCACCAATTCATGAGGGCTAGTTTGGTTAGAGATTTTGTGCTTTCCCGAAATCCTAAATTATTAAAGTTACATAAAATATATAATAATCCATGTCAAGACATTGAATCAAACTATGAAAATCCTTTACCTAAGGTTGAAACTTCATATGTGAATTTTCCAAAACCATTGATTACACCTCTTCAATATAATTTCTATACCTATAAGATAAATAACCATAAAACTATAAAACAAAAAAAATATGAAGAATAAGGAAATCAATGACTGACTATATATATTGATTTTTTCATTTCACCTTCTACAACATTAACTGTTTTAATTGAAATTTAATGGAAATCTTGTCCTTCAAAATTGGTGGAAAAAATAATCAATCATTTACTTGGCCTATTGGCTACATCCATTCTTTTCATATTTCTTCTATCCATTTCAGTATGGTAACTTAGTTTCCTTCCATATTGATATTGATATTGATTCCTTGTGCTTTGCAGGTAAAATAAAATGTAGCGCTTGCCTTATTCAGCATTGCTTTGGCCATTTTCACGTCAGTTTTTGGATTTCTACCGCTTTGGTTAACGGTATGCTGAATCAATTCAACAAATTACTCTGTAGACCTTATTGCCTTTTGTTATTTCCGTTACATATTGGTAGCCATGGAGAGATGTAATGCTGCAGCAAAATCCATGAATTTCTTTAGTTGTCTTGACGAAAATAGTATTTTAGTGAATGGACATAAACAGTAAAATAAAGTTTAGGTTTAAGTGCGAAATTATAATAATATATTACAATAACATTTTTATAATTCATCCAACGACAAAAAGAGGAAATGTAGAACTTGCACGACAAGGGTCTCCCTCATCAATAATATAATAAATCTGTCTTGTTACAAAAATCAGTTGTGACCAGGAGTTTATATTTACCAGGTGCAACTTAGGGTCTGTTTTTAGTCCTCAGCACCACAGGTTTAAAGAATCGGTTGACTCGGTTGTAGTGACCAATCAAACAATAGAGTACATTGGTAGGAATCTATATGGTTCAACTTGACTCGCTGAGATATCAAACCGAATGGCACGACTCACCGAGTCGTTGGCTTGATGCAGATGATATACGAAGTGAAAGATCCGACTTTTTTCTAGTTTTATCATTTGATTTGTGTAGATTCGAATTTTTTCAAGTTTTAACTTAAGAAAACCCAAGTTAACATCACTTTAATATTATACGACAGATAGACTGTCTACCCATTTAGGCATTTTAGTTCGTGATGGGAACGTGTAAAGTTTCTTTTGTAAATTTCCGTATAACACAACTCTTATTAGTATACTCTTTGCAAAACAGTATGTTATCTCTTGACAATTTAAAGATGCTTATTTAATCGATGCAAGAGATTACTAATTTAATATTATACCGATGCTAAACATGTTACCGTTGGCTTTCAAAGATTGGCGATGCATGGAGTTATACCCATACAAGGAAATTATTTGGCGAGAGGTGAAGGTAAAATCAAATAATACCATGATTTGTGGAAAATGTAGTTACTAATTTATAGGATTTTAAAGGGTACAATATATATGCACTTCCATCGGGAGTTTATGTATACTTGACATTGTGTTGTTGGGTTATTTGGTTGTATATAGTGTTAAAATTTTTGGGATGTCTTAAAAACAAATAAATTTTTGCCGATTTTTTTCCAGAAAAATATGGTTGATGACATATTCATCTTGTTTGTATAAAGAACCATCAATGAAGAAAAAGAAGCAACATCAACCATTACAAAGGGTCTCAAATAATATACTTCCTAAAATTGTAGACCTTATTACTTTCGGACTTCCAAAAGTGGTTATGGCACGTGGATTTATTGTGAGCAAGGACCCTTCAACAAAAGTAGGGGTACGCCACTGGGTGAAGACTTTTGAGAAGTATATATTAAGAAAATATTTGAAACAAATGAACCATTGCTTGTACCTTATGAAAATAAGTCCCCAATTGGAGACGCATATCATTCAACCGTAGCGTGGCATATTGCTAATGTACTATTTTTTAATTTTATTTTTTAAATAAAATGCTAAAGAATAAGTATCAATGACTAACGATTGACTTTTTTTATTTGTAGGTCGAAGAGGATGCTTGACTTTGATTGACAAGGATCGTCAATTATAAAAAATTTCGTTTCGCTTCTTGTTTCCCCGCTTTTTCTTATTGGACATGTAACACATTTTATTTTATGGATGGATAATTGTTCCAAGATCAATTATGTTTATTACGATGAATGCTATTGCTTTTAATTTAATGACATTTTAATTTGATTATTTCCCTCTTAATTTAATGTTATGGTAGTGTATATGTACATAAATACGACACTTTATGCACATAAATATGATTCTTGTAGTAAATAATTTTTTTAACACTTGTTCCCACTCATATATTGCAAAATAATATCAAAATTTTGTTGAATGCTGCTATTATCATTCTCAACATTTTTTTAGTGCCGCTAAAGTGTGTTGAACATTTAATTGGTGTTACAAAAGGTTATTATTAACATTTTTTAATGCCGCTAAATGGTTATTACTAGCATTAATATAAATGCCTAAAAATGCAGCTAACTTTTTGTGACATTTTCTAAAATGCCGTTGTTCTTTTACCACGTTGGCTACCGCACTTGTGGAAATGCTGCCAAAAGCGCCGCTAATTTTTTGCGGCATTTTTTAAAATGCCGCTGTTCTTTTACCACATTGGCTATTACCTCAGTTGTGAAAATGCCGCCAAAAGTGTCGCAAAAAGAGTTACCGGCATTTTTAGTACTTTTATCGGCATTTAATTTATGCCAGAAAAAATCAATATTCCTGTAGTGACTAATACAACACCCCTAGGATGAGACCTGTGGTGCATGCATAATCTGCTATCAAGTCCCTGTACATCAAGTACTAAATAAAGGACGGTAGACTCGCAATCACTCTCGAACCACAATATACAATTCACACATAATTGGAGGCGAACATCGTTCTAGGCCTTTGGGCTATGCACATACCTATGCACACAAATGACTAGGAAAACCCTTGTTCACACAAGCGGTGCTCATCCCTAAGTTCAATGTCCTGAGGTATAAGTCAAAATCCTCCAAGATGGCTCATTAAGATAAGACTGTCCCCTTCTCGATCCTCCCGCGATAGCAAGCAACATAGGTATGTCATACAAATAATAAGTCACACACTAGGTATTCGCACAACCTATGTATATATATATATTCAATAAAGGTAAGCACGTAGCTTATTATATATTCCGTACGTAGTCGACATATCTCTCGTATAGCCAACGTATTATTAATATACCGCTAAACTTCCTATTCGTATAAGCCCGAGTGTTTTCCCTCACCTGGAAGGTTACCATTTGTCCCTTAAGTCTATTAAATAGCTATCTCACTCATTCCCTACTGGTCTAGGTCACCATTTCTACCAAATTCAAGAGACATGATATCGTTCTCCGAATTAGGTTTTTATTCCTCAATTAAGCCCAATAAATTTTAGCCCTTAAGTTCTTCTCTTGTGACTAAGTATAAAACCCAATATTGACCTACTGGTATCTTAAAACAAGCTCTCTTTATATTTAAAATTATCTCAAAGATTAATTCGATTGTTTCCCGTGAGTTCTAAATAAAAAGGGAGAAAGTCATCAAAATCAAGGCAGCCGAATCGATTCATCCTTGACCCGAATCATTTCGCCTACATAATCGATTCATCCAAGGAGCCAAATTGAGTCGCTTCTACAGGTCTCATCTTTTCCAATAGACTATTATGGGTTTACAACATTTTCACTCAACCAAAACTTCATTATATGACCCCAAACTCCCAACCAAATATTCTAAACATCATATTAACATACATACATGATTTCTAATGTGGTAGAATCTTCAAATCATCAAGAAACATCATTAAATGGAATTAATTCAAGAATTATCTCTAAAAACCCTAGTTCACCATCTTTCATCAAGAACCACTATAAAAACCATATTTCTTCATGTTTTGATTATCAGAAATTCATCAAATTCGTCATCTTACATGAAGGATTCAAATTTTACATTAATTCTTATATAACATGATTAAATATCTCAATTTTGTCATCAATATTCATGAAATCAAGATAATTAACATCCTCCTCTAACATGGATGATATGTCCTTCTGAAATTAAACAAGATAAGTACTTGCCTATATGTGTAGATATGAGTTCCACGAAATTGGTGGTATGGGGTTGATCCTCTCCTCCTGATCTACGCAACTACGGTGATTTTGGTTTAAGAATTGTGTTGGACAGTCTTGGGACTCTCCTTCTTCCTCCCTTGATAGACTCTCTAAGTTTTGTTCACGTAACCCTAACTTCCCCAAATCCTAATCTGATTTACCCTTTTAAAATTCGTGGGTCTAATTTCCTCAAAAAATCAATAGACTAAAATACCCCTCTGAGGCACCGATTTGGCCTAAAAATGCCCTGGGACCCAAACTAAATCCCTGGGTACACTTTTCTTACTATATCGACCCTTTAGAATGCATTGGCGCACTCGAAATTCCCATATGGAATACAAAAAGTAAAATTATTTTTTATTTCCCAAATTAAGTCCTGACACGACTGACATGCGCATCCTAACTACATTTATCGCAACTGTCGTATTTTTCACTTGTGACAATTATAATATTTCCTTATCATTATTATTACTCATTCATTAAGCCATATTCAATATAAATAAATATTAATCCTTATCTCACTAATTAATATTTATTTTACTAGATAAATTTCCAAATAAAATTTAATTAATCCCAAATTAATTCCCAAAATAAAAATCAATAAAAATTACGACGTGTTACAGTGGGGTGATGATACCCCAGTCAATTTGAACTTGGATAACATTTCTAGGGTGTAAGAGTTGGTCGGTAGCATGGCCAACAGATTGGTGGAAATCATAACGGGCATCGACTTTGAAGCTTTTCGGGAGTGGATTTGGTAGTGGATGAGGGTCCAAGGGTTTGATGAGGTTTCGGCTCAACAAGGCCTAGTAGACTTTTGAAAAGGGAGCATGGAGCTCAGTGTACTCTTTTTTGGTAGGATTGGGGAGAATTTTTGGTGCCCAAGAGGTAGCAGGTTGGGAAATGTTGTTGATGGTTGAAATTGTAGCACTGACGGGCTTCTTATATTTTTGGGGACTGAATTGTCCGACCACTTTCTTCGGGTCAGATTCGACTTTGGTAATGCTTTCCTCAATTTTTACTCCATCTTCTCAAAAGGATTGGAAGGTTAGGTAATACTATCCTCCCATGGATGCTCGAATATGAGGCAAAAAGTTCTTCTTCATGATAATGACTTGTTCCTCCTCGGACAGTCTCCTGGCCATGGTAGCAGCTTTCTCTCCCACCTTCGTATGAAGATACTAACTATTTACCTAGGGTTATACTTAAGAAGCTCTATATCTCGACATGTAACCTCTAGTGACTCATTGTACTTATATTGAGACGTGAATTCTTGGGCGACATCCTCCCAACTACGGATTCTAGATTCTTCGAGGGACGAAAACCTACAAAGAGTGATTTCTTTTAAGGTTTGTTGGAACATCTAGGCCATTATCTCTTCGGAGTTACCAAAGATAGTCTTGGCTCGGTGATAGTTTCGAAGGTGAACAATTGGGGGTTTGCTTCCCCCTAACTTCTCGATGTCTGGCATCATGAAGTTCTCTCGTCGTCTAGCTTTGGGATAAGGAGACGTATGATTGTAGTCTATGTAGTTATCGAATATCTTGACTTGGTCAAACTTATTCGAAAATAACTTGAGGTTTTCCTTTATCTTGTTTAGTTCCTCCTCCTTTGGATATATGGGTACTGACAAGGTTATCCCCTGGCTGGGCAAGGTTAGGAATAGGGAGTTTAGTTGGTGGTGGACCATTAGCAGGTGTAGCACACGAAGCATGCTGATAATCTTCTGGGACTCAAACAAGGTCGGGAGGGGGTGGTCCCAGGGTACAAGGAAAGATAACCTAGGGTTCTTCGAGAATCTAGGCCTGGTGATGCTGTATCTCATGGACGTCGGTTTGAAGGTTGTCAATCTTTGCACTAAGCTGGGCCAAAATGGTCATCAGATCAGGCTGCACATTTGGTGCTTAGTTATTGTTCTCCATGAAGAGCTCATGAATGTAAATCCCCAAATTGAATGAAGTAGCGAAAAAATCAGCAGAGTTTCAGGGAAGGTTGATAGAAGACCGAATCCAATTGGGAGCCAGACCAAAATCGGGTATGTGATCGACCTGAGAGGGAAAATGATTCGAATTTATTTTTAAAATAAGGAGGGATAAATTTTTTGTATTTTGAAAGAAGGACAAAAATGTTTTTTGTATTCTTTAAAAGAGAAGGGAAGAAAGGAGGAAAACGGAGAAAACTCTCAGCATGATTGTTATTAATGTTATTATTGGGTTCTCACTAGTATTAGGTTTGCCTAAATGTAGAAAAAATGTCGAAAAAGACTTGAGCCTAGGAAAATAGGGTTTGAAAATATGTAAGACACGGTTGGAATTGCTTCCAGGCTCACGGACGGTGTCCCATTTTGAGAAAAGGCAAAATTGCGCAAAAATTTGGGCTGTATACCGACCCAAAATTTGGGAAGAGTTTTACATGGTAACTGACAAAATAAATATGAGTGCCCTAGGATCGACACCTATATGAGGTTTATGAAATTGTTGGGCTAGTGGAAGGGTTCCCCCATTTGACATGACTTCCATGACATACCTCTTGCCTATAAGGGCAATCATTCATCAGTACATGTGGACAAGCCATTTGATATACTTGAGTGTACATGAATTGCCTCATTACATACCTTTGGGGATAGTACGTGTGAGAGATAATTCGATATACTCGACGTACGTGAACGAGTGACCTGCTATATACCTCCCGTCATGAGTTCGGTCTAGCGATATGATGTGGAGGAAACTGGTTGATATACGCCAAAGGTACGAGGTTAATGGAAGTTGAGAGTCATATCGCTTAGTCTAACTGTGACCCGCAGGGCCAGTGCCCATCACAAAGTGACCCCCCAGTAGAGGTAGTGTGCAAAAATGCATGAGTCTTAATTAACATATTATGAATAGGGTATTTTTTTCATTTTTTATTGGTATGATGAGTAAAGGGAATACTACACTAACGGGGAGCATATACAAGTATCGTGAAAAGTAAATCTGGCATGGAAACTATACTATGCATGGATACATGGCAATATATACAAGTGAATGCATGTGGTAGTGAACCTATGTATGGATCCACTAAAAGTGATGTGTGATATGTGTAAGCGAGCATATATACAAGTGTAGGAAGTGTGGTTTTATTCTAGTGAAGCCTAAGCATTGATAAGCATGTGAGTGTAAAGTAAAGCTAAGTGTAAGTGTGTAAAATGTACATGGGGAGTATATACAAATGTGTGAGGTATATAAGTGAATGAAAAGTGATACATACACTAGAGAGATATACAAAAAGGTGAACATGGGATAAAAGGAAACATACATGTAGGTGCATACGCACACATGGAAAAAAGAATGATGCCCATGTAGGAATAGAGTTTGGTCCTCTTAAAGTGTCCCCAATAGAGTCGCCACTGTGGCCATCTCAGGGGTCTCGCCACTGTGGCCACTCCGAGGGAAATGCTTCTCTCGAGGTAGATCCTTCCTTCCTTCCCTTTTTTACAGCGTGCACATGGGATTGTGTCCTTTCTCGGGGTGCTCGGCCGTCATCAACGTGGGGTGATATGTAGAGATATAGTCGCCAACCTATTTTTCCCACAACATGTAAAATAAATGTTGTCGCCCTGAGAGAATGGTATAAAGTATAATACTGATGATTACAAAACCAAATAGTTCAAAGGTCCGAGGACTAAGTTATGAAATGGGAAGGTGTTAGGCACTCATCTCGCCCCTTAGGTCTCTCATGGGAGTGGGTTAATATTATCCTTTAGAAATTCGTGATCTGTGTCCTTATGTCCATAATATAAATGGAGGATGGAATTACTATACTCGTGTCATGGATAAAGGCGGAGTGAGGTCATCCTCCTTGTAAAGACTTGAAGTGGATGTTGATTGTAGATGATATGATCTCAAGATGAGGTGATGGTGGTTTGAGGATTTGGGCAGTAATTTACTCAAAAGAGTATGAAAATAATGGAAGGAATGTGGGCAATGGGCTTTTATAGAAGGAACAACTCTCAAATAGAGATAATTCTCTCTGATTTACTGAGAGGGATGTTTAGAGGTACCTTTCAAAGTGAGGTCATGCCCTCTATTTATAGGGCCAAGGGGGTGACGAGCGCATGATCCTAGACCCCCTGTCAACATAGATCCCTAGACACATTGCTGATAGGCAAGGTCCCAGGGTTTCCATTCTGAAGGTCTTTAAAAAAAATAGCCGTAAAATGCAAACCATAAGTTAGAATCGTGTGCGGGATGGACCATTGGAAAGGGTATTTAGAGATCTTTAAGAATCCATTAAACCACTCCAGGAGGAAACCAGATAATTCGTCCGAACTATAAGGCTAATTTGTGCGTGAGACGGACCATTAGAAAGGGTATTCTGTGCCTTTTGATATTTCATTTAACTTCATTCTATTCGGAGAGTTGACTATGGTCAAATGGGGCTCGAAAGATCCCAATAACACTTCGAAGTAAAATGATTCATTTGTCAGTACTGTAAGGCTGATTCACACATGGGGCGGACCATTATAAAGGATATTCAGAGACCTTTAAAGATTCATTAACTTCATTCAAGCTGAAGATTTGACAAGAGTCAAATGGAGCCTAGGAGCGCCCGGTATCCTCCAAATTAGTTTTTGGGATAAAATGAATCATTCGTCCGAACTGTAAGGCCAATTTAAACTAGGGGTGGACCCTTTAAAAGGGTATTCAGAGCCCTTTAAAGACTCATTGAGCTTTTTCTCAAGCGAGGAAGTTGATTGGAATCAAACGGGGATCGAGAGCTCCCGATGGCCTCCAAATTAGTTTTCAATAGTAGAATGAACTATTCATCTAAACTATAAGGCTGATTCATGCACGGGGAAGACCATTAGAAAAGGGATTCAGATCCCTTTGAAAATTAAATGAGCTTTCTCTTAGGCGAGGAAGTTAACTGGAGTCAAACGAGGCCCATAAGCTCCCGATGACCTCTAGATCGGTACTCGGAGTATAACCTAGGGTTTGCGGGGAATGGGTGAGTGCTAGGGACCTAAGGACATTCTTAGGGGGGTCCTAGGATGGGGTGTCTACATCACGAGTTTATTAACAGAAACTGAATATCCATAAAAGGCTAAGAAAGAAACTGAAATCAAATTCCTTCTAATGGAAGGTACAGAAGGACAATCTTTTAAAAGTAAACTCCTATAACTATTAAAGCTTAAATGAACATCTCCCACGGTAACTACCTCTACTCTTGTAGCATCTCCCATAGTCAGATAAATCTTTTCACCACTAAGTCGTATGGTTGTCTAGAAACCCTACAAGGAATTACATATATGGTTAGTGGCTTCCGTATCTACACACTAGGTACCGATAGTACGGACCATAAAACATGATTTAATAGTAAGTGAATGGAATTTACCTGTATCGTTATGTTTGTTACAGACATTGAAATATTATTCTTCCAGTGTCCTGACTGCTTACAATGGAAACACTTTCCCCTGGGTTTTTTCACACCTTCCTGAGGCCCATGAGCTACCTGAGGGACCATAACCTATTTTTGTGACTTATTCTGCTTCATTTTTCCCATAAGCTTAGAAGTAGATCCTTTATTAGAAATAAAAGAACTTCTTGACTTCTTCATGAGACCCTCATCTTCTTATAGTTCTTTAAATAGCTTCGCCAAAAAGTAAGAAAGTTTGTTCAACTTGTAATTTAGGCAAAATTACTTAAAGGACTCAGGAAGCGACTGGAGAACAATATCGACCTTGGATTCCCCATCAATTTCCATTACAAGGATTTTAAGCTTATTTAGAAGGGATATCATCCTCAAAATATGTTTCCTCACTAGATTCCCTTCAGCTATATTTGTGCTAATGAGTAATTTCATGGCAACCTGCCTTGTATCATGATTTCGAACCCCAAATATATTTGTAGACAACTTATCCTAAAACCACCTCTGAGCACCTCCTTATGTCCCTAACGCTCAATCGTTCACCATAAACCCTAGGTCATACTCCAGGTATCAATCCAGAGGCCACCGAGCGCTCTTATCCCCTGTTTAACACTGATCAACTTTCTTGTTTGAGTGGAATCTCAATGAATTATCAAAGGGGTCTGAATACCCTTTCCAACGGCCTACCTCGTTCATAAATCGACCTTATGGTTCGAACGAATGATCCATTTTACTATCAAAACTGATCTAGAGGCGATCGAATTCTCCCGAGTCTCGTTTGAGTTCGATTAACTTTCTCGCCTGAGCAAAAGATCCATGAAAATTTAAAGGTCTCTGAATCCCCTTTCCATCGGTCTGCCTCGTGCATGAATCGACCCTAAGGGATGGACAAACGATCCATTTTTCCTCAGAAATGACTTAGAGGGCACTAGGTACTCCTAGGACTCTTTTGACCTTGGTCATCTCTTTGACTTGAATAAAGTTGAATGAATCTTTTAAGGTCTCTGAATACATTTTCTGATGGTCTACCTCGTGCACAAATTAGCCTTATGGTATGAACGAATGACCCATTTTACTCTTAAGGGTCACTGAGATCTTTCGATCCCCATTTGACCTTTTTCAACTATCCGAACCAAATGACGCTGAATGAAATCTCAGAGGTCCATGAATACCCTTTCTAATGGTACACCCCGTGCATGAATCAGTCTTACGATTCAGATGAATGATCTGCTTTCCTTTAAATATTTTTTATCTAGTGATCAGACCCTGTTTGAGCTCGGTCAACTCTCGAACCGAAGAATGTCTCAATGGATTCCTAAAGGGCTCTGAATACCCTTTCTAATGGTTTTCCCTATGTGGGATTATGACTTATGCTTCGCATTTTACGACCATTTTTCCAAACAATCTATCTCAAACTGTCGAATGGCACCCTAGGACCCCGCCTATCGATAGTGTGTCTGGGGTTCTATGCCGATAGGCAGGTCAAGGACCCTACCAATAGGCAACCTCTTGGGCCTATAAATAGAGGCCATGATCTCACTTTGAAAATCACCCCTGAACACGCCACGCAGTAATTCAGAGAACATTCTCTTGAATTCAGAGCCGTTCCCCTCTTAAAAAGTCCATTTCCCACATTCCTTCCTCATTTTCGTGATATTGTTAATAAATTCTCACCCATTTCCTCATACCACCATCATCTCGTCGTGATATTAGCACATCTACAATCGAGGTCCACTTCTAGTCTCTATAAAGACGTCTAATTCTCCACCTTTGTCGTTAAATTCTCCTATTTTAGCATTAGTCACTTTATTTTAACGCTTTATTTCATTTCATTCCATACCTTAACATAAAACCTTTATTATTAGTGTTTGCACATACTTTATTTTCATAAGAAATCGAAAACAAGAAAAAGAGGGTTCACCTATAAATTCCCAAAAAGGGATTCTCACTACACATCCTCACACTTAAGCAAGTTTATCTCTACACACACATATAAGATAAATCCCCCAGTTGAATTTATGGGTTAAAACCCACCCTATGTTATCTCCGAACAATGTGGACTTTGATGCCCCTTGGGCTATATAGGCATCTTGGGGTAAATTCCTAGACTTGAGTACTCCTTTATACTTACTTGTTACCTAGTTTTTATTATTTATATTCCAAATGGATTTTAGAAGCTTTCATACTTGTGTCTTGTCCGATGTATGCATTCGTTCTTCTATTAAGACTTGTGAATCGACAAACACTTACATTATACTTTGAATTATTATTTTGGGCAAACTCCTAAGGCTGAACTCACTCCTCCCATTTTCATGATGTGAGTTGAGTCATTCCATTCTCTGTTTAGATTATGCACATAAGGACACACTTCTCGAAGTTTAACAAGAGAAGATTAACACATCCCAATGAGAGACCGAAAGAGCAGGTGTGATGCCTAACACCTTCCCATTCCGTAACTTAGTCCCTAGACCCTTGAACTAAATGGCTTCATATGCATCAATATTTTTCTTTATGTCGTTGCCTCGAGGCAGCAACATTTTTTTGCCTGTTTTGTGCAATATAAGCCGACGACTCTATCTCTACATATTAACCCACATAGATGAGGGCGGAGCAAGCTGAGAAAGAGCGTAATCTCGTGCGCACGCTGAAAGGAAAGGAAGGGAGGGAGGCCCTCCTTGGAGTCCCCCACCTCGGGATGGTCACATTGGCGACTCCACTAGAGATGTTTTAAGAGGACTAGACTCTGTTTTCTAATGGGTGTTATTCTTTTCTGTATGTGTGAAAATGCACCTACATGTATATTCCCTTTTCTTCTATATTTACCTTTTGTGTATATCCAACTCATGTATGTATCTCTTTTCACCCACTTATACACCTCACACAATTTTATATACTCGTCTTGTACACTTCACACACTTAAACTTAGCTTTTCTTTCTATTTACATGCTTCAAACAACATGTAGAATATCCATGCCTAGGATTCACTAGCACACAACCAAACTTCCCACACTTGTATATATCTCCATTCTCACTTACACATATCATACACCACTTTTAGTTGATCCATGTATAGGCTCACTACTACACACACTCACTTGTGTATATTCCCATGTCACTTACTCACTCATATATATCCATGCATAGTATAGTCTCCATGCCAGGTTTACTTTTAATGATACTTATATATTCTCCCTAATTTATGGAGTCCTCTCTTTACTCATCATGCCAATAAAAATGATAAAAAAACTTCCTCTCTCCATAATATGTTAATTAAGACTCATGCATTTTTTCACACTACATCATTAAGAGCATGGTAATGTTAACCAAATTTTTGTCCCATAGTGGGAGGTCACTTTGTGATGGGGCACTGGTCCTGCGGATCATAGTTAGCCTAAAAAATATGATTCTCACCTTCAATTGTCCTCGTAACTTTGACGCATATCTAACGGTTTCCACCGCACCTTAACGCTTGACCTAACTCACGATGGGAGGTATATAGCAGGAAACTCGTTCACGTATGTCGATCATATCGAATTCATTCTCACACGTACTGTCCCCATGAGGAATATAATAAGGAAATTCACGTACACTTTTCTATCTCAAATGGCTTGTCCACACATACTGATGAATGATTGTCCTTATAGGAAGAGGTATATCGTGGGAGTCACGCCAAAGAAGGAAACCCTCCGGCTAAACCAATAAGTGCATAAACCTCATATAGGTGTTAAACCTAGGGCACTCATATTTAGTTTACCGGTTACCATGCGAAACTCTATCAAAACTCTGGGTTGGTATATTGCCCGAATTTTTGCGCTATTTTGCCTTTTTTCAAAATAGGACCCCGTCCGTGAGCCTGAAAACAAGTCAAACCGTGTCTTACATATTTTCGAACCCTACTTTCCCTGGTTTGGCTTTTATTCGACATTTGTTTATGTATTTAGGCAAACCTAATACAAGTAATAACCTAATAATAACATTAATAATAATCATGCTGAGATTCCTCTCCTTTTTCCCTCCGTTTTCAAAGATACCAAAAACCTTTTTTTTCTCCTCCTTCCAAAATAGTAAAAAAAATTCTCCCTCTCAAAAATAAATTCGAACCATTTTCCCTCTCAACTCGATCACATACCGAATTTTGTCCTTGCTCCCTATTATCTTAGGTCTTCCGTCAAACTGCCCAGAAGCTCCGACGGTTCTTCTACTACATCATTCAAATTTGGGATTTACCTTAACGATATTTTCATGGAGAACACTCACCAAGCACCGAATGTGCAGCCCTCTCTGATGACTGTCTTTGCCCAGCTCTGTGCCAAGATTGATAACCTTCAAATTGAGTTCCATAAAATGGAGAGTCATCATGCCCAAATTCTCAAAGAACTTGAGGTTATCTTTCCTCGTGCCATGGGTCCACCTCCTCCTGAGCCTGTCTGGGTCCTAGAAGAGTATCAATATGCTCCGCGTGCCCCACCTACCAAAGGGCCGTAACCAGGTCAACTCCCAATTATAAACCTTGCCCAACCAGGGTCTAACCTATCAGCACCAATTGATACCAAGGAGGAAGAACTGAACAATGTCAAGGAAGACCTAAAACTACTGCCGTAAAAGTTCGAACAAGTCCAGATATTTAGGAACTAATCTTAAAGACAGGATACCAGAGAAGTTTAAGGTTCCAGACATCGAGAATTTTGGGGGAAACGAACCATCAATTGTTCACCTTCGAAGCTATCACTGAACCATGACCCTTCTTAGTGCCTGCGAAGAGATAATGGCCTAGATTCTAACATACCTTGAAAGAAAGTGCCCTCCTATGGTTTTTGTCCATTGAATAATCCAGAATCCGTAACAATGAGGATGTCGCCCGAGAACTTATGTATCATGACAAGTACAATGAGGATCTAGAGGTTACATATCGAGATCTAGAGCTTCTTAAGAAAAACACTAGGGAAACAGTCAATAGCTTCACATGAAAATGGAGAGAGAAAAATTCTTCCATGACCAACACCATCCTAGTAGGAACAAGTTAGTATTGTGAAGAAGAACTTCTTGCCTCATATCCAAGAATCCAGGGGAGGAAAGTATTACCCACACTTTTAAGCCCTGTGAGAGGTTGGTGTATAAATTGAGTAAGGCATTACCTAAATGGAATCCGAGGCAAAGAAAGTGATCGAATAATTTCATCCCCAGAAGTATGAGAAGCTTGCAAGTGCTACAGTCTGAACCATCAACACATTTCCCAACTTGTTACTTCTTGGGCAAAAAAAAAAAATTCCCTTAATCTTACCAAGAAAGAGTACACTAAGCTCCATGGCCACCTGTCCAAAGTCTACCAGTCCTTGTTGGACTCCCTTCCATTACCAAATTCACTCCCTAAAAACTTCAAGCCCGATGCCCATTGTTATTTCACCCAATCTGCTGGACATACTAATGGCTAATGCTTCCACCTCGGGAATGCGATGCAATGCCTAATTCACCGGGGTATCATCGCCCGCCTAGCTAATCCTAAACCCAATACCACTAATAACCCACTTTCAGCACATACAAATGTAATCTTTCTAAAAAGTGACCCAAAATTTGACCCATCTACTCAAATCGTACCCATTGAAGCACCTATCGTCCCTATAATCTCAACCAAACAATTCAAGGTTGGCCCATATTTTATACTACACCTTACTTGCTTCACCGATCGAGCTTTATCACTCCTTACAAGGGCCTGTTTTGTGTCCGCACCCGATCTGAGGGCAAAGACATGGAATTACTAGTTGTATTGAACCAACTTGTAGACACCACATTCTGGGACCCCCTAAGTCTATCCTTAGTTCCCTATCATCTCCTAATTTCACTACAAAACCCTAGGTCATACTCCGAGTATAGATCTAGAGGCCATTGGGCGCTCTCGACCCCGTTTGACCTTAATCAACTTCATCGTCAGATAAAAATCTCTTTAAAATTCGAGGGTCTCAAATCCCTTTTCCAACGATTCGCCCCGTGTGTGAATCAACATAAGGATTCGGACAAACAAACCATTTTACTATCAAAAATCAATTTGGAGGCCACCAGGCGCTCTTGAGCCTCGATTTGACCCTAATCAACTTCATCATTAGAGCAAAAGCTCTTTGAATCTTCTAAGGGCACTGAAACCCCTTTCCAACTGTCCATCCTGTGTGCGAAATAGCATAACCGTTCAGCCGAATGATATATTTCCCCCCGAATACTGATCCAAATGCCAACGCGCGCTCTCAGGCTCCGTTTGACTAAGGTCAACTATTGAGCTCAAATGAGACTGAATGAATATCCGAAGGGAACTGAATAAACTTTTCAATGACCCATTTTACTCTGCGAGGTCACAGAGTGCTTTCGGGCCCTGGCCGACTAAGGTGAACTTTTCAAACCAAGTGAAACTCTTTGTAATGTCAATGTAAGTCTCCTAACCTTTCCAATGGTCTGATCCGTATTCGATTATGACTTACCATACGGATGAACGATTTTTTTTCGTCCGGTGATCTCTTATTCAAAGGACTGACGTGCGCTTTCGAGACACATTTTGCCCAAAGTCAGCTCGTGGACTCGGGAGTGGTCCAAAGGACTCCTGAAGGTCTCTGAATTACATTTCTAACGGTGTGACCCGTGAGTGGTTTGGATTAACGTATTGCGTCCTACGATCATTTTTCCAAAATAATCTGCATGAGACTGCCAATTGGTTGCTTTAATAGCAAGCATTTTTGTTTTCCAATCAGAGAAATTCTAGGATTCGGTGGAACAAAAAAAAGGCCCGGCTAGGTATTGACCAGGCAAGGCCATGGGAATAAAAGGAACAAAATCAAAGTAACGGGGCACTCTTTATTTTTCTTTATATATTTTTTTTCTTTCTATTGGACCTTTTGAGCCCTTACTTATCTAAATGGAACAGCAGTGTGCCTAGGGTCACCTGCTTATAGGTAGGATTAGGGCCTTGCCGATCATCACCACCCCTCACCCTATAAATAAAGGGCATGACCTCACTTGCAAAAGAGATCTTAGATCCATCAGTATCACTGATCTCAACAACATTCTCTCGAAATGAGAGAAGTTCTTCAATGTGAAGTTTCATTCAAGCTTACATTCCCATCCTTTTCATACCCAATGGCAAATCACATTCAAGAGAATTCATTCAATATCAAAGATCAAGGTTGAAAGAAGGTACAAGTCCTTCCATTTCTCTTTAAATTTCTTGTTTTGCATAAATTACATTAGATTCATAATCTAGTTCTTTTCATACACATTAACATCTTACACTTTGATTAGTATATTGCAAATACTTTATTTTGTATAAAAAAAAACCCCAAACAAACAAAAAGAGGGTTACACCCATAAATTTTGAACATACTTATCCATCACACTTTTTTAAAACTAAAACAATTTTTTCTACACATACGCATACAATAAAATCCCATTCGGATCTATGGGATAAACGCCACCTCAAGTTGTATTCGAACTACGTGAACTTTTATGCCTCTATAGGCTACGTAGATATTTCGAATTAAAACCTGAGACTTGAGTCCAATTTTCCAACTTCCTAATTTCTAATTTTTTCTAAAATTTCCAAATTTTCTAAATCCTCTAATTTTTCTATAAATCCTCTAATTTTTCTAAAGTCCCCATTTCAACATTTATCATATTCTTGCATTAGAATAGATATTATGTTTTTTATCATTTCTTCCAACACATATTATTATTTCATCATAACGATCAATATCGTGAGAAACGCATAAATCATATTTTCTATATATTATTTTGGGAACATTCCTATAGATGACTTCACTCTATCGTTTCCATGGTATGAGTTGAACGATTCTGATCTCCATTATATATACACGCATACACACTTCACGGAAAAATAAAGGAAAACAGTAACTCAAGCCAATGAGAGACCGAAAGGGTGAGATGGGTGCCTAATACCTTTCCATTTCATAACTTAGGCCCCAAACCTTTGAACAATTGGTTTCGTAAGCATCAGTTTTCTTCGATGCCGCTCTCTCGAGCCGAAAACATGTTCTTTTTCCTGTTTTGTGTAAAATAGGCTGCCAACTCCATCTCTTTACATTCACCCCACACTGACGACGACCGAAACGTTCCTAAGTAAGGCGTGAGACCTTTCAACCCCCTTCCTTCCCCATCACCCTTAGGGAGTCGAAGAGGAGACGTAACCGGCGCGCATCTTAATTATGATGGCCACAATGGCGACTCCGTTAGGGTATACTTTTCATAAGAGGGATATAATCTGTTTGCATGGGTGTTTCGTTTTTCTTGTGTGCGTACGCACCTATTTGTATGTTCCCTTTTTCTTCTATATTATTTCTTGTGCATATATACCTTATGCTTATATCACTAATCACTCACACTTGTAGAAATTTCCCATCTACACTTCACACTATATGCACCTAGGATCACTTATATCCACATGTTGCATACACCACTTAGAAATTCATGCTTAGGTGTCACTAACAAACACCTCCACTTGTTACACATGTATATATCCATGATCACTCACACTTATCTCACACCACTTGTGGTTGATCCATGCTTAGCTTCACTACCACACACTCACTTGTAGATAGCTACAAATCACTCACTTTCTCATAAAACATGCGTAATATAGATTTACTTTTACATTATTCCGTGCTTAGCATGATCAATAAAGATACTAATGTACTAATCAAGGATCATGCATTTTTCACTCTACATCACCAAAGAGAATGGATATTGACCAAATTTTCTCCCATAACTGGGGGGTTAGTTCGTGATGGGCACTGGTCTGGCAGGTCACAATTAACCTAATCAATATAACTCTTACCTTCCATTGGACAAGTACCTTCGACGTATATCGAACGGTTCCCCCACATTGTACCGCTTGACCTAGGTCATGATGGGAGGTATATCGCAGGAAACTTGTTTGCGTATGTCGAGTATATATAATTCTCTTTCACATGTATTGTCACCATGAGGAATATAGAAAGGAAATTCATGTACACTCAATTATATCAAATGGCTTATCCACATGTACCTATTGCCCTCAAAAGCAAGCTGTATATCATGGAAGTCATTCCAAAGGGGGAACCCTTCCAATTAACCCAACAACTGCATATCCACATATAGGTATCAAACCTTGGGCACTCATATTTAGTTTATCTATTTTTACCGAAACTCTACCAAAATAACGGGTCGTCATAGAGACCAAATTTTCATGCGATTTTAAAATAGGACCCTACCGATGAGCCTGGTAACAAGTCCAACCATAATTTTTACATAATTTTCAAGCCTAATTTTTTTAGGCTCGAGTACCGTCCAACATTTCTTTTTTCATTCAGGTAAAAGTAATACAAGTGATAACATAATAAACATAATAATAATCATGCTGAGACCCGTCTCTCGTCTTTTCCTTCCTTCTTTTCCAAAAATTATCAAAATTTTTTTTCCTTCTTTTATCAAAAATACCAAAAAACATTTTTTCTTTCCTTATACCAAAAATATTTTCCTCCCTTTTACCCCAAAAATTTTGTCCTCATCTTTTCCCAAAAAAAATGTCAAAAACATTTTCTTTCCTTTTCAAAAGAATAACAGTTTTCCCTATATTTCAAAAAATAAATTCATATTTTTCTCCTCCCGAGTCGATCATATACCCTTATTCTGGCTCCTTATTGGATTTGGTCTTCAGTTGAACCGCTCCTAAGCTCTATTAGTTCCCTCGGTACTTCCTTCGAGTCCGAAATTCATCTACTTTACATAGAGAACACAGAGCCAACACCGAATGTGCAACCGAATTTGATGACGTTCCAAGCCCAACTCACTACTAAGATTGACAACCTTCAAATCGAGGTTCATGAGATTCAATGAAATTGGGTCCCTATTCCCAAAGAGCTCGAGGTCTTCTTCCTTCGCGCAATGAGTTTTCCTGCACCCGAGCCTATTTGGGTTCCCGAGGAATATCAACAAGCTTCACCTGCCCCTCCTGTTAATGGGCCGTCGCCAACCCAACTCCCTATGCTGAATCTTGCCCATCCAGGGGCTAACTTACCAGTAACCGTTGATTCGAAGGATGAAGAATTGAACAAGGTCAAGAAAGACCTTCTCAAGATGTTGACCTAGAAGTTCGACCAAGTCAGAATCTCTAGGAATTACATAAAATACACCCACATGTCTCCTTATCCTAAAGCAAGGTTGATAGAAAAGTTCAAAATGCCCAATATCGAGAAAATTGGAGGTAGCGGAGCCCCAATTGTCCATCTCCACAGTTACCATAGAGCCATAACTCTCTTAGGTGCTTTCGAGGAAATAATGGCCCAAATGTTCTAACAAACTTTAGAGGACAGTGCTCTTCACTGGTTCTTATCACTCGAGGAGTCCAGGATCCATAGTTAGGAGTATGCTACCGGGGAATTCATGTCATAGTACAAGTAGAACGAAGAGTTAGAGGTTACCTTCCATGATTTAGAGATTCTCAAACCGAATCTTAAAGAATCAGTCAGTAACTTCATAGCAAGGTGGAGAGAGAAAGCAACCACCATGACCAACTGGCCTTCCTAAGGGGAGCAAGTCAGTATCGTAAAGAAGAACTTCTTACCCCATGTCCGAACGAGATGGGAGGATAGTACTACCCTCATTTACAAGAACCCTTAGAAGAAGGAGTAGAGATCAAATAAGGTATTGATAAGACAGAAGTCAAATCGAAGAAAGTGTTGGACAATTCACTCCCAGAAAGTATGAAAATCCTTCCAATACCTCAGTCTCAACCATTAATAACATCTCTCAGCCTTCCACTTCATGGGCACCAGAAAGTCACCCTAACCCAGTCCGAAAGGAATACATCGAGCTTCATACTCCTCTCTCCAAAGTTTACCAAGCCCTTTTAAGCCAAAACCTCATTAAGCCGTTAGACCCTATTCCATTACCAAACCCACTTCCTAAAAATTTCAAACCAGATGCCCATTGCGATTTTCACCAAACTTCCGACCATAGCACTGATCAATGTTGACCGGGGTTTGATCGTCCCACCATCCAATCATAAGCCAAACACTACCCACAATACACGCTTGAATCATATAGATGCCATCTTTCTACAAGAAGACCCAGAGTTTGACCCATCTACATAGATCATACCAAGAAAATCACCAATCATACCCATATACTCTCTTAAACCTCTCTAAACTTTCCCATATTTTCTCCTACACTCGACCAGCTTTGCCAATTAGGCCCTGTCACTCCTTACCAAAGCATGCATCGCTATGCCTACTCATTATGGAGGTAAAGATATGGAATTATCAGAAGTATGGAACCAAATCCTAGAGTTTGGGCTGAAATTGCCCTCCCAGATGGCCATTGACTGCTAGAGATTCAAGGTGCTATTCTTAAAAGCTCAAAAATGGGTCCGAGAGTCAGATAATTGGGTGGTACCAATCGATGAAGTCACTCCAGATGATGTGGTCGAGATCATAAGAGAGTTATTCTGACAAACCGATAATATATTTATAGTATATCTGAGAAATTTGATGCTTTGAAACTACAAGGGGGCCATGTCCCTTCATTTCTATATCTCCCCGTCGAACGAGAGGATCTATACAACGAAGCCGTTGAGGTTGTGGAGTGTATTAATTTTTCATGGAAAGATAATGTCGTTTCCATCGGATGGTGGGGCGGATTAGATAATTCAAATGAAGAGCAAGGTCCAGAAAAGACTAGACCAATATTCAACATATGTGGGATGATATCATTTGAGGAGCTGCTAGAAGAAATTAATAAGATGGATGAACAACTCGAGATCAATGAGGAAACGGGGTATTTTTTTTCTCTCTTCTGTGAACCATATGACTAGGTCAGGGAGGCATTACCAATTCCCAAATATGCTACCATCAACAAACGACAAAGGATAAGGTGTTGAGAATCTTCAAATGCCTGAAATGACCCTCGACGAGAGCAATATCCTCAATCAGTTGAAGAAGACCCAAGACAACATCACTCTATGGGGACAATTTGTGTTTTCCTAACTACCCATAAATGCCTTAATCAAGCTACTCACAGGACCCATGGTTCCTCCCTTAACCACACTAAAAGAAGTAGTGAATCTGGTCACATCTGTAACCTTTACTATAATGATCTCGTTCTTCGAAGAAGAAATCCCCAAGATTAGGCAAAACCACAACTATGCTCTCAATATCTCCGTCAAAGTCATGGGGAAGACAGTCCCACTTTATCTTTTTGATAATGGATAAGCTCTTAATATATGCCTGTTGAGGACCCTTAATTGTTTAGGACTAAAAGTGAGAGACCATGCTCCAACCTCTACCATTGTACGCCTACGATAATACCCATCGAGAAGTCAAGGGATCCATAAAACTTGCAATAGGGGTTGACCCTATAAATCCCGCTGTTGAATTCCAAGTCATTGATATCCAAACTTATTTCAATCTGCTTCTTGAACGACCGTGGCTCAATAGTATCAAGGGAGTTTCTTCTTCCCTTCATCAGAAACTGCACTTCTTCACCAATGGGTAGGTCATCATCATCTTGGGTGACGACGACAATGCTGAGAATGAAAGAACTAGTAATCTAGTACTTGATATACAACACGGGGCAAATGATATGCGTCTATCAGGATTTTGAGTTAAACCACTTCTACTCCCAACAGGTATGTTTTCAAAGATAAGGTTTATTGAGAATATAACCCTCATGGAAATATCAATGTGATCCAGATGTTTAAAAACATCCACTCCATGCTCGGACTGAGGCTGGGACAATGATAACAGGGGATACTTGAACCCTTTGTGTTGTAGAAAGATTTTCCTCCTCGTGGTTTGGGTTATCAACCGTCAATAGAAGAACTCTGAATAATCCACCAACCTCGACTAAAGAGAAGGCTAAAAAGTGCCAAGATAGTCTCTAAAGATTCCTTAAACGAAAGATTCGTCAGAGAAAGTGAAGATTTCCCCTCCTGCGACTTTCTAGAACCATGGTATGATCATGTGGATAAGAAGATGAAACCTGGAATGGAGATCTTTTTCCAAGACAGATACTCATGGATAAAAGTTCCTAGCATCATATGCAACCACTCATTGAAGAGACCATCACCAGAGATTTCGAGGAAAGTGACTTCGAGGATTCCTTCAACTTACATACACTGGGCTGACACTCTGTATGATCCACTCACGGGATACATCATCAGACCCATCCCGCCTGATCAAAGCTTCTAATAGACGTCTCCTTAACTGGCATACTACACCTGTGCCACCTGCAGATATTAAATCTAACCTTGATGTTTATCCCCTTATCTTGTTGTTTCTCCTTACTCTGATGTAATCGAGACCTCCTTTGATAAGGTTCTCAATGCTATTTTTCCTATCAATGTATTAAATGAAGATTTTGAGTATCTTATTTTGCCTTACATTAATTGTCTTGATTCAAATCAAACTCTTGATGATGATGATTTTGCAAATGAACAATTCTTAAATGATCTTAATAAGGTTAATAACATATAAAATAATGGCGTTTAAGTTAATGAAAATGAAACTATTGTTATTAATCTCAGTTCTGGTAGCCAACTATGCGAGGTTAGGATAGGGGACACCTATGATGATCATGATCATGCACAACTCGGAGAATTACTGAAGGAGTTTATGGATGTCTTCACATGGTCCTACAACAATATGCCTGACATTGATCCTGAGATAACTCAGCATGAGATTTCAACTCTCCCAGACTATAAACCGATCAAACAAAAATTATAAAATCTCAGTACCGAATGGTCATTCAAGTTTAAGGAAAAAGTGGTCAAATAGTTGAACGTGGGTTTCATTCGTGTGATCAAATATCCCACATTGCTAGCCAATATCGTACCTGTGCTAAAATCAGGAGGAAAGGTTTGCATGTATGTCGACTATCGAGACTTGAATAAGGCCTCTCCGAAGGATGATTGCCCGTTATTTAATATCGGCATGATTCTAGACAACACAACCAATCACGCTCTCAAGTCATTCATTGATGGGTTTGTCGAATATAATCAGATCAAGATGCACCCGTACCATCAAGATAAAATCGCATTCATCACCCCTTGGGGAACTTTTGCTACACTATTATGCCATTTATCTAAAAACATAAGGGCTACTTACCAAAGGGCTATCACAACCATCTTTCATGATCTAATATGTAAAGAATTCAAGGTCTATATAGATGATATGATTATCAAGTCTAAGACTATAGAGGGTCGTGTTCCCTCTCTCTGGAAGTTCTTCGAGTGACTACGACAATATCAGATGTGACTTAGCCCATATAAATGTGTCTTTGGCATTACCAAATGGAAGCTCTTGAGATTCATGGTTAGTGATAAAGGGATAGAAACATATCCTGCCAAACTAAAAGACAAACTCGAGATGCCACCACCCCGAACGGAGAAGGAATTTTGGGGATTCCTTGGAAAGTTTTAGTATATCGGTCGGTTCATCAGCTAGTTGACTTCTATTTGTGAACCCATATTCAGACTCCTTTGAAAGTATTCCAATAAAGTTTGGAATGAAGCTTGATAAGAATCCTTTGACCAAATCAAGCAATTCCTAACCCAACATCCGGTGCTCATGCCACCGCAACCTGGTCTTCCCATACTCCTATACCTAACCGTAACAATTACCGCAACTGGGGCTTTACTAGCCCAAATACCTTAAAGAATCACACAAAGAGAGATCCATCTACTACGTAGTCCCAAGTTATTCGAATATGAAGTGAACTACAAAGCCTTGAGAAAGGAATGTGTTTCCCTTGTCTGGGTCACCCAAAAATTACAACACTACATGCTCGCCTTTCTCATCAAGCTTGTTACCCGAACGAATCCCATCAAATACCTACTCGAAAACCCTGCCTTGTCCAGTCGAATGGACATATGGTTGATGCTTTTAGCCGAGTTTGATATTGTGTATGTCACGTAGAAAGCAAAAAAGGAAGATCCATCGTTGACTACCTCAGTGACTACCTTATCGAATAAGCCGATATCTAGATTTCTGAGTTCTCGAATGATAATATCCTTTGTACCTCCCGAAAAGACCTCCGCTGGAAAATGTTCTTTGATGGCGCCTCCAACAAGAAAAGGGTATGGAATGGGGATACTCATAATTGCATTTGATGACTTTCACAATCCTATTTCCATTTGGCTAGATTTTCCCTACAGCAACAACATGACTGAATATGAGGCATGCACGGTAGGCCTTAAAGTTTATCTCAAGAACCAAATTCAATACTTAGATGGCTATGGGGTTTCAACCCTCATCATCGGACAAGTACTCAGAAGATGGAAAGTCAAGGACGAGACCTCTTACCCTTCCATGCCCACCTAGAAGATTTGTCCTCCCAATTCTAAGAAATCACCTTCCACTACTTACCGCAAGCAAAGAATAACCTAGTCGATGCACTTTATACCTTAGCCTACATGACTTACATGCCCAAAGGAATAACAATGTCCCATTTCCTAGTCCAAAATCAAGACAAACCAACACACTGCTACCACATTGAACTTATCACAGAAAAAGATCCTGATATAGCCGACTGCTAGGACTATGATATTTTGCATTTACTCAAGCATAGTAGGCATACCCAAGGTTCTAAAAAGAAAAACCGAGCAACCCTTCACTGACTTTCTTCCTAGTGCATTATCTGCGATAAACCATTGTTCGAACAAAACTTTAATGGAACCCATTTACATTGCATTGCAGGGGCTGGCATTGAAGAAATGATGCAAAAAATCCACAGTGGGGAGTGCGGACGCCATATGAATCGCCATATGCTCACCAAGAAAATCATCCAACAGTGTTACTACTGGACTACCATGGTTCAAGATTGGAACGCCTATGTTCAGAGATGTCTTAAATGCTAGAAGTTTTCCAACCTACAACACCCGCCTTCGTGGGAGTGATATAGAGTCTCGCATGAGGTGGTATCGGATAATGGGTTACATTTTGAGGCAGAAGTTACAGAAGTGGTCGACGAGTATGGTATTCAGAGACACAAATACTCTCCCTACCAACCTTAAACCATTGGAGAAATTGAAGACTCCAATAATAACCTCAAAGCCATCATCATCAAGATGATTGAGAGTTGCCCAGATTGGTCTGACTGAATCCCTTATGCACTCTGGGGATACCTCACTTGAATTCGAACATCTACTAGGGCTACCCCTTACTCTCTAGTTTACCTACCCGTGGAGATAGAAATTCCTTCATTACACAACATGTTTAAAAGCAAAGTCAGCGAGGAAGACTAGCTTCAAAGCCGTCTTGATGAGCTGTCAGTCTTGGAAGAAAGGAGAATGAAGGCTCTATATCACATATAAGGGTACCATCAACGGATAGCGCGATCATTTAATAAGTGAGTCAAGGATTGTGGTGTCCGAGAAGGGGACTTAGCCCTCAAAGAAATTTTAGAGCCCATTTGGGACCAGAGGGAAATTCGATCCCAATTGGAGTGGACCATATATCGTAAATAAGATCCTGTCAGGTAGCGCCCCTGTACTCACTAATCTTAATGGAGAAGATATGGCCCATCCAGTTAACCTGGACTGTGTCAAGAAATTTTACCCCTAGTAAAAAATCTCGACGCGTTACGACTCTTTTCATCTCCTTTAGGTTAAAACATCTTCATTCCCCTCTACTAAGAACTACGCGGGGCCTGATCCTCGAAAAAAAAATCTTTTTTCTTTCAAAAATGAATTTAAAAAATTTCCAAAACTCCCGGAGGTACGTAGGAAGCTCATACCTTTTACATGAGCATGACCCCCCTCTTTTTCACAAAATGCTATTATTTTCGTATCCCTGAGAATGATAGTTTATTTCATCATATACATGGGCAAAAGGATTATGTATGCCCTAGCGATTGGTATAGATAATTCAAAGGCAAAACTCATTGAGAGACACAACTAGATGATACAAAATCTCTTTATTTCACTATTAAAAAATACCAGTATAATTACATCATCCTAGGCTGTCAAACAACTTCCTTTGCCAAAATCCCATTCCTTCATAAAAAAGAAACCAAGTAATCCTAAAATAACCTTTCTAAATTATACCCAAACAGATAAGCTTCACAGATAAACTCGCTAGGGGTCCTACCCGCAGCTGCCAGAGGAACAAGACCCATCATCATCCACATCCCAGGCTCCCCAAACTTCTCCTTCCTGAATAGAGTGTTGTAGATGCTCCATAGAACGATAAGCCCAGATGAGCCAGGGGAAAATAACAATACCTCCCTCCATGCTGTTAGATATGGAGAACAACCTTTGTACAGTCTCCACTACTAACATCTTGGAAACTACTTCTATCCACAACCACTTCATGTAGTCCCCTGAGATATGCCAGACTCTACCAACAGACTGGGATGGACGGGTCGACGGTCGATGATTCTCCCACAAAGAGCTAAGCCGCATGCGCATATGCTATGTTAAATCCTCTATAGGAAATAAGTCTAGTGTCCGAGGTGGCACAATCTGTTCCCAGCCAATTGGCACAAAAGTGTCCAGGGAAAGTAGAAAGAGGTCAGCCTGAGCCCAACCAACCGAACATACTAGTATTCCCCCAGTTCGAGAATGGGCAGCAACTCCCCCTACCAAGGCACTGACCAACGTAAGCCTCGATCCCCACGCATCTCAAAATAATTTTTCCAAGCAGTCAATGTCCAAACCTACACTGATAAAGTAGAATGAAAAGATGTTTTTCACAACCAGCAGAGGATACTCAGGTAGAACCGCCATACGAAACCTCTCAGATAGCCCCATAAACAGCATTACGGGGCTACCCCTCAGGAAGTCAGAACAACCTTCCCTCCAGACATCCAGACCATTCAAAGTCTCCGCCAATATCATCGCCGTAGGATTGCGATGGTACGATATCTAAGAAGCAATGAATGTAAGTTGTGGGTCCACCAGTAATTCCCCAGTCATTAACCATAGTTTTGAAACCAAGCCCATAATAACGGTTCCAGCATAGCCAACATCACCAACATCCTATAAATGCACAGAATGCCAAACAGCAAGAAGAAAGATCATTCCTCCTGTAACCAATGAGCTAGTTACCGAAGATAAGATATGGAGAAGTCCCATTAACATCTCCATGGGGGACTAGGAAAATTCAAGCATAGCTGATACAACACTGGGATTTATCCACAACATGGAAGAAAACTCTTCATAGGTCGGACATACCTCATCCAACCCGAAATGAAAAATATCTTCTTCAGCGTACCAGAACTCCACAACTGCCATCATCATGTTCCACTCTATGGGACGGTTGCACCATAACGAGACTCGATGCATGTTGAAAACATCGTAATTGACGTTATAGGAGCACATTACTTCCAAGGTTTTGAGGAAGTTTGTGAACTCAAAACTACCAAGGAGATTCATTTCGCAAAGTAAGTAAAGAAGAATGAAAAAGAAAAAAAATGTGGAGGTGTGAAGAAAATGCTCCACCCACACCCTTATGTATACTTGAAAACCCTCAAACAAAGATAAGGAACCTTGAAAAAATTGGAGAAAAACTGAACCCACCAAGTATCAAGCAATTAAAGAAAGTGCAATCAAAGCTTTGGATTGATTAGACTGGACTGACAAGCTGATAGGCAGGACAGGGGTCATGCTGATCGACAACCCCTTATTTCTACAAAATTACCTTTTTCCTTTTTTGTCAAAATAAAAAAACTCAATAAAAATCATTTCTATTCTAAAAAAATTTCCAAAGTTTCTTCTCTTTAGGCTTTTTTACTTATCTTGTTTTTGAAATAAATTCTCTCCCAAATCATTTTTAATCCTTTTTACGGTCTTAGTAGCAAAGTAAAAAAAGCATGTGCATTGAGTCATTAAAAACAAAAATCAACAAAAACTTTATTTTATTTGCATAGATATTTGCTCTGTTACATCGATTTTGCAGGAAATAAAGAAAATACAATGGGACTCAGCCCGAACCCACCTCCATTTTTCTTTCTCTTTCTGACTCACTTACATTTATTCTCTCTCTCTCTCTCTCCTCTCTCTCTCTCTCTCTCTCTCTCTATACACCTATAACCTCTCACTTTATCTCTCTCTCTAGGATCCTTCTTCCCTGCAATGAACTCTCTTCCCCTAGCGACGAGACGATGTACCATCACTCCTTGAGCTAGACCCTTCCTCAGATGAGGCAGACGACATCAGACAAGAAGGAACCAAAATCGCATCCCGAATGTGGGAGGTCGCTGAAGATATGCAATCCCAAACATCCTTTAGCTAGGTGGTGGAGACCCAAATATTCTCCAAAGAGAAACAAAAAGAGCAAATCAGTCAATTTGAGTCAAAGGAAGAAATCAGAAAATCAAAAAGTTAAAAAGATGAAAAGTATACCGGTGGCTCAATGACCTCCTCAGTCAAACCCAACTCCTCTAGATCCATCGTATTAGTACGATGCAGCATACGCACCGACCTTCCATCAACCCACCGAATATTATAAAAAGGAGGGTCCAGCCTCACAAAAGGAACCTCCACGATGACGCACCACCTGCACTGTGGGAGGACCCCACCGGCCGACTTGAACCCGCTTGGGGGAGAGGCATCACATCATATATGATGGGCGGCGTCAAAAAGCTCGATAAATAGACCAAATAATCATACACCGCCAACGTGTCGGTATAGGATGAGTAAGGCTTGTCCATCATTGCCGCTACTCGCGCATCATCCGACATCTCACACTAACCTCATACACACTGGGACCCTCACCGATGGCACCACAAACTCATCCTCCACAACCTACCGGACTATTCTCTCCCCGAGGTACCAAGAGTAGCCAAACTCATGCGCCAGCAAATGCCGCATCTGTGCATCCCCCCCAGTTAACCCTGTGTGCTGGATGGTCGTCCCCCACGAATAGAAGGTCACTTGAAAAATCCCCAGTAGATAAAGATCAATATTAGAAAAGATCATATAGGAAAAATGATATTAGATAGAACAAAGGACTTATTCGCTCACTCGTCAGGCCGTTCAAGACCTGACGCACCGTCTCCAAAGAGAGAGACTTCTTTGACTGCTAACCACTGGTACATCTGCCAAAAGTTCCCAATAGACTCATCCTTCAAGGCTATCAATTGGGTGTTAAACCCAATCACCTCATAAAACGACTTCTGCAAAGGATAAAAAGTCAGCAATCAAGAAACCAAGAATAAAACGCATAAAGGAAAATGCGAATGCATAATGGAAAACGAGCAAAATAAAGAATACCTCAAGAAGATATGTGGCTCCAGTAAAGGCTTTCCAGTAGCATGGGCTGAATGCATCAAGAGAAGAATAAAGGGTTGCCAAAGTTAGGTTCCCCCAGCAAAAAGAGGGACGTTCAAAAAGACCCTCAAAAATGGCAAAAACCACAAGTGGACGACGTCGCCACTCGTCGCCACTAAGAAACCTCCCAACACCAGAAGAATAAATAAATAGGCCATATACCGCACTTGCCGTCCATCCTCCTCATCAATCCTCATACTTAACAATAACTCCCTCAAAAGAGAGAAAGAAAGTGTGTCCCCAGAGACTACCCTCTCCATATCACCCAACGCCACCGTCATCGCCTCTGGCGTAACTCGCAAATCCTTGTCCACTTCAATCTGTACCCCATCACAATCAAGCCCTAACAGCTGGTGAACATATATGGGAGTCATCGTCATCTTCCCAAAGCCAAAATGAAAGGTGTGGGTGGTGCCCCACGACCTTTCCCCCAGAGCACAAAGAATATCCATAGAACGAGGCGTCTCATCTAGATCAGATGCTAGTCTCCCAAAACCGACTGATGACACCACGAGAGCACCACCAATGGAATGTGCTCCCAAACATCCCTAAGACCTGTTGTCCCTCAAGCATGCAGAGTCAGCATAAAGACATCAGATTGTCAAAGACAAAAGGGAAAAATCTTTGTCAAAATTTCAAGGAAAAAGGAATATCACCATAAAAAAAAAAATACCAAAGGTCATCAATACTTACATAGCCACCAAGGTTCACCACCCTATAAGAACAATGATGCGATGACTCATGCAAGAGGGTCCGCTCAACCGCCACTGGCTCGAATGAGTCAAAAGAATTTTCGCTGCCCATTGAAAGGGTCACCCTAGCCCTCCATTCCAGGTTTGCCCAATCGTCAACATTGAGCCACACCTTATGTGTCGCACTTCTTGAGAAATCAGACATCTCTTTATTTTGGAATGCTAAAATGATTCACAGAATGTAATTACAAAAGAAGGCAAGTCAGAAAGCTATGAAAAATGAGGAAAACTCGCCCCTTTTTATAGGAGGCTAAGGGATATGTCGATTGGCCTCTCCCTGCCACCCACCGATCGGCACTACCCCTCCACCTGCTCACGGTACCCCAAAAGACTATTCATTTATCATTCGACATCCTTCAAACCATGCCGGTCAACACCCTCCTTGAAATTTTGTGCAAAAATTCTAAAAAAAAAGGCAAAAAATCCCTGAAATTCCTAAAAATACCAAATGGATTTTAGAACCTTTATCACTAAGAAGAACATTTTTACCATACTTATCTCCCCAGTGAAACTCGTATAACCCCAATGGAATTCTAAAAACCAATTAGATATCCTCCCCAGCAACATCTCCAAAGGACACTACAAAAATAAAAAAATTCACAGCTAAGAAACATTCAGCCTTCGGATCATTCCCTCGGCCCCAACAAAACTTAAAATCAAATGCTCCCCCCAAATACCCAGTGGAACCACAAGATACGTATCCCTAGTGTAGTCCCCAAATTTCCCCAAGAAAACTTAAGCCCTCAGAGTTGGCTTTGACCTGTAGAATTGGTTATCTCTGCTTAATCCCTCAAATTGGCGTCGACCTTCAGAATTGGTTATCTCTATCTTAAGCCCTCAGATTTTGATTAGAACCTCAAATTTGGTCGCTTCTACTTAAGCCCTTATAATTGACTTTGACCCTAAGAATTGGTCATCTCTACTGAAGCCTGCAGAATTGGCTTTGTCCCTCAGAATTGGTCATGTCTATCTTAAGCCCGCAGAATTAACTTTGACCATCAGAATTCGTCATCCCTATCTTAAGTCCACAGAATTGGCATTGACCCTCAGAATTTATCATCTCTACTTAATCCCGCAAAATTGGCTTTGACCTTCAGAATTGGTTATTTTTATCTTAAGCCCTCAGAATTGGCTTTGACCCTCAGAATTTATCTCTTTTATCTTAAAGTCATAGAATTAGATTTGACCCACAAAATTGGTCATCTCTACTTAATCCCTTAGAAATGGGTTCGACCGACATAATTTGTCACTTCTACTTAAGCCTTCAGAATTGACTTCGATCCACATAATTGATCGTCACCTCTTTTAGGTCAGAATTGACCTTGGCCCTCGATCGACACCTATTTTAAATTGGAATTGACTTTGACCCTCGATCGTCACATATTTTAGGTCAGAATTGACCTGGAACCTCTATCGTCAACTCTTTTAGGTCAGAAATGACCTCGGTGCCGAGTCATCACCTCTTTTTAGGTTAGAATTGACCTCGGCACTTGGTCGTCACGTCTTTTAGGTCAGAATTGACCTCGACCCTCGGTCGTTACCTATTTCAAGTCAGAATTGACCTCATCCCACTAAATTGGGAATCCTCAACTTTCCCTTTAGGTCCTCAGAGTCGACCTCGACCCTCTGAATTGGTCATCCTCGTCCCTTGGTCCATATAATCTACCTCTTTTCAAAACATCATGTGGTGTCTATTCGACGACTTTCACTTATTCCAAGATCACCCGTTGAGGGTCTCGGTAGATACCACATTTTAGGACCCCCTATGTCTCTCCTTAGGTCCCTAGCATCTCCTCATTTCACTATAAAATCCTAGGTCATACTTCGAGTACCAATTTAGAGGACATCGAGCGCTCGCCCTCGGGACCCATTTGATCCCAATCAACTTCATCGTCAGAGAGAAATCTCTTTGAATCTCCAAAGGGCTCTGAATCCCCTTCCCAACAGTCTGCCCCATGCACAAATAAGCAAAAGGATTCAGACGAACGGACTATTTTACTATCGAAAATTAATCTGGAGGCCACCGAGTGCTCCCGGGCCCCAATTTGACCCCAATCAACTTCACCGTCAGAGAGAAATCTCTTTAAATCTAATAAGGGCACTAATAACCCTTTCCAAAGGTCCACATCATGCCTAAAACAACATAACCTTTCGAACGAACGATCCGTTTCCCTCTAAAAATTAATTCGGAGGCCACTGGGATCTCTCACGCTCCATTTGACTAAGGTCAACTCTTCATATTGAATGAGATTTAATGAATATCCAAAGGGAACTAAATACCCTTTACAATGGTCCACGTCGTGCTCGATTCTGACTTATGGTGCGGTTGACGGATTCGTTCTACTCCGAGAGGTCACTGGGCACTTTTGGGGCCCCGATTGACTAAGGTCAACTTTTTAAACTGAGCGAAACTCTTTGTATTGTCAAAGTACATCTCCTAACCTTTCCAAAAGTTCGCCATGTGTGCGATAATGACTTACCATACGGATGGAAAATCCATTTTCGTCTGACGATCTCCCATCCAAATCATTGACGTGCGCTTTCGAGCCATATTTGACACAAAGTCAACTCCCTAACTCGGGAGGGGTCCAAAGGACTCTTGAAGGTCTCTAAATTACCTTTCTAACGGTATGCCCTGTTCCAGATTTGGATCAATGGATTTCATCCTACGACCATTGTTCTAAAAACATTTACACGAGAGTGCCAATTAACATGTCCCTTTCCCTGCCTATCAGCAGTGTGCCTAGGATCACCTACTGATAGGCAGGACTAGGTCCATGCTGATCGGCACCACCCCTCACCCTATAAATCGAGATCATGACCTCACTTAAAAAAGAGAGCTCAGATCCATCAGCATAAGTGATCTCAGCAACATTCTCTCGAAATCAGTGAAGTTCCTCCATGTGAAGTTCCATTAAAGCTTCCATTCCCATTCTTTTCATATCCAATTTGGCAAAATCCCATTCTCTCTCATCCAATCTTCATGTCACATTCAAGGGGTTTCATCTAAGATCAAAGATAAAGCTTCAAAGAAGGTCCAAATCCTTCCGTCTCTCTTCAAATTTCTTTTTTGTTTTTTGCATAAATTACATTAGATTTATAATATAGTTCTTACTTTACTTCATACACTTTAACATCTTACACTTTTGTTAGTATATTGCACATACTTCATTTTCTATAAAAAAAACTTAAAAAAAACAAAAAGAGGGTTACACCGATAAATTCCGAATGGGATTATCCATCACACTTTTTCAAAAATAAAACACATTTTTCTACACATACACATATAATGAAATCATGTTCGGATCTATGGGATAAACCCTTCACCCATGTCGCATTCTAACTACGTGGACTTTGATGCCTCATGGTCAACGTATGGATTTCAGATTAAAACTCGAGAATCGAGTCGAATTTTCTAACTTTCTAATTTTCCAACTTCCCAATTTTTAACTTTTTCTAAAGTTTCCGAATTTTCTAAATCGTCCAAATTTTCTAATTCCCCCATTTCCGCATTTATCATATTCTTGCATTAGTATATATGTTATGTTTGTTAGCGTTTCGTCCAACACATATTAACATTTCATCATAATGATCAATATCCCGATATATGCATAAATCATATTTTCTACGTATTATTTTGGGAACATTCCTATAGATGTCTTCACTCTATCTTTTACATAGTATGAGTTGAACGATTCTAATATCTATTATATATACACACATACACAAAATAAAGGAAAATAATAACACAAGACCGTGAGATATTGAAAGGGCGGTATGGGTAACTTACACCCTTCCATTCCGTAACTTAGCTCCTAAACCTTGAAACTATTCGTTTCATAAGCATCAGTTTATCTTCGATGCCTCCCTCTCGAGGAGGCAATATGTTTGTTTTCCTAATTTTGGAAAAATAGGCCAGCGACTCCATCTCTTCACATTTACCCCACACCGATGAGTGTCGAAGCGTTCCTAAGTAGAGCGTGAGACCTTTCAATCCCCCTTCCTTCCATATCCCCCTCTGGGAGGCAAAGAGGATAGGCAAGCGGCACATATCTTGATCGGGATGGCCACCTAACTCTTAGATTTTAAGCTGAAGTTAATTGTCTAGATAACTGTTGATTGTCGAAACTTCACTGGCTTGCTCATAGAAGTCCAGAGTTTGGCTCGGGAATCCGATAAATGGGTGGTACCTATTGAAGAAGTTAGTGTAGATGATGTGGTACAGACTATGGATGATATGTTTGGATAGACAAATGAAGTTTACAACATTTTTGAATTACTCACCATTTTGAAGCTTCATATCTGGTTGGTCCCTTCATTCCCGCACCTCCTCGCTGAGTGGGAATATTTATACAATGAAGCCATTGAAGTTATTTGCAAGAGGGCATAGTCGCCACAGGATGGGGGAATGATTTTGACTATTCAGATGATGAACCCAGTCGGGAAGAAGTCAATCCAGTAAACAACTTGTGTGGAAGGATATTTTTCAAAGATCTATTAGGGGAAATCAATAAGGTGGTTATTCATACTGAGGTATATGAAGCCACAAAAATCATGTTCTTCCCCACCTCAGTGAATCACATGGCCATGTTCGTAAGACACTATAAAGATTCGATTCCTCATGCAACTAAAACAGATAAAGGAAGGGGGGTTACCAAAAAAATTCTTATGCCAAATATCGCCATCGAAGAGAGAAAAGTACTTAACCCCTTCATGAAGACCTAAGACAATATCACCCATTGGGGGCTTCTCATGTCCTCTTAGTTGCAGTGGAATGCTTTGATAAATCTCCTCATCGAAGCCATAGGACCTCTCCTTCCACCACTCCCAAAGAAGCCGTAAACATGGTTGGGTCGCTGACCTCTTGTAGACTCCTCTCATTTTCTTAAGAAGAGATACCAAAATTTGACCCTAATTAAAATTATTCCCTCAACATCTTCCTCTCTAATTTCAGAGTTGATCTACTTCCCCTCCCAACAGGAGACAATTTCAAAGACGGAGTCTGTCCAGAACAGAACCCCCATGGTATTGTAGTTCATATGTTCATGAATGTGAAATTTATGACCAGAATGGGGCCAAGGCGACATCAACAAGGGATCATTGGTCCCATAATTCTGAATAAGTCCGTTCCCTTATTTAATCTGGGTTACCATCCTTCACTAGAGGAACTCAAAGTACTCCATAGAGCAAGATCAAAAAGAGGCTTAAAAGATGAAAAGATTATTACGAGAGACTCTTTGAACGGAAAATTTATCAAGGAGGATGAAGACTTCCCTTTTTGTGGCTTCCCTAAACCATCGTATGACCATGTTGACAAAAAGATAAAACTGGGCCTGGGAATCTTCTCACAAGATAGTAACTAATGGGCTAAAGACTACAAACATGAAGAGTAACCTCTCATCGAGAAAACCATGATAGTTATCAGGGATTATTTGGAAAGAAATTTTAAAGACTTATTCAACCTTTAGACACCGAGGTTGAGTCTCTACATGATCTCCTCAGATGTCTCGCTGTTTGACCCATACACTCAAATCAAAGCTACTAACCCGCATCTCCTCAACAAGAATATCGTGCCTGTCTAACCTACTCAGATTCAACCTAACCTTGGTGTTTACCCTATCCAACTCTCTTTACCTGATTTTGTTGTTCCTTTTCCTGATATAAATGTTACTGATACTTCTTTTGATGCGATTCTCAATGCTATTTTTCAAAAATGAAATAAACGAGTATTTTGAGTATCTTGTTGTGCCTTACATTAATTGTCTTGATTCTAATAAAATCTTTGATGATGGTGATTATACAAATGAAAAACTCATAATTGATCTTAATAAGGAGAATAACAAATATTGTAATTGCATTCAAATTAATGATATTGAGACTGTTGTTATTAATCTTGGTTCTAATGGCCATCAACGCAAGATTAGGATAGGGTCCACCCCTAACGAGCATGAGCGTGTGAAATTTGAAGAGATATTGAAAGAATTATTGATGCCTTCTCATGGTCCAACCATGACATGCCTGACATTCACCCATAAATAGTTCAACATGAAATTTCGACATTCCCAGATTGCAAGCCGATCAAACAGAACCTAAGAAAACTCCGCACCAAATTTTTCCTCAAAGTCAATGAGGAAGCCGTAAGGCAGTTGAGTGCGGGTTTCACTCACGTTATAGAATACCTAACATGGCTCGCCAATAGCGTCCCTGTGTCAAAATCAGGAAGGAAGAGTTCACAGGTGCATTAACTTTTGGGATTTGAATAAAGCATCGAAAAAAGATGATTACCTATTACCTAATATTGATATGATCATGGAAAACATAGATAACCATGCCCTCAAGTCATTTATCGATGGATTTTCTGAATATAACCAAATCAATATGCACCCTGAGCATCAGGAAAAAAATTCCTTCATTACCCCATGGGGAAACTTTTGTTATACTATCATGCCATTCGAACTCAAGAATGCCATGGATAACTACTAAAGGGCTGCCATAACCATCCCGCAGGATCTTATTCACAAGGAGGTAAAAATATATGTTGAGGACATGATCATTAAGTCTAAGACTTGCGAAGGTCACATTCCCACCCTCCGAAAGTTCTTCGAGCAACTGCGAAAATACCAGATGCAGTTAAATCCATAGAAATGTTCTTTTAGCATCATGCGAGGAAAAATTTAGGGATTCATGGTCAGTGAGAAGGGAATCGAAACAGGCCCTGCCAAGATGAAAGCCATATTTAAGATGCCACCACTACGAATGAAGAAGAAAGCTTGAGGATTACTAGGTAAACTATAGTACATCAGTCGGTTCATTAGCTAACTGGATTCTATCTGGAAACCCCTTTTCAAACTTTTCCAAATGAATTGAACCAAAGTCTAGAATGAGGCCTGCCAAGAAACTTTTGATCGAATAAAGTGATACCTCACCTAACCTCTAGTTCTTATGCCTCCGCGGCCAGGTCTCCCCTTCCTCTTATATGTGATCATAATAAACACTGCAAGAGGGGATTTTCTAGCCCAATACATTGAATAATCCCATAGGAAAGATCCATTTATTATGTCAGTAACAAATTAACTGGGTACGAGGTCAACTACATTGCTTTGGAGAAATTATGTGTCACCATTATCTTTATCATGCCGACGTTAAGAGACTACGTGCTTGCCTTCCCCATCGGGCTAGTATAATATATGGATCCTATAAAATCCCTACTAGAAAATTCATCTCTATCCAGCCGAATAGACCGTTAGTTGATGCTACTAGCAGAGTTTAATATTGTATACATTAGGCAAAAAACTATAAAAGGCAGAGCCATCTCCAACTACCTTTTTGATTACTCCATGGAAGGAACCGTTGTTTGGGTCTCTAAATTTCTGGATGAGGATATTCGTTGAACTTCTCAGGTGGACCTCAATTAGCAGATATTATTTGATGGAGTTACCAACAAGAAAAGATACGTCATTGGATACTCCTAGTCTCCCCTGATGAATATCACTACCCAATTTCCATAAAACTAGACTTCTCTTACACCAACAACATGACTGAGTATGAGGAATGCACTGTAGGCCTTAAGATCGCCATCAAGAAAGGCATTAAACACCTAGACATCTATAGAGACTATGCCCTCATCGTCGGCCAAATCCTCAGAAAATAGAATGTCAAAGAGGAGAAGTCTCTACCCTTCCATGCCCACCTAGAAGAGTTGGTCTCCCAGTTTAAAGATGTCACCTTACACTACCTTTCACGTGCAAAGAGCAGCCTAGATGACACCCTTACTTCCCTGGGCTCCATGGTCGACATGCCTGAGGGAATAACAATGGTCCCTTTCCTAGTTTATAAATAAGCCATGTCCACCCATTTCTACCACACTGAACACATCACCAAGGAAGATTATAATATGGTGGAGTTATGGTATTATGAGATTTGGCACCTCCTCAAACGTTGCAGGTATCCCTAAGATGCTGATAAGAAGACCGTGCCACCCTTTATAAAGTACTTGCCCAATATGTCATATGCAACAAAGCAGTGCTCAAGAGAAACTTTAATGGCACCCATTTGCACTGCATAGTAGGGGCGAATATTGAAAAAATGATGTAGAAGATCCATTGCGAGAAATATGGGCCTCACATGAACGATCATATGCTTTCCAAAAAGATCATCTGGTAAGGGTACTATTGGACCACCATGGTTCAAGATTTCACTGCCTATGTTCGAAGATGCCTTAAATGCCAATAGTTTACCAATCTCCAATATTTGCTTCCTCGAGAACTGTATAATAAGACCTCTCTCTGGCCTTTCTCCTCCTGGGGCATTGACATCATAGGGAAGGTTACTCCCAAAGCTTCAAATGGTCACGAATTCATCCCGATCACCATTGATTACTTCACCAAATGGGTCGAAGCCGAGTCTGATATAATGATAAATGCCAAGAAACTGACCAAGTATATCAGAAAGAACATTATCTACCGATACAGAGTTCCCCATGAGTTAGTATCAGATAATGGGATCCATTTCAAAGCTGATGTCATAGGATTAGTCGACGAGTGTAAGATTCAGAGACATAAATATTCTCCCTACCGACTCCAAACCAATGGTGCTATCGAATTCGCCAATAAAAGCCTTGAAACCATAATCAATAAGATGACTGAGAGTTGCAGAGATTGGGCCAACCAAATCCCTTATGCCCTGTAGGTCTACCCCACTTCAATCAGAATGCTTATTGGGGCTACCCCTTATTCTCTAGTGTACTACATGGAAGCAGTCTAACCCGTTGAACTAGAAATACCATCCTTATACGTCATGCTCGATAAGTATGTTAGTGAAGAATATTTGGGCCAGATATGCTTTGATGAATTATCACTCTTGGATGAAAAGAGGTTGAAGGCTTTATATTATATACAGGGGTACCATCGCCGAATAGCGCAATTATTCAATCTAAAAGTCAAGGACCACAGTGTCTAGAGGGAAATTCAAACCCCTACATTTTGAGGAAAATTTTCTCAAGAGGCTACTCTTACTCTGAAATCTCTGCGCGTGGCGTCTCTTATCATTCCCCTTCTATTCTAAAAAAAATTCTTATTTTTCCCTATCCAGAACTACGTGGAACATGATCTTCTTAAAAACATTTTCTTTTTAAAATGAAACTCCTGTAAATTTTCAAAATCCTCAGAAGTATGTAGGCAACCAATACGCCATACATGGGACTAGTCCCCTTCTTTTTCACAAAATACTTTTCTTTCCTAACTACCGAGAATGACGATCCATTTTATCACGAACAAACAGATTATGTATGCCTTAGCGATTCGTATATATAATTCAAATGCAAAACTCATCAATAGGCACAATAAAATATGATCAAAATCATTTTTATTTCTAATTAAGGAATACAACACTGTTACATGAAGTATCAGTGAAGGGAGTTTTACAAACCACCCCCTTTAGCTGACTAAGCCATCTTTAAACAAACCTAAGCCTTAACAAGCTACACAAAAATTATTCCTAAGCCCATAGAAAAACCAAGAAAAATACCAAAATTACCCTAGCTTCGTAAAACATTGCTTTCAACTGCCCAACGGCCCCGATTCTTTATCATTTTTGGTGCCTAGAGGTACCCAAGTCGCCCATTCTTAGTTAACCCCATATAGTAGTACGTTATGACAAGACGGGACATAATCACAACACCTTCCTCCATATGGTCGAAGGAGATGAACCACCATTGAGCAATCTCTTCCTTCATGATTTTCTCCCCTACCCACTTTCGGAACCAATTTAGGTAGTCCCCAAACACATGCCAACCCCCTTCCACAGACTGTGACGGACGGGCAAATGACTGACGGTGTCACACCCTACTTTTTGGTACAAATGAACAACAAGTACACATAAAGCAATGAATCAAAGCTAAGGCAGAATAACATAACTTTATTATTTATTAATATATCTACATAGGATTGAACCACTACAGGGGTGAGTTATGTTTTTAATACACACGATAATATAGAAAATTAAAAAACACCACTCCTTGCACCCATATGGATTAATCTCTACCCACAGAATCACATACATAAATAGGTGACCGGTTTCTATCTCTAGAAGGGAATACATACTATCCTCTTTCTCCTGGCACATCTGGAGAAGGAAGGAATTAATATAAATATATTAAGCAGGTTCTACTAGTTCTATGATAAGTATATAAATATAAATGAGAGTTGGAGTGTGTACAGAATCAGTGTTTAAAACATTGATAATAATAAGCTAATAATGCCATACTTATCAATTTATAATAACATTAAAGTGTTGGAACTAATAATCTCATACTTACTAGTCCGTTTAAGAAATAAAATTCATTACAAGTTTATTTAGGATCATGTAAAGAAAGTCAATGAGTTTTGAACTAATAATCCCATACTTACTAGTTCATTAAAGGGTGTAGAAGCAGTTTAGCCTTATGTAAAATAGTCATACTAAGTAATCAACCTAAAACCTTTGGGGAAATGTAACCTCCTATGCACACAATTAAAGTGGAACTCATACATATGTAGCAATAATAATCAAGGCTCTCAATCATCTGAGACCAGTAGTCCAAGTAGAAAATTTCGTGGGATAACACGTAAGTTTACTCCCTAGTTAATACCGATGCTTATAGTAAAAATTGCTCAAAAGTGCTAGGGTAGCCGAATCAATATGATACGTGATACCCGTCATTAGATGAGAAAAGTTAAAATTGATCCTTTAGTTAAGTTTAGATACTGGTGATAAATTCAAATACTGATGATGGTTAACAAAATATATAGTGTGGCAGTATAATAACATCCACACACTAAGAGTAAATAAGGGATATAACATAGTGATATTAATAACAGTATGTCAAATACACAAAGAATACTAATGAAAAGGTATGATAAACATACTTGCTTGGTATTCGATTTGCTTGATAACACACTAGGATATTTGGAAGAGTTGGGGCTTGATTTTCTGTATACAATGTGGGGGTATGAAAGTATTTGGGATTTAGTTATTCAGTTTTGCATAAAAACTGTCATTTTTTTAAAGTTTTGGGGGTTTATTTTTAATTATCTGGGGGCCTAACTTAAAATAGTTTGTAGTATTTATAGAAAAAATTTGGGGATCAAATTCATAAGTTAGAAAAGTTGAGAGGGGTCAATTTGTAATTTTGGAAAAGTTTTCTCAAGTTAAAACCTTATTTTTGCATAACTTAAGCTTAGGAATATCCAAACAAGGCCTTACCTTATACGATTTTGGCCAGAAAAATTTAACAAAAAATTTGGGGAAAAAAATCATAAATTCCAGATTGGCCACACGCCCTCATGCGCGTGGTCAAGGTTTCTGGAAAAAAGTCTTCATCTTCAAGATCTCTATTTTTACTTTTTAGGGTTTTATTTTTTTACCAAGGTTTTATCCTTCATTTCTATACCATTTGAGATGATTCCTTAACCAACTTAACCTAATTTTTCACGAGGAATCCGAATATAAGTTTTGTGAATTGATATTTGGTATAACTCAAGTTCAAAAACTATGTTTTATTCTAAAAATTTGACTTGATTCTCGTAGATTTCTAGAGTATGCTAAGGTTTCTAATGAACTTAGGTCGGTTTCTACTATATATGAGAGTATTTTGGTTTTGGTTTCAAAGATAAAGATGAATTATACATGAAGAATTTTGAATTAGATGTTTTTGAGTTCAAAATACACTTTTGATTGATTGGAGCTCTTCATGGAAATTCAAGGCATTTAACCATTAGAATTGAGATGCTTAGGCTATAATCAAGTTATATGTGGATTCAAATAAAAGTTTAATGCATTATATCAAGATTCACCATTTAATCTCAAGCTTTAATGGTGATTCTACGTATTTTGTTCTATCCTAGGCTATTCTACACATAAAAGCTTTCATATTATGATTATTCCAACTATTTTAACTACACTGAAAACTACTAGAATTGGAAATTTTTTAAGTGAAGAATAAAACCATAAGTTACCTGATTTGGGAGAATTTTTGCGATTTTGAACTGAGCTGCAGGGTGAGTTTTTTCTGTTAGGTTCGTGGGGTATTTATACTACTTCATGAGGAGATTTGATTGAAGCCCTTAGGTGGTAGATTTGAATCAGTTTAGGTGAGGTTTTTCTCATAAGTAAGTGTAGTGAACATGGGTTCATGGTGTTCTAATGTGGGTTTATACCTCTAGTGCTGAAGTGTAGCATCATGTGGATAGGGGTTAACTTGTAAATTAAGAAATTTTTGGTTTGGTCCTTAATTGTTTGTATACTTACTTTTATCGCATTAAAAGTATACTTTTTGTAAAGTAAAGCTGTATTTTGGTAATTTCAAAATTTTCCAGGGTTAAAATTATAATTTTATGTTAATTAAGGTCTAAAGGATTAATTTGATGTAAGGTTTGGGTTTAGGGGTTAAATATATCTCAAATTATCTTACTTTAAAACTTTTAGGGGCTCTTTTGTAATTTATTAAAACTTCAAGGGGTCTAAGTGAATGCTATAAAAATGTAGGTTTTTGAGTGTAAATTCTTCCTTCTTAGAAGACTTTTGATTTTACACATCTTATACGGATTTAAATCATGGCCATAGGTAAATTAGGGTTGAAAAATTCCCAGTTCTTACAGTCTACCTACCTCAGAAAAAAATTTGTCCTTGCATTTTACCTTGAAATAAGTCAGGGTATTGATTCTTCATTGCTTGTATGGTTCCCCTGTAGATTCTTGCTGATTCTGATGCTCCTAAAGTACTTTAACTGAGGGAATTTCCTTGTTCCTGAGATACTTCACCCGGCGATCCAAAATTTGAATGCGACATACTTCAAACTCATGTTTGGGTTCAACTGAAACATTTTGCCATGTAACGGTATGGGATGGATCGAAAATATACCGGCATAATTGTGACACATGGAATAAGTTATGGATATTGGATAATTGCATAGGTAATGCTAATTGATTGGCTACGAAGCTGATTCTTTTAGAAATTGTGAAAGTACCATTATATCTAGGGGCTGATTTTCCTCTCATCCGGAGGTGAAAAATTCATTTTTGGGGAGACACTTTCGAAAAACTTGATCATTTCCTTAAAATTCTAAGGGTTTTTGACTTCGGTCTGCATAAATTTTCTGTTAATCTTGCTCCATCTTTAACTTCTCTCGAATTTGTTATATTACCTTAGTGGTTTCTTGGATTATCTATGGACCAAAGAGTTTACTATATCCTGACTCGATCCAACACGGAGGTGATCTACAAGTTCTTCCACATAAAGCTTCAAATGGGCCAGCTTCAATACTGTCTTGGTAACTATCTTTATATGAAAATTGGATAAGAGGGAAATATACATTCCAGTTGTCAGACATATCCAACGTACATGCACGTAAGATGTCTTCTAAGGTTTGAATTGTATGTTCTGATTGATCATCCATTTGGAGGAGGAATGCAGTACTTAAATGAAGTTTAGTACCCATTGCAGTTTACAATGCTTGCCAAAATTTTCCTATAAAATGAGAATCTCTATCCGATACAAATGATAAAGGAATTCCATGTAATCGAATAATTTCTTAAATATAAAGCTTTCTAAGTTGTCTGAATGTATCGGTGGTCTTTAAAGGCAGAAAATGGGCAGAGTTAGTAAGTCGATCAACTATTACCCAAATTTAATTATATACTTGGGATGTACGAGGTAGTCCACTGAAAAAATTACTGGCAATATGATCCCATTTCCATTCAGGAATAGGTAACAGTTGAAAAATTCCACCAGGATATTGGTGTTCTACTTTTACTTGTTGATAAATCAGATATTTCCTTACAAAATTCTCGATACCATTTCTCATATTTGGTCACCAATATTGCTTCTTCAAAGCATGGTACATTTTCAAGCTTCCGTGGTGTATCATAAGTTTTGAACAATGAGATTTTTGCAATAATTCTTCTCAAAGAGATGCATCATTAGTTGCATATAATCTATTTCTAAATCATAACCCTACTTCTTTATCATAGGAAAAATATGAATTCTTGTTCGAAAAGTTTTGTGCAAAAGAATCTTGGGTTTGTTGAACTAAGATTTTCTCTCTCAATTTGGGATATGCAATAATGTTCAAGAGTTTCGCGCAAGGGGTAAGAAACTGTAGATAATATTGTTCTATGGTAGCGACAATGTCACAGTAAATTAGGGTATGAAGTCTTCCTACTGGATTTTGACTTAAAGCGTCGGCTACTACATTACCTTTACCTGGAAGATAATTGAGTTTAAATCGGTAATCTTTCGAAAATTCTATCCAACGTCGTTGTCTTAAATTCAAGTCCTTTTGGGAAAAGATATATTTCAAACTTTTATGATCCGAAAAGACTTGAATTTGTATACCATAAAGGTAATAATGCCAAACTTTCAATTCAAAAACTGCAGCTGCTAGTTCTAGGTCATGGACCGGATAGTTATGTGCATGAGTCTTGAGTTATCGTGACCCGTATTCTATCACTTTCTCATTTTGTATTAACAAACATCCTAATTCTTGTAATGAAGCATCGGTGTACACATCATTATTTACATCACTAGAAGGAATGATGAGGATAGGAGCAGTAGTAATTTTTTCCTTTGATACTTAGAATGACTGGTTACATTCTTCAGTCCACAAGATGGAACTTCCTTCCTAGTTAGTTTTGAAAGGGGAAGAGAAATGCGTGAAAATCCTTCGATAAAGCGATGATAATATCCAGCTAATCCTAGATAACTTTTTATTTTAGTAATATTGGTAGGACTTTTCCACTCCAAAATAGATGAAATTTTAGCTGGATCGACTTGGATTCCATCTTAGAGATCACATGTCCTCAGAATTTGATTTCCTTCATTGTGAAGTCATATTTTCTCTTCTTTGCATATAACTGATGGTTTTTGAGAGTATTTAAGATCGCTTTCAAGTGCTGGGCGTGTTCTATTGAATTTTGAGAATATTCGAGAATATCGTCAATAAAAACATTAACAAACTGGTCAAGAAAAGGTCTAAAAATTCTATGCATTAGATCCATAAAGGCTGCTGGTGTGTTTGTTAAACAAAATGAAATTGTGGTAAATTTGTAATGTCCGTAACGAGTTTGAAATGCAGTTGTTGGAATGTTTTCCTCCCTAACACTTAACTGATGATAACCGGATCGTAAATCTATTTTAGAAAATACCCTTACTCCTCTAAGTTAATCAAATAGATCTCCTATTCTTGGTGAAGGATACTTATTCTTAATAGTTACTGAGTTCAGTTTATGATAATCTATGCATAGTCTAAAGCTTCCATCATGTTTGTTAACGAACAATACTAGAGCTCCCCAAGGTGATGAACTTAGTCTAATAAAACCTTTTTCTAAGAGATCATCTAATTGGGTATAAAGTTCTCGAAGTTCTAAAGGAGCCATTTGATATTGTGGTATCTAAATAGGAAGTGTATCAGTATAAATAGTGATACTGAACTATATTTATCTATAAGGGGGTAATCCTGATAAATCTTCGAGAAAAACATCTTTTAATTGTCACAACAGAGGTGAAATTAAAGAAGAAAACAGGATTTGGAAATTTGAAAGTTCTGATGGACCCGATCCTTGAAACGTAAAAAGACAATTATCTTCGTTTAGAAAATAAATTTTCTTAGCTTGACAATTAATATAAGCGTGATGTCTGGAAAAAAAATCCATTCTGATAATAATATCGAAACCACGAATATCTAAGATTATCAAGTTAACAAAGAAGGCTCATAGGCTAAGCTGAATTTACAATTTCTGTAACCTTGCGTTGGTGTATTGATTTCACTAGTTGGTAACACAATATCCAAATAATTGTAATAATTTAGCAAGTCTAAGGCAAATAAAAGAATGCGTGGATCCTTCATCAAATAAAATATGCGTAGGAACATGTTAAAAAATGATCATACCTTCTATTACGTCGTGTGTATTTTTCATAGGCAGTATAGCATAATTCCTCCCACGACTCGGGATTGGATTAACTCTCTGTGTAGAGTTTGTCTCGGAGTGATTCTGGAAAGAATAAAATTTTGGATTTGGGAGGGTTTATCTAGATGGCGACAGATTACAACTGATTTTAACTTAGGACATTGGGGCCGAATATGTCCTACTTAATGACACTCATGAAAACGAATTTCTAAATGGGTTTTGTTATGACGGATTTAGGAGTGAGCTTTTCCACTAGAGTTTACATATTGGTGAGGTCTAGAATGAGAAGTAGTCCCAATGACCTAAATATTTATGGCAGTTGGGGATGAAGATCGAATCATGGTAGAAGAATTACATTCGACAATGGTCGTAACGTCAATCAATTGAGAATATTAATGAATTTATAGTGAAGCGATTGAATTCTTAACTCTTGCATGTAATCCTCTTTCAAACTGCTTGTATTTCTTTACCTCAATTTCCACATATTCCAGGACATAGCTAGACAATTCAGTGAATCCAGCCTCATATTGGGCTACTGAGAGGTTAGCTTATTATAATTTTAGGAAATAAATGGTTCGTTGATCTCTTTCAGTCTCGAGAAAATACTTTTTGAAGAAAGTATCCTGAAATTGCTCCTAAGTAAAATTAAGAAGATTCCGATTACGTGACACTGCTTGCCTCCAAAAATCAACTTGACCTTCAATCATATAAGTAGATAATATTACCCAGTGATTAGTAGCTATACATACTCCATTCAAAATTTTCACAATCTAGCGCATCCATTTCTTAGCTTTATTAGCACATGGTTTTCCAAGAAAAGATGGGGATCATTGCCTTAGAAATTCTTTAAGAGGATTCATTCTACGAATTTTTTTGGAGACATCTTCAGGTGTAAAATGAGTAGTTTGTTGTTATCGGGCTAACGCAGTAAGTTCCTGAGGACATCGCATGATTCCTTCATCTTGAGTCTGTTCAGGTTGAGTTCCAGCAGAGCGAATTCGAGTATTAACCATCCTAAAAATAGAATAGTTTAAGTAATAAGTGCTACAAACAAAAAATGAAGCAATAAGCCTATTATATTTCACATACAAAGTTTATATGGTATAATATTATTATACATTATAACCTGTGTCAGTGCAGTTAAAGTTGTATACTTTCTACAATATCTTACTATGTATAACTCATACTAAAATAACTTTTAACATAGGATTATTTTAATTGGGAATGAATGCTTCATCACTAGAAGTAGACTCTTGGCTGACTAGATAATCTCCTAGATCTGCGTCATTAGTTGAGTCACTTATGGTGTTAGAGGAATAACCACCATGAATTTTTCCATTGGATATAGCCTTAGGATACATTGGTGGAGCTGGAATTTCATCTGCAAGTGCCAAATTTATAGCCTCTTGGAGTATTACCAAATGACTGGAAAAATCATCTACCTTTTGCGTACTTGCATTTTTCCTAGAACTGGATTGGTCATCACCAACCGCTTAATATCATTTATTGAACCTACTTAATCTTCCTCGACTCCACGGATCATTTCCTTTAACCTTGCTAAAGCTTCCTCTCTAACACGTGTTTCCCACCTATTGTCTAGTTCAAGATGTATATTAAATAGGAATGTGTCCCACGCGTCCATGCTGTAAATTATAACTACTATATAATAATAGTAATAAAAGAAGTTATGAAAAAAGAAAATAACAAATATCTTATTTATTTCCCTCATAGTAAGCTAAGCTGGCGATATGTTTCAGATTTAAAACATGCTCTGATACTAACTTATCACACCCTTCTTTTTGGTATGAATGAAAGAGAAGTACACATAAAGCAATGAATCAAAGCTAAGGTGGAATAACATAACTTTATTCATTATTAATAGGTTTACATAGGGTTGAACCACCACAGGGGCGATAATATAGAAAATTGAAAAGCACCACTCCTTGCTCCCATCTGGATTAATCTCTGTCCATAGGGTCTCATACGCAAACATGTGACGGGTTTCTATCTCTATTAGGGATGATATACCACCCTTTTTCTCCTGGCACGTTTGGAGAAGGAAGGAATTAGCATAAATATGCTAAGTGGGTTCTACTTGTTCTATAACAAGTATATAAATTTAAATGAGAGTTGGAATGCGTACAAAATTAGTTTTTAAAACATTGACAATAATAAGATGATAATCCCACAGTTATCAGGTCATAAGAACATTAAAGTTTTGGAACTAATAATCTCATACTTACTAGTCCATTTAAGAAATAAAGTTTATTACCAGCTTAATTAGGATCATGTAAAGAAAGTCAAGGAGTTTTGAACTAATAATTCTATACCCACTAGTTCACTAAAGGTTATAGAAGAAGTTAACCCATAAATGAAACCATTATATTAAGTAATCAACCCAAAACCTTTAAGGAAAAGTAACTTGCTTTGCACACAATTAAAGTGTCACTCACACATATATAGCAATAATAGCGTCTCTCAATCATCCAAGACCAGTAGGCCAAGTAGAATGTTGCGTGGGATAACACGCCAGTCTACTCCCTTGTTAATACTAATGCTTATAGTAAAAATAGTGCAAAAGTGATAGGGTAACTAAATTAATATGAAACATGATACCAGTTCTTTGATGAGATGGGTTAAAATTGATCCTTTAGTTAAGTTTAGATACTAGTGATAAATTTAAATACTAATTATGGTTAACAAAATATGTAGTATGGTAGTATAATAACATGCACACACTAAGAGTAAATAGGGGCTATCGCATAGTGATATCAGTAGAAGTATGTCAAATACGCAAAGAATACTATTAAAAAGGTACGAAAAACCTACTTTCTTGGTATTTGATTGGCTTGATATCACACTAGGATATTTGGAAGTGCCGGGGCTTGATTTTTCATATACAATGTGGGGGTATGTAAGTATTTGGGGTTTAGTCAGTTAGTTTTGTACTAAAACTGTCTCTTTTAAAGTTTCGAGGGTTTATTTGTAACTATCTTGGGTTTATAAAATACTGGACTTAGAGTCATTATTGAACTTTGGTGTAAGAGACTTTTTGTCTCAAAATATTTTGAATTATTTATAGAAAAAAATTGGGGATCAACTTCATATGTTGGAAAAGTTGAGAGGGATCAATTTGTAATTTTAGAATTATTTTTAAGTTAAAACCTTGTTTTTGCATAACTTAAGCTAGGAATATCTAGACACAGCCTTACCTAATATCATTTTGACTAGAAAAATTTAATAAAAGTTTTGGGTAAAAAAAATCAGAAATTCCTAATTGGCCACGCGCCCTCATGCGTGTTGTCAAGGGTTATGAAAAAAGTCTTCATCTTCAACCTCTCGATTTTGACTTTTTAGGGTTCCAGTTTTTTACCAAGGTTTTTTCCTTCGTTGCTGTACCATTTGAGATGATTCCTTAACCAACTTAACCTCATTTTTCTGGAGGGATCCTAATATATATGTTTTCTGGATTGATATTTAGTATAACTCATGTCCTAAAATTGTGTTTATTTATAAAAATTTAGCCTAATCTTCGTAGATTTCTAGAGTATGGCAAGGTTTCTGATGAACTTGGGTCAATTTATGCTATATATGAGAGTAGTTTGGTTTTAATTTTAAAGATTAATATGGATTATATATGAAGAATTTCGGATTTCCAATTTTTGAGTTAAATTATACTTTTGATCGATTTGAGCTCTACATGGAAATTTAAGGCTTTTAACCACTACACTCGAGATCCTTAGGCTATAATGAAGTTATATGTGGCTTCATATCAAAGTTTAATGTATTATATCAAGATTGACCATTAATACTCAATATTTAATGGTGTTTCTACCTATTTTTGCTATCCTAGGATGTTCTATACGTAAAAGATTGCATATTATGATTGTTCAAACTATATTAACTACACAAAAAACTACTAGAATTGAAAGAGCTAAAAATGAAACATAAAATCATAAGGTACCTAATTTGGGAGAATTTTTGAGATTTTGAAATGAGCTGCAAGGTGAGTTTTTACTGCTAGGTTCGTGGGGGCATTTATACTACTTCATAAAGAGATTTGATTAGAGCCCTTGGGTGGTGGATTTGAATCAGTTTAGGTGAAGTTTTTCTCGACGGTAAGTGTAGTGAACATGGGTTCATGGTGTTATTATGTGGGTTTTAACCTCTAGTGCCGAGGTGTAGCATCATGTGGGCGGGCGTTAAATTGTAAAACAAGAAGTTTTTAGGTTTGGTAAATTGCTTGCATACTTACTTTATAGCCTTAAAAATATACTTTTTGTAAAGTATATGTTTTTTTGGTAATTTTAAAAAGTTTTCAGGGTTGAAATTATAATTTTATGTTAATTAAGGTCTAAAGGATTAATTTGATGTAATGTTGGGGTTTAGGAGTTCAATATACCTCAAGTTATCTTACTTTGAAACTATTAGGGGGACTTTTGTAATTTATTGAAACTTCAAGGTTCTAAGTGAATGTAACAAAAATGTAGGTTTTTAAGTGTAGATTATTCCTTTTCAGAAGACTTTTTCTTTTACGCAATTTATGAGGGTTTAAATCATGTTCATAGGAAAATTAGGGCTGAAAAATTCCTAATTCTTATAGGCGACACTGCAACAAGGAACCCAACATCATATATAATGATTCATTCAAATCCTCCACTGGGAAGAAGTTTTTTATGCGAAGAGGCATAATTTTCTCCCACTTGACTTGGCATAGAAGTCGCGAGGGGAAATTGAAGGAATTCTGGCCAAGGCCAGCCAATCGTATATACTGGTTATTTCAAAGATGCAAATAGACTGCAAGTCTCCCCACCATGGCATCGACCAATGATGACATCGGGATCCGTGTTCCAAAAACTAGTTGACCCAGACCTCCACCGATGGGCCAAAACTGAAGAAAGGTCGGACAAAGAAATTGAACACACCTTCCAAGGAATACTGAGGAGGCACCGCTAGAGAAAACCTCTCTGCAAGCCACATGAACAGCATTATCGGGTTCCCCCATAGAAAGTTAGATTGGCCCCCCTTCCAAGCATCATGACTATTCAGGGTCTCAGACAGCACCACTGCCATAGGATTATGGCGATAAGACATCCTTGTCGTTATCACAGCCACTTGGGGATCCGCTGTCAAGTCCCCTGTCACCAGCAAAAGCCTCATAGTAAGACCCAAGGCAACAACTCTTGCAGGGCTAACATCCTGAAAACTCCTCAGGCGCACTGAATACATAACTTCTTGAAGAGAAATAATCCATCATGTAACCAATGGTCGAGCCGCCGAAGGAGAAATATGGAGAAACTCTTCCAGAAATGCTCGGTGAGAATGGGAAAATTTGGGCATAGCCGCCGTCACACCTGGGCTGACCCCCAACATAGTCGAGAATTCTTATAGGTAGGACATACCTCATTCAGGCCAAAACAGAAGACGTGATCCTCATGGTACAAGAACTCTACCGCGGCTGCTATCAAGTGCCAGTTTATGGCTTGATTATGCCATAAAGAAACCCGACGCATGTTGAAAGCATCATAAGCCACAATGTATTGAACATGGCCTCCAGAACATCAAGGTAAGAGGATAATTCTTCATACATTGGAAGAGCCATTTGGGAATAAGAAATGTGAAGTCAAATGAGAAATGTGCGTACTAGTGGAGAAATCACATCCCATGCTCCTCATTTTATACTTAAAATCCTTGGGAAAAAACAAAATCTTTGGGACCCGATTAATTCTCAGACCTGCAGGAGTACACTGATGTGGAGGAAAGTGCAATCAAAGCCTAAAGATGATTTAACTTGAACCCTATGCCGACAAGTAGGTCAAAGGGTATGTCGATCAGCAACCCCTTATTTTGGAGTATTCTATCTTTCCTCTTTTCGTAAAATCAATTTTCACAAAAAAATCCTTATTTTGAAAAATTGCCCCGGGTCTTTCCTTTTCAATTACTCGTTTTCTCTATTTTATTCTCCTAAAAAAATCATTTTCATTCTGAAAATAAGTTCTTACTTGAAAATCTTTTCCCTGAGTTAATTACTTTTGCTCCTTTTTTCTATAAATAATAATAAACATTTTGCCTTTCAATTCCATACTTATCTCTATCTTTGCATAAAATAAACAAATCTCAGCAGAAAATTAAAAGCGCATATAGGATAAGTCACTAAATCAAGAAAAATGACGAAAAAGAAAATGCATATTTTTCATATATATTTTTCTTCATTTTGTTACATTTTGCAGATAGAAAAGAAAAAAAAATACAAATGGGACTTCTCCCGAACCCTCAACTTTCCCTCTCAAAAACTCAACCCTCACTGCGGATGCACTTTCACCGACGACGAGTGGTGGATCCTCCATCCATAGAACCTAAACCCTCATCTATGGTGTCAAGCAGCATAAATCAGGAAGGAGCCAACTTCTTGATATAATCAGATATGGAGGCCATCCAGTCCTTGATATCCCTCTGCCAGTTGGTCTGCACTCGAATATACTTCAAGCAAAGAAGCAACAACAAAAAACAAATCAGTCAGTAAAGAGAAGCAAAGAAGAATTAATACAATAAGAGAAAGAGAAAGGATATACTTTTGGTCTGAGGGCCTCATCCATAAGTTCTGCTAACCCAGACACTAATACATAAGGACGGTGTGGCACGCTCAGTGACTCCCTGCTACTCAATCAAAAATTATAGGAAGGAGGAGTATCCTGAATAATGAGAGCCTCATCTGTCATTGCCGCCGTCGACGTGCCACTGCCTATGCTGTGGGCCTATCCCACCTACGTGCTAGTACCCCTACTTGAAGCCGATGCGGGTGGAGGCATGTTATCCATGTCTTAGATACAGGATGGCATCAACTAGCTCGTCATAAAATCAAGATAATCATAGCTCTCCACTGTCTCCGTATAGAGCGTATAGGGCTCGCCGATCATCACTATCGCCCAGGCATCATCTGACATATCTCTCACCTGCCTCTTATACATAGACGACACTGACGGTGGGACCACCACCTTATCTTCCAAGATCTTTCTCACCCCCCTCGCTCCTAGGTACCAGACATACCAAAACTCATGCACATGTCTCCACCAAAAATACACCAAGAAAAAGAAAAATAAATAAATGCGCCGTCTATCTCACCTACCGCCCGTCAATCACATCCACCCTCAACCTTAGAAGAGTCTCCGTCAAAGAATAAATGAAGATATAATCCCCAGATACAATCCTTCCCACGCCCCCGAAACCTGCATGCACCGCCTCAGATGTCACCCCCAATGTGCGATCCCCCACTATCTGGAAATCCTTGTAGTCCACCCTCGTCAGCTGCTGAACGTATATGGGATTAATAGTCATCTCCCCAAAGCAAAGATAAAAGTGTGGACAGTGTTCCACCACTTCTCTACCAGAGCATATAACACCGCAGTAGAACATGGTGTCTCGTTTAAAGCTTGAGCCAAATGGCCAAAACTGGCATCTGAAACCATCCAATTTACCACGGCAAGGAGCTTCTCACAAACCTCCTTCACCCCGTTGTCCCCTGAGATAGAATGCTCAAAGGAGATATGTCAGTCTTGAAAAGACGAAGACGATAAACCCTTCCTCAGCACAATGAATAAAGAGAAAACTAAATTGTAATACGAAAGGCCACCGACTTATGTAGCCATTAGGGTTCTTCACCCTAGATTAACGATGGTATGTAGGATCACATAGTAGGATACCCTCATCACCTATAGGCTGGAATAAATAAAAGTCATTCTCAATGCCCAATGGAAGGGGAACCCTAGACTGCCACTCCAGGCCTGCCCAATCATCAACGACCAGCCACTCAGTGTTGTATCCCTCGCTTCGAGAATCAACAATTTGAATTCTTGAACCAATAAAGAATTAATAACGGTTTCTAGAAAGAGAAAGCAAAAGATTCAAACAATTGAAGTTGTGAAAAATAGGGAGGGATCGCCCCCATTTATAGGAGGTTTAAGGGAGACAGACCCCAGTCCGTTCCGATCAGCAATTTCCTTTTCCTCTTCTAATGAAAGCCCAAGTGTCTTTGCCATTATCGATTGACAACCCCTAAGCCCCCTATCGGGAGCCGCTTTCAAATTTTGTACCAAAAAATGCTAGAAAATTGAAGAAAAAACTCAAAATTGCCTAGATAATTCCTAAAAATCCCTGAAAAATATGGAACATAATTTTCGACAAGAAAACCATTTTTGGAACACTAAGCCTCTTACAAACTCTCAAAATCCTGAGCAGGATTAATCTTATACATTATCTTCAGAATACTACAAAGAGAAACCAATGATGCGCCCGCACCCAAGTCTATTATAATTCCCTAACCGAAATCCCTAAAACTAAACATCCTCCAATGGAGTTTCAAGATGACACTTTTCCCAAACAAAACCCCAACTTCACCTACACCCCCAAAATATCTAAATTTCCCTGGGAGAGATATTCCCCGTACTACAAATTTAGGTCCTCTGAATTGACCTCGACCCTAATAATTGGTTGTCACGACTTAAGGTCCTAAGAATTGACCATGACCCTCCGAATTGGTCATCATAACTTAAGGCCCTCAGAATTGGTAGTCACAACTTATGGTACTCAAAATTGACCTCAATCCTCAAAATTGGTCGTCACAACTTGAGGTCCTCAGAATTGGTCCTCACAACTTAAGGTCCTTAGAATTGACCTCAACCCTAAGAATTGGTCATCTCAACTTTAGGTCATCCGAATTGATCTCGAACCCCAAAATTATTCGTCACAACTTTAAGTCCTCAAAATTGACCTCGGCCCTTAGAATTGGTCGTCACAACTTAAGGCCCTCAGAATTGGTCGCCACAACTTAAGGTCCTTGGAATTGACCTCGACCCTCAAAATTATTCGTCATAACTTTAAGTCCTCAGAATTGACCTCGACCCTTAGAATTAGTCGTCACAGCATAAGACCCTCAGAATTGGTCGTCACAACATATGGTCCTTAGAATTGATCTCGACCTTCAGAACTGGTCGTCCCAACTTAAGGTCCTCAGAATTGACCTCGGCCCTCAAAATTGGTCATTACAACTTTAGGTCGCCATAATTGACCTTGAACCTCAGAATTGGTCATCATAACTTAAGGTCCTCAGAATTGACCTCGACCGTCAGAATTTCTCGTCACAACTTTAGGTCCTCAGAATTGACCCCGACCATCAAAATTAGTCATCACAACTTTAGTTCCTTATAATTGACCCTGACCCTCAAAATTGGTCATCACAACTTAGTGTCCTTAGAATTGACCTTGCCCCTTGGAATTGGTCATCACAACTTAAGCTCCTCAAAATTAACCTCGGCTCATAAAATTGATTATCACAACTTAAGGTCCTCATAATTAAGCTCAGCTTGCAGAATTGGTCATTACAACTTATGGTCCTCATAATTGACCATAACACACATAATTGTTCATTATAAATTAAGGTCCTCAAAATTGACCTCAACCCTTGGAATCGGTTGCTACAACTCTACGTCCTTAGAATTGACCTCGACCCTCAGAATTGATCATCCCCAGTGTCACTCTAGGTCAATAAAATTGATCTCGGCCCGCTTAATTTGTCTCCCTAGTCCCTTAAAAACACTCTTATCACATATTCAAACCGCTGAATCGGTCATCCTCATGTCCTTAGGTCCTTAGACCTGACCTCGACCAACTGAATCTAACATCCTCATCTTCTTAGATCCTCAAAACTGACCTTCAACCTGCGAAATCGATTAACCTTATACTCTACGTACACAGAATTAATTTAAAAACCTTTTTCCCAACGTCGACGTGGTGTCTGTAAATCGATGGCCTTCACTTGTTCCAAGCTCGACCGTTGAGGGGCTCTCTAGCTCACCCCAATATATTACCCCCCCTCCCCCCCAAGCATCTCCTTAGGTCCTTAGTGCTCACTCGTTCACTCTAGTTACCGATCTAGAGGACATCAGGAGCTCCCAAGCCCCGTTTAACTACGATTAACTTTTTTTTCTGAGAGAAGTCTTGATTAATCTTTGAAGGTCAATGAATGCCCTTTCCAATAACCCATTCCGTGTGCCAATCATCCTTATGGTTCGGTCGGATGATTTGTTTTACTATCAAAAACTGATCTTAAGGCCATCGGGTACTCCCGAGCCCCGTTTGACTCCCGTTAACTCCATCGCTTAAGTGGAAGCTCAATGACTATTCTAAGGGATCTGAATCCAGTTTCCAATGGTCTGCTTCGTGCATAATTCGAACTTATAATACCGACAAATGATCCGTTTTACCCTAAAACCTGATCTGGAGGCCACCGAGCACTCCCGAGCCCCGTTTGACCATGGTAAACTCGTTATGTTGAATAAAGATGAATGAATCTTATAAGGGTTGTGAATAAAATTTTTAGCGGTCCACCTCATGTAAGAATTAGCCTTGCAGTACGGATGAACAACCCATTTTTCTTCAAAAAGTCACTGAGCACTTTCGAGACTCGTTTGACCTTGGCCAACTATATGAACCAAATGAAGCATAATGAAATCTTGAAGGAATATAAATAACCTTTCTAATGGTACCCATTGTGAACAAATCGTCCTTATAGTTTAGACAAATGATCGATTTTCCTTCAAAATTTTCTATCTAGTGATCAACGGGCGCTTTCGGGACCCGTTATACCTTGGTCAACTCCCGAACTCGGGAGTGGCACAATGGATTCTTAAAGGTATATAAATACCCTTTCCAACTTTCCACCTCGTTCACGGTTCTGACTTTCAACTCGCATTTTACGATCATATTTTCCTTAAAATATAGCTCACACTGCCGAATGGCACCCAAAGGACCCTGCCTATCGGTAGTGTGCCTGGGGTTCTATGTTGATAGGCAGGTCAAGGAACCTGCCGATCGACACCCACCTGACCCTCAAAATAGAGTCCGTGACCTCACTTTTAAAGGCACCCCTAAACATCCCTCTCAGCAATTCAGAAAACATTCTCTCGAGTTGAAAGTTGTTCCCCCTCTTAAAAAGCCCATTTCTCACATTCCATCCATCCTTTTCATAATCCTTTTAGTAAATTCTTACCCATATCCTCATACACCCATCGTCTCTTCGTGAGATCAGCGCATCTACAATCAAGGTCCACTTCAAGTCTTTATAAAGAGGTCCAATTCTCCACCCCTGTTGTTAAATTCTCCTAATTCACCATTGGTATCTTTATTTTAACGCTTTATTTCATTTCATCACATACCTTAATCTAAAATCTCGATTATTAGTATTTACACATACTTTATTTTCATAAAAGAACCAAAAATAAGAAAAAGAGGGTTCACCTTTAAATTCCAAAAGAGGTATTCTCACTACACATCCTCACACTTGAAGCACGTTTATCTCTACACACACATGTAAAATAAATCCCCCATTTGGATTTATGGGTTAAACCTCACCTTAGGTTATCTTAGAACTATGTGGAATTTGATGCCCCTTGGGCTACGTAGGGATCTTGGGGGAAATACCTAGACTCCAGTCCTCCTTTATACATATTTGTTACCTCATTTTAGTTAAATATATTCTTAATGGATTTTACGTGCTTGCATGCTTGTGTCTTATCCAATGTATGCATTTGTTCTTCTATAATGACTTGTGAACTCCTAAGGATGAACTCACTTCGTCCTTTTCCGTGATGCGAGTTGAGTAATTACATTCTCCATTTATATTATGAACATAAGCACACACTTCATGGATTTTAGTAGGAGAAGATTAACACATGCCCATGAGATATCGAAAGATCAAGATGGGTGTCTAACATCTTCCTATTTCGTAACTTAGTCCCTGGACCCTTGAACTACTTGGTTTCCTAAACATCAGTATTGTCCTTGATTCCGCTCTCTCGAGGTGGAAACATTTCGTTTGCCCATTGTGTGCAAAATAGGTTGGCGACTCTATCTCTACTTATTATCCCACATCAAAGTTGATCGAGCGCCCTAAGAAAGGGAGCAATCCCGCCTGCACGCCAGAAGGAAAGTAAGGGAGGGAGGCCTTCCTCGGATCCCCTCACCTTGGGATGGACACAATATCTTTAAAGTTTAGTATCATGTCATACAAATGGGTCATCTATTGATGCTGATGTTGCAGAAACTTTGACAAAAATGCCAAATATAACACCGCGTCATGTCATCGGCCTTAATCCATTTCTGATAAGCCTGAGTTTCCTTTTCGATCTCCCCCTCACAAGGTTACTCAAGACAAATCTCATAGATCACAAACTTGTACTGTTCAGTAGTCAACACTACATCCAAATTCCTTTTCCAGTCAATGTATTTGTGTCCAGTTAATTTGTTTTCCTTAATAATGAAAACTACTGGACTGAAAGAGCTTCCCACATTAATACTGAGAATCAAAAAATTAAATGAATTATTATATGGCATAAACCTTTTGAATTCTAAATTAAAACTAAGGTTCCCTCTACAAATTTAAAAGAATTCGTTGGCATCCGAATTACCAATTGAATGGTATACCTCTTTGGAGAACCTACTTTCCAAAACAAATTAAGCAAGCTAAATCCTTTTAATTTTATTTTCTAGACAAAGACAATGTCAAATAAAATTAAATAACTTACACGTTGGTCCCATAAAATAATAGCATTCTTCTTTGGAGAACGTACAATTATTTTATGTCTAAGTGATTACCACCAACTAATTTTAGATTATCCCATATCACATAGACTCCTCCTTTGGGGGTTATGATGTGAGTTTAAAAGTGTTTCTAGTGCGTGCTTCTATCGACTCAAGTGTAAGCCTGTGCCGTAGGTAATAATCCGAGAAAGTCGGGTATTGAACACATGGACTAAGACGAAGAACCATGACGACTACTAAATAAGTAGACTAAACCTACCGATCAACTCACAAGAAGAGAAGAAAAGATGATTATGCTGGAAATCTGTATAGTACTTCTAATGAAAGAAATTAAATCCTATAGACGTTAACTATGCATACAAGACTAAAGAATAACTGATTAATTAATATGACAGAAAGGCAAGGTTGGAATACAATCCCCCAACCTTCAATAATTTCACCGAATACAAAACTAGGAAGGAATTAAACACTTAGGGTGTGTTTGATAACACTAATTTTCCATGGAAAATGCAATATATGGAGTTATTTCCCATCTTTTGGATGTTTGATAAACAAAATTTTCTATGGAATTGGTTTCTTTAAAACAAATCACATAACCACTTTTTCCACAAAAGATGGAATTAAAAAACCTCCTCCCACCCTGTTATTCATTTTCCAAGGAAAAAGACTTACCACACCAAAAAAATTGATAAAGAACTTATAAAATGAAGAAAAACCCAAAAATAATGAAAAAAATGCAGAAAGTGAATAAAACCCAAAAATAATATAAAAAAAATCCAAAAGTGAATAAAACCTTAAAAATAATGAAAAACATCCAGAAAATGACTAAAAACCCAAAAATAATGAAAAAAACACAGAAAGTGAATAAAACTCCAAAAATAATTAAAAAATACAAAAAATAAATAAAAAGTCCGAAAATAATGAAAAAAATTCACAAAATGAATAAAAACCCAAAAATAATGAAAAAAAAATCTAGAATCTTATTAAAATCCTATAAATAATTTTAAAAAATCCAAAATATGAATAAAAACCCAAAAATAATGAAAAAAAATCCACAAAGTGAATAAAAACCCAAAAATAATGAAAAAAATACACAAAGTAAATAAACCCCCAAAAATAATGAAAAAAATCCATAAAATGAATAAAAACCTAAAAATAATGAAAAACTACAGAAAGTGAATAACTCCAAAAATAATGAAAAAAAATACAGAAAATGAATAAAAATTAAAAAAAATTCGAGAACGTGAATAAAAACAAAAAATAATGAAAAAACCCAGAAAGTGATTAAAATGCCAGAAATAACGAAAAAATCCAGAAAATGAATAAAAATAAAAAAATAACGAAAAAAAAAGCAAAAAAATGAAAAAAAAAACTAAAATAATGTAAAAAATACAGACAGTGAATAACACTCCAAAAATACAGAAAATGAATAAAAATTCAAAAATAATGAAAAAAATCCAAAAAGTGAATCAAACCCCCCAAAAAATGAAAAAAATCCAGAAAATGAATAAAAATCCAAAAATAACGAAAAATACAGAAAGTGAATAAAATTTCAAAAATAATGAAAAAAATACAATAAATGAATAATCACAAAAAAAAATTTAAAAGAATTGAGAACGTAAATAAAAACCCAAAAATAATGGAAAAAATCCAGAAAGTGATCCCCACAAATAATGAAAAAAATCCAGAAAAAGAATAAAAATCCGAAAATAATGAAAAAAAATCCATAAAGTGAATAAAAACCCAAAAATAATGAAAAAAATACAGAAAGTGAATAAAACCCCCAAAATAATGGAAACATTCCAAAAAACGAAAAAAAAACACGAAAAATATTGAAAAAAATTACATAAAATGAATAAAACTCCAAAAATACAAAAAATGAATAAAAATCCAAGAATAATGAAAAAAATCCGGAATGTGAATAAAACCCAAAAATAATGAAAAAAACTAGAGAAAGTGACTAAAACCCCCAAAATAATGAAAAAAAACGAGATCGTGAATAAAAATCCAAAAATAACGAAAAAAATTCAGAAAGTGACTAAAAACCCAAATATAATGAAAAAAATAAATAAAGTGGATAAAACGTCAAAAATACTGAAAAAAATTAAGAAAATGAATAAAAACCAAAAATTAATGAAATAATACAGAAAGTGAATAAAACGCCAAAAAAATGAAAAAACCCAAAAACAATGTAAAAAATACCGGAAGAGAATAAAACTCGAAAATAATGAAAAATACGAAAAATGAAAAAGAAACTGAAAAATAATAATAAAAATACATAAAGTGAATAAAAATCCAAAAATAATGGAAAAAATACAGAAAATGAAAAAAACCAAAAATAATGAAAAAAATTCACAAGATGAATAAAAATCCAGAAAAAAAATAAAAAAAATCAAGATGTTGAATAAAAATCAAGAAATCATGAAGAAAATCCAGAAATTTATTATGAGGTTAATATTTATTTTCTTGTTTTTTTATTAATTTTCTATATTTTTTATTTTTTGGAATTTTATTCCTTTTCGGATTTTTTTAATATTATTTTATTGGTTTTATTCACTTTCTGTATTTTTTCGTTATTTTTGGGTTTGTGTTCACTATCTGGATTTTTTTCATTATTTTTGGGATTTTATTCACTTTCTGTACTTTTTTTTATTATTTTTGGATATTTATTCACTTTCTGGATTTTGTTTTCATTATTTTTGGATTTTTATTCATTTTTCGATTTTTTTCATTATTTTTGGGGTCATATTCACCTTCTTTTTTTTTCGGTTTTTATTAATTTGTTTTATTTTTTTTCATTATTTTAATTCATTTTTTGTATTTTTTCCATTATTTTGAGGATTTTATTCACTTTTTGTATTTTTTTTCATTTTTTTGGGTTTTAATTCACTTTGCTGGATTATTTTCCATTACTTTTGAGTTTTTATTCATTTCCTGGATTTTTTTCATTATTTTTGGAGTTTTATTCTATTTCTGTATTTTTTCATTATTTTTGGGTTTGGGTTTTTATTTACTTTCTGTACTTTTTTCATTATTTTTGAGTTTTTATTCATTTTTTGTATTTTTTTGCATTATTTTTTGGATTTTATTCACTTTCTGGATTTTTTTCACATTATTTTGGGGGTTTATTCACTTTCTAAATTTTTTTCATTATTTTTGGATTTTTATTCATTTTATGGATTTTTCTCCTTATTTTTGGGGTTTTATTCACATTTTAGATTTATTTATTTATTCTTTGGGATTTTTACTAATTTTCTGGGATATTTATTATTTTTTTATTTTATATATATATTTTATACTTTTTTCCATGGAAAATATGGAGAACCAAACACAAAAGATGGAAAGTAGAACATTTTCCACCTGGAAAATAATTGCAATCAAACAACACCAACAAATTTTTTCCATGGAAAATATTTTCAAGTTTTTAATTCCATGGAAATTAACTCTTAGCGCTTATTTTCCATCTTATTTATCAAACACACCCTTAATTAAAAATAAAACTTTACTTATTTCAAGAATTACATATATGAGGGAATTTACCCACACTATACATATTCAAGAAAAAAGTAAAATACTTGAAAAATTATCAATATGTGTGTCGCATTGTTAAATACTCCGGTTACCTAGCGCGAATGGAGTTAAAAGTCCTACAACGGTTCTATTAACAAAATACCACATTTTCAATCATTTATTTAATTCAAGAACACATTTTATATTCATGCAAAATACGTTGGATTGGGTTCATGCACCCCAACCCTAGAAAACTTAGCTGGACATGGTTACACTACGATTAAGCATAATTTCTACATTAGAAACCATTAACATGAATGAAAACATAATGTAATAAAAATAAAAGTGTTGGAATTTAGTATTACCAAGATTGTAGAACATCAACATGCAAGAAGAATAAAAGCTTGAAGAAAAACTAGAAAAACTTTTGAACTGAAGGTGCAAAACTTGCAAAATTGTTCTCCTAGATGTTCCTCCTTGATTTGGAGCTATTACATGAATGCAATCTATGTTAAAATAACCCTAATGACTAAATATATAGGTTAGAAGTCGTTTATAAGAGTCTCCAAAACATAAAACTCTTTTGGCTAAAAGATAAGGACAAAATAAAAATACCGCTTCTGGAACTTTGTAACGGTTTTAAATAAAGTGTGATTAATATTTGTCATGGTTCTAGAGTGTGACTAAAGGCGAACCATTTCTCCTTTAACCAAACCAGTTCTCCTTTCTACCTTCCTTAGTTTTACCTCATTGATTCTTCTTATCATCGAATGCCGCATAACTTCTTCACCGTAACTCGGATTGAGTTTCCATTTTTTCCAGTATTCTTGTGACTTCAGGATCTTCAACTTTCCATTTGCCCCCACCTCCAGAATAAGGCTGAAAAATTATGAAAAATGCCCTTCAACTTCCCATTTCTTGGTTTCTCTCACTATTTTGAGTTCTCTCCCGCACTATCTTGCATGAAATACTTGTAAAACATATAATAGATACACAAAATAAGAAATACCTGCCAAAAAGGGTTAGTAGCATAAATATGAGATAAATCCAGTCTATTTACACTACAGAGACCATAAAAGAACCGAAATTAAGGTAATAAATATGAAGAATTTATGCGTAATCAAATCTCCCTAACTTACAACGTTGCGGATCCTGAGCAATGTAAAAGAATAAGTGTATTAGTTAAAGACCTTTCAAAAACTTTACTGGGATAGGGTACTTTTTTTGCGAGAAAGAGTTTACATTTAGTGTATGCAAAAAACCGTTAAACCCCTAGACTACCCTAGTAGGACGAGTGGGGTCTCATGAGGGTTTGCAGTGAATATACCCACAAAATTAGTTTTTGACTCAAAGAAAACTTAAAATACTTTAAAATTATACAATTTAAATTCTCCAAATATAGTCATCGTAAATTTATATTCAATAGTCTCAATTCATTGTGTGTTTTTGCAAAGCCAAAAATCGAACAACTAATTTTCACCGATTGATCATTACGTTACTTTCCAAAAATTCGTTTGATTTAATTTCTTACGGGATGATCTCACAAACAAATCTCTTGAAATGTGTCTTATTTTTACTTAGTATGCGTGATTTATAAGAGTAATTATAATGGACAAAAGGTCACACACACAAATTTGAAACATGAAATGTTTATGGTGAAAAGATCTCATCATCGGATTACGGTCATTGAAAAATGAGAAACATCGGCTCTTATTCAAATCAATTAATCTCTCATCTTATTTTTTTGTGTCTTGGCTCTCCACGTGGTAATCAATTTTGCAATTCAGACTTGGTTAGGACTTTTCGTATTTCAAGGTGTATCGGGTAATATGGGAACGGTTGGAAAATTCGAAATTGGAAAATGTTCTTGTGATGTCCGTTGGTGCTTATTCGAGCTTTTGATCATTTTTTTTGCTCATTTTTTGCTATTTTTGTTGAGCTTTTTTCTTTTATTTTTTTCTTTCCCCTTTTATGCACTTTTCGAACGTATTTTCTGAAGTTTTTAATTTTCACAATTCCGAACAATTTGGGTTTTTCTGGTTAATCAAATGAAAAGGAAAAAAATTATTTGGCTCAAATTGGGTTGCAAAGGGATAATTTTTTTCATTGCTTTTTATGGCTAATATTTTTGGGTAAAAAACTAGGGCCTACTTTGTTGTCCGAATTACTCATTATTTTATCATATGCATCTTGTGATTAGTTTAATTTAGAGATATTTTTAGGGCGTGTTCAAGACAACATCTCACCCGTTTCCGGTAACCGATCAAAATAAAAAATATTGAGATCTTCAACGAATTTTTTAAACGCTGAAAATAACTTTGAGTTAACCATTAACTCGGATTGATTTAATTACTTGCAAAAAAGTTAAAGTCTCAAAATCTCACCGAGTAAATTAATCTCCACATTTATTCATTAAGTCGTCAATTTTTGCTCAATTTCCATCTTTGCTCAATTTCTTCTTTGTGCTCTTAATTGTTACAATTTGAGACTTTAAACAAAATTTTAGTGATATTTTAAAAAAATTTAAATTCTAGTTTTATTTATTTTGAAGAAAAATATTTTTGGCTTTTTCAAAATTTTCAATTTTTTTGGATTTTTCTATTTTTTTGGCATTTTAAAAAATTTGTGAAGTTTTTAAAAGACACACTTGTCACTCCCCCCCCCCCCCCCCCAACTTAGACTTTTGCATTGTCCTCAATCAAAAGGACTAAAATCTAAAGAAGAAAAAAAAATAAGTGCAATAAATAAAAGAAGAAAATATTTAAACTGCAAAAATACACAATATAACTCCAACACACGAATCAAAACTAAAAAAAAATAAAAATCACCCTGTATGCGTCGGGAGTGCGACGACCTCTCTTTCTCCACTAAAAACTCATCCGTCCCCTTGTACTAGGTTCGATGCTCTCCTCGTCTCTCCCGCATCATAAATAAAAACTCGGAACAATTGAAAATCGACCCAATAGAAAAGTGGACACCTCGACACACATGATGATTGACGTGAGTGAAATCATCAAGTTGCCTAATAACCTTGTAGCATAAATGGACCAACTTGAAGGGACTATCATATTGTACTTTTGAATGCCCTAGATTGTCCCTAAACTCGAGAAGGCATGAATCAGTCTCTAAATCGGACAAAACTCTAGTCAACGGCACGATCGCATCTGAGAACTTAAGTGGGACGGGCGAACGTGGTGGAAAATGACAATGCAGTATGATAAATCATGTTTCACCGATTGGAAACGCTCAAATTATTTTCTCAAACTTGTCTCCAGGTAAAACCTCACGTTTCATCATACTTTCTAAAGGCTCGGGTGCATGTTCATAAAGAATGAATTTATCTATCCTGTCATTCCAGTCGCTCTCATCTAGGAGACTAAATGAGTCCAAAAACAATTGGACTTAAAGAGTGAGGTCCTCATCCACCGGGCCGAATTCATTCTCAAAATATTCAAGAGTTATATCTAAAGGTAATTCAATTGTGTCACTAACCCGTGCGGTGATCTCAAAACGCATATTTTTCTTTTTTTTTTATAATTTTTTTTGATATTTTGATTCTTTTTTTTTAATTTTTGGGCTTTATGATTTTTTTTTAGCTTTTTAGGTTTTAGAGTCAAATTCTTAGATGAATTCGACCTAACCTAGTATGTCTACCTAGTCCCCGACAACGACGCTAAAAACTTAACTCGGTTGTAAAAGTGTTTCTAGTGCGTGCTTCTATCGACTCAAGTGTAAGTTGGTCATGTAAGTTATAATCTGAGAAAGTCGGGTGTCGAACGTAGGGACTAAGACAAAGAATTGTGACGAATACTAAGTAAGGTGACTAAACCTACCGATCGACTCACAAGAAAAAAAAAAATTATTATGGTGGAAATCTCTGTACTACTTCTAATGAAAGAAATTGAATCCTATATATGTTAACTGTGCATACAAGACTAAAGAATGACTAATTAATTAATATGAAAGAAAGACAAGGTCGAAATAAAACCCCCCTGACGCTCAATAATTTCACCGAATACAAAACTAGACAAGAATTAAGAAATTTATTGAAAAGAAAACTTTACTTATTTCAAGAACTACATATATGGGGGAATTCACCTGCACGATACATAATCAAGAACAAAAGTAAAATTCGTGTCAAAATTATCAATATGAGCGTCGCATTATTAAACACTCTAGTTACCTAGGGCAAACGGAGTTAAAAGTCCTACGTGGTTCTATTAACAAACCACCGCATTTTCAGTTTATTTAATTCAAGAACACATTTTATATTCACGCAAAATACGTTGGAATGGGTTAATGCATCCCAACCCTAGGAAACTTAGCCGAACATGGTTACACTATGATTAAGCATAATTTCTACATTATAACCCATTAACATGCATGAAAAATAATGAAATAATAATAAAAGTGCTGGAATTTAATGTTACCAAGATTAAAGAACATCAACATGCAAGAGGAATAAAAGCTTGAAGAGAAACTGGAAAAACTTTTGAATTGAAGGTGCAAAACTTGTAAATTGTTCTCCTAGATGTTCCTCCTTGATTAGGAGCTATTACATGAATGAAATCTATGTTAAAATAACCCTAATGACTAAATATATAGGTTATAAGTCGTTTAGAAGAGTCACTAAAGCATAAAGCTATTTTGGCTAAAAGATAAGGACAAAATAAAAATCCCGCTTCTGAAAATTTGTGATGGATTTAAATAAATCATGACTAATCTTTGTCATGGTTCTGGAGGGTGACTAAAGGTGAATCGATTCTCCTTTAACTGAACCAGTTTTCCTTTCTACCTTCCTTAGTTTTGCCTCTTTGATTATTCTCATCTTTGAATGCTCATAACTTCTTCACTATAACTCGGATTGAGGTGTCAAAGGTGAACCAGTTTTCCTTTCTACCTTCCTTAGTTTTGCCTCTTTGATTATTCTCATCTTCGAATGCACATAACTTCTTCACTATAACTCGGATTGAGGTGTCATTTTTCCAGTATTCTTGTGACTTCAGGATCTTCAACTTTCCATTTGGCCCCACCTCCAAAATAAGGTTGCAAAATTATGAAAATTCCCTTTAACTTCCCATTTCTTAGTTTCTTTCACTATTTTGAGTTCTCTCTCACACTATCTTGCATAAAATACATGTAAAACACATAATAGATACACAAAACACGAAATACTTTCCAAAAAGGCTTAGTAGCATAAATATGAGATAAATCCAGTCTATTTACACCGCACGAGACCATAAAAGAATCGAATTAAGGGGATAAATATGAAGAATTTATGCCTAATCAGACCACCTATGTGAATAATGAATATATAATTACCCTTAGGGAAGCTCATTCCAACTACAACAATAATTAACACTCCTCATTGGAGAGCCACTTATTGTTTAAAGTTTACAAATTGTTGATGGAGACCGTGGGATTTTCTCTTGGAAAATTCCCTCTCCCACCTTAGTAATTTCAATCACTTTGTAAACGTTATAAAAAAAATAAAGTACAACCAATTAATTTAATTAATTTGAAAAGGCTAGGATATGTGATCTATTTTCAAAAATACCGGGATACCCCTATTTTTTGATATATCACGCACATGTGTGATAAATAAAATTTTGAAATACCCTAGATCATTATTTAAAAAATAAATAAATACTCAATTTTTTATTTTCTGACTATAAATATTAATGTCCATAATTCAAAATAATTATAAATTATTCACACTAGCATCTACATGATCTAAGTTAGGTCAATTATCCATGTTGTCCATAATTCTAAAGGAAGCGTTAACACATATTAACAACACAATAATTAAAACATGAGTAATAAAGACATAAATGAACATAAAAAAGAGCATCAAGAAAATAAGGATTCCGGGCTATTATGGTCAAAGATGCAACAATGTTGTAGATAGGGGTCCTCAACCATCCTATTTTAATCCAAACATTTCGTATTGCCACTGTGTTGGGACGACACATGGTTCCACCTATTTTATACTGCAGAAACTGATTTCTGTGCATAAAACAGTCTTCGACCACCGATCTAGTTTCACAATCCCCCATCGAAAATCATGATAAAAAAGTAATAGTTTACAATGTCGTATGCCTCCATGAAGGAGTCAAATTTTGCATCAATATTAAATTCACGCAACGTAAAACCATCATGGGATCAAATCACATAAAACATAAACATAAATACATGATCATAATAGTGGGATTAGATCGCTACAAAATAGAAGCTAGCACAAATCTATATTCTACCTAACATCCATGAACATATACGATTGTTTTAATTGCATAACATGGATGAACAAATCTATAATCTACCTAACATCCATGAACAAATTGAAAAAGTCTAATATCAAAATGCGAAACAAAATAAAAAAGTTTAAAGAGGAAGATGATTTGATTAAGAAAAAGTGGTTTTGAATTTAAAACTTAAGAGTGAGTTAAATCGTGTAAATGTTCAAAATGTGCCATTTAAAAGTCCCAAAAAAGGATTTACTTGAAATGAAATGTACAATTAAAATGGATAAAAAAATGATTGAACTCGGGGAAAGAGAGTATAATATGGAAATTATTTCTCTTAAGAGTGGATTGGAAAATCCTTCAAAAGTAAACCTTACTTAAGAGGATCGTTCAAATAAAATAAGTAAAATACTTTTTAAGAAATCAATGTTTCCAAATGGGCGAAAGGAATAGCTTTTAAACATTTTATCCTCCTTGAAATGATACTACGAACTTTGTACGGCAAAAGAAAAATGACGCTAAAGAGAGTTCATCTCTAGATAAAGGAAAAATGATTTCAAAAGTACAAATGTGGATGTTGTTAAGTTTGAAACTAATAAAAAAAAAATCATTCATGCCGGAGTTGTTGGAAAATTTCAAAAGCAATGTTTTAAAAGAAAAGTGTTTGAAAAATAAGTTCTTACTTTTTGACATTTTCTAAGTTTTTCAAAGAGAGAGAGAGTTTTTCCAAATCATTGAGTACAACATTTTAAAAGAAGTAATGTGAATTTTGCTCCTAAACAATTTCAAAAATATGAGTGCTCCTATTTATACATGAGAAGTTACTTGAGACACACTTGTTTTAAACTTCAAAGAGACGAGAAATTCTCATACTCTAAATTTTCACGAAGTTAAAGAAAATTGAAAATGATTTAAAGAAACTTTAAAAGTAAGTAAACGTTTTGAGAAAAGAAAGTCAAGTGAAGATAAAGTGGGTGAGTAAAGAGAATCACAAGTGTTGTATGGTTTTGCAAAATTTTGTAACCATAATTTTTTCAAATTCAAATGATGGGTATTTTGATAGTGGTTTATCATGTCACGTGATGGGGGAAAAATCGTGGTTTACTTTTTTGGAGAGTCTTGATGGTGGTTTGGTTACGCTTGGAAATCTAAAGAAATCAAGAGTGACCAGGAAGGGAATGGTGAGAATTTTCGATGAGATGATACTTGAAAATGATATTCTAGTTAAAGGACTTAAAGCTAATATCATTAATATAAGTCGACTTAATGAGGATGATTATTGTGTGAGTTTTTCCCAGAGACAATGCTCTGTTAGAAAATAAGAAAATGGTGTTTTGATAAAGGGTGTTAAAAATTATGAAAATATTTATACCTTATTGCATGAACAAAAGAGTGTTTGCAAAAAAGATGAAAATAATTTTGTTAATCCATGGGTGAAATTCTCAAAATTTGGAAAGCGTTGAGTACAATTATTTTCAATGTATCTCAACAGGCATGGTGAGTGTTTCAAAACATGAACCAATTAGAATGATTCAATTTTTTTACAAGTGAGAATGAGAAAAATCATGTTTTGAAGGAAAATGTGTTTGGTGAACCAAGTGTTTTGAATGTGAAAGAAAATGACCAAGTTATTTTCAAAGGTTAATGTTTTTAAAAAGGCCAAAAGAATTGATAGGATGTTCATAATCTTTCATTTGGACATTTTCAATAAAAAGGGTCATTTGAAAGAAAGTCAAAAGTTTTGTTTATGAGTCATTCTAAGGTGGTTCATCGTGAGACTGATGTTTGCAATTATTTCTATAAAATTATCATCTTAGATATTCATTATCATGTTTAAGACTTCTCACATTAGTTCACATTCACATTCACACGATTTGCTTATTACATTGAATGTCATTAGGCATATATATACACACATATATATAAATGCAAGTAAAAATAATTTAAATAGTGAATTCGATTAGGAAAATCGCGATTCAATGATTTGACATGAGGATTTCATTTTAATCGTGATTAAAAACATGTATTAAAAACCCATCTAATTCATATTCATTAAATTAGACATTAACACATAAATCTTTTATCAAATCAATATTTTGCAAATTTACAATTCTAAAAGACTATAATTACATAAATATCCTTTTGAACTCAAGCTGATAATTTAAAGACATTAACTCCATTAAGTATTTTGATAAAATCTTTTGAAATCTCATCTAAAGAAAATTTCTTTTTAGAAATGCTTAGCCCTAAATTGTTTTTCATCTCGGTTCAAGCCCTTGGCTTATGGATTTGTTTCAACATATTTTGGCTTTTGCCATTAATTGGCTGTTGACACGACTGAATGACACCTACCTAAAATATATGTATTTCCACAATAGGTGTAATAACTCATAGTTGTATCCCTTATTAATGCTTTTGAAAGCGATCATTTTCAACCCCTTCATAGTAGTAAACAAACAAAATCTCAGATATGGATCAATGAAACACAAATAAGATCGCAAGGATTTGATTACGATCAATTTAAGAACTATAATCAAGATCAATGTGATAAACATCATATAAAACAAGTGATATGCATGTTCAAGTAGTATGAAATCAAGTACCATAGATCTCAACAAGTTTAGCAATCATCATATATCAAATCAAGTTCAACCAAAAATATAACCAATCAAGCATTATACATTAAATGATTTAGAATTCACTTTTTAATCATAATTCAAGTTAAGTAAATCATCAACTCATCATGAAGAAAAGATTTAACCATAAATTTATAAACATAAAATATTTTTGAATTTTTGAATAAGAATGATACATCACTATTTACAAAATAATGTTTAGAGAAGAAAACAATGCACCTAAAGTAAATCCATAAAGGATGCACATATGCATGAAAATTTCACCAAAATTATGAAACGAGATACCAAATAAAAATCATTCACCCAAGAATATTTGGTTCTCCCACAAATTGAGAATGAACTAGGAATGAAAACTTAGAATAACCTCGTCATCATAAGCAAACTACCAACTTATATAGCGATCGGTGTTGCATCCTCGGGTTAATATATACTTAACCTCCTTCATCTTAACTTTTTTTTATTTCCGCCTAAGTCAACCTTGACTCTAGGTGCATCCTAAGGCATTTCCCAAACAACTTTTGAAATTTGTCTCTCATTCCTCCTAGATTTCTTATGCCTAATCCTTGGACTTTCATAACCTCTATTTTTTTCAAAGAAAGTCTTCATTCTTCTCGATTCAACTACTTCACCTCTAAGTTCATCAGTAGTATCTCTTTGATACACTTTATTTCTATTGTCCCTAACCGATTGTTTCTTTCTCTCAAACATCCCCAAGCTCGATTTGTGTGGCCTTAAATCTTATAAAAAGTACAATAAGGTACATTTCTTCTAACAACATTTTTATTTTCAAATATTCTCTCATTCATTATCACCACTTTATTCTCATGTTGAGATTTCGAACCATCTTTCTCCATTCTTTTCCTTCTAAAACAATTATGTGCAACATGGTTTGATTTACCATAAAAAGTCCAAGTAAAAGTTTCTTTTCAATCTTGGAATTAGGTTCAACCTCCTTATTTTGAAGCATAAGAGACTGTACCTTATCCTCCTTTTGAGCATTTGAACTTTAAAATTCACCTTTTCTTTTCCACGCTTCTTCTCAAGCTCCGGGTCATTGAAGCCTATCCCATGGTTATTTTCCAATACTTTTCATATTTAATTTCAATTTTTAATTTCTCAATGGTAATTTTCAAAACTAAAATTTCAAGTTCAATCTCTTATTTTTCTTTTTAAAATAGTTGAATTTTGTGATTTCAAAGAGTCACATTTTTTTACCAAAAACTTAAAACCTTTTTCAATATCAAAATATTTTGAATGAATTTTTTGAACTTTTCTTATTTCTAATCAGTTTATTTTGTAAAACATTCATTTTGTTTGAAACATCAATCTTTTATTTTTTTTAAGACCTAGAGACTCGTGATAAAGATCATTGAAATCTTTTCAAAATTCTTCTTCATCATCACCACTAACATCCACCTCATAAACATCAACCTCCTCATCTTCATCGCCAATTTAAGATGAAGAAGTACTAAGGGACCTACTTTTAGAATCCTTGATCCTATTTATCTCCACCATATTGTCATCTTTATTTACCACGAAGGAGAAACCACTTTCATATTCCTTAAAAATCAAAGAATAGGGTTTCGTTGAATCATGTGATGAACATTAACTCAAAAAATCAACTTCAGAAGAATGTGAGATGTTGTTTAAAAAATTTAATGGTTCAAATTCATTTTGCAAGGATTTAAATCTCTTCCAGAGTTCACTCCTAGAACTTTCACAAACAAGAAGTAATTCCTTCACTTTTTCAAATTCAAAAATAAAATCATTTTTCTCTTCATCGACAACCTTGAGTTTTTCTAAATCAAGTCTTAAAAAGAATTCAATTTTTTCAATATGGAATTTTCTTCTGTTAAGGCATATATATCTTTAAATAAGTCACCCATATATTTTTCAAACACTTCCAACTTTTGATTTGTAAGTTAACTAGTCATTCAAGCTATTTAAAATCTTCCTTTTCTTATTCAAGGAGTTTGACTTAATTAGCCAATTTAACATTCAAACTTTTCTTTTTGAGAAGTTGAGCATTTAACTCGCTTTTTCTCTCGGATTTGAGATTTTCAGTTTCATCACTTTCAACAAAATTAACAATAATATATGTTTTTTTGTTGGACAATGAGAAGTTCTATTTTTCTTCTTTTTAATTTTGGATATCAAATGTTCTATCCTTTCAATATTACTCACAAGCATAGGATATAAAGGTATGGGCAAATCAATGCAAGGAAAATTAGGATAAGAAAAATACATTGTACTAAAAAAGGCTAGATCTACTCACTGGCAAACAAGATCTAAGGAAAGAGCACAACAAACACACAAGAAAGACAAGGATCAACTCAAGCACGTTAATTCTATTCAAATGGAAAACTGGATCTGATACTAATTGAAAGAGCAATTTATGTGCACAAAGTAAACATTAACAACAAACCTATAAGGGGTGAATAGGTTTGATGGAATAAAATTTCAAATAATTTTTCTTGTATATTCAAGTTAATCAACACAAGCTTTACCGAATTGATTAGTCAATGATTAGATTAACAAACATAATACTTTAATTAGGTGAATCTAGGTGAACAAAACTAGATCTAACACACCTAAGTCAATTTTAGTTTAATTCACCAGATATAAATTCTATATAAGTGATGTGTCTGAATAAATGTGTGTGTCACACCCCGCCTAATTCTGGCGTCGGCCGCCACCAAAACTAAGCCGGGCGTGAACTAAATAAATACCATTCTTAGCATGAGACAGATATGAGACATAAATAAATCAGTCCATAAGATAAATAATTGGTCAATCTCAAATGATCACAAATAACTAAGCGATAAAAGATCCATCACATGCTAACTCCAAAAAATCCAATCTCCAATAATGATTAAATAAAATCTGAAATAATCCCAAAATAAATCCTCTAAACAACTTTGGAACCGAATGGCCCAATAAAACTCAAATGAAGTCTCATAATACGACTGGAAAAGAAAGTCTAACTAAACTATGCCATAAAGTAAATAACTCCAGCTGCACCTCCAATGATAACTCCGATAAACTTATACAACTTCACCAAATTCTAATCCTGAAAAAGATTAGTCAACGCATGGGTCAGAGCCAAAGCCCCGAGCAAGAATACACTCTACTCCCCTCAAATAGGATCCTTGAATCCAGACAGTAGCATTATACGCAATAAATATCACAATAGAATATTTTAAACTAAACGGGATAATTAAACGCGATAAATATAAATCACTAACTACCCGCAGAAATCCCCATTTATAAAGGCACACCAATATGATTTTAAATTCCCAAGTCCCGCGGAGTTAATCCTTTATTAATTAACCCAAATTATCAAATTTCTCAATTATTTATGTTCTTACTTCCATAATTATTAGGTATGGCGGTCCTCCCGCCTCGGGTGATAATTCACCAAAATTCATTATGGCGGTCCTCCCGCCTCGGGTGATTTCTCCACCAAAATACACATCCCCTTGTCAAAACGCCGGCTGGCCCGTTTAAACTGTCGGCCCTCGCTGATTGACAAGGTTCCACACACGACACGACATAAAACGCCGGCTGGCCCGTTTAAACTGTCGGCCCTCGCTGATTATGTCGCCAATATATTTTAATACCCGTCTTATTATCTTAGGTATTAGTTCTCAATTTCTCAATTCACAATTTATAATCACCCCACCCTTTTAATCGATGTGAGATCCTCAAAATACCCCTTAGTCCCATACCTAAGGGTCCCCAAGTTATCAATACGTCCTATCCTATGTATAGGACGATTTTCTAACATAAAACTTAACTTAGTCTCGTACTTAGACTACCGTAACGACGATAAAGTATAAAAAATCAGCCCACCCCAAAGATGATAAAAACGCGATAATCTACCCTCACTAGTCCCATACCTAGAAGGCATTCTAAAATATAGGGAGAGCAATAATACCCAACAACCCGTCGTCACAAAGGCAACATCATAATACCAACAAGTCACACAAACAAGCATAATTAATCAATATATAAAACTACGCATGATAGTCCAATTCAATTAAATCTTTAATTTAATTATCACAACGTCAACAATACCCCAAAAAATCTCATTTAATTATTTTAAATTAAATATACAGAGTTTTCATCATATATTCATCAATTTTTTTTTTATTATATCTACATGTATTACATGAGTTATACGCACCCAAAAAATCATTTATTTTAAAGCTAGGGTTTTTCTACATGCACCCTACACCAATAAAACCCAAAATCACTCATCAATCCTACGTACCCAAGGGTTATGAATATTATTCAGATTTAAAAGATTTAATAAAAACAACCCCATAATTAGTGTTCACTTTTTCTAATTAAGTTACTAATTATTTTTAAGAAAACATGTAATTAAGTGTTTAGGCGACACTTAAAACGCATAATACTAAAGGAAAAGAATAGAGTATTCATGCCTGAATAAAAGTTGGTTTAGAAATATGATCTTGAATGTGTATTCCTCTCAAAAATTTGACAAAGATTCGTTCTTGACGCGTCTTGAGAAAATCCGGTTAATCTTGACAAAACTTGAGTTGAAAGTTATGTAGAATGGGGCTAGGGTTTTGAGTTTGAAGAAGATGAAGAAGATGAGAGGATTCTGATTTTTGAGAAGGCTAAAATGTGTTTTAAAAGATCTAAACTCGTCACTTTATGTTTATATACCAAAAAGAATTAGAGTCCTAATCAAATACAAATACTTGAAAAAATCATTACGGACGATCGGACCATTAGAATCGCTTGAAATTTTAGTATGTTGTAGCGAACAGCGAGACAGGACTGCTGACAAAAATTCAGCTTGATCGGACGGTCGGATTTCTAAAAATATTATTTTTACAAGAAAGTTTTCTGTTTTGAGGACTCTTAGAGAGTTTTTTATTTTGAGGACTCTTCAAAATAATAAAAATTCAATAAAAACTCCATTTTAATTCCGATTCCAATTCCGTTTGAAAATTCATTTTTCAAATATAAAAACCAACACTTTAAATTATAAAATTTATAAAATCCAAAATTTCATTTTTCTTCGATTTCCAAAATTTATTAAAAAATTCCAATTTAAAAAAATCCGGGTTGTTACATACTTCCCCACTAGCAAAGAATTCCGTCCTCGAAATTAAACGAAGCATACACATAAACACTTAAATCTCGCAAAAAAGAAAATAAGGCTCACATATGCCTACCCGTAGAATGCCATAATTGGGCGCCCATACACCCAATTCTACGCGCACCTACCCCACGAGCAACAAAATAATATATATTGCCTATATACATACACATAACTATGAAAATAATGGCGTACCACATGCTCTCAAAATCCCCCACTCGATCCTATATCCGAAAGTCATTAAAATTATAACTTCCTCAAATTAAATCTCAACATCAAAAATTGATACATACGGTACCTAACATCTGTACTAAAATCTCCAAAATAATTATCGTCTCAAAAATCCATTCTAAGGATCCCCACATCAAGGTTACTAATTCTAAACTCAATGTCTATAACGTCCTTAACTCAAAACTTCACATCTCTAAGAAACATATCAAACATGTATGCTAGACCCTCTACTTTAAGAAGTACGGATCAACAAGGGAATCAAAGATCGGCAACGCGGAAGCTAAACGGACTCATAACCTACGAGACCTAAGACCATGCTCTGATACCATCTGTCACACCCCGCCTAATTCTGGCGTCGGCCGCCACCAAAACTAAGCCGGGCGTGAACTAAATAAATACCATTCTTAGCATGAGACAGATATGAGACATAAATAAATCAGTCCATAAGATAAATAATTGGTCAATCTCAAATGATCACAAATAACTAAGCGATAAAAGATCCATCACATGCTAACTCCAAAAAATCCAATCTCCAATAATGATTAAATAAAATCTGAAATAATCCCAAAATAAATCCTCTAAACAACTTTGGAACCGAATGGCCCAATAAAACTCAAATGAAGTCTCATAATACGACTGGAAAAGAAAGTCTAACTAAACTATGCCATAAAGTAAATAACTCCAGCTGCACCTCCAATGATAACTCCGATAAACTTATACAACTTCACCAAATTCTAATCCTGAAAAAGATTAGTCAACGCATGGGTCAGAGCCAAAGCCCCGAGCAAGAATACACACTACTCCCCTCAAATAGGATCCTTGAATCCAGACAGTAGCATTATACGCAATAAATATCACAATAGAATATTTTAAACTAAACGGGATAATTAAACGCGATAAATATAAATCACTAACTACCCGCAGAAATCCCCATTTATAAAGGCACACCAATATGATTTTAAATTCCCAAGTCCCGCGGAGTTAATCCTTTATTAATTAACCCAAATTATCAAATTTCTCAATTATTTATGTTCTTACTTCCATAATTATTAGGTATGGCGGTCCTCCCGCCTCGGGTGATAATTCACCAAAATTCATTATGGCGGTCCTCCCGCCTCGGGTGATTTCTCCACCAAAATACACATCCCCTTGTCAAAACGCCGGCTGGCCCGTTTAAACTGTCGGCCCTCGCTGATTGACAAGGTTCCACACACGACACGACATAAAACGCCGGTTGGCCCGTTTAAACTGTCGGCCCTCGCTGATTATGTCGCCAATATATTTTAATACCCGTCTTATTATCTTAGGTATTAGTTCTCAATTTCTCAATTCACAATTTATAATCACCCCACCCTTTTAATCGATTTGAGATCCTCAAAATACCCCTTAGTCCCATACCTAAGGGTCCCCAAGTTATCAATACGTCCTATCCTATGTATATGACGATTTTCTAACATAAAACTTAACTTAGTCTCGTACTTAGACTACCGTAACGACGATAAAGTATCAAAAATCAGCCCACCCCAAATATGATAAAAACGCGATAATCTACCCTCACTAGTCCCATACCTATAAGGCATTCTAAAATATAGGGAGAGCAATAATACCCAACAACCCGTCGTCACAAAGGCAACATCATAATACCAACAAGTCACACAAACAAGCATAATTAATCAATATATAAAACTACGCATGATAGTCCAATTCAATTAAATCTTTAATTTAATTATCACAACGTCAACAATACCCAAAAAAATCTCATTTAATTATTTTAAATTAAATATATCGAGTTTTCATCATATATTCATCAATTTTTTTTCATTATATCTACATGTATTACATGAGTTATACGCACCCAAAAAATCATTTATTTTAAAGCTAGGGTTTTTCTACATGCACCCTACACCAATAAAACCCAAAATCACTCATCAATCCTACGTACCCAAGGGTTATGAATATTATTCAGATTTAAAAGATTTAATAAAAACAACCCCATAATTAGTGTTCACTTTTTCTAATTAAGTTACTAATTATTTTTAAGAAAACATGTAATTAAGTGTTTAGGCGACACTTAAAACGCATAATACTAAAGGAAAAGAATAGAGTATTCATGCCTGAATAAAAGTTGGTTTAGAAATATGATCTTGAATGTGTATTCCTCTCAAAAATTTGACAAAGATTCGTTCTTGACGCGTCTTGAGAAAATCCGGTTAATCTTGACAAAACTTGAGTTGAAAGTTATGTAGAATGGGGCTAGGGTTTTGAGTTTGAAGAAGATGAAGAAGATGAGAGGATTCTGATTTTTGAGAAGGCTAAAATGTGTTTTAAAAGATCTAAACTCGTCACTTTATATTTATATACCAAAAAGAATTAGAGTCCTAATCAAATACAAATACTTGAAAAAATCATTACGGACGATCGGACCATTAGAATCGCTTGAAATTTTAGTATGTTGTAGCGAACAGCGAGACAGGACTGCTGACAAAAATTCAGCTTGATCGGACGGTCGGATTTCTAAAAATATTATTTTTACAAGAAAATTTTCTATTTTGAGGACTCTTAGAGAGTTTTTTATTTTGAGGACTCTTCAAAATAATAAAAATTCAATTAAAACTCCATTTTAATTCCGATTCCAATTCCGTTTGAAAATTCATTTTTCAAATATAAAAACCAACACTTTAAATTATAAAATTTATAAAATCCAAAATTTCATTTTTCTTCGATTTCCAAAATTAATTTAAAAATTCCAATTTAAAAAAATCTGGGTTGTTACAGTGTGCACATGAGTGTAAATCATTCACAAACTCACATAATAAAAATTTACAAGGAAAACCCCACACCTAGGGGTAAATAACCTCGGCACACTCCAATATCTATTTTTACTTGAAAATAATTTTGCACAAATCCACAAGGTACCTCTCACTCATGCCCTCACGAGTAGGTACCTATGAACTTCGAACTTTCCCCCATAAATGAATATAAATCCACTCCGAGGTCCACGAAGAGAATGAGAAACTCCAATCTTCTCCTTGGAATCGAACAATGCTCCAATTCCTCCAATGAATCAAAATACCTCAAATTTTAGATCATGGAGTACTTGATCATAACAATTTAGAAAAAAATAGATTTATTAACCAAGGCTAGTGTATAGACATGGACTAAAACACTCTTAATTCTCTCTCGAAAGAAAGTATGGATCTAAGAGTAATAAAAATAAGAGGTAAAAAGTTAATTTGTAAAGACAAGAAGAGGCAAAATGCTCTCAACCTCGAAAGTATTCTCATAAAGGTATAGTTATAACGTTTTATATCTCTAAAATATAATGTGAAAATGGCCTGTTTGTAAAACATTTTTCAAATTCTCTACCGACGTGCACACGGTTAGATCTGGCCATGCATATGGTTCCATCCATTAAGTAATCATGGACCTAACCATTATAATGAGCGCATTTTGTTGCATTCGGATAGTCGCATGAATATATGCATTTTGTAGCTGTTCGAATGCTCCCAATCGTTTTCTCGTCCAAAATCATTTTAAAAGAATGTGCCTTGATACAATACATTAATCTTCACACATTTAAAAAAAATATTCTATGCACGTGTGTGTGTTTATCCATTATCAATTAACAATCTACAAGAAGGATATAGTTTTCACTTCAATGTCAGTGCATCTCAATGAATGTCTTTATTTTTCTCCAAATTAATTAAAGTCAATTAATTAAAACACGGGGTGTTACATACTTCCCCACTAGAAAAGTAATTTCTCCCTTGAAATTCAACGAAAAACACAAACGCGAAAAACAAAATAAGGCTCACATACGGCTACCCATAGGATGTCATAATTAGGCGCCCAGACACCCAATCTTACCCGCACAAAAACTCACTATTTCAAAATACAATATATATACACCTACACATTTTAGTGTCTAAAAAACAGTGATTATGTACTGACACTCCTCTAGCCATGAAATCTATCCTACTCTACCTGACGCTGAGGTACATAGAACCTCCCATAACCGGTACTGGTTAGTGTTGTGACCACCACCTGCGCACCTGAAGCTACCGGTGTTGTTGATGTTCTTGATGCCCCTTGAACACTTGACGCTGTCGGTTCTACTGCTAAGATTGGAGGCCTCTGTCGTAGCTACCCCTGAAATCCTTGCCCTTGTTTCCCTTATGTAACTTGACCTTGTTGGGCATGTACTCCTTGGTTTTGTTGGCCTTCTCTCTTGTAACACCTAGTCGCTGGATGTCCTACTTTCCCACAGACAAAGAATTCACCCTTAAAAGGTTCAAAATGTCTAGTATTCTCTCACTCTTCCCCTTGACCTTGTTGTTCCTGTTTGGTATCATTGCGACCCTTACTCTCATTTCCTTGTCTATTAGACTCTTGTCTATTAGACTCTTTTCTCTTTCCAAAATTATTTTGATAGTTAGCCTTCTCTTGCAATAACAACATTAAGACATCCACCACCTGAGCATAAGTAGTGTACGTCGGGTTCCCCAACACCATCTGCCTAATCGACCATAACAATACCTTAATGAAACATCCCATTTTCTTCACCTCATTGCTAACCTCCTCTGGTACAAACATAGATAAATTGGTGAACTACTGTTCATACTCGACAATCGACTTTGAACCTTGCTCCAAGTCCCTAAATTCTCTCTTCTTCGTGTGTAATATCCAGTTATTTTGAGGGTTATTTATGAATATCATACAAGATTTCAGTAATATTATTATTTTATTAATCCGGGATAACATAATTTATTTTTGTCTGAAATCAAATCAAATATTTAAATTTAAATTATTTTTGGACATTTTGTAATGGTCTAAATATATAAAGTTGATAATTTTGAATTAATGGGCAATATAATAATATACATTACCTTAGGCTCCAAGGTAGGGTTTGAGAGAGGGGTTATATAAGGAATATTATGGGTGATTATAAGGAAAGGGAGATGAAAAAGAGAGGCCAAAAATGAAATCAAAATAGGAAAAAACGAGTGGAATGAGAAGAGCCAATTTGAAATGTTTAGATCTTCTTTTTGAGTGCATTCGGATGAGATTTAAGAAAAACTCAAAACAAATACCTGACCCAATTTTTCGTCTAGAATCAAATCTGAAGTTGGATTGGCGATTCGAATAATTTTTGGATCTGATTTGTCTGGGTTTTTAAAATAGGACTATTCGGGATTATCTCGTGTTGTGGCTAGAAAATGATTTGATTATTTTTGCGAGAGGAACGTGATAGTTCGATCATATTTTGAGGCTGAATTTTTATGGAGATTCATGCAATGATTTTAAGGTATGGGGTTTTACACAATATGCTCTTTAAATCTCTCGAGAGTTTATTCCGTTGATTTCATGTTTCATTGAACTCATGTTTGAATTGATAAATTCTTGGAAATCTGGAAAAATAATTGTTGGAATTATTTTGATTCATGTGGTATTATTAATGTTGTTGTTGAGCACGTTGTCATGAGATTTTAATATGGCACGAACGTTGGGCACCCGCCAAAATTCCTTCTTCCAAGCGCTATGACTTGATAAAGCATATGCGGATGGGGTGAGGCCTGGTGACCCGGTTAACGTGTTATTGAGAAATTTATTGATAAAATGCTATTGAGATTTGCATTTGATTTGAATATTCGTATTCGTATTGTTGCGCTTTATTCATCGCTAGCATATTATTGTTGAGCATCTTCCAATCGTATTGTGTACTTCCACATATTTTCTTTTAGTGGCAGGTTAGCGCGGATTTAGGGCGCTATGGAGATTAATTTTTTGCTAGGATTATTTTGTGAAGAATATTCGAGAATACAAGTTGAGAAGACTTTTATTTATTTATTTTGATGTATAGAGCATTGGAGATTTATTTTATTTTTGAGTTATATAGTTGTTATATGTAATTCGAGAGACTTGGTATTTATTTGAAGAGATTTGAGATTTGTAGTTCTCTTTTATTGTTGTGGAATTTTTAGATGCCCTATACCTTGTTATTTGTGGATTTTATTAGTTTTATCGATAGTAGCGCGCCGTTCGCTCTTCCCAGGCGGGCGGGGTGTTACAGAATGTCATCAGAACTTCGGTATACGACAACCCTCGTGTCTTGGATATTGGGTCTAGCATGCGGGTTAGACATGTCTTCTTTGGAGATAGAAAATTTTTGAGGATTTGTTAAGCGTAGTGGTGAGGATGTTTAGAATTAATTTGAAGACTTTAGTGTGTGATTTTTGGGAAATAGAATCGAGTAGAATTTTATTTCGAGTGTTAGGCTTCGTCGAATTTCGAGGACGAAATTCCTTTTCAAGGGGGGAAGTATGTAATACCCAGTTATTTTGAGGGTTATTTATGAATATTATACAAGATTTCAGTAATATTATTATTTTGTTAATCCGGGATAATATAATTTATTTTTGTCTGAAATCAAATCAAACATTTAAATTTAAATTATTTTTGGACATTTTGTAATGGTCAAAATATATAAAGTTGATAATTTTGAATTAATGGGCAATATAATAATATACATTAGCTTAGGCTCCAAGGTAGGGTTTGAGAGAGGGGTTATATAAGGAATATTATGTGTGATTATAAGGAAAGGGAGATGAAAACGAGAGGCCAAAAACGAAATTAAAATAGGCAAAAACGAGTGGAATGAGAATAGCCAATTTGAAATGTTTAGATCTTGTTTTTCAGTGCATTCGGATGAGATTTAAGAAAAACTCAAAACATATACCTAACTCAATTTTTCGTCCAGAATCCAAATCTGAAGTGGGATTGGCGATTCGAATAATTTTTGGATCTGATTTGTCTGGGTTTTTAAAATAGGACTATTCGGGATTATCTCGTGTTGAGGCTAGAAAATGATTTGATTATTTTTGCGAGAGGAACGTGATAGTTCGATCATATTTTGAGGCTGAATTTTTATGGGGATTCATGCAATGATTTTAAGGTATGGGGTTTTACACAATATGCTCTTTAAATCTCTCGAGAGTTTATTCGGTTGATTTCATGTTTCATTGAACTCATGTTTGAATTGATAAATTCTTAGAAATCTGGAAAAATAATTGTTGGAATTTTTTTGATTCATGTGGTATTATTCATGTTGTTGTTGAGCACGTTGTCATGAGATTTTAATATGGCACGGACGTTGGTCACCCGCCAAAATTCCTGCTTCCAAGGGCTATGACTTGATAAAGCATATGCGGATGGGGTGAGGCCTGGTGACCCGGTTAATGTGTTGTTGAGAAATTTATTGATAAAATGCTATTGAGATTTGCATTTGATTTGAATATTCGTATTCGTATTGTTGCGCTTTATTCATCGCTAATATATTATTGTTGAGCATCTTCCTTTCGTATTGTGTACTTCCCCATATTTTCTTTTAGTGGTAGGTTAGCGCGGATTTGGGGCGCTATGGAGATTAATTTTTTGCTAGGATTATTTTGTGAAGAATATTCGAGAATACAAGTTGAGAAGACTTGTATTTATTTATTTTGATGTATAGAGCATTGGAGATTTATTTTATTTTCGAGTTATATAGTTGTTATATGTAATTCGAGAGACTTGGTATTTATTTGAAGAGATTTGAGATTTGTAGTTCTCTTTTATTGTTGTGGAATTTTTAGATGCTCTATACCTTGTTATTTGTGGATTTTATTAGTTTTATCGATTGCAGCGAGCCGTTCGCTCTTCCCAGGCGGGCGAGGTGTTACAGAATGGCATCAGAGCTTAGGTATACGACAACCCTCGTATCTTGGATATTGGGTCTAGCATGCGGATTAGACATGTCTTCTTTGGAGATAGAAATTTATTGAGGATTTGTTAAGCATAGTGGTGAGGATGTTTAGAATTAATTTGAAGACTTTAGTGTGTGATTTTTGGGAAATAGAATCGAGTAGAATTTTATTTCGAGTGTTAGGCTTCGTCGAATTTCGAGGACGAAATTCCTTTTCAAGGGAGGAAGTATGTAATACCCAGTTATTTTGAGGGTTATTTATGAATATTATACAAAATTTCAGTAATATTATTATTTTATTAATCCGGGATAATATAATTTATTTTTGTCTGAAATCAAATCAAACATTTAAATTTAAATTATTTTTGGACATTTTGTAATGGTCTAAATATATAAAGTTGATAATTTTGAATTAATGGGCAATATAATAATATACATTAGCTTAGGCTCCAAGGTAGAGTTTGAGAGAGGGGTTATATAAGGAATATTATGGGTGATTATAGGGAAAGGGAGATGAAAAAGAGAGGCCAAAAACGAAATCAAAATAGGCAAAAACGAGTGGAATGAGAAAAGCCAATTTGAAATGTTTAGATCTTCTTTTTGAGTGCATTCAGATGAGATTTAAGAAAAACTCAAAACATATACCTAACTCAATTTTTCGTCCAGAATCCAAATCTGAAGTTGGATTGGCGATTCGAATAATTTTTGGATCTGATTTGTCTGGGTTTTTAAAATAGGACTATTCGGGATTATCTCGTGTTGGGGCTAGAAAATGATTTGATTATTTTTTACGAGAGGAACGTGATAGTTCGATCATATTTTGAGGCTGAATTTTTATGGAGATTCATGCAATGATTTTAAGGTATGGGGTTTTACACAATATGCTCTTTAAATCTGTCGAGAGTTTATTCCGTTGATTTCATGTTTCATTGAACTCATGTTTGAATTGATAAACTCTTGGAAATCTAGAAAAATAATTATTGGAATTATTTTGATTCATGTGGTATTATTCATGTTGTTATTGAGCACGTTGTCATGAGATTTTAATATGGCATGAACGTTGGGCACCCGCCAAAATTCCTGCTTCCAAGGGCTATGACTTGATAAAGCATATGCGGATGGGGTGAGGCCTGGTGACCCGGTTAATGTGTTGTTGAGAAATTTATTGATAAAATGCTATTGAGATTTGCATTTGATTTGAATATTCGTATTCGTATTGTCCCGCTTTATTCATCGCTAACATATTATTATTGTGCGTCTTCCTTTCGTATTGTGTTCTTCCCCATATTTTCTTTTAGTGGCAGGTTAGCGCGGATTTGGGGCGCTATGGAGATTAATTTTTTGCTAGGATTATTTTGTGAAGAATATTCGAGAATACAAACTGAGAAGACTTGTATTTATTTATTTTGATGTATAGAGCATTGGAGATTTATTTTATTTTCGAGTTATATAGTTGTTATATGTAATTCGAGAGACTTGGTATTTATTTGAAGAGATTTGAGATTTGTAGTTCTCTTTTATTGTTGTGGAATTTTTAGATGCTCTATACCTTGTTATTTGTGGATTTGATAAGTTTTATCGACAGTAGCCCGTCGTTCGCTCTTCCCGGGCGGGCGGGGTGTTACAGAATGGCATCAGAGCTTAGGTATACGACAACCCTGGTGTCTTGGATATTGGGTCTAGCATGCGGGTTAGACATGTCTTCTTTGGAGATAGAAAATTTTTGATGATTTATTAAGCGTAGTGGTGAGGATGTTTAGAATTAATTTGAGGACTTTAGTGTGTGATTTTTGGGAAATAGAATCGAGTAGAATTTTATTTCGAGTGTTAGGCTTGGTCGAATTTCGAGGACGAAATTCCTTTTCAGGGGGGGAAGTATGTAATACCCAGTTATTTTAAGGGTTATTTCTGAATATTATACAAAATTTCAGTAATATTATTATTTTATTAATCCGGGATAATATAATTTATTTTTGTCTGAAATCAAATCAAACATTTAAATTTAAATTATTTTTGGACATTTTTTAATGGTCTAAATATATAAAGTTGATAATTTTGAATTAATGGGCAATATAATAATATACATTAGCTTAGGCTCCAATCTAGGGTTTGAGAGATGGGTTATATTAGGAATATTATGGGTGATAATAAGGAAAGGGAGATGAAAAAGAGAGGCCCAAAACGAAATCAAAATAGGCAAAAACGAGTGGAATGAGAAGAGCCAATTTGGAATGTTTAGATCTTCTTTTTGAGTGCATTCGGATGAGATTTAAGAAAAACTCAAAACATATACCGAACCCAAATTTTCTTCCAGAATCCAAATCTAAAGTCGGATTGGCGATTCGAATCATTTTTTGGATCAACTTTATCTTGTTTTTTAAAATAGGACTATTCGGGGTTATCTCGTGTTGGGGCTAGAACATGATTTGATTATTTTTGCGAGAGGAACGTGATAGTTCGATCATATTTTGAGGCTGAATTTTTATGGAGATTCATGCAATGATTTTAAGGTATGGGGTTTTACACAATATGCTCTTTAAATCTCTCGATAGTTTATTCCGTTGATTTCATGTTTAATTGAACTCATGTTTGAATTGATAAATTCTTGGAAATCTGGAAAAATAATTGTTGGAATTATTTTGATTCATGTGGTATTATTCATGTTGTTGTTGAGAAAGTTGTCATGAGATTTTAATATGGCACGGGCGTTGGGCACCCGCCAAAATTCCTGCTTCCAAGGGCTATGACTTGATAAAGCATATGCGGATGGGGTGAGGCCTGGTGACCCGGTTAATGTGTTGTTAAGAAATTTATTGATAAAATGCTATTGAGATTTTCATTTGATTTGAATATTCGTATTCGTATTGTTGCACTTTATTCATCGCTAACATATTATTGTTGAGCATCTTCCTGTCGTATTGTGTACTTCCCCATATTTTCTTTTAGTTGTAGGTTAGCGCGGATTTGGGGCGCTATGGAGATTAATTTTTTGCCAAGATTATTTTGTGAAGAATATTCGAGAATACAAGTTGAGAAGACTTGTATTTATTTATTTTGATGTATAGAGCATTGGAGATTTATTTTATTTTCGAGTTATATAGTTGTTATATGTAATTCGAGAGACTTGGTATTTATTTGAAGAGATTTGAGACTTGTAGTTCCCTTTTATTGTTGTTGAATTTTTAGATGCTCTATACCTTGTTATTTGTGGATTTGATAAGTTTTATCGACAGTAGCACGTCGTTCGCTCTTCCCGGGCGGGTGGGGTGTTACAGAATGGCATCAGAGCTTAGGTATACGACAACCCTGGAGTCTTGGATATTGGGTCTAGCATGCGGGTTAGACATGTCTTCTTTTGAGATAGAAATTTTTTGATGATTTATTAAGCGTAGTGGTGAGGATGTTTAGAATTAATTTGAGGACTTTAGTGTGTGATTTTTGGGAAATAGAATTGAGTAGAATTTTATTTCGAGTGTTAGGCTTCGTCGAATTTTGAGGACGAAATTCCTTTTCAGGGGGGGAAGTATGTAATACCCAGTTATTTTAAGGGCTATTTATGAATATTATACAAAATTTCAGTAATATTATTATTTTATTAATCCGGGATAATATAATTTATTTTTGTCTGAAATCAAATCAAACATTTAATTTTAAATTATTTTTGGACATTTTGTAATGGTCTAAATATATAAAGTTGATAATTTTGAATTAATGGGCAATATAATAATATACATTAACTTAGGCTCCAAGCTAGGGTTTGAGAGATGGGTTATATAAGGAATATTATGGGTGATAATAAGGAAAGGGAGATGAAAAAGAGAGGCCCAAAACGAAATCAAAATAGGCAAAAACGAGTGGAATGAGAAGAGCCAATTTGGAATGTTTAGATCTTCTTTTTGAGTGCATTCGGATGAGATTTAAGAAAAACTCAAAACATATACCGAACCCAATTTTTCTTCCAGAATCCAAATCTGAAGTCGGATTGGCGATTCGAATAATATTTGGATCAGCTTTATCTGGGTTTTTAAAATAGGACTATTCGGGGTTATCTCGTGTTGGGGCTAGAACATCATTTGATTATTTTTGCGAGAGGAACGTGATAGTTCGATCATATTTTGAGGCTGAATTTTTATGGAGATTCATGCAATGATTTTAAGGTATGGGGTTTTACACAATATGCTCTTTAAATCTCTCGACAGTTTATTCCGTTGATTTCATGTTTAATTGAACTCATGTTTGAATTGATAAATTCTTGGAAATCTGGAAAAATAATTGGTGGAAATTTATTTTGATTCATGTGGTATTATTCATGTTGTTGTTGAGCACGCTGTCATGAGATTTTAATATAGCACGGACGTTGGGCACCCGCCAAAATTCCTGTTTCCAAGGGCTATGACTTGATAAAGCATATGCGGATGGGGTGAGGCCTGGTGACCCGGTTAATGTGTTGTTAAGAAATTTATTGATAAAATGCTATTGAGATTTGCATTTGATTTGAATATTCGTATTCGTATTGTTGCACTTTATTCATCGCTAACATATTATTGTTGAGCATCTTCCTGTCGTATTGTGTACTTCCCCATATTTTCTTTTAGTTGTAGGTTAGCGCGGATTTGGGGCGCTATGGAGATTAATTTTTTGCCAAGATTATTTTGTGAAGAATATTCGAGAATACAAGTTGAGAAGACTTGTATTTATTTATTTTGATGTATAGAGCATTGGAGATTTATTTTATTTTCGAGTTATATAGTTGTTATATGTAATTCGAGAGACTTGGTATTTATTTGAAGAGATTTGAGATTTGTAGTTCCCTTTTATTGTTGTTGAATTTTTAGATGCTCTATACCTTGTTATTTGTGGATTTGATAAGTTTTATCGACAGTAGCACGTCGTTCGCTCTTCCCGGGCGGGTGGGGTGTTACAGAATGGTATCAGAGCTTAGGTATACGACAACCCTAGAGTGTTACATCGCGTTCCTAATTGCGTACGGAAAGTACTTATTGTTAAACTTTATCTGAACATATGCATAACCCAACTGATCTCTCTTCTTTGATGTGGTGGCACTCTCCCACCATTATAACACATCCCTTGTCAGTTTAAATATTGCTAACATCTTATTCTACACATCTGTGCAGTCCACTATCCTCAAATGCCTCTCCATATCCTTCCTCCATTGGTGAGAAACCATTAGGTCAGATCCCCCTTCAAAGGTGGGAGGATTGCCTTTAAGGAAGCTGGTCCTCACCCTATCCCAGGTCGAAGCATGTGTAGCATGCTTCTGCCCCTGTAAAGTCAACCCTCTCTGTCTCCCCATCTCCATACCGTCCGATGTGGCATCACAAATGATAGTCGCTAACTCCTCGGCCTCCTAAATAATCTGCCGCCGCCTCTCTTAAGTCGCAGGGCCAGAAACGGACTTTTCTCTCCTACTCCTAGATCTCATTGTGTTCGCCATCTGAAAAGATAGGAACAAATCAACATCATCCATGTGTTAAGTATTCAATACCTTCTTGGTAAAAGACAATTTTTCGTGAATAAATTTTCACCAACATTTGATTTATTCCTTATCTCAAACTTACTTATTTGATACTCTATCGGGTAATAATCCAACATACAAGTTTACTTCTTGAATCAAAACTTACAAGTTTATTAGAGCGTATAATAATATAGAATATATATCCTGGATGTTTCCTTCGGAACATGATCTCACATGTATTCACATATGACTTCCCAACTTATAGTACTTATTGACCTAATAAATTGAATTGCACTCATCCACAAAATCAAGGCAATGGTCACCTGAATATTTCAATCATCATCCCTCAGGATTATGAATCTATTCACCATTTGCAAACCATGAGATTATGAAAGTATAATATAGTTAGAACATCAACTTGAAACTCACCCTTGGTCATGTTCAATATATTCCTGATGTACATGTACCATATTCCTTAAACTATGAACTAAATTCTCAAACCATCACAAAGATTTCTAAGGTCACAATAAACTAATCAGATTATACACATTATATTTATGAGTATTGTAAGTGAAAAAATATCACCCGTAGGGGGGTGCCAATTCATCACGATACAACCATAAAAAAAATAAGAGAGAGACAAAGGTACACGTGGTTGATAATGAATGGCCTACGTCCACGGGGGTGTTCTTGTGTTTCATTATAAACTTGAGAGAAGTTACACTGTACACCTGGTTGATAATGAATGGCCTACGTCCACGGGGGTGTTCTTGTGTTTCATTATAAACTTGAGAGAAGTTACACGAGAGTGTTTCTCTAGCCTCTGAACCCCCCTTTCACAATGGGGGAGTCCCCTTTATATATAGTTAGGGGTTACAATTGGACAATTCCTATCCTCGTAGAGTTTAATTTATAATCAAATAATCCTCCTTAGTCTTCTACTTTATCAAGGACTCTTGGTCGTCCTTATATTGTTGTAGTGCATGATGGTCACCATCTTGACCAGTGTTCTCACCACGTGTCATGCTATTTATGTAGGTATATCCCCCCTCCACAATAGCCCCACGAGTCGCAGTTATGTTAATTTGGAGATAATATGTGAGATGGTCTGCAATCACTTCAAACGTGTGTAGTTGTTATGAACTGGACTGGTGTTCTTTGAATTGTCGTTAAACTTTTAAGCCCTCTTGGTTGATCTTCATGACTTTTTAAGGTTTTAGATGAAGGCTTTGCTTGAGTTGAGAGATGTTCAATCAATATGGGAATTGGACTCGAGTGTGTCGATCGCGTCGAGCTACCTACGTACCCTTATGGGATCAGGTCAATTGTATTTCATTGTCTTGTTTAATTATGTGGTCCAATTGGTGAGTCCGGCCATAGGCCTGTTGAGCATTCGTGAGCCGAGGCTTTCACGGGCGTGCACCAAGTTTAGGATATCTTCCTCTACTTTGATTTTGAATGGGCCTATTGGTGAGGCCGACCAAAGGCCTATGAAGAAATCGTGGCTGAGGATCGCTCGGGAATGCACCTATTTACAGTATCACCCTGTATTTTGTTTTTAATAGTCCTATTGGAGAGGCTGACCAAAAGCCTATGCACCTTGGCTTACTCGAGCATGTACCTAGTTAGGGTAAAACCCAGCATTAGGTTTTTTATATGGTCCAATTGGAGAGGCTGGCCAGAAGCCTATGCGATGAGGAATACTCGAGAGTGTACATAGTTATGGTATCACCCTGTATTAGGATTTTTATATGGTCTAATTGGAGAGGCCGACCACATGCCAATTGTAACAACCCGTCCTCTTGGAGATAATTAAATTCCATAATTGGGTATAAATTGGAGATTTGAGGAATTTCTCGGGATAGTGATTTTTAGGATTTTCAAGGATTAGATGATTTTCGATGGATGGTATATTTACTTTTGGTGTTAAGTAAATGAATTGGAGTATTTTAATAATATGCGTTGTTGGGTAAAGCGACAGAAGATAATATTTTAATGGGAATATCGTATTTATTTATTATGGGTCAAAATAGTGATTTGCAATCAAGTACCTCAGATGGAAATTTTGACTGCCCCATGAGTCTTGGAATGGCCGAGATAGTCAAAAAAGAGTGTCCTATTGTCGAAATTGAGTTTCGGAGAATTTTAGAGTTAAAAGGGCTCGTAATTGAGTAAACGAGTCGTTTTTGGGGTTTAAGGGTTAAAACCCTTTTTCTTCCTATAAAAAGTGGGAGAGTGGGAGAAAAGAGAAGGAAAAGGGAGAAGAGAGAGAGGAAGGAAGAAAGTGGAGAGAAAAAGGAAGATCCTGGCGAAACTCCGTGGGATTCGACTCGAGGTCGTCGGATTTCATCCTCCAGGCAAGTGTTTACTTGCTTTATTTCATTTTGTGCAATTATCTCATATCAAAGTTGGTAAAAATATGATTTTTCGGTTAGAAACCTTAAAATAAATTTGGGAAAATTGGATATGAGTTTACATATTGATGTAATGTAAACTCTTAATGATTTCTAGTGTTAAAACCATGTTAATGGAGTGTAAGATTGAATTCAAATGGGAGAAATACCAAAACTAGGTTTTTATGGTTTTAGGGTTTAAACCTAAGGTAAATGGTTTAATACCCCAAGTTAATTGACGTGTTAGTTGTAAAACATAGATTATATGTTTATTGAGTTGTTGGATGATATTAGAAACAACAAAATTGGAGAAAAAATGGAGTTTGGAATTTTGGAGAAGATGCAGCGTGTTTGCCGAATCGATTCGGCCTAGAGGCGAATCAATTTGGCTCTCGGTCAAAAAATGAAAATTGTATATCTTTTAGATGCGTTCACGTGGGCGCTAACTGCGTATTTTTCTAATTTTTTTTGGATTTATAGTGATTTTTCTACGGAAAATTGTCCGAGATCGAACTCGTTAGTTAGAAATCAAACCTGATATTGGGAGAATTAAGGCTAGAATTGTTTGGAGATAAATATTAGGGGTTCCTAAATATAGAGTGGGGACCTCTATATCACTATTTGATGGAAATGTAGTGCAATACCCCGTAATTTTTATGACTTTTAAAATGGGTTATATTTTAAATTAATGGATTAATTGGATTTTATTATTAATAAATTCATTTGGGTTTTATCCGAATTGTGGATATTAAAATGAATGATTCTGAATATTACTTAAAGATATTAAGGTAATATATGAATGTGATGTTATTGATATTGCTGTGAATTGTTAATTCAGTAATTTGAATTTTTAGTCGGACGCGGTATGGGACGTGTCGGGACTAATTTGTTAAATTAAAAAGGAAACATATTTTTACGTCAGCCTTATAGTCGTTTCAACTGCGTTGTTGCATTCGGAAGGTTTGAAATAGTCAAAAAAGTCTATTTGGATGTTTGATTTGGGTCTCGGGTGATTTGGAAATGAAAAGACAACCCAAAAGGGCATTTTGGTCATTTTTATAAGGGGGATGAATAGTGATTTCAGATTTTGTCCTATTATAAGTATTTGGAGATTAAGTGTACGTGGGTTATTCATCTCCTCTACACAAAATAGAGAAGAGATCTTCCTAGAGAGAGTGAAAGGTTGCTTGGGAAGAGAAGAGTTTACTTGGGAAGGAGAAGAACAAAGACCAAAGGTCACCACCACCAACCACCACCGGAGGTTGACCGAAAAAGGGAGAACCACCTATGATATACTACACCAAAGGATCAGACCTTCATTATAGGCAAGTGTTTGATATTTGCAATTTAAGTTTGTATATTGTCCATGTTAGAATAGTTATATAAAGAGATGATTTTTCATGTTTGGAAGATGAAAAGATGGAGTTATAAATGGATTTCTGGAAACTGAAAAGATATAGGAATCAAACTCATGTTGTAGGTTGATAGTAATCCACGAAATAATCATGAATCTGTTGAATAAATTCTGAAAACCATTGATGTGTTCTTAAAGATATTATGTTGATAATTTTTTGAAAATAAGGATAGAAACATGCTTTTAATTCAATCTCTTGATGATTCTAGGATGTTTTGATCATTAGAAATCATTTATATATGTTGATATATCATATAGTAAGGATTATAAGTCGTTTGGGTTGTTAATACGAAGGTTTGAATGAACAAAAATGGTGAAACCCGTAGTAGAAGAAATGCAGAAAAACTGGGTTGTTACCTGGGCGGTCGATCGATCGACCCCCTGCCTTCGATCGATCGACCTCCCTAGGATTGTTAAAGTTATTTCTTTTTAATGTCGGTTCTTATCCCAAAACTTTGGTAGATCTTTGGTGATTGTTAATTGGATATTTTGGGACTTAGAGAAGATCAGTAAGCCCTAGTTAAGATTTGAATTAATGTGATTGGGATTTAATTGATTAAGAATGATGTTAATTAAATTAAAAGATATTTCGGTTGATCGATTCATTTGTTGAATTCTAATTTGTATGTTTGAGGATTAAGGATAGGTCCAGTAGGTGATATTTAATACCTGGGTAGCCTTAGGGTTACAATTTGAACATCAAGGACTGAGTTTAAGCTCATTATTGTGGAGTGAGTGTAGTACCAGCGCTTAGTGGGATGGCTCTTGGATAGAGATGGGAGTTTAGAACACATTTGGTTGAAAGAGGGGATGAGGTTATCCCGATCGCATATTTAAAGTTGAAAAACCTCCTCGATCGACAAAGTTAAGTAGTAGTGTATTGGAGGGGTTCCTTGTTCGGATTTCGCTTTGCGAGATGCTCCGCGAACGAATCTTAACGGCGTCGGGAGTGGAGAGATGTTATAGGATGCGAGGATGTTGGTTTTGTTGATAAGTCATATAGTGTGAATGAAACACTATATAATTTGAGCCTTGTGATGATGGCATTCAATCCTAGTTGATAGAAGATGTGTTTATAAGAGATTAGAAACAATCGGTTATAACCCTAATTAAAGGGAGAGTTTAATTCGTAGTAATTCGGGAGATATGGTGATATGGACCAATAGGATATTAGTGATTTCTTACTGAATAAATGTAGAGGAAAAACCTATTTGAACCTTGAGTAATGAGTGAGGCTCGCTGATAATTGAATTAAATAAGTAAAGTCATAATATTTTAATACGTAGGATTTAAGAGATATAATGCTACGTATGGGAATTATCTTATGGTAGTGTGATTACCTTGTTGATTTTATATCTATAAGTAGATGGTAATGCCTATTTGATTGATTGATGATTTAGGTGTATGACATCTCTAGCTTACTTGCTATCGAAGGGAGGTTTGTGCGTGAGTGCAGTCATATCCTGATGAATCCATGGGACCTCTAATTTGTTGCTCGAGAACATAGGTCTATGAAAGAGTTATCGGGGAGTTGATAAGTTCGCTGACTGTGGGAGCGTAGGTATGTGCGTGACCCATAGATACAAGAACTATGTTCGCCTCCAATTTATGTGTTGTTGTTTGTGGTTCGAGAAATCCTTACCGAACCTTTAGTCCCCTATTCGGCGACCAGCGATGATGGGATATGATAACAGAGTAATGCATTGCACCGCAGATGTGACTCGGGGTGCCGTATTATATATGAATATATATATATAATGAATTAAATGAATGAATGGATATAGTGTGGTTAGAACATCTACTGTGTGATAATTGTAGATAACGGTGAATTGAGAAAAGAATTGAAATAAGTTAATGAATATTTATTGAAGAGCTTAATTCATATTAATGAGAAATGATGAGAAAGGATTCATATAAATGAGAAATGTAAATGAATGATTATACGACGTATGGTATGGGACATACGGGGTTATAATATGGGAATGGAATCATGTTTTGGAAACTAGAAAAGAGGAACCATTAACTAGGAGGTTAATTGGAAACGTTAAGTGTGCACTCTAGTTGAGAGGTGAGAATAGCAAGTGAGAATTGGATACTAACATGTACATAATAAATTCTTTATTGCACTTGTTAAATACTTGTTGTTTTCAAAATCGTTTTTCACAATTGGGCTCTGACCCGTTTCCTTGCATATTTTCTTTTCTATTGTATCTTCTATATCAGGTGTCCAGCAGCAGGGACGCCAACCTTAGTTGATTTTGACGAGCTATGGAGCTAAGGAGTATTGCTTAGACGCTTATCTTCTTTTGATTCATAGTATTCTCTTAGTTAGGGAATGTCGCCCAAAAAGAATTTCAGTTATCACTTTCTATCGGAGTCATATACTATATTGTTCGTGTCATTTTAATACATTTGTTATTATTGGGATTACTTTAATGGATTAATATTATTTGGGAATGTTTATTCCAATTGCATTTAAATTCTTTTGTGTTATCTGTTCCGTTTTTAGTGTTGTAGAATAAAATGTGTTGTGTTATTCTTAAACTAAAAATGGATTTTGTTGAATTAAAATTTGGAAAGTTTTTAACACCAGCTTAATTGGGTATTGGGTGAGTTATAAATATTTTCGACAGTGATGCTTAGAATGAGCCTACTGTATATTCTGTTTTAATTTGGTATGGGGCTGGCCACCCGATATTTAATTAGGCGAGGTGTTACAGGTGGTATCAGAGCATCAGGTTCTAGTGTCCTTTAGGGTCTTTACGGCTTTATGTGTTTTCAGCTTAGCATTCTTTGATGTAGAGCCCTATGTTTAGGATCGTTGATTTCCTTGGTGATATTTTGTTCTCTTGCTATAACGTAGATATTAGTGAATATTATTTGCATTTGGACGTGTTCGTACAAGAAGTATTGAAGATGAGGGTCATTGGACGGATAAAGGAGATCGTATTTAGGAGGTTATGAAGTATGTTCGAGTATGATGACCGTAGTCGAGGTCAGCCCTATTATGGAAAATTGAGGAGAGTCATCAGTAGAAGTTCTTGAAAAGCGGGAATTGTGTGTGTTACCTACATAGGCAATATATTCAATGGCTTGGGCATATAGTGGAGTGTGGTGAACTAGAAATGAAAATTTGGGGTAAAATTTTTCTTTACTCATTGGAACAAAGTTATAATAGTGGGAGTCAACAACCACCACCCGCGAATGAGGGTATGTTTTCAATATAAGGAATTATGGGGCGTATATAGATTTTTGTAGCGATTAATATTGTGTGGGAAAAGGGTTAAGCCTATAGCACTGTTATTTACGTAGACTCACCGAGGGGTGTGGGACACCTATATTTTTTTATGTCATCACGAGGGTTTGATTTTTATCACGAAATTACTTACTTAGGGCATGTCCGAATATGATGTGACTAGCGGCGTGGATTGATTTGTGGTATATGAGAGCGTATATCCAACATCTTGTCTGTAATAAGAGAGTAGATGAGTAGACTTTTGTTGGAAATCGATAAAACCTGTAGAGAGGTTATAAACTATTGACTAAGGACCTGAGGAGTTTCGATGACCGACTACTTTAGGTAGTAGTGTATCGGGGGGTTCCTTGTTTGGATTTTGCTTGTGAGACACCCCACGCATGAAACTAATAACCGTTGGGAGTCGAAATAAGTTAGGTCTTTAGGATATGAGTTTATAATCTTTGCTATAAATATTATAATGGAAGTTGTACGATAGGGTTTATGGGCGCCCTGGATGGTTGGATTGTAGTATTTTTCTTAATTGTGAAACTATAAGTAGTTGTGACTTCAAGATGTATTTACTTAATGATTAAGGATCACTTTTTCCTAAACTTTGTCACGAGGATGGTATAGGAAAGATTGGTTAAAGTTTAAATTCGATTCATCTAAAACTATATCGTGAGGCTTGGCGTATAACATCAATGGGGATTTTTGATAATGTACTGTATGGGCGGTACAACATAGATTTCTTGTGATATGAGATTTATACTCAGAGTTGACCTTACTAGTATGATTTAACTTTCCGAATTTCGGGACGAAATTCTGTTATAAGGGGGGAAGTATGTAATACCCAGTAATTTTTATGACTTTTAAAATGGGTTATATTTTAAATTAATGGATTAATTGGATTTTATTTTTAATTAATTAATTTGGGTTTTATCCGAATTGTGGATATTAAAATGAATGATTCTGAATATTACTTAAAGATATTAAGGTAATATATGAATGTGATGTTATTGATATTGCTGTGAATTGTTAATTTAGTAATTTGAATTTTTAGTCGGACGCGGTATGGGACGTGTCAGGACTAATTTGTTAAATTAAAAAGGAAACATATTTTTATGTCAACCTTATAGTCGTTTCGACTACGTCGTTGCATTCGGAAGGTTTGAAATAGTCAGAAAAGTCTATTTGGATGTTGAATTTGGGTCTCGGGTGATTTGGAAATGAAAACACAACCCAAAAGGGAGTTTTGGTCATTTTTACAAGGGGGATGAATAGTGATTTCGGATTTTGTCCTATTATAAGTATTTGGAGATTAAGTGTATGTGGGTTATTCATATCCTCTACACAAAATATAGAAATCATCTTCCTAGAGAGAGTGAAAGGTTGCTTGGGAAGAGAAGAGTTTACTTGGGAAGGAGAAGAACAAAGACCAAAGGTCACCACCACCAACCACCACCAGAGGTTGACCGGAAAAGGCAGAACCACCTTTGATATACTACACCAAAGGATCAGACCTTCATTAGAGGCAAGTGTTTGATATTTTCAATTTAAGTTTGTATATTATCCATGTTAGAATAGTTATGTAAAGAGTTGATTTTTCATGTTTGGAAGATGAAAAGATGGAGTTATAAATGGATTTCTGGAAACTGAAAAGATATTAGAATCAAACTCATGTTGTAGGTTGATAGTAATCCATGAAATATTCATGAATCTGTTGACGAAATTCTGAAAACCATTGATGTGTTCTTAAAGATATTATGTTGATAATTTTCTGGAAATAAGGATAGAAACATGCTTTTAATTCAATCTCTTGATGATTCTAGGATGTTTTGATCATTAGAAATCATTTATATATGTTGATATATCATGTAGTAAGGATTATAAGTCGTTTGGGTTGTTAATAAGAAGGTTTGAATGAACAAAAATGGTGAAACCCGTAGTAGAAGAAATGCAGAGAAACCGGGCTGTTACCTGGGCGATCGATCGATCGACCCCCTGCCTTCGATCGATCGACCTCCCCAGGATTGTTAAAGTTATTTCTTTTTAATGTTGGTTCTTATCCCAAAACTTTGGTAGATCTTTGGTGATTGTTAATTTGATATTATGGGACTTAGAGAAGATCGGTAAGCCCTTGTTAAGATTTGAATTAATGTGATTGGGATTTAATTGATTAAGAATGATGTTAATTAAATTGAAAGATATTTCGGTTGATCGATTCATTTGTTGAATTCTAATTTGTATGTTTGAGGATTAAGGATAGGTCCAGTAGGGGATATTTAATACCTGGGTAGCCTTAGGGTTACAATTTGAACATCAAGGACTGAGTTTAAGCTCATTATTGTGGATTGAGTGTAGTACCAGCGCTTAGTGGGATGGCTCCTGGATAGAGATGGGAGTTTAGAACACATTTGGTTGAAAGACGGGATGAGGTTATACCGATCGTGTATTTAAAGTTGACAGACCTCCTCGATCGACAAAGTTAAGTAGTAGTGTATTTGAGGGGTTCCTTGTTTGGATTTCGCTTTGCGAGATGCTCCGCGCACGAACCTTAACGATGTCGGGAGTGGAGAGATATTATAGGATGCGAGGATGTTGGTTTTGTTGATAAGTCATATAGTGTGAAGGAAACACTATAGACTATGAGCCTTGTGATGATGGCATTCAATCCTAGTTGATAGAAGATGTGTTTATAAGAGATTAGAAACAATCGATTATAACCCTAATTAAAGGGAGAGTTTAATTCGTAGTAATTCGGGAGATATGGTGATATGGACCAGTAGGATATTAGTGATTTCTTACTGAATATAAATGTAGAGGAAAAACCTATGTGAACCTTGATTAATGAGTGAGGCTCGGGGATAATTGAATTAAATAAGTAAAGTCATAATATTTTAATACGTAGGATTTAAGAGATATAATGCTACGTATGGGAATTATCTTATGGTAGTGTGATTACCTTGTTGATATTATATCTATAGGTAGATGATAATGCCTATTTGATTGATTGATGATTTAGGTGTATGACATACCTAACTTACTTGCTATCGACAGGAGGTTTGCGCGTGAGGGAAGTCAAATCCTGATGACTCCATGGAATCTTTAATTTGTTGCTCGAGAACATAGGTCTATGAAAGACTTATCGGGGAGTTGATCAGTTCCCTGACTGTGGGAACGGAGGTATGTGCGTGACCCATGGGTACAAGAACTATGTTCGCCTCCAATTTATCTGTTGTTGTTTGTGATTCAATAAATCCTTACAGAACCTTTAGTCCCCTATTCGGCGACCAGCGATGATGGGATATGATAGCAGAGTAATGCATTGCACCGCAGCTGTGACTCGGGGTGCCATATTATATATGAATATATATATATAATGAATTAAATGAATGAATGGATATATTGTGGTTAGAACATCTACTGTGTGATAATTGTAGATAACGGTGAATTGAGAAAAGAATTGAAATAAGTTAATGAATATTTATTGAAGAGCCTAATTCATATTAATGGGAAATGATGAGAAATGATTCATATAAATGAGAAATGTAAATGAATGATTATACGACGTATGGTATGGGACATACGGGGTTATGATATGGGAATGGAATCATGTTTTGGAAACTAGAAAAGAGGAACCATTAACTAGGAAGTTAATAGGAAACGTTAAGTGTGCACTCTAGTTGAGAGGTGAGAATAGCAAGTGAGAGTTGGATACTAACATGTACATAATAAATGTTTTATTGCACTTGTTAAATAATTGCTGTTTTCAAAATCATTTTTCACAATCGGGGTCTGACCCGTTTCCTTGCATATTTTCTTTTCTATTGTATCTTCTATATTAGGTGTCCAGCAGTAGGGACGCCAACCTTAGTTGATTTTGACGAGCTATGGAGCTAAGGAGTATTGCTTAGACGCTTATCTTATTTGATTCACAGTATTCTCTTAGTTACGAAATGTCACCCAAAAAGGATTTCAGTTATCACTTTCTATCGGAGTCATATACTATAGTGTTCGTGTCATTTTAATACATTTGTTATTATTGGGATTACTGTAATGGATTAATATTATTTGGGAATGTTTATTCCAATTGCATTTAAATTCTTTTGTGTTATTTGTTCAGTTATTAATGTCGTAGAATAAAATGTGTTATGTTATTCTTAAACTAATAATGGATTTTGTTGAATTAAAATCTGGAAAGTTCTTAACACCAACTTAATTTGGTATTGGGTGAGTTGTAAATATTTTCGACAGCGATGCTAAGAATGAGCCTACTGTATAGTCTGTTTTAATTTGATATGGGGCTGGCCACCCGATATTTAATTAGGCAGGGTGTTACATGTAGTCCTTGGGTTTGTGGGAAGGAAATCCACAACCTATTTAATTCAAGGGTAGTCGGGGGAGAATAATCCCTGAGATATTTAGGTAGGGAATTTAGGCCTATATAATTATGCGCGTAGGAAAAAATAATTATATCAATATTGGTTGAGCGAATCCTACAAGATTATTAGGATGGAATTGGGAATATATGTATTCACTTAGAGTGAATCAGTATATTTGGAGATATCCACTAAATCCTTAGATGAGAATAAGGTATTTCTTATTCATAAAGTGAGGAAATACTTTGGGTATAGTATCATGCGTATATGAATGCATGATTATGATTCCATGAGGGAATCTTTGGGATTATTGGTCATCACTAGATGAGATTGGCAATTATGGCGATATATATATATATATATATATATATATATATATATATATTTGAGGAGGAATATGTGGTATGTATATACTATGTGATTAAAGTATATATAAAATATGATACATATTGTAGGTGCAAAAAATCTCACCCATCGGGGGGTGCCAATTCAGCACGATACAAGTATAAAAATAAATACGAGAGGGACAAAGATTTACGTGGTTCGACCATGAATGGCCTACTTCCACGGGGCTGCTGGTGTGTTTCATTAGAATGATTAGAGAGTTTTACATGAGGGTGTTTCTCTAACTTCTGAGCCCCCTTTCACAAGGGGGTGTCCCCTTTATATAGAGTTAGGGGTTACATTAGGGTTACAAATATGGATGAGTAACAAATATGGATGAGACCTATCTTCGTGGAGTTTCATTCCCCTCAGATACTGCTCATCGTCTTCTCGTTTATTAAGGACCTTAGTCGTCCCTATATTGCTGGCACATCGCCATCTTCACCGGGGTGCTCCCCACATGTCACGCTATTCCGTAGGCATATATTTTTCCCCCACAATAGCCCCACAGGTCGCAGTTCAGCTGAGTTGATTCTGAGATGAGCTGGGAGCTGGTCCACAATCTCTTTAAACATATGCAGTTGGTGGTGTGAACTGGACTGGCATTCTTTGATCCGTCGTTCAACTTTTAAGCCTTCTTTGGTTGATCTTCTCGCCTTCATAGGTTTTTAGATGAATGCTTGGATTGAGTTGAGAGGCATTCAATCGATATGGGAATCGAACTCGACAGTGTCGAGCTGCCTACGTACCCTCTTGGGATCAGGTCGAACGTAGTTCATTGTCTATTTTATTGTAAGGCCCAATTTGTGAGGCTGACCGCAGGCCTGTTCAGAATATGTTTGTTGAGGCTTTATCGAGCATGCATCAAGTTTAGGGCTTCTCCCTGTATTTTGGTCTCGTATGGTCCATTTTTTGAGGCCAACCACATGCCTATGCGTCGAGCCTTGCTCGAGCATGTACCTAGTAGGGGTAAGACCCTGCCTTAGGTTTTTCATATGGTCCAATTAGAGAGGCCAACCAGAAGCCTATGCGTCGAGCCTTGCTCGAGCATGTACCTAGTAGGGGTAAGACCCTGCCTTAGGTTTTTCATATGGTCCAATTGGAGAGGTCGACCAGAAGCCTACGCGTCGAGCCTTGCTCGAGAATGTACCTAGTAGGGGTAAGACCCTGCCTTAGGTTTTTCATATGGTCCAATTGGAGAGGCTTACCAGAAGCCTACGCGTCGAGCCTTGCTCGAGCGTATACCTAGTAGGGGTAAGACCCTGCCTTAGGTTTTTCATATGGTCCAATTAGAGAGGTCGACCAGAAGCCTATGCGTCGAGCCTTGCTCGAGCATGTACCTAGTAGGGGTAAGACCCTGCCTTAGGTTTTTCATATGGTCCAATTGGAGAGGCCGACCAGAATCCTATGCGTTTAGCCTTGCTCGAGCATGTACCTAGTAGGGGTAAGACCCTGCCTTAGGTTCTTCCTACAATTTAATGTAATACCAATTGCGTTTGCATTTTTCCATTTTCTAATGCCTCGCATGTGAATATCCGCCTATTTTACCTTTTAGGTTGTGTCGTCACACTTCCTTAGGCCTAAAAGGCGATGGCAAAAATGCACCTGGTTTGAGGGTCATCCACCCGTTCAGGACTTTGACCGACCAACATAGTTGGCGACCAACCTGAGTTGGCTTTTTGCCTAGGGATCCCCCGCAGGGCTTTTATTGTTGCTTGGGCAACTCGTGAGGCCATTTGTGTTTGGAGATAACAAAGGCTTGTAGACGTACTTAATTTAGTGAGAACAAGCAAGAAGGCCGTTGTAACTAAATCTAGCTTGATCATGATCGTCATTTGAAAGACTAATTCCAGTGTTAACCATGTTGGCATCTGTCCTGAGTTGAGCTTTTCTCTTTTTCTTTAAATGTTATAGTGAATCTATTCACGTGTCATCGCTGCTATAGAGCTCCCAATCGGGCTTGTGAAGGGAAGGCTGCCTGACCGTCCATCGGGTCGTCTGATTTGTATAATCGGGATGATAAGTGTGCCCGATCGCTCCTCGAGGCTTCGTTGCTTTGAAGAGTATCGCGTTGATCGTTCGTCGAGCTGGATATATTTAAGGATTATCTTGCTCGTATAGCTTCACGTATTGTATCGTTCCTTGGGGCACACTTGTTCGCTGACCATGCATGGTGGTTCCATGAGGCTGTGAAAGACTCCATATAGCTCGTGCACCTAAAGAGATTGATAGGAGTTCAAAGCATCCTTGTGCAGAAATGCGTTGATCTGATATGGTGTTCAAGAAACATTATTCCTCTGGAGTGGATATCTTAGTGTTGATGACGCATTAATTCGTTGCTTGGTGATCGTCGATCACCGTGGGTTGTCTGACGATGTCGTTTGATACATTCAGGATGGTCTAGTGTTGTTATCAACATGTCTTGCTCGTTGACTGTGATTTTGCTGGACGTGTGACTTATTACAAGTTGGATTCGTCCTTGTTGATAAATATAGTTGATCGTCGCTCTTCATGCTTCTTTATGTGTTATTGGATCTTTGTGGTACAGATCGCCCAACTTTTCATTCGACGAGGTTGAATTATATAAGAACTGTATTGCCCAACTATTTCTTGCAGCTTGAGACGTGATCACACAATGTCAACTATCCGTCGAAGTTGAGGGTCCGTTGAGGCAAAATTTCAAAGGACTTAGTATATGTTGCGAACGATCCATGCCTGAGCATCTGTCGGAGTATTGATGGGATAAATGATGCCTGAATGCCTGTCGAGGCAAAAACTATAGAGGATCTGGTAGATATTACGGGTGATCCATGCTCGAGCATCCATCGTGGCAAAGAGGACCGAGCAAGTATTACGAATGATCCTGTATTGTTAGTGAAAACTAACCTTCTAATAAATGCAATGTTGATTATTAATCGACTGTGCCAACCATCTGTTGGGACTGAATATAAGAATTATCCTTACCAACCATTTATTGGGGATAAAATGCGACATGTGTGGCAAATATCCTCGGTACTAAATATATAGAAATATTTTGTCGAGCATTTGCTGAGATGAACCTTGAATATGCCTGATCGTCTTTCAGGTCAAGAATCATAGAGCCAGACCATCAATTTCGAAATTCAAGAAATATCAACATCCGAGCATCTGTCTGTTATAAATAATATTGCCCAAGCATGTGTTGGGTCCAAAGTGGTGAAAAATGCTCAACCATCCGTCGGAGCATTAACAAAATAAGTGGTGCCAGATTGGTCTGCCGGGGCTAAGTTGTACAGGTCCGAGTAGATATAGAGAGCGATCCGTGCTCGAGCATCTATTGGTGTATTAATAAGATTTCCAAGGGCTTAAGATTATGGCCGAGCATTCGTCGGAACTGAATCTTGTACCTGTGGAAGTTAATAAGTTGCTCGACCATTTGTCGAGGCTAATTCAAATAGAATTTATCATGCAATATGATGTGCATCTGTTCGAGCATGTGCCGAGGAAAATATTCATAGTACTAAATGAATTACATGAATGATCCCATAATTTTTGTGATAAAATCTCACGAGGATGGCCGTGCCTGAGCATCCATCAGGGCTACGCTAAGTATGAGTAAAGATATTACACCGACTATTCATTGGTATAACCAATAATAGCTAGACCACAATATTGAAAATTAAATGACCGGATAATTGACATGAGTGCTCTTCTAGGTGCACCCCAATATTTATGTGGACAAAATAATTGTAATAAAGTCGAATGAAAGATGCAAAATTTATCAAATATATCCAGATGTATGGCACAGGAGTTAGTTTGGAATTTGTGCAAATAGATTTAAGCAAATACTTAAAATACAAGTTCGGTTTAAAAAAATTGTTTTCACAGAAATTTTTTGTAGTGGCAATTAATTGTTTGTTTTTCTCATGTGAAGTATAGAGTATAGATAGCCCCCTGCTAACAAATTTATGATGATAAAAATCGTGAGCATAATTTATGAGCAAATGAAGTATTATGAGATGGAAACGAACAATGTACAAATAAATGTGTGTATCCATCAAGTGGGGTTGTGCTAAATACAAGAATTATCCTGACTAGCTATCCACTGGGGATAAAGTGCGACATGCGAGGCAAATATCTTTGGGACTAAATATATAGAAATATTTTTCTGATTATCTGCCAAGATGAATCTCAAATGTGCCTGACCGTCCTTCAGGTTACCGAATCATAGAATCCGAGCTTCAGTCGGAGTAATAATAATTTTTCCCAAGCGTTTCTTTGGGTATAAGGTACTATAGTGTGCTCGACTATCTGTCAGAGCATTAATAAAATGAATGGTGCCTGGATAGTCCGCCGGGGAAAAGTTGTAGAATACCAAGTAGATATAGCGAGCAATTCGTGCTCGAGCATCCGTCGAAACATCGATGAGATTTCCAAGGACTTAAGATTATTGCCGAGCATTCGTCGGGACTGAATCTTGTACCTGTGGAAGTTAGTAAATTCCCCGACCATATGTTGAGGCTAAATCAAAATATAAGTTATTATGAAAATGATATGTTCAACAAAGTATATAGGATATGCATCCGCTCGGCCATTTGTCGAGGAAAAAATTCATAGTCGCGTATGAATGTAATAAAGATCCAATGATTTTCATCATAAAAATCTCACTGAGATAACTGTGCCCGAGCATCCGTCGGGGCTGAGCTAAATAACCAATAATCTCGCTCTGGTGAGATTAAATTGTTGTAGATGGACGACAATATTGAAAATTAAAATGTTCGAATAAATGAGATGAGTGCTATATAACTGCGCCCCACTTATTTATGTGAGCAAAATAATTTGTAATAACGTCGCATAAAAAGTGCCAACTAAAATCGTTGTAATAAAATTGCCTGGTCCCTTAAAATAATTTAGAGAGAACCGAACAATGCAAAAATTAGTCAAAAAAATATCTTAAATGTAAGACACCGGGCTTATCACAAATTAATCCTTGTCTTACACTTGGAATATATTTGACTACTTTTTGCAAATTATTGGAAGTCCATTAGTGAATACAAGTCTGGTTTCAAAGATTCATTCACACAAATTGTAAAGCATGAAAGTATAGGGAGGTGTACCGAAATCCTCTGAACTGTAAGTTATGTTTTAGCGAAGTTAAATGGTTCTGGGGACCTAAGCCCCAGAGGTACTGTATTCGCGTTTTGACCACACACGTTGAGGGTGCTGAGCCGAGACGGCGCTCGTCGCTGCTTTCTTCTGCTCGCCGACCAGCTGGGCGGAGCCGATAATTAGAAATTGTGATGCGAAACTCTTGGGTTTCTTTACTAGTAATCATGGTCGAAAAAAGAACCAAAGAAGAATCTCTGTTAGTTCCCCGGTAGGTTGCCGACCATAGGGGTTGCTTGATCATGTAGGCTGCTGGTCGAAGGTGAGCTCGACCATATGGAGGTGAGATCGCTTGATGCTCGGTCACAGGAGGTGAGCTCGACCATAGGGGGTGAGCTCGCTTGATGCTCGAGCACAGGAGGTGAGCTCGACCGTAGGAGGTGAGCTCGCTGATGTGATCATCGTCGGAGAGTAGCCGGAGGTGAGATGGGAGAGAAAATTACAATAGGTTTTTTCTTCTTTTTTTTTGTCGCCGACCAGCAAAATTGGTTGGAATTTTAAGAAATACCCTCCTGGCTCCTCGTTGTAGCATATTTGTCGTCACCGACCAAGAAGGGTGGTAGGGAAGGTCGCTGTCGCGTGGACGCCTCTGTATGGTGGTCGCCGACCATGGAGAGATTCCTACGACCCTATCATGGGGTCCTCGATCAATTTCCAAAATACATCACATGAGTTTTTGTTGCCAGAGTTGGCGATTTCCATAATACATTTGGTGATCGGAAGAGATAATCAGAAAATTTACTGTCTCCCACGATTTCATTCAGATCAAAGAAATTGTATGGATAGAGACCGAAATTGATGACTCATCATGTGCCCATATTTTTGTGTATCTTTGTCAAACATATCTTCTTGGAAGAGAATCATCAGATATGTTCAACATCTCTGAGAGAGAGAGGGCCTCTTTTAATGCTTATCTCGTGCCACAAAATATGGGACGTGGGAATCATAACATATGATGTAACCCATAAAATAACGTGTATACGCATAAGAACATCAAAAGAATCCATATATTTGCAGAGTTTTCATAGACATCTCCGGTAGTGAATTTTATCTGAATCAAACAATGAAAATTGTTTGGAATCAAAGCTGTTTATACAGATTTGCAGATGCTTAAAAATTAAATACACAAAATGCAAGAATACAAATGTGCAGAGAACTGTGCATCAATAGAACGATGTTTATATAAAATATAAAATTATTCATATGGAGAGAAAATAAAAGTAAACTTAGCTCTTGATTATCGTGTGTGTACACCATGAGGTCGCAACGTAAATCTCCATCTCGTAAACAGGAAGGAAAGACTTTTCATGTCAATTCCCACAGACGGCGCCAAAAGTAGGTGCAAAAAATCTCACCCGTCGGGGGGTACGAATTCAGCACGATACAAGTATAAAAATAAATACGAGAGAGACAAAGATTTACGTGGTTCGACCATGAATGGCCTACGTCCACGGGGCTGCCGGTGTGTTTCATTAAAATGATTAGAGAGTTTTACATGAGGGTGTTTCTCTAACTTCTGAGCCCCCTTTTACAAGGGGGTGTCCCCTTTATATAGAGTTAGGGGTTACATTAGGGTTACAAATATGGATGAGTAACAAATATGGATGAGCCCTATCTTCGTGGAGTTTCATTCCGCTCATATACTGCTCCTCACCTTCTCGTTTATTAAGGACCTTACTCGTCCCTAGATTTCTGGCACGTCGCCATCTTCACTGGGGTGCTCCCCACACATTACGCTATTCCGTAGGCATATATTTTGCCTCCACACATATGTGTATTATATAGTATTAATCCTTGTGCATGAGAACAAGGAATACATATGTCCATAAGAATAAATGATTTTCAAAATATAAAAATGAATGATTTCAAAATGGAAAAGAAATGATTTTCATAAATAATAATTTATGGATACACACCTCTCTAAATCGCTATCATAAGGGAAGTTGCGCGCATGAGGTGAAGCCCCCAGGCTAATGAATGCAGGGTGGATATATTTCTAGGCCATATGGGCGTTTATTATATGTTTTACTGCGCTGGTGAGGTAATTCTGGGTGTGGTTATGACTTTCCCGCAGGCATATGGCCTCTTCCCGACGTTTCGGTAGGTTCCCAAGTTGTATTGTTTGATAGGCCCTGGAAGATGATAGCCATTTAGGGGCGCGTCAAGTGGGGAAACCCGGAGGGACGGTAGTAGATATGTTAAAGCAATTCATGATAATGAATTGGCTTTAAATACATTTTCCAGATGGAAGAAGGGAAATGGGATAAACGATTTGGCTTCGGATACATTTCCTGGATGGAAGAAGGGAAATGGAAGCATGTGATATGGAAAGAGCATTTTTATGATACATTTCCTAGATGGAACAAGGGAAATGGGATGTTATAAAACGAAAAAGCATTTTTATGATAACAAAACTGGTTTTTAAAAAGTTATATGACATGTTAAAGAAATTCATGATAATGAATTGGCTTTTAAATATATTTCCTGGATAGAGGAAGGGAAATAAAAAGTTTTGAGATGAAAATTAAAATGAATCCTCAGTCCGGTAGATAGATCCGGATGTGTATTATAAAGATGAAATTGAATTGGTAAACCTCAGTCCGGGAGATATTATCCGGATGTATATTGTAAAGATGTATATAAAAATGAATATGATATGTATATTAATACATTAGTTTTGTACTACGGGCTTAACGGATCTCTACCATTAACCCTCCCAAGTAGTAGTGTATCGGGGGGTTCCTTGTTTGGATTTCGCTTTGTGAGACACCTCATGCACGAACTTAGAGCAGTGTTGAGAATGGAGAGAAGTTTAGCCCTTAGTACTCGGGTTGTAGAGGTTTTTAGTAGACTAGAATGTTCTAGATAGATGCGCTAGGTGTGCACTATTAGAAGAGAGGTGAGGGGTATCTCATGGGAGAGCGATACCAATTTAAATATGAGAAAACGTTTTTCTAAAAATAAAGCATTTATGCACTTGCAAAATATTTTCAAACTCGAGCTCTGACCCGTTTATCTACTTTTCCTCTCTTTCTATATATATATATATATATATATATATATATATATATATATAGTTGTCCAGACACAGGGATGCCTGGATGGAACTTCCTTCGAGTCAGACGTCTGTTGCAGCAGCTGTGGATGCGTGCTGGTTCTCGATAGACACTTCTATCCTTGTACTCAAGATAGAAGGTACTGTATAAACATTCGGGCTAACAACCCAACTGCATTTATTTGTTCTTTTACCGCCTCTTAGTGCGGCATTCGATATGGTTGTATCATATTTGAACCGAGTGTTCGGTTATTTTATTTCATTTCAGTTTCATTCATATAAACAGTGTGGATGTTTTAATTTAGTAGTTGTTTAAAAAGAGTAGTTAAGTAAAATTTTGACGCCAGCCTAATATGTTATTAGTAATTAAATTGGTTTTCGACAGTGATGCTAAGAATGATCCATATGAGACTCCTGTTTTAATTTGATATAGGAGTGATCGCTCGGTATTTTATTAGGCGGGGTGTCACAGATGGTATCAGAGGATCAGGTTCTAGTGTCCCTAGGAATCTGTGCAGACGTACTACGCTTTCAGCGTTGCTCTCGATTTGATATAGAGCCTCAGGATTAGGATTGTTGATTTCTCTTGTGAGATTTTGTTCTCCTGCCATAGTATAAGATTATAGTAATCTTTAATGTGCTCGTTCGAGATTCGTGTGCTGATCGAGGATGGCGGCAGGAGGATTCGAAAGGGATCTTACAGATAGTTTTAACCGTGAGTCCCCATGATTTAGCAGGATTGAAAAGAATGTTATTTTGGATTATTCACATAAGGATCGGTCAGAGGCCGATAGGGAATAAAAAGTGATATGGAGTATGTGTGTATCCGTGGGCCCCATTGGTGGACATCCACATGGGGAATTTATTGAAATAGGGTTGAAGCTTGTAGTGGAGTTTCCTTTTAATGGAGAAGTTACGAGGACTAGAAAGATGATTGTAAGGACCAAGGTTAAGTTATTGTTATGAGTTTCACCTCAGAAGGAAGAGGTATGATTGGCGTGGCTAGATAAAGTCGCGGTATTCGCTAGCCCTAGACTCGTGTGTGTAATTTGAGTTTTGTGGCAGTCTCGATAACATTATATAATGCATATCTAAGTGTTTTCCACGGCAGCGGAGTTTTATTTTCCTACATTCGCAATAAATGCGGGTGTTGATATTTTAAATATAAATATATATCTGGCTTGTGATACTCATCTTATATGTGTTATACGAGTATGGTAATGTGGTGAGTATGAAATGTTATGGTATATTTGTAGAAGGCTAATAATGGCAAGACTATTGTGTCCACAGTTCCAGGGTGGAACTGGTTGTTGTTGCGATATCTCACCTGGATACAAGTTGAGTTCGCCTTTATTATGTTCTTAGATGTAACTTTGATGAGTAGAGGCTTCATTATCATGATTTGAATATGTGGCGACCTTATAGATATGATTTGAGGTGTGTTGGGTTAATTATTGAGCTGTGAGTTTAAGCTCATTATTGATTGCGCAGAGACTGAGTGTTATGCGATGCGCTTAGTGGTGTGGATCCTAGATAGAGATGGGAGTTCAGACCACATTGGGTTAAAAGAGGGGATAGGATTATCCCGATTTCATATTCGAAAATAACGGACCTCCATGATCGACGAAGTTAAGTAGTAGTGTGTGGAGGGGTTACTTGTTTGGATTTTGCTTCGCGAGATGCTCCACGCATGAACCTTAACAACGTCGGGAGTGGACAGATGTTATAGGATGCGAGGATTTTGGTTTTGTTGGTAAGTCATATAGTGTGAATGAAACACTATAGACTATGAGCCATGTGATGATAGTATGCTTATGGAAATATTGTGCTATGGAAAAGCACTAAAGTGGTCCTCTCGCCACAAGTGGGTGGGTGAAGTAGGACTTAGAGAAATTGATTTGAGTATTATAGCCAGGCCTTAATGAAAAGGAAAATTTTGAGGAAGTGTGTTTTGGGTATGATGTTCGTGACGCTTTTACAGAGAGCTAGCACTTTGATTAGTTAGATTTCCTTTTCGTATAGGTTGAAGGATAGAATAGTAGAAATGCATTCGTAGGTTTGCGTGGTAGGATTTAGGACGTCCCACTGGTGTGCCTTAGGTCGCTATATCTCGATGATCGACGGCGTGAGGGAGTAGTGTAACGTGAGGGTTCCTTGTTTGGATTTCGCTTTGCGAGACGTCCCACGCATGAAACCGAGCAAATGTCGGAAGTTGAGAGAGGCCTTGGGCACTAGGGATATACTTAGGATTATACTCATTTCGTGTAGCTGGGTAACGCCTAGACCTTAGTATTATTAGGATGTAAGTTCAATAGAGTTAGTGTCGCCGATGTAAGGAGAGTTGAATTTCGCGGGTTAGGAGGACCCATGTGTGAGTATTACACCGAGGAAAGGACGTCCTTAATTAGAGAGAGTTCTACGTGTCGAACGTTCACAATGGATGTGCAGATGTGCACGGGTTAAAAAGGTGTAGGGGCACCCTAGTGAGTTGGTTTATATACCGCCTGAAATAGAAGGGGCGTAGTATATAAAGTTGAAGTTTATGACGTGAGGTAGTCACGAGAGGTTTGGAGTGTGTGAGATGGAACGTAGTGGTTATGCGTTAGCAGGAAGAAAGTTAGATGAGCTTGTGGTGAAGCTAGTACATCGAGTACACCTTGAGGTAGGTGGAATATGGTAAGGGACCATCGTATTGGCACCTTTTGATTTTAGGGGTAATAAGACATAGTGGGATTTTTAATCCTAGTTCGGTGGTGTAGGTTGTATCCGAATTTCGAGGACGAAATTCCGTTGTAAGGGGGGAATATGTAACAACCCGTCCTTTTGGAGATAATTAAATTCCATAATTGGGTATAAATTGGAGATTTGAGGAATTTCTCAGAATAGTGATTTTTGGGATTTTCAAGGATTATATGATTTTCGATGGATGGTATATTTACTTTTGGTGTTAAGTAAATGAATGGGAGTATTTTAATAACATGTCGTTATTGGGTAAAGCAACAAAAGATAATATTTTAATGGGAATACCGCATTTATTTATTATGGGCCAAAATAATGATTTGCGATCAAGTACCTCGGATGGGAATTTTGACTGCGTCGTGAGTCTCAGAATGGCTGAGATAGTTGATAAATAGTGTCCGATTGTCGAAATTGAGTTTCGAGGAATTTTAGAGTTAAAAGGGCTCGTAATTGAGTAAACGAGTCATTTTTGGATTTTAAGGGTTAAAACCCTTTTTCTTCCAATATAAAGAGGGAGAGGGGGAGAAAAGAGAAGGAAAAGAGAGAAGAGAGAGAGGAAGGAAGAAAGTGGAGAGAAAAAGGAAGATTTCGGCCAAACTCCGCGGGATTCGACTCGAGGTCATCGGATTTCATCATCGAGGCAAGTGTTTACTTGTTTTATTTCATTTTGTGCAATTATCTCATATCATAGTTGGTAAAAATATGATTTTTGGGTTAGAACCCTTACAATAAATTTGGGAAAATTGGATATGAGTTTACATATTGATGTAATGTAAACTCTTAATGATTTCTAGTGTTAAAACCATGTTAATGGAGTGTAAGATTGAATTGCAATGGGAGAAATGCCAAAACTAGGTTTTTATGGTTTTAGGGTTTAAATCTAAGGTACATGGTTTAATACTCAAAATTAATTGATGTGTTAGTTGTAAAACATAGATTAGATGTTTATTGAGTTGTTGGATGATATTAGAAACAACAAAAATGGAGAAAAAAGGAGTTTGGAATTTTGGAGAAGAGGCAGCGTGCTTGCCGAATCGATTCGGCCTAGAGAAGGATCGATTTGGCTCTTGGTCAAAAAATGAAAATTGTATATCTTTTCGATACGGTTGTGTGGGCACTAACCGCGTATTTCTCTAATTTTTTTTAGATTTATAGTGATTTTTCTACCAAAAGCTGTCCGAGATCGAACTCGTTAGTTGAAAATCAAACCTGATATTGGGAGAGTTAAGGCTAAAATTGTTTGGAGATAAATATTAGGGGTTCCTAAATATAGAGTGGGGACCTCTAGATCACTATTTGATGGAAATGTAGTCCTTGGGTTTATGGGAAGGAAATCCACAACCTATTTAATTTAAGGGTAGTCGGGGGAGAATAATCCCTGAGATATTTCGGTAGGGCATTTAGGCCTATATAATTATGCGTGGAGGAAAACATAATTATATCGATATTGGTTGAGCGAATCCTATGAGATTATTAGGATGGAATTGGGAATATATGTATTCACTTAGAGTGAATCAGTATATTTGGATATATCCGCTAAATCCTTAGATGAGAATAAGGTATTTATTATTCATAAAGTGAGGAAATACGTTGGGTATAGTATCATGCGTCTATGAATGCATGGTTATGATTCCTTGAGAGAATCTTTGGGATTATTGGTCATCGCTAGATGAGATTGGCAATTATGGTATATATATATATATATATATATATATATATATATATATATATATATATATATATATATATATATATATATATATATATTCGAGGAGGAATATGTGGTATGTATATACTATGTGATTAAAGTATATATAAAATATGATACATATGTGTATTATATAGTATTAATCCTTGTGCATGAGAACAAGGAATACATATGTCCATAAGAATAAATGATTTTGAAAATGTAAAAATGAATGTTTTCAAAATGCAAAAGAAATGATTTTCACAAATAATAATTTATGGATACATCCCTCTCTAAATTGCTATCATAAGGGAAGTTGCGCACGTGAGGTGAAGCCCCCTGGATAATGAATGCAGGGTGGATATAGTCCTAGGCCATATGGGCACTTATTATATGTTTTACTGCGCTGGTGAGGTAATTTTGGGTGTGGTTATTACTCTCCCGCAGGCATATGGTCGCTTCCCGACGTTTCGGTAGGTTCCCAGGTTGTCTTGTTTGATAGGCCCCGGAAGATGATAGCCATTTAGGGGCGCGTCCAGTGGGGAATCCTGGAGGGACGGCCTTAGATATGTTAAAGCAATTCATGATAATGAGTTGGCTTTAAATACATTTCCCGAATGGAAGAAGGGAAATGGGATAAACGATTTGGCTTCAGATACATTTCCTGGATGGAAGAAGGGAAAAGCAAGCATGTGATATGGAAAGAGCATTTTTATGATAATAAAAATGACTTTTGAATACATTTCCTGGATGGAAGAAGGGAAATGGGATGTTATAAAACGGAAAAGCATTTTTATGATAATAAAACTAGCTTTTAACAAGTTATATGATATGTTAAAGCAATTCATGATAATGAATTGGCTTTTAAATATATTTCCTGGATAGAAGAAGGGAAATAAAAAGTTTTGAGCTGAAAATTAAAATGAATCCTCAGTCCGGTAGATAGATCCGAATGTGTATTATAAAGATGAAATTGAATTGGTAAACCTCAGTCCGGGAGATATTATCCGGATGTATATTGTAAAGATGTATATAAAAACGAATATGATATGTATATTAATACATTAGTTTTGTACTACGGGCTTAACGGATCTCTACCATTAACCCTGCCAAGTAGTAGTGTATCGGGGGGTTCCTTGTTTGGATTTCGCTTTGTGAGGCACCCCACGCACGAACTTAGCGCAGTGTTGAGAATGGAGAGAAGTTTAGCCCTTAGTACTCGAGTTGTAGAGGATTTTAGTAGATGGGTGAATTAGTTTAGTTAGGCGGGATAGCTTAACTAGAATGTTTTAGATAGATGCGCTAGGTGTGCACTATTAGAATAGAGGTGAGGGGTATCTCATGGGAGAGTGATACCAATTTAAATATGAGAAAACCTTTTTCTAAAACTAAAGCATTTATGCACTTGCAAAATATTTTCAAACTCGGGCTCTGACACCCGTTTATCTACCTTTCTTCTCTTGCTATATATATATATATATATATATATATATATATATATATATATATATATATATATATATAGTTGTCGAGACAGAGGGACGCCTGGATGGAACTTCCTTCGAGTCAGACATCTGCTGCAGTAGCTGTGGATGCGTGCAGGTTCTCGATACACGCTTCTATCCTTGTACTCTAGATAGGAGGTACTGTATAAACATTCAGGCTAATAACCCAACTGCATTTATTTGTTCTTTTACCGCCTTTTAGTGTGACATTCGATATGGTTGTATAATATTTGAACCGAGTGTTCGGTTATTTTATTTCATTTCATTTTCATTCATATAAACTGTACGGATGTTTTAATTTAGTAATTGTTTAAACAGAGTAGTTAAGTAAAATTTTGACGCCAGCCTAATAGGTTATTAGTAATTAAACTGGTCTTCGATAGTGATGCTAAGAATGATCCATATGAGACTCCTGTTTTAATTTGATATAGGAGTGATCGCCCGGTATTTTATTAGGTGGGGTGTCACACATATGTACTGAGGCTTACTCGGGCATGCACCTAGTTTGGGTAAAACCCTGCATTAGGATTTTTATATGGTTCAATTAGGGAGGCCGACCACAAGCCTATGCACCGAGGCTTACTCGGGCATTCACCTAGTTAGGGTAAAACCATTCTTAGTATTTTTATATGGTCCAATTGGATAGGCCGACCATAGTCCTATAAAGCACTTGTGTATTTTTTGCTTGACTAATGTTGCGGTGAATCTATTCACATGTCAACATTGCCATGGAGCCCCGAATCGGGCAGTGATGAGAAGACTGACTAATGATAATGCCCGACCATCCATCGAGACTTTGATTCAGTTCAATGTTGATCACCTAGAATAACCGAGATAATAAGTATACCTGGCCGTTCCTCGAGGCTTTGTTGTGTCAAAGAATATCACGTCGATCATTCGTCGATCCGGATATAAGAATATCTTACCCAACTTCTTGTTGGGGGTTAATAGATGAGGTTAAACAACCAATATATGTCCGGACATATGACCTGAATTGCTATAATATATCACTGGCTAATGAAGGACCCTCTACCCCTTTAGCCGAGGTTGAATTTAATAAGAATTGCATTTCCCAACCATCCATTAGGACTTATGACATGAGCACATAATATAACTCGCACCGACTATCCATCGAAGATGATAAGAAATCTAGAGAACTTATATTAGTGCCGACTGCCTATCGGGGTATTAATAGGATTTTGAAGGAAATAACTGATACCTAAGTATCCGTGAGGCAAAATTGCAAAGGATCTAGTAGATGTGGCGAATGGTTCGTGCTCGAGCATCCATCGAGGAAAAATGGGTAGAATAAATATTATGAACGATCTTGTAATGTTAGTGAAAAATAAATTTCCACACTATCCATTAGGGTTGAATCATAATGATATTGATGGTGTCCAACAATTCGTTGTCGCTAAACTGTGATAATCACATAATGTAAGTGCCAACCACCCTTCGGGGCATTATAAAGAAAATAAATTGTGCCTGAGTATTCGTCGAGGCAAATTTTTAGAGGACCGAGTAGATATTAAGAATGATCCTGCATTGTTTTAGAGAAATATATTTCCAAACCATTTATGAGGGATGAATAACAATAATAAATGTAATGTTGATCATTAATCGACTATGTCGACCATTTTTCAGGACTGATTATAAGAATTATCTTGACCAACCGCTCATTAGGGATAAAATGGGACATGTGTGGCAAATATCTTTGGGACTAAATATATAGAAATATTTTGCCTATCATTTGTCGAGATGAATCTTGAATATGCTTGATCTTCCTTCAGGTTAAGAATCATAGAGCCACATGATCAATATTAAAGTTGAAGAAATATCAACGTCCGAGCATCGTCAGTTATTTCAAAGAATCTTGCCCAAGCATTTATTGGGATTAAAGTGTTGTGTAGTGCTCGACCATCCGTCAGAGAATTAATAAAATAAGTGGTGTCTGATCATCCGTTGAGGAATTTTTTTAGAGGAATAAGTAGCTATTACGAATGATCCAGCATTGTTAGAGAAAAATATATTTCCAAACCATTTATTACGGATTAATAATAATAATAATAATAATAATAATAATAATAATAATAATAATAATAATAATAATAATAAATGTAAGGTCAATCATTAATCGACTGTGCCGACCATTTGTCGAGACTGAGTATAAGAATTATCCCGACCAACCGTCCGTTGGGGATAAAATGCGACATGTGTGAAAAATATCTTGGGAACTAATATATTGAAATATCTTTCCGATCATTTGTCGAGATGAATCTTGAATATGGTTGATCATCCTTTAGTTTAAGAATTATAGAGCCAGATGATCAATACTGAAGTTGAAGAAATATCGATGTCCGAGCATCGATCAATTATATAAAAAAATCTTACCCCAACATTTGTTGGGTACAAAGAGCTATAGCGTGCTCGACCATTGGTCAGAGAAATAATACGATAAATAGTACATGGCTACTCCCTCAGGGCAAAGCTGTGTAGTACCGAGTAGATATATCGAGCAATCCATTCTCGAGCATCTTATCAGAGTATTATTATGTTTTCGAAGAGATTAAGATTATGGCTGAGCACCCATCGGTACTGAATCTTGTATCTGTGGAAGTTTAATAAGTTGCCCAACCATTTGTTGAGGCTAAATAATAGAAATTATCATGAGAATGATTTAGTCGATCAAAGAATATATGATAAGCATTCGCTCGACCATTTGCCGAGAAAAAAATTCATTTCATTATATGACCGTAATGAATGATCTAATAATTTTTGATAAAATCTCACTGAGTTGACCGTGCCCGAGCATCAGTCGGGGCTGCACTAAATACTTTCACTGATCCATTAATTATAGACAATAATCTCCTATTGCCGACATTAAATTGCTCTAACTAGATGACAACATTGAAAATTAAATGATCGAATAAATGACATGAGTATTCTTAGAAGACCCACCATTTATGTGAACAAATTAATTGTGATAATGTCGCATAAAAGTGTCATCTTAAATCATTGTGTGATTATAAAAATGACGAGCATATTTAATGGACATATAACTATCATGGTGTATTAAATTAAATGAAGATCATGTTATAACGAGGCCCCTCTCTTAAAGTGAGCCGAATGATACAAAATTTGTCAAATATATCCCAAATGTAAGACATAGGGTTTAATTTAGAATTTTTGCAAAAATTATTTGAACTCTAAGAAAATACTCAAATATAGGTTGGTTTTAAAAATATGTTTTCACATGAAGATGTGAAGTAAGAAAAAATAGGGAGATGGGCCAATGCAAATTGTGCTTTAATAATGTTAAATTGGTCTGAAAACCTAGGCCCAAAGTCATCTTGTTCGTGTTAATCATCGCACAGGGCATGCTAAACTGAAGGACGTGATCGTCTTTGCCACCGACCAGTGATTTGGTCCAGTGGTGATCTCCCCCGAGCTCGTCACTATGGCATACTATAAATGGCCTACGTCCACGGGGCTGCATTTGTGTTTCATTATAAACTTGAGAGAAGTTATATGAGAGTGTTTCTTTAGCCTCAGAGCGCCCCTTCCACACTGGGGGTGTCCCTTTTATATAGGATTAGGAGTTACAATTGAATAAGTCCCATCCTCGTAGATTTGAAGTTAGAATCAAATATCGTTCCTTAGTCTTCCACTTTATCAAGGACTCTTGGTATACTTATCTTGTTGGAGCGCATGCTGGTCGCCATCTTGACCATTGTGCTCGCCACATGTCATGTTATTTATTTAGGTATATTTCCCCCTAGAAGTATGATTTTAACTCCTAATATTGGCAGTGAACTAATCAAATATATTAGAATCAAAATTATGATTTTTCTTTATTGATCCAACCCAACTCACATGAAGCCCTACTAAGTATAATTAATTGACATATACAATATATTTACATGCTAATATATTTAATTACCACAAACACGATTCATATTTCATGTGAGCTAAGACAATCCTTTGTTAATAAGTATCAAACGCTATAAAACATGGTTTTAAGAATAAAACCCAAATATAAGGAATAATTGGAAAATATTTTCAGCCTCAAAACTTAAGGTATTGAGTGTATAATTTTAATTGATTACCCCTTAGATGCATCTCTATTACCTTCATCATAGTGATTACGATACTCCCTTCTTAGGATTTTACTTTTATGTCATAACTATTTAGGAGACTTATGTTTTTTCTTATCCGATGTTATGATTTGTCAAAATTAAACCTTATCCTAACATTGAGCCTCTTATATTACCATATTGTGACTCATACCAAAATAACTAAATTTCCTTTTTTCTTCGTTTCTTATGAACCTCTAATCATTTAAACTATTTGCATAGTTACTAAGAACCTCACATATTACATTAATTATGAATTATATACTTGGGAAGTTTTCTTATGATTACTCCTTCCAGATGGAACTCGAGAAACCTGAAGTAAAAGGCATAGCCAACAAAAATGATGGTTTCTGCTTATTTGTTCAAGGCACTTTAGTTGTGCTCGCTTATGTATGTCTGGTAATAGGTAAGAGAAGGAACATTATATCGATTAAAATCCGTATCAACTACTAATTATATAATTAATATGTTTCATATTTCCCATTATGAGTTAAGAGTAATGTATCATGTAATAAAATAACACTTTGATATCGTATTATTATGTGGCGTTGTGAGCCCCGAGCGACGATGGTGTTAATTAATGGTGGGCCAGGGAGTTCTTTTCTCTAGATCCTTCACTCCCCCCGTGATCGGGTTGTCAGTTCAACATGGGTTGAAGGAGGACTTTACCACTAGAAGATGTTTGAGGCCATGTCAATTTTAAGTCACACAACCCTAATTTTTGGCTTTGGCTAAGTGGGTACCCAAGAATTCTTATGTATGACTCTGTATTCGTATAGTGGGAGGTTATTAATATGTTTGTAATTATGAGAGGAAGCTCGTCTTGGGTAATGGTTGGCCATCAAGGTGTATAATAGTGCGATGAAGATCGACTTGGAGATAGTTTAGTATCTAGTTTCAGGTTTGAGTGGAGATAGATGAGGAGATGAGTGCATCTATCTTGAGAAAACATATCGAGAGATATATTGTCAATTATTGTGTTCATGATAAGGACCCGGTATTGCACCTACGTACTCATGTAGCCATAAGATCAAAGCTTACGTGGAGTGGTTTTGAGTACGTGAGTGTTTGAACGCTTTGTTTGCATCTGTGGAAGTGGTCGCGGCTTTAAGATATTTTGATATCTCATTTGATTTAGAAAGGGGTAATAGATGATAGATGGGTGATGGATGCATCCTGGTGGAGATTGAAAATACCCTTTCAAATCTCACGGGGTTTTTTTTGGTTCAATTTTGTAACAACGGCATCAAATACGTTTAGACCATTTCACACAGTAAACATAATCCTATTATGATTTTTAAATAATTTTAAAACGAATTTTCTATTTTTAAAACCCTAATTTGAATTTGTTTAATATATTCCTTATTTTTGTAATTAATAATTCTTATATGTATTTTATACTCAATTACTTTTTATATTGTGAATTTCATGGTTTTATAATTTTCCAGATTTTTAAAATTAATTTTCATATTTGATATGATTTTCTGAAAATTTTAAACGCCGATTTATACATTTTGATAGAAAAAAAATTAAAATCATTTTGTTTCTTAATTAAATTCAGCACAAAATTCAAATGGCAATGTTTTGGAAACTAGTGGGTCATTTTTTTTTATCCACAAGAATGGTTTTTGACTAATCAGAGTTTAGTGTGTGGCCCATGCAATTTCATCACACGTGAGCCTTGGGGTTCGTCTGCTCGATTGATGGCTAGTCCTGGGTTATTTTACCATATTACCCTCTATAGCACCATGGTCATTTACGCATGTACCCTAATCGACTCCTATTTTATGCATTGCCTACTCTTCCATTAGATTCCCTTGGCTATTTATCTCTTTACCCTTATTTGTTCAGGAATTACTCTTTTACCTGAAACATTCTTCCGCCCTTATAAATAGAGGGTTGGGGTTCATTTTTAATCTGTAGAAAAAAAATTCAAAAGCCTATCCAAACGTTGAAATTTTTTTCTTAGCCCTCCCTTTCTAAACCTTTTCAAATCTTATATTTGTTTGAGAGATTTCCTAAAACTTTTCTAAACACGTTTTATCCAACACATCTTACAATATTAATTTTTGCGAGGATACGTGTTTAGATTTTGAGTTTGGAAGTTTCAGAGTTATTTTGGATTTGATTGGTTAAAAGATTTTTGTCTTTTGGGATGGAACGTTTGAGGACTTTTTGGTTTGGCGGCTATCCTATTATAACCCTGCTTGGATTTTGATTTGTAACATTTTCTTATACATGCAAAATCATATATTCTCCTTGTATGTGATTTAGGTGTTTGTATGTGTTAAACTATTTTGAGATGTTATAAACAAATCGTAGTTTTGAAAACCTCTGCGCACACACACACACACACACACACACACACACACACACACATATATATATATATATATATATATCTGAGTTATAAACTAAATATGTGTTTAAAACTCATATATTATTTGAAATGAGGTTTAACTCTATTCAGATTTGTGTAGATCTATGTGTAGTTAGTAAAAATCGTGATCTAAAACCTTTTTCAACACAAATCGATCTTCAATTTTTACCTTCTTGAATCATCAAATCCTAAATCAAAGACCCATTATATCCTTGTCTGTAGATTTGATCTTCCAACAATCTGTGAGTACCTAAAATTACTAAAACTTGAGTTTTGTGATACATTTTCACTAAATACTCTTGTCTTGAGTGTGAAGCTATGTGTGTACTACTAAGTATCCTATTTTGTTATTTGGTATATTTCAGTAGTTGTTGGGTTTATTAGTATGAGCCTTGGTATGTTGGGTGTATTGGTTATACTAATTCATTTACACATTATAAACTGTATTTTGTACCTGAACTACTGTTATGGTGGACTTGTGGTGTGGGCGGTCTTAGAACTAAAAGACCTAGAGTTTTCTAGTATGCTTGTTTCCTCATTAACAAAACTATTGTGTTCAAATCCCCTTCTCCTTATCTCATTTTGTTTCAATGTGTTTTCATTATACTTTGAACTTCACACCAGCCACAACTAAGTTTTTTTTTTTGTGTGTATTGAACCATTGATGTTTAAAAGGGTTTTACCAAAGATTTAAAAGAGAATTTTAATCTTAAAACTTTTGTATAATTTATTAATTTCAAGTGGTATCAGGGCAAAAGGATTACTGCGGTTTAAAAAAGTTATTTTTACTGTTTAAGATCCTGAACTCTTTTAAAACTGATTTTAAATGGAAGACCAAAATTGTAGTTTTGTACATCCTTTTATGTTTGATGATGCAAACTTTTCTTACTGGAGCGTAAGAATGATTGCACAGATCCAAAAGTTAGGAGATGATTTATGGGATATGGTTCAAAATGGTTTTTATATACCAACTAGAGTTATTGGTGAAGGTGGTGTTCAAAGCGCTGGAAGAAAACCTCTTTCTGAATGGACTAAAGGCGAGAAACTAAGTTCACAATACAAAAATAATAGTAATAAAGGAAAAATGCTATTTTCCAAGTAGTGGGTGAGTCTGAGTTTAAAAGTATCTCAGCAAGTACCACCTCTAAGGAAGCTTGGGACATTTTAATGTCTACGCATATGTAACACCCCGTAATTTTATTGATTTTTGTATTGGGAATTAATTAGGATTATTTAAATTATTTTTGGAAATTAATCTGGTAAAATAAATATTAATTAGCGAGATAAGGGTTAATATTTATTCATATTGAATATTATTTACTGAATGCGTAATAATAATGATAGGAAAATATTATAATGGTCATGAGTGAGTAATACAACAGTTACGGTAAATTAAGTCTGGACGCGTGTGCGTGTTAGCCGTGTCGGGACTTAATTTGGGAAATGAAATGTAATTTCACTTTTGATATTCCATATGGTCATTTTGAGTGCGCCAGTGTGTCCGTAAGGGTTGATATAGTTAGAAACGTCTACTCAGGGGTTTAGTTTCGGTCCTAGGGCACTTTTAGGCCAAACCGGCACACCGAAGGGGTATTTAGTCTTTTGAAATTTTGGAGAAAATAAACCCACGAAAATTAGAGGATTATATCTGATGAAATGTAAGGGAGATGAGGGTTATCAGTTGCCAAACTAACGGAGAGTCACATGATAAAGAAGTAGAGCCATTCCTAGGGTTCCAAGGCCAAGAACCTCCTTTTTGCACCACCACCACCACCAACGGATTGTAGATCGGGAGGAGGAGAACACCAATCCTATCACCTATTCTGCAGAAATTAGACTTTCATATTAAGGCAAGTATTTAATGTTGCTAAACTATGATTTGATATATCAACCATGTAAGAATAGAGTGATAATCTTGCAAAATTCATGCAAATTGGCTTTATAAATTGAGGTATAAATCATGTTCTTGGGTACGATTAGTGTTAGATTTAATTCCTTACTCATGTAGATTGAAATTGATGAGAAAAAACAAGAAAATTGGGAGGAAATCTTGAAAAATATTGAAGTTCTTGTACATGAATGAAAAACTGGGGTTTTGAATGTGTAATCTTGAGTTTTGAATTTAAGAGTGGTCTTTGAAGATTTAATGAGTCCAATATGTTAGAAATCATGTACATGTAATGGTATAATGGTTATTATACTTAGTCAGGAGTTTAGAAATGAACCATGGAGGTTTTGAGGTTAAAAATGGGGAATCCCATAACTGCTATAAGTGGAGAAGACGAGACCTGTAGCAGGAGAATTGATTCGGTTCCTTGGCCGAATCGATTCGAAAGGAGAATCGATTCGGACCAAGGCCATATCGATTCGATTTCCATGAATTGCATAGTTTCACCCTTTTCATTTAGAACATATGGAAAATGTTTAGGTCTACCTTGATTTAATTGTAAGAACATATTAAGGGATATTCTAATTACAAGAAGGCAAATGTTGGGTTTGAGATTAGTTGCACGAGGAGAGTTCCAGAATAATGATTGATTTAGCTTAATGGATAATTAAAGACTATTCAGATATTGATGTGTTCTTATGGGAAATTAGGGGAATGTAGGTCCAAGACCAGTAGGACTTGAGTGGGATTGACCATTAAATTTAGTTAAGGGACACTTATCAACCATTTAAAATTGAGAAACACTCGGGAATTTACTATGAGAAGTATTACGTTACGTAGAATATTCCAGAGATACTATACTATGAACGGGGCATATGATATAGGTTATGTGTATACCTATGATGACATTACGTATATCTATATAATAAAGTAAAAAACTTATGTATGTCATAAGATCAAAAGATGATGTCATCTTTGTGAGTTTTCTACACTACCTATTTTGCCCTTTACAAATTTGGATTCTCCCTCTTTTAACACACTCTAATTTGTTTCTCCCTTTTTTTCAAAATTCAAAAACTAGGATAAATTAGTAAATTTACTTCGGCCAAACTCACTCTCATACTCTCCAACCACATGAAACACACCCAACACACAAAACTCTCTCTCCTCTCTCCTGATTCATAAACCCTCCCCGCAAAACAAAAACCCTCTGACCTCTCACGCAACTACTTGCCACGCCGCCGACTCTCACATTTAGCCTGTGCCAAGCTTTCACTAACAGGATTCACTAGCAGGGTATCATTGCATTTATTTTGGTCTTTATTTTTTGTTTTACAGATTTTGGTTTGTAAATCTAGGTTTACTCTATGGTTTAAAGGTATTTGTGTTTTGTATTGTGTATTTTTTTTGTAGGTTTCAACACTAGGTGTTGGATAGAGAGATAAAAGTGACGCTATGATTCATTGCATTTATATTATTTATGTAGATTTCAACATTATGTGTTGGTATGTTACTATGGACATTTGAGTAATAGCCTCTAGGTGTTTGATAAAATTCTTTAATTAGAATAATAGACTTTATTATTGTATAAATTTGTAAAAGTTTGGGATTGTTTTGTTTACCTATATAACATAGGTATGTGCAGGCAATGTACTAAATATTTTGCTTTTTGGTGGCTTTGGTACTAAAAACGATTGAAAATAACAAGCTTCTCATTTTATGGGTGTAGTAGTTTTGGTTTTATGATCATAGTTATGTGCAGACAATGTACTAAATTTTCCACATGTTGCCTTTTGGGCTTTGGTACTAAGTTTTGGTCTTCCATAAAAGGTATTGATTCAATTTTCTTATTTCTTGGGAAACAAGAATCTTGGTTGGAAGATCATGGATCTTGGTACGCCTTTTTAATTTGCAGAAATTTGCACTATTTTTTATAATTGTCTATTTCATTTCACGGGCCGGTCTAATAGAACTTTAATAAAACTTCAACAGCCTCTATTTGTGATTGATAATACATCATGTTTTGTACTTAACATAAATTTTGGTCCATTTGAGGAATGTTTGGTTTGCATAATACTATTATCTTTGATGTTTTACCCACATTTCGTTGTTATTTAGTTTGTAAGCTATAACATGTACTTACTCTTTAGTGTTTTAGTCTAATAGGTATTGTTTACTTTCTATTTTAAATGTTTTGCCATTACTTAATAGAAATTTGAAGTTTTGTTATGTGATTCAACCTGTTAATTATGATTTGTTACTGATTGTGTTTAATTTACTTACTCGTGTGTTCAAGGAGAATGTTGTATGATAATTAGTCACGTGAGTTTCAAAGTGTAAAAAATAGCAAGAATGTTTGATTAAAGGTAACACAAACTTCCTTTTACCTCATTGTTATGTGTCTATGGTCTTTTGATTTGTAAGGTAGTTGATGATTACGATTTATGCAACTTATGTTCGACGGGTATTATATTCATCTTTGTAAGGAATTTGATTTTTCAACTAAGATTTTTCCTTGTTGTTACTTATTTTAGCGGTACAGAGTTCACATAAAGTAGTTTTGTGTTTTTTTAACATAATTTCCTCATGACCACCTCTTTCTTATTTTTCAGCTAACATAAAGAGATAACTATAAAAATTTCGTGGGTATTAATTACCATTTGGGATTGTTTAAGCACGGGAAAAATGGCCTCGACCAGTCATCAAATCCTTTGGCATTAGATGGTACAAATCTTAATGTTGAAAACAGCCAACTACAAACTCAACTTCAACTTCAGCTGTAGATACAGTGGTTGGTAGACAAATGACTAAACATTAAGAAATTCAGGGCAATCCTATAAGACATGATAAGCCAAATACATCAGTTGCTGAATCGGTTGTTAGTAGATGTACACCTGAACAACAAGAAACTCAGTGCACTCTTTTTTGTCGTTATTTTATATTTTAGGTACTAATTTTATGTTTTCCTATTTTTTTATGGTTTCATATCTTTAGTTCTTGTGATATCTTAGGTAATCTCTCATTCGTATGGTGTATTTATGATATGGTGCAAGAGAGCATTCGATTGACATCGATATGGAGGGTTGAAGTTTGTATTTTTGGTTCTTATTTGAATAGTCCTTATTTCAAGATTGATTTACGTTTTTAATTTTTATAGTCTTGATGGTTTGATTTATTTGAATAGTCCTTATCTCCTAAAACCCGAGTTGGTTTTATTATAAAAACCCGAGTTGCTACACCTTTAGTATACCCTTTGGTTCTTATAGGTTTGTTCTCGTGTTTGTATCAGCGGATCTGCTATTATGGTACAAAATCTCATCTGATTGGTTTTAAACCGAATTTGTTTTTGGATTTTTGTTCACGATCCATTTTCAATAACCAACCGATTCGATCTATTGCACAAACCCAAGTGACAAAGCCAACTGCAAAGAAGCAGATGGACAAACTCGACATAGTTTTTAGCTGTCTATTGAGCATTTTAAGCACTTAATATAATATTTATTCTGATAAACGTATATTAGTTTTCCATTAAGTTCTGAGTAATTATCGTAGAAGATATTTAACATCTTGAATAATAACAAAGGTTTATTTTTATCTCAAGTTTTAATTGCACTGTACTCACCACATTTATCATTTTTAGTGAAATGAAGATCTTGATTGGAGAAGCCACATTCGGGATTTTCTAGGAGAGATTAAGCACTACAATCACTAGTATGTTTTAAAATCCATTCTTTTGGAAAAGATTATCGCCCACATCTGACATGACTTCAGGACATCAATGAAGAACATGTTTTCCCTATGCCTTTCAGGTTTGATTTCGAGCATCCATTTGGAAAGAAACTGTAAAATTCAAGGTCGAAATCCACTTTTTTGCAACCATGATTGGGGACTCACTATCTGCTGTGGGATTCCTAATGATGCTGTAACAGGTCGACGAATTTATAGAATAATGTTATTGAATCTAAACCACGTGATTCTTGGATGGAGCCAGCAGGTTATGACAAACTACAACAGATGAATTTTGCTCAGTGACTCGGCAAATGAGATCACCATCGTGGCGGAAGGTAAGTCGTTTATTCCCATTGAGGTATAGCTGGAAACAAAAGTAAATTTATTTGTTAGTGTTCTAATTATTTGCAGTATAATGCTTTTCCACTGAATTATCTAAAGTTATTTCTATTCTCAAATTTCTTTTATTATTACTCACTGATGTAGTATGGAAATAAAGTTTTCTTTCATAATCTCCAATTTTTCCATTCAATTGTATTTTGACAATACTGTTAAATCTTTAAACTAAGTAGATGTTTTCAAGGAGGTTTTTCCTCAGACTTATATTGTTGACAACATTGGATAAATATTATTGTACTTCATACTGTTAAAAATCTTAAGGCTTTAAGTTCACCGAGTGATGCACATTATACTCGCGGGATGAGAATCATTTGGGGCACTTGGATTTCGTAGCCTCTCACTGCTGGATTTTATAATTTAGTGATGAAAGAGATGTTGGTGCAGAATGGTTAACTCAACATGTGATCGTTTTTAATAGCCATTAACTACATTATGATGCTGAGCAATGATGTTTTTCTAGCATTCCACAGGAGAACAAAGAGGCCACTGAAATGAAGTTGAAGGAGGTTATGACATCTTACAAGGCCATAAAATGGAAATAAAGAACAAGTGATGCAACTTTCAGGTTATGTACTCTGACTTCTATATTACGTAGAAATGACTTTGGGATTTAACCTTTAATTCATTGTTCGTTAAAATAAACTATTCCAAAAACGGGTCTGGTCATCAAAAACTTTCAAGTTTCAATCTTTATTAATTTTTAGTTTCTCCAGTTATTAATATTCATTTTTCGTAATACCAGTTATAAACAATAAAATATTATTTTGAATAGTTTGATTTATTGCAAAAAGTTATCAAATACTTGATAATTAGTGGCAGTGGAAAATGTCAACAAAGAGATATTTCAAATATTATCAAATACTTAATAATTAATATTTGAAAAATTATCAAATATAAAAAAAATTAGCAGTTTGATTTTATTTGAAATGATTTTTTTAAATATTTAATAGTAGTTTGAAAATATCAAAAAAGAGATAAATATATATGTGCTTGAATTCCCAGGTTCTGATTGACAAATCAGAAGTTAACTTCTTGATCTGAGAAGTATTATCAACATTAGACCATCAAGATAGCAATTTCTAAGAATTGTTGAATTGGGTATATTCTTTACAAATTACAATGCCACTGTTTAAGAATGTCTTATCATGGTATCCAATTTATTTTGATTAGTACTTTGGTACTCTATTTTTGGTATCATATTTGTTAACATATCAAATCAAAATTCTTATTTTGTTTTTTTAATAGGTGAATTATTGTTGTTGCCGAAGATTCGCGGACAGTGGTGGACATTATTATATTTGGTGTGTAAGATGTTTATTCTCCTCTCCAAACTGATATAATCATTTTATTATTTAATCTTAGAAATATTTTTAGCTTTTAGTTATTTGGGGAAGATTGATATGTTTTCACACATGTAATTTGATTCTTAATTCATTATTTTTTAACTCACATGTTTGGAATATTGTTTAATAGGTACGAAGTTTATATAAGGTCCTTGAGTGATTATTTTTTTGTCGTTAAAGTGTTTTTCTATACCCTAAACTTACGGATAGTCTTATAAATAAATCAAACACTGTCCAATTGTTTTAAAAATTTAACTTTTTGTATTGAAATTACATCGGGTCGATCACTATTTTGTTACGATTGTGAATGCTTTCCCGAATATCGTCGTGCCTTCAGGCACGGGCATACCCTAGTGTGTGTGTGTGTGTGTGTGTGTGTGTGTGTGTGTGTATATATATATATATATATGGGTGGTGTGTATACCGATTGTTTGATTTGTAAGTGTAATCATACCTCGACTACTTACTAGCACGAGAGGTTTCACGTCATGGATAGTCTTATTCTGATGAGCCCATTTGGGGGGATATTGACTTGTACTTCAGGACATGGACCTTAGGGGTTGAGAACCACTTGTGTGTAAGAGGGTGTGATTGAACATTTAGGTGCGTTAGGTATGAGCGTATCCTAAAGGCGTAGAGCTATGTTCGCCTTTAATATTGTTTGATTTGATTTATGGTTTGCGGGAGACTATTCGAGCCAGTATCCTCATATAGTACGTGATGTACCGGGACTTAATAGTAGAGTATTCCCACATCTCAGGTCTCCACCGAGGGGTGTTTTATAGGTATATATAATAATAATTATGATGTATATATGTTCATATGATTGATTCTTCTACGAGTATGTTAGTAGATAAGTATATCGTGATATCTAAATTATTCAAGTGTATGAGAACTAAATCAGTAATTAATAGATAGTGAAATCTAAATTAACAAAACTATACGAGAACTATATCATTTGGTAGAAATTCCTAATGAGTACATTGATTTGGAAAGATGTAGTAATGTATTGTTTGGTCAATATAGGTGGGCACTATAATTTATTAGATGCGAAGAGATATAATATAGACTAGTTAGGCGAGTAGCATAACTAGGTGGGTTAGAGTAGTACGTTAGGCATGCACATTAGTTGAGGGGTGAGGATCTCAAGAGAGGGCACGAAGTACTAAAATTTATTTAATATCTTATCTTGTCGCATTTTAAACACTTGCTAAAAAATTTCAAACTATTTTACTTGGGCTCTGACCCGTTTCAAATCCATTTTGTAAAAAACATTTTAGGTGCCCAGCCACAGGTACACCAGGCACAGGAGTTCCTCATTTCACGTGCTGCAGCTGCTGTGGAGGTTATAGGAACTTTCTATTAGGCGCCTCCACTTTTATTCAGTTCATATCCACCTTCATTTATCTCAGTCGGGCATGTCGACCAATCATAGTTGGATTACTATTTTTAGAGACTTTGTAATTCCATTTATTTCTAGTATAGATTTAGACTTTACTCATGGATGATTGTGTTTAGTTTTTTCCTGGACTATTATTACAGAATAATTTATTTACTTATGTCATTGTCATATTATTCATTGTTATGTGCATGGAAATGCTAAATGATATATTTCTTCCAATTTATTTATTTTATTATAATAAGTAAGATTAAAATTTTGAGACCGAGCTATTAGGGTATTAGTAATTAATTTGAAATTAGACAATGAGGCTAACAAGGACACCTTTAATTATTCCTATTTAATTTAATAATGGACTGATCACCCATGATTAGAATAAGTGGGGTGTTATAACAAAAGGGTGATGTTAGGGTTGAAAAGGATAAGTCATAATTATTAGTGCATATGAATGATATCATGTTTATGAAATAGGATGAAACATTTGATAATTTTTATCTTAGGTTACATGATGTAGTTAATCAATCACTTGTTGATGGAATTGTATATGATGATTCTAAAATTTTTGCTAAAATACTTAGATTTTTACGTAAAATGTTTACTATGAAGAAACATCCCATAGAAGGAATGGTTGATCCTAACATGATACCTAAACTGTTATGTAGTAAAATGTAAACATTAGAACATGAATTTACCTTAAGTGATAATCAAAGAGGAAAAGTAAAAGCACACACTACACAACCATCGTTAGTGTTTATATATATTGTTAACATTATTGCTTTTGTATGTTCCCTATCTAATATCGATGGTTCTTACGGATAATAAAATTACTTTATTATCTAAACATTTTAAGAATTTTGTTAGGTTTAGGAATAAATTTGCATCTAGAGAAGGACAACCTAGTTATACCAATAGGACACACAATAAACAATTTGAAAATACACCCTTTAAAAAATATCGCCTAATAAATTTTTTAAGTCATATTAAGTGTAGAAATTGTAATGAATTTGGTCGTTATGCTAATAAATGGTTTCAAAAACTAAATTGCAATCTTCTCAAAAAGCACATTTATTTAAATGTTGGGATGACAGTTTTGACTCTAACAGTGACTATAGTGATAGTTATAATAACATTATAACTTTTACTTTTATACGTTTAAATGAGTCAGATGATGGTATCAATAATCTGTCTATTATGTGTGATTATTCTGAATTATTTATAGACAATTATGATTTACCTCCTGTAAATACTTATATTACCCGTTAAGATGCTTGTGCATAATCTAACTCCTATTATTGTATATAAACCCACTTATGATTCTAATTATCAATGGGATGATGAAAATGATGTGTATAATTAATCCACCCTTAAAATAAAATCTTTTGATAGTGATTGTGATGATGATAACCTATATTTTAAGATACTGTATAATTCTACCTTGAACAAGTGTATTCATTTAGGAAAAGTTAATGCTAGACCGTTATCTAAATTGATGTTCTCAGTAATCAAATTCGATTTATTTATGATGAATCTTCTATTTAGGTAGAAGAGCTTGAGACCGAAAAAATGATGTTCGAGAAAAAACATTTCGAAAATAAATGAATGAAATTTTAATTAGAATAAAAACACAAAGTTGTCTTAACTAATTTTGATGATTCACAAACTAAACTGAAAGAAATTTTGAACAAACTAAATGCTTTCAATAAATCTAGCATCATGGCAAAATAACTTTTGAATTCTGGAAAGTCTTTTTTTGGTGACAAAGAACGAATTGATTTTAAATGAAAAGAAATTTTTGAATTTTTTTTGTATCCTCCAATGTGGATGGTAAAGAATCCTCAAATGTTTGTATGTCTATTTCGCATTTTCAATTATAAAAACATGCTCAAACTCACTAAATTGTTAAGAAGATTTATCACTACACTTTTTATTGTAAAAATGCCACTAAGAACACTTGTTATAAATGACTAAATCAAAACATAAAAATGGAAAAAAAATAATATAACTAGAATAACTATTAAGTCTAAACCTAGAAAGAAACCCACACCTCCTAAGCTAATGCCTTACAAGTATAAAAATCATTTTCCAAAACTAAGGCAATTTGGAATGGGAAAGAAGAATTAAGTACCAACTGAGATGTAATGTTTGGTAACAACATTAAATGCTTCTTATAAGAACCTTGATTCTAATTGTTCTATATATATGACTGGGAACAAATAAAAAATTTCCTCATTAAAAACAATTGTTAGAGGAAATTTCATTTTTGGAGATGGAAAAATCTCTCGAATCATAGGTAAAGGAACAACTAAAGGTGAAGGGATTCCTAACTTGGATGAAGTTCTATTAGTTGAAGAACATAAAATCAATTTATTAAATATAAGTCAATTTTGTGACATTGATCATACTGTCAATCTTTAAAAAATAGAGTGCAAAATTTTAAGTCTGGATGTAAAAACAATTCTTGTGGTGAAAGAATACCTAAATAATTTCTATGCCTTTATTCAAAACAAAGAATTTGAAACTTGTTTATCTGCTAGGGATAATGACTTAAACTTATGCCATGAGAGGCTAGGACAAATTAATTATGATAATCTGTCTAGATTAACTAGTCAACAACTAGTACTTTGTCTACCTAAAATACAAAAATCAAACAATCTCTTTGTGAACTATGTTAAGAGAAAAAATGCACAAAGTCCACCATAAGAAAGTCAAAGATGTTTTAATATCTCATCCTTTCGAATTACTACACACGGATTGAATGGGTCTCCAGGACTACTATTATATGTGGTAACTCCTACAGTCTTGTCATTGGAGATAACTTTTCAGGATTTACTTGGGTTGCATTCATGAAAGAAACATCTGACACTATTCAAAACTTTATTAGAATACTTTTAAGGACTGAGAATGAAAAGTATATCAAAGTAATTTGGATTCATAGTGACAGGGGTGGCAAGTTTAAAGATATTGGTGTCCTAGAGTATTGTATAGGAAATGGGTACAAACATGAGTGTAGTGCACCCAAAAGCCCTAGAAAAATGAGATAGTTGAAAGAAAAAACTGAACCATATAAGAAATGACTCGTGTCTTTCTTCACACTAAAAATTTACCAAAATACTTTTGAGTTGAGGCTGCACCAACTGCGTGTCACATAATCAATTGAGTGTATTTAAGAAAAAACGCTAAATAAACAACATACAAAATTTGTTATGGAAAGCAACCCAATTGGAAATATTTTAGGGTGTTTGGCAGTGATTGTTATATTTGTAAGGATAGAGAACACTAGTCTAAATTTGACACTAGATATGATAAGGCTATTTTATTACGGTATTCACAAAACAGTCGTGCTTATCCTGTGTTTAATATTAAAATAAAAACTATAATGATATCGATTAGTATTATTATAAATGATAGTTTTGCTCATCATTTGGAATAAAATGAGAATTTTTTACCTGTTGATCAATCTAAAAATAATAATTTATAAAAATAGTCAACAAATAGTGATTCTGACTCTACCACCTAGTGAACCCGATGTTCCTACTAGGGTTAAGGCAAATCACCTTAAGAAAAATATTATAGGAAATGTTAAGGACCCAATAAAAATTTGATCTTAATATTTTAATGTTTTATTCTATGCTTATGTGTATTTAATTGAACCAAAAAATGTAAAAGAATCCTTAGTAGATGAATCTTGGTTGTTAGCAATGCAAGAAGAATTAGGAAAATATAGACTGTAAGATGTTTAGTATTGAGTCCCATGTCCTAGTCACACTAGCATAATTAGAACTAAGTGGATATTTAAGAATAAGTATGATGAGTCTCATAATGTTTTAAGAAATAATTTTTTTAGTAGCACAAGCTTATTCATAAATAGATGGAATAAATGTTGATGAATATTTTGTTCCTGTAGCCAGACTAGAATCTGTTAGGATCATGCTTACTGCATCATACCATTTATAATTCTTTATCAAATTGACGTAAAGTTTGCATTCCTAAATGGAATTTTAAATGAAGTAGTTTACGTTGAATAACCTAAAGGTTTCCTAGATCATTTCTTCCCAAATCACGTATTTAGATTAAAGAAACCCCTTTATCATTTAAAACAACCCTTTCATGTATGGAATGATAGATTATCAAATTTTCGAATGATAAATGGTTTCAGCGGAGGGGAATTAAGCCTTACAAGTTTCATCAAACGTAACAAAAATTATTTGGTGATTGCTCACTTTTATGTTGATGACAGTTTTTTGGTATGCTTCTCCCTTGGAAGCTAAGAAATTTACTAACGCTATGAAATCTAAATTTTAAATTTCTATAATGGGAGAACTCCAATTTTTCTTAGGTATTTAATTATCTCAAAAACATGATCATATCATATTTGGCAATCGAAATATGCTACTGATTTGATCAGATGCTTTGGCTTAATTATGAATAAGACTACTAGAATACCTATGATTTTCTCCATCAAACTTTCAAAACACTTATTTGGCAAAAAGATTGATATCACTTTATATCATAGTATGATAGGCTTCTTACTTTACTTAACTACAATGGATCTAATATAATTTATTGTGTGTGTGTGTGTGTATGCTAGATATTAATTTGAAGCCAAAGAATATCACACACATTTCATAAAATGTATTATAAATATATATATATATATGTGGAACTCTAAACTATGGTATCATGTACACCTTTGACACTAATTCTAAAATAATCGGGTATACATACGCCGATTGGGCAGGTTCTGCCGATGATAGTAAAAGCACCTATAGTGGATGTTTTTATTTAGGACACAATCTAATCTCTTAGTCCTCTAAAAAGGAAAATTGTATCTCAGTTTCATCAGCAGAAGCCGAATACATTTCCGCTGGAAGTTGATGTACCAATCTTGTTTGGATGAATTAAATGCTAAGTCCTTATGGATTAAATGAAATATCTTCCTTAATCTTATCTGACAATCAAAGTGCAATTAGTATTTCAAAGAATCATGTTTTCCATTCTTGAACAAAACATATTAAAATGAGAGAAGACTTTGTTTGATAATTAATTGACAAAAAGGAAATTAACATCGAATATCATAACACTAAATATCGATTGGCAGATTATTTCACAAAATCGTTAGACAATCAACATTTTCAACTCTTAGAATGTGTATTGGTATTTGTGTTTGCCCTACTTAAATATGTTAGGATTGCATTTTAGTACCTATTTTATCATAATATCCTTTGGTGATTACATCTTTGTAAGTTCTTCCCTACCTTTTGTCCCGTTTGTGACAAACAATGGGAGAAATGTGAGATTCTTGTACTCCTAGTTTTCTGTTGTACCTGTTAAGTCTTTTAGGACACATGGTGTTAATTGATTTATGCACTCTTCCTTTTAGGACAAATATGTTTGTTCAGTTATGTACTCTTCTTTAAAAAAAATCTTATGTATAGTTAAGTTATGTATTTGTGTGTGTGAGACTAAATTTGTTAAGTTTCAATATGGTTTGTCCAAAAATTGGCTAAATAGAGAGATTGAAAGTACACTTTCTAATCCCATGGGGTTTGTATTGGTTGAATTTTGTAACAACAGTATGAAATACACTCGAGCCATTGCACATACTAAAGATAATCCTAAAAAGATTTTTAATATCAATTTTCTATTTTTAAAACCCTAATTTGAATTTGTTTAAAATATTCCTTATTTTTTTAATTAATACATTCCCAAAGTATTTTATACTCAAATATTTTTTATATTATGTATTTCGTGGTTTTATAATTTTATAGATTTTTAAAATTATTTTTCATATTTTGTATGACTTTTTGGAAATTTTAAATGTTGATTTCAACATTTTAAGAGAAACAAAATCAAAATATTTTTTGTTTCTTAATTAAATTCAGCATAAAATTTAAACGACAATGTTTTGGAAACTAGTGGTTCGTTTTGGTTTGAGCTGCGGGGTTAGTTTTTGACCAATCAGAGGCTGGTGTGTGGCCCATGCGATTTCATCACGTGTGAGCCTTGGGGCTGGTCTGCTCGACTGATTGGCGATTTAGGGTTATTTGACCATATTTCTCTCCATAGTGCCATGGTCTTTTACATATGTACCCTCACCAACTCCTATTTTATGCGTTGCCTATTCTGCCCCTAGATTCCAATGGCTATTTACCACTTTGCCCTTATTTGTCGAGGAATTAATCTTTTACCTGAGCCATTCTTTGGGCTCTATAAATAGAGTACCTAATTAAATCAGAGTATCCAGTTGGTTCATTCTTAGCATCACTTTTGAAAAACATTTTCTTCTTGTTAATCACCAAATACTCAATTAAGTTGGTGTTAAAAACATTTAAATTTTAATTTAATACAATTTCATGTAAACCATTCCACAACAATGCATAATAGATAAGTAACATTACAATTGAAATAAATGTTACTTGAATAAACTACCTTATTTAAATATCTCAATACAACAATCAAAATAAACTGAATGTATCAAAACTGACGTAAGTAATACCACTGTCTAAGATAGAATCGAAATAACTAGAATCCTTGGGCGACATGCCCTACATGAACTAGCTACTATGAATGTATGAATCAAGAGAATGAAAGCGTCTAAGCAAAGTCTGCAATTCCATAACATCCATAGTGCGTCGAGTATCCAATCCTCTATGCATGGTGTTCCTGTGACTGGACACCTAATATAAAAGATACAAGGGAGGCGAGAATATGCAAGAAAATGGGTCAGAGCCCAATGGTAAAATATTTTAAAAAATATCAAGTGAATAACAAGTGCAATTAAGCAACTATTATGTACATGTTAGATTCTCTAACTCTCTCTTGAGATTTTCACCTCTCATCTAGTCTGCACGCCTAACGTAGCTTCAAACCATACTCGTTACTTTTTCTATGCTAACTAGTTCTTTCTAGTCTAACATCTAAACATATCCCAATATCGTTCCCACGTATTTCTCTCGCATATATATATATATATATATATATATATATATATATATATACCATTTCTCTTTAACAGGGATAAGCACTTTTTCAATTTAATATAATTAAGTGTTCACCAACTTAATTCATTTAAGATTTCGTTATCATTCATACTTAAATCACTCAATAGATAATATCACAGGCATGTATATATATATATATATATATATATATATATATATATATATATATATATATATATATATATATATACACTAGCGGAATGCCCGTGCCTGAAGGCACAGAGAAAAATTCCAAAATACTTAATCGCAAAGCTACAAAAAAACTCCAAAGTATGTAACTGTAAAACGGAAAAAAATTTGTTCCCCGACAAAGTGTAATTTTAAAAAACAATGGCCATAACATCATTTATTCATTGGAGTATCCACCCTGTTTAACAAATTATAAATTATCCAACAACTTATACACGAATTTGAATCAGCTATCACACGACGTGATCAGAATAGGTAAAAAATCGAATGTAATAAATCATTCCATATGGAACTAAATAATAAAGATCGCATAATTAAATAATATCTCAAGCGGAAAGAGTCAATTAAACCAAAAAAAATTGAAGTACACTTAAAAAAATAAATAGAAAGTGCACTGTTACTATATGTATATTTGCGAGAGAAAGTATTAACAAAAATAGACATTTGTCTTCCTCCCACACCACATACAATGCACATTTTACTTCTAAATTAAATTATAAAGATATACAAATGAGACTTTAGCAAGAAACTCACAAATGACAAGGCCACTCATGACTGGTGTGGTAAATACTATACGTACATATTTATATTATAATACGGTTAATTAAAATATCATAAAATAATCATAAAGTCAAAACTTCTTTTCACTTCAAGTCAAACTCGAGTTAAACTGTCCAAGTCAAAGTCAAACAAACAGTTACAGTCACTTGAATAAAATTTATATGCTCACACGTAATTTAAAATTAAACAATAAATTATAATGTCATAAAATTAAATTTAAATATATATTAACAAGTATATGTATAAAGGAACAAGATTTATAATCATCCAAAACTATAACAACAACAACAACAACAACAACAACAACAAATAATTATTGGACAACAACAATGACAAAAAACAGACGCTATTACTAGTTCTGATGGTAAGAAAGTTAGTGGAAAATTTATTTACAAGGTTAGTAATGTGATAACCGAGGTCTAGGTAGGCCTTGGGCAATATTTTTTTGGACTTTAAACATAAGTTAATGCTATATTTACAGATACACGGGGTGGCAGTTGGGTTAGCCATGTCATTTTTGGACTGTGTTCATTTTGTTTGAGTACTCAAAAATTTTAAAATGAATAATGAATTACAATTACAATAACATTATGTATTTTAAATAAATTGATACATATTAATATACATATATAAATTAGAACCCGAATACTAAAATATAACACAGCTACATCGGATCTGAATAACAAAATTGAATTAAACCCATAAATACTAGATGAGAATAAAAGCAAACCATTGTAATCGACATAGATGAGGAGAGTTAAAGTTTGTCAAATGAGATGAATCGCGCTTCACATTAGTATCTGAATCCTCGACCCACTGATATTCACACTTGTTCAACTTCCTCAATTTCATCATGGAGATGGAATGAGACAGTGAGTTAATTAATGTTGTTAATATGTTTTTACACATTCACACACAATTCAAGAATTTTCTCATATCTAAAAAGTAAAAATGGTTGAGGTAAACACCATTGGTGTGTTTCTTGTGACTATAAATATCGATACAAAATTTCTACAATTAACACTACATTTTGAAGCGTGGTTTGAAACCATAAATACTTTGTCTTTCCATTCCTTTATTGATATCATGAGTATTTGGTAACATATATTAAAAAAGATTCCATTTAATTGACAAGATGCTAACATGCCAACTAATAGTTGCAAAGAGGTACTTTGGGATGAACAATAGCAATCTTAAACAAGTCATTTAATTCCTTTTCTCTAGTCTACTCTTCATCTTTATTCTTTTGTTAAACCAACTCAAATAAACAAATAATTTTATTAGGAATAAATTAGTAGGTATAAAGAGTGGTAATACCTTGACAATGTGTTTAGTGCCATTAGGCTTGGGTTGCTCGAGGCATGATGATTATTCACATGTAGAGAGTGATATATAGTTTCCACATAAACAGTCATGAAATTTCAATCGATAATAATTTTGTATATGAAGAGTTTGAAACGATTCAAGAAGTGAATAATTGCATAAATTAATATCCCACGCAATCATTCAAATCGTGTAAAATAAGAAAGAAACAAAAGAACCAAAAATTGAAAAGCAATTGATTAATAAAATAAACGAGTAATATACACACGTAACAAGGATGATCTTCCCGAACACAATCATTTTCAGTCAGTTTTTTCTGAATAACCAATTTTAAATTCGAGTCACCTCTTTCTGGAATTATTTTCTTGAACACTTCACGGAGGTCCAGTGTCTAACTTGAACTAATGTTTACATTTTTTTGTAAGCCAAAGTTTTATCTAAATTTAGTTTTCAATTCCATCTGCATTTAGTGTAAGGTAAGTTTTTTAAAATGATAGTTCTCCAATGGTTATTGTATTAAATCATAGGCACCTAATAAGAAAGAAAAGATGAATCCATTAGACTAGCAATCCACAAGCTTAAACATGCGAATTAAATATCAAATAATAGTAATTGTAGAAGATAATATCACATATTATAATCATTCAAAGCGTGAAAACTAGGAAGAAATTACATAACCAACAACTGCATAACAATTGATCAATAAAACAAATGAGTAATATACACACCTAACTAGTAATCAACCTTATAAATTTGATTATTAGCCTTGAAATAGTTTTTTTATCTCCTTCGTTAACATGTCATAACCGTCCAACAAAACAAGCCTAAGTAACTAGCTAGGCACTTTATCATATCAAATCATACAAGATGACACAGTTGAAGAATGTTTGGCCACTGTTTAGAAAACCTCATTTGCATCTATAAGAATAAAATCAAAGGAGATATACTTAAAAATAGGGCAGAATGACTTAGCATCTGAGATCAAAAAACCAGTAGCAGAGTAAGACTATCGAGAGAAAGTAAAATTTGTCAAACCACCGTGGTTGTATCACCCTCTACCTTGTTGATATATAATTATTTATCCATTTTAGCCGCCTTCAATAATGGATTGATCCTCTGTGATCTCCAAATCTTCTAAGAAGGGAACTTTTATGGTACACGTCAGTAGTACCCATCCACAAGAGTCACACACTATATCTCAAAGCTATGCACACATCCTTGTGGACATACATCCCTTTAAAAAAAATCACTTGACATTATAGAGGTACCCTTTCATTTCGCCAAAATGAAATGATACCGAACAAAAATAATGAAACTTAAGATTTTAATTGCGAAAATTAATAACTCGAAGTGTTAACCATCTAATACATATGTACCTACCTCACAAACATTGCAAAGGGTATATAAGTTGTGAAATCATGCACATGAAACATATGCTAAAATATTAAAAAGATGCAAACCTGGTGAGTTTTGCCTCAATACCTATCAATGAGAAACAAAGGTTGTGATTCAAAAACATGTTTATAGATAACTCCAGTCCACAATATTAGCATCGATATTTAATGGAATATACAGGTCAAAACCACACCCCCTCTGATAAACATGTTTCTTTACTTATAACCTCATATTCAACAATTTAGTAGAGATTAAAAGAAAGACAAATTGCATTGATTTGTATTTCTTTGTTTATCAACCTACTAAGTGGAAATTGAATACTAATGAAAAAGTAATGAAATAATATCACGCAATAATTCCCAAGTGAAACATGAAAATATGCAGCCAAATAAAAATGAATAGACTTACAATATTTAAAGATTCAACGGATCACTCTTTTATTAAATCCAACCAATATCCCTAAGCACAAAAGAATCGACGTTGGTGAAAAAGAAAGTGTAGATCCCGCCTAAGTAAGGATGAAAAATCTGTTGAAGACCCATCTTCCATTACTAATTATCAAGATTTCAAGAATCATATAGCTCAAAGGGGATGCTCCAAACCAATGTTTAACATACAAAAGTTATTAATCGAGATGGGTGTAAGCAAGACTCAAACTGTGACACCCCGCCTAATTAAATACCGGGTGATCAGTCATTTATTAAATTATATCAAAGTCTCCAGTTTGTTCATACTTAGAATCACTTTCTAAAAATAATTTTTTCCTTATTAATCACCTAATAAATAATTAATCTAAGTGTCAAAACATTTAATTTTATAAATTAAGACCTATTGTTATGATTTAATATACAAGACCATATTTATGAACACGACTAATAATATTAAAACCAAATCATTCAAATGAAATAACCAAGCTAGATTAACCAATCCAAATAATATATCCCAAATCGCAGGACAAGGAAATAAATAAAACGATCCCAACAATAACTGAGTACTGAAATAATAAAGAGTACAAGTCTCTCTCTAAACTCAATGAAATATGGAAATGGGAGACACATCCCTTATCTAATAATGACTAAATAAGAGACCGAGAAGACAATGATGAAATCGTCTACTGCAAGGACCTGCAACTCCCACAATAGCTGCAGTACATCAATAGTCCAAAGATCTAAGCCTGATGCCCCAGTGGCTGGGAACCTGTAATACACATATATATATATATATACAAGAGAAAGAAGAGATGATAGAAAACGGGTTAGAGCCCGAGTGTAAAACAACTTTAAAATAGTTTACCAAGTTTTTAAAATGCTTACTAGTTGATATTCCATACATGTTAGTACTTCGACACTCACTTGGTAATTATCACCCCTCAACTAGTGTGCACGCCTAACGTACTACCGAACTAATCTAGATAAAGCAAACCCAATTCACTAGTCTAACCCAATTTTCCCTCACCAAGTATTGTGTCAAGTATGCATAACTATAAATATATATCTAATAACCTTTTCTTTTAAATATATGAAGCTAGTTATGTTCATCTCAATACAGACTTACGTTCTCAACCACTTAATTCATTTAATATCATTATTCCACTTTATCTACTTACAAGCATAGTAGATTAATCACCGGTACATATATTTATTACTCATAATATATATACAAATAAGGCACCCAACATAAATCTATGGTGCCGGCATACTTTTCTATCAAGTCCCTGAATCCCTCGTATAAAAAGGGAAAAACTAGTTCGAAATCACTCTCGAACTGTATTAACACAAAACACACACATATTGGAGGTGAAGCATAGCTCCAAGTCACTAAGAGGTCCGCACATACCCTCACATCTCTTAGGACCATCTGACTATGATTCTTAGATATCCTGTACCAAGGATGCTATGTTCTAGGGTACAAGCCAATATCCCTCATAAAGGTCCAATCGAGATAAGACTGTCCCGGCGCAAAACCTCCGTGATAGCAAGTAGCACGTGTATGATTACACACAAATATACAATATTATACATATATACATGAACCCATATATATATTCACATTATTCAGCTAGGTACGCCCACGACCCATAATATTTAACCATATGTGTCATATAATGCCCGAGTACTACGTATAATTAAAGCATTCTTTCATTTTCTCAATTATCGCTAGTTCTTATGTACTTCTCGTCTCTCGAAGTGTTTCATCTTAATAAGTATAAAATCAGTAGGTGTACACTCTCTACCCTACTGGTCTAAGTCCTTCTTAATTCTCACAAGACCTAACTTAATGTACGCACGATTTACCACTCAATTTATACGCCCCGAAATCCCATGATGAAATCTCATATAAAGTCGCCTTACCTGGACCCTACTTATACCCTACTGGTCCTTCTCAAGTCCCAATATGACATTTAAATTATGTCCAAAGGCCCTTATACATTGGGATTGTATTAACATTTAAAGGGGGGAGAAGTTTTCATTTCCAGAGGAGTCGATCGATCGATGAAAAGGTGTCGATGGATCGATCCAGTCGATCGATCGACCAAGAAGTTATTGCCCAGAATTCTGTATATTACACCTACGAGTTTCTTCCAACTAAAATCATCAAAACTCCGTTAACATGTCCCAAACTCCCAACCACACATCATACACGTTATATAAATCAATATGGATGATTTCTAACATAAAACATTCATTAATTCCTGAAGAATCGTCATCAATTGGATTAATTCAAGAATTTATCATTTAGCCCTAGTTTATCAAATTTTCTCAAGAATTCCATTAATTTCTAGATTTATATCTTTACTGGGCATTAAAATTCATGGTTAGTATTCTACATATAACAAGATATTTATTTAACATGGTTTCTACCCCAAATTGCAATAATAATCTCCCAAACAACATTATATTTTCATGAGACGTAAAATAATTATCTCCTACACTAAAATGGATGTGTTATCAACTAAGGAACAACAAGATAGATACTTGCCTAGAAATCAAAGTCTGAATCATAGATAATGATGGGTATGATCCCGCTCCTCGTTCCCCGATCTATGCATTTGGTGTGGAATTGGTGAGAGTGGTGTAAGGTTGGTGGCTCTCCTCCTTCGAAGCCTTATCTCTTCTCTCTTCCTTAGCCTCTCTCCAACTCCAATGTTTCTAACCCTCGAGGACTCCTACTTTCATCAGATATAACCTCTCAATTTTTGTCATTAATTAAGGCCTAAAATGGGTAATTACAAAAATGCCCTTAAGGGTTGCCGGTTTGGCCTAAAAACGTCCCGAGACCCAAACTAAAACCCGGGTACACTTTTTTTACTATCTCGACACTTTCGGAAACATTGGCGCACTTGAAATGACCATACGAGTGACTTAAAATTAAAGTACTTTTTACTTTATTAATTTAGTCCCGACACAACACACGCGCGTCCCGACTTAATTTCTATGATTGTCGTATTATTCACTCGCGATAATTTTAATAATTCAATTTCATATATTACTTTACTCTTTTAGTATTATTCAACATAATTCTTACCAATAATTACTAACTCTCGTCACGCTAGTAAATATTTATTTTAAAATCCGAATTAATATTAAATAAATTTATCCCAATTTAATTTAATTAATCCCACAATTAAATGCCATAAAAATATAGGGTGTTACATACTTCCCCCCTAATAACGGAATTTCATGCCAAAATTTTGAAAATAAGGAATACCAGGTGAAAACAATTCTGGATACTTTTAACTCATATTTACCTCGCGCTACCAAGTGGACTACTCTACATTACGATGCTCTCACTGGACCCATACAAGTGGTACTACCTTCGACCTCAATTGCCTCTCGCTATGGTCTAGAATAGCCACAGGTCTCTCCTCATAAGAACTGTCAGGCTGCAAGTCAATCTCCTCTATCGCAATATGTGTGTGGGCCAAATCATCCCGAAGATACCACCTCAACAACGAAATGTGGAACACATCATGAATACAGTGCAAGTTCTCCGGCAAGCCAAGTCTATATACCACCGGTCCAATCCTCTCGATAATGGGAAATGGTCCTACGTACCTCGGGTCCAATTTCTCTTTCTTCCCGAACCTCATCACTCCTTTCATAAGAGACACGGGAAATAGTACCTGGTCCACCACACTAAACTCCCTGAAGGACCGCTTTGCATCGGCGTAGCTTTTCTTCCTGTCATGGGCTGCCCGAATGTGGCTCTTGATTAACTCAATCCTGGTTGATGTCTCCTGAATCGTCTCTGGTACAAGTAGCTTATTGTCCCCCACCTCTAGCCAACAAGTGGGAAAACGACGAGGTCTACCGTACAACGCCTCAAACGGGGCCATGTTAATCATAAACAGTTAAGAGTTATTATAAGCGAACTCCACTAGTGGAAGGTACTACTCCTAACCCCCTCCAAAGTCAAGGACACACATGTGTAGCATATCCTTCAGCATCTGATTAGTATGCTCAGTCTACCCATCTGTTTGCGGGTGATACATCGTACTCATCCACAACTCGGTACCCATAGCCTCCTGAAAGCTCTCCCAGAAGTGTGACAGAAAAATATTGTCTCTATCAGACACGATATCTAGGGGCACCCCATGCAACCTCACTATCTCATTAATAAATAACTGGGCATATTGTCCCGTAGTGTACTATGTACGCACTGGCAAAAAATGAGCTATCTTGGTCAAATGATCCACCACTACCCATATAAAATTGTGACCCCGCTGTGACAAAGGCAGCCCAGTAATGAAATCCATGGAAATGCTCTCCCATTTCCACGTAGGGATCTCTAGCGGCTGAAGTAACCATGGTGATCTATGATGGTTCACCTTTACCAGCTCACAGGTGTCACACTTGGACGCAAAATCCGTGATGACCTTCTTCATCCCACTCCACCAGTACTGTTGCCTCATATCTTGGTACATCTTATCCCTTCTGCGATGCACTGCAAATCGATATCCATGCGACTCTGTCATTACCCCATGACGTAATTCCTCCCCCTTTGGGACCACTAATCTCCGATTAAATCTCAATCCTCCATCTGAACTCATTGAGTAGGACTCCGCGCCCTGGCTAGAAGTCATAAAATCTAATCCTTGAAAAATGAATCATTTCCTTGGGCCTGGATCACCCTCGTAACAATCTCTGGTGTGAGTATCATGACGAATATAAAGGATTGGGCCACTGCCTCGTGATGTCCCAACTCTTTCCATTTTGCCTTCCACGTTTTGGCCACCTCACCTAGTGGCCTATGGATCAATGCATCAGTAACTACATTACGTTCCCTGGGTTGTACTGGATCTCAAACTGGTAATCTTTGCCAAACTCTAGCCACCTGTGTTGATGCATGTTTAACTCCCACTGAGTGAACAAGTATTACAGTGACTTGTGGTAGGTGACCAGGCAAAATTTCTCACCCGATAAGTAGTGTCTCCAAATTTGTAAGGTAAACATGACCGTCGCTAGCTCCAAGTCGTGAGGCTTGAGCTTGCGGGAGGCATAAGCTATAGCCTGCTCCTCCTGCTGAAGTAGTTCACCAAGTCCCTATAGGTAAGTGTCAGTATACACTGGGTACTCTACTCTTGGCCTGGTTTTAGCAATAACTGGCGCCAAAGTCAACTTATCCTTTACCTCATCAAAAGCCAACTAACAAGAGTCATCCCATACGTACGATACTCCCTTACGAGTCAAATTAGTCAATGGACCCACTATCTTTGAGAATCCTCGAATGAACCGTCGGTAGTACCCTACCAATCCTAGGAAACTATGAATCTATGATGGTGTCGTGGGCTACCCCACTCCCTCACTATGGACACCTTTCCTAGATCCATGGATATACCCTGGAGGAAATAATGTGCCCCAAGAACTGGACCTCTTGTAGTGAGAACCCATAGTTCTCATACTTAGCATATAGTTGATGCTCTCATAGAGTCTGAAGAACCTATCTCAAATGCTCGACATGCTCCTCCTCGGTCTAGGAATAAATCATAATGTCATCTATGAAGATAATGACAAACTGATAAAGGAACTCTATAAAGACCCTGTTTGTTATGTCCATGAACATGGCTGGAGCATTGGTTAGCCCAAACGGCATAACCTAGAACTTGTAGGATCCATGTCGCATCAAGAAACTAGTCTTTGACACATCCTGCTCCCTAATCCGTAATTGATGATATCCCGACCTCAAGTCTATCTTTGAGAAGAAAGAAGTTCCTCTCAACTGGTCAAACAAGTCATTGATTTGGGGCAATGGATACTTATTTCGTATCATGACTTTGTTCAACTCTCAGTAATTCGCACACAACCTCAACGACCCATCTCGTTTCTTCATAAATAATACGGGATAATCCCAAGGCGAGGTACTCCTATGGATGAAGCCCTGTCCCAACAGCTACTCAATCTGATCACGCAACTTTCACATCTCATCTGGAGCCATACGGTATGGTTTGCGGGCTATTAATCGAGTGCTCGGCATCAAATCTATAACAAAATCTATCTCTCGGAGAGGCGGTAGCCTTGGTATCTCCTAGAACACATAAAAAAACTCACGAACTATGGGAATCGAATCAATGAGAATCACTACCTCCTTAGAGGTCTCCTCCTCTAAGTAATATAAATGGGTGGATGTTCTCCCTCAGGACGAGGCATCGCTACCAGAAACATCTCCTGGCTCAGAATAGTAAAAATAATACTCCTACTTAAACAGTCTATCAATGCTCTATAAGCAGCAAGCCAATCCATGCCAATAATGGCGTCATGCTCGTGTATATATAAGACTAGCATATCTGCAGTCAAAATCAGACTCCCAATCTATATACCTACTCCATGGCATATAAAGAAAATCAATGCCCCATTACCCAGTGGTGAGTCTACACATGTCACTGTACTCTCTACCGAGTCTAACAACCTTGTGGCTCATGCAAAACTAGTGGCTATGAAGCAGTGTGATGCCCCAGTGTCAAATAAAATGTACCCCATAGTACCATGGATAGGAAACTTACCATCAACTGCGGGTGGCACCTATGGTGCTGCTCCCAGGTGAACATTGTAAACACACCCATACTGGAATTGTCCCTACTGAACTGGGATGACTGGGATGGCTAGTAAGGCTGTCATCTGAGGTGGTGCAGGGAGGGCAGTTGGGAAGATCGTTCTTTGTCGCTTGTGACAGCCACCCTGCTACTGTAGGGCCATATCCCACTCGGGACAATCCTGACGTCTATGTCCATTTTTTCCACAACCAAAGCATCTGACCCTGAAGTTTCCTCCCCTCTGTCCCTACTATCCCTGGCCCTGATAGCTATTACCATTCCTCCATTGACCCTGTTGATACAGCTATTGGCCCTGCTAGCCCTACTGACTGGATTGGCCTTGTTGGACCTGTCTATAGCCTCCATGTCCCTGCCTATTGTCGCTAGATCGGAATTGCTTATCATGGTCCCCCTGATAGAAACTCTGCTCACCCTGACAGACCTGCCCCTGAGCTGGTGGTACCCCACTGGAACTACTACCTCATGTCCGGCCCTACTGGATGGACTCCCCGTCTCGCTTTCTCCCTTGATGGTGGAAGCAGTGGTCCTGGAAATGCAATAGGGCAGCGTTGAGTACATGAGTATAAGTATCCAATGATAGATTACCCAACAGGTGTTGGGGAATCCTTTAGGTCAAACCATCCATGAACATCTGAATCTTCTTCTCTTTGGTAGGTCCCTCATCTGGCAAAACAATAATTAGTCTCATGAACTCTTCGTCATACTCCGCGACAGTCATACTTTCCTGTTTGAGATTCAACAGTTTCTGCCTCATCTCAGTGTGCACGGCGGAAGGAAAGTATTTGCGGTCAAACCACACCCAAAAACACTGAATCATCATATTGTCCCTCTTTTCCAAGGTGGTAGTGGACTCCCATCACTATAGGGTGGCCCCCACTAGCTTGTAGGAAGCCAGTAATTGTCTCTGAATGTCGGTGCACTCGTACATACGAAGATGCCTCCGGATGTCTTTCTTCTATTGGCTCGCGATGACAATATCAGAACTTCTAGAGAACTCTGGGGGATGTGCTATCTGAAAGGCATCCCTAACCCTCTCCCATGTAGTGGGAAATAGGGCTGGAACTGGTGCCACAACATGAACCTAGGGTGGGTCCTGCTGTACCACCGCTAAAGGTGTATTCACCGCCTGAGCAACTATGGTGGAACTTCAACTGTTTTCATTATTCCCCGAGCCTGAGATGTTGGCTACTTTGGATGGGCATTTCTGTCCCTTGGCACTCGTCTCGGAGGCATCTTAAATGAGAAGGAATTTATCAGTCCATAGTTATTATTAAATCCCAAATAGCTGAAGACGTAATCGCATAAACAAGAATATAACAGTCCTAAAAATAACGCTCTATATCAAAGACGTTAAGCTGGAAGCACAATAAGCCGAACAGGTCCTAAAAGACTCTAGAACCTGATGCTCTGATACCACCTCTGACACCCCACCTAATTAAATATCGGGTGATCAGTCGTTTATTAAATTAAATCAAAGTGTCTGGTTGGTTTATTCTTAGCAACACTATCTAAAAACAATTTTTTTCCTTATTAATCACCTAATAAATAATTAAGCTAAGCGTCAAAACATTTAATTTTATAAATTAAGACCTATTGTTATGATTTGATATACAAAACCATTTTTACGAACATGGATAATAATATTAAAACCAAATCATCCAAACGAAATAACCAAGCTAGATTAACCAATCCAAATAATATATCCCAAATCGCAGGACAAGGAAATAAATAAAATAATCCCAATAATAGCTAAGTACTGAAATAATAAAGAGTACAAGTCTCCCTCTGAACTAAATGAAATATGGAAATGGGAGACACATTCCCTATCTAATAATGAAAAAAATAAGAGACTGAGAAGACAAGGATGAAATCATTTACTGCAAGGACCTGTAACTCCCACACTAGCTGCAACACATCAATAGTCCAAAGATCTAAGCCTGACGCCCCAGTGGCAGGGCACCTATAATACATACATACATACATACATACATACATACATACATACATACATACATACATACATACATATACAAGAGAAAGAAGAGATGATAGGAAACGGGTCAGAGCGCGAGTGTAAAATAACTTTAAAATAGTTTAGCAAGTATTTAAAATGCTTACCAGTTGATATTGCATACATGTTAGTACTTCGACGCTCACTTGGGAATTCTCACCCCTCAACTAGTTTGCACGCCTAATGTACTACCGAACTAATCTAGATAAAGAAAACCCAATTCACAAGTCTAACCCAATTTCCCCTCACCAAATAATGATTAAAGTACGCATAACTTTAAGTTTATATCTAATAACCTTTTCTTTTAAATATATAAAGCCAGTTATGTTCATCTCAATACATACTTAAGTTCTCAACCACTTAATTTAGTTAATATTAATTATTTTATTTTATCTACTTACAAGCATAGTATATTAATCACCTGTACATATATTTATTACTCATAATATATATACTAATAAGGAATCCAACATAAATCTATGGTGATGGCATACTCTGCTATCAAGTCCCCGAATCTCTCGTACAAAAAGAGAAATACTAGTTCAAAATCACTCCCAAACTATATTAACACAAAACACATACATATTAGAGGCGAAGCATAGTTCCAAGTCACTAAGAGGTCAACACATACCCTCACATCTTGTAAGAACGTTTGACTATCATTCTTAGGTAGCCTGTACCAAGGATGCTATGTTATAGGGTACAAGTCAATATCCCCCATAAAGGTCCAATCTAGATACGACTGTCCCGGTGCGGAACCTTTGTGATAACAAGTAGCACAGGTATGACTACACATAAATATACATCATTATACATATATGCATGCACCCATATTTGGCTAGGTACGCCCACGACCCATAATATTTTAACCATACGTGGCACATAATTGCCCGAGTACTACATATAATTAAATCATTCTTTCATTTTCTCAATTACCGTTAGTTCTTAAGTACTTCTCGTCTCTCGAAGTGTTTCATCTTGATAAATATAAAATCAGTAGGGCTACACTCTCTACCCTGCTGGTCTAAGTCCTTCTTAATTCTCACAGGACCTAATTTAACGTACGGACGATTTCCCACTCAATTTATACCCCCCGAAATCCCACGATTAAATTACCTGGACCCTAGTGGTCCTTCTCAAGTCCCATTATGACATTTAAATTATGTCCAAAGGTCATTATACATTGGAATTGGTTTAATATTTAAAAGGGGAAGAATTTTCCATTTCCAGGACGAGTCGATCGATCTATGAAAAGGGATCGATCGATCGACATTCTTGAGTCGATCGATCAACCAAGCAGTTATTGCCTAGAATTCTGCATATTAAGCCTACGGGTTGCTTCCAACTTAAATCATCAAAACTCCATTAACATGTCCCAAACTCCCAACCAAACATCATGAACATTATATAAATCAATATGTATGATTTCTAACATAAAACATTCATTAATTCCTCAATAATCGTCATCAATTGGATTAATTCAAGAAGTTATCATTTAACCCAAGTTTATCAAATTTTCACAAGAATTCCATTAATTTCCAGATTTCTATCTCTACTGGACATCAAAATTCATGGTTAGTATTCTACATATAATAAGATATTTATCCTAACATGGTTTCTACTCCAAATTGCAAAAATAATCTCCCAAACAACATTATATTTTCTTGACACATAAAATAATTATCTCCTACACTAGCATGGATGTGTTATCAACTAAAAACAACAGGTTAGATACTTTCCTAAAAATTAAAGTCTGAATCGTAGAGAATGATGGGTATGATCCAGCTCCTCATTCCCCGATCTACGCATTGGTGGTGAAATTGGTGAGAGTGGTGTAGGGTTGGTGGCCCTCCTCCTTGGTAGCCTTCTCTCTTCCTTAGCCTCACTGTAACTCCAATGTTTCTAACCCTAGAGGACTCCTTGTTTCATCAAATATAACCTCTCAATTTGCGTCATTAATTAAGGCCTAAAATGGGTAATTACCAAAATGCCCTCTCGGGTTACCGGTTAGGCCTAAAAACGTCCCAAGACCCAAACTAAACCCTCGGGTACACTTTTCTAACTATCTCGACCCTTACGGACACATTGGCGCACTCATAATGACCATAGGGGAAAATTATTATTAAATTACTCTTTATTCCATTAATTTAGTCCCGACACGACACACGCGCGCCACGCGCGTCCCGACTTAATTTCTTTGATTATCGTATTATTCACTCGCGAAAATTTTAATAATTCAATTTCATATATTACTTTACTCCTTTAGTATTATTCAACATAATTATTACCAATAATTACTAACTATCCTCACACTAGTAAATATTTATTTTAAAATCTGGATTAATATTAAATTAATTTGTCCCAATTTAATTTAATTAATCCCACAATTAAAAGCCATAAAAATATGGGGTATTACACAAACATGTTTACCTAGGGTAGAAATTAGAGCCATTTTTTGACACTGGTCCATTATCTGTAACATGTACACGTGGATAGATGTTACATGACTGGACAATGAATTCGAGGGATACTGAGTTCCAACCTATAAAACAAAATAAAAAAATCCTAATTTTAATTCTGAAACTATTGTGTAGTTGTCAAGCGAAGATCGGGAATCTGATGAGGACAAAATCACTTACATTGTGTTATGTTTATGCATCTTGGTGTGTCCATGACTCATTTTGTGCCACTAAAATGTTATTTTGAGTTTTTGATCCCTAAAACCCATTTTTGTCCTCAAAATAATCGCATATTTAGTCAATTTCGAAAACCAAGTGTCCGATAAGACCATAATCCACTCCCACAAGTGTGTTTTGCATCTCTTTGCATGTTTTCATATCTTTTGGGTCCCCTTCATTGTTGTTTTCATTCTCACCCCCTAAAACCCATCTTTAACCTCAATACAAGTTTATAGTGTTCAATTTATGCGGTAAAAAATGTGACGAGGACAAGGTCACTTCTAATAAGTAACTTTGGTAGATCTTGAGGTTGTTATTTATACTTTTCATCTCGTAGTTGTTGTTTTAAGTTACTTTTCTACCTCATTGATGTCTGAACCTATTTTTGGTCCTTTCTGTTATTTTAAGTTTTCATTCCTTCCCCATTTCGAAAGCCCTTGGTAATACCACAACAACCTTATACTAGTTAAATGGGAAACTAGGGTGCTTGAAACAAACATATTCACTTCCCACGAGTTACTTTTGTACCTCTTGAGCGTGTCCATGCCTATTTTTGACCCACTTTGTAACTATTTTTATTTTTTAGCCCAAAATCTCAATATTTTGATCTTCAGGTACCTTACACTTGTCAATTTTCTAAAACAGAAGTCGATCGAGAACACTTTTGATTTCTTTAAAATAGATATTTGTGTTCTACTGTCATGAACTTTGTAACACTATATTAGGGGGATTTTTATTAATTATTTTCTAAAGTATGTAATTAATAAAGTCTCTCTCTCTCTCTCTCTCTCTATATATATATATATATATATATATATATATATATATATATATATATATATATATATATATATATATATATATGTGTATGTGTGTGTGTGTGTGTGTGTGTGTGTGTGTGTGTGTGTGTATGTGTGTGTGTGCTTATTTTCGAGCCAGTTTTGTTTCTACTCTTCTTTTACCTTGCCATCGCTCTCATGCAAGAGCGTTCTCATTATTTGTTTACTCGTAAACGTACAACTAATGAATCAATCATAGAATGTAGGGAATAATGAACAAATAACAAAACTAATTATCTCTCACATATGACAATGATCCAATTACTAGAACATGTATAATTTAAACAAGTTTGTCCATATACTTAGTAGGTTTAAAGGAAAAATAAATTTATCATTCAACCTATTTTTATAAAAATTAGAAATTACCTGAACTAAACATTGTTTATGGAGTAGAAAACAAAGATATCTTAAATCACAAATCATATAGGTGAACTTTCAAATGAATAAAAAAAGTCTAAACAATACTAACATCATGATAAACTAAAAAAATTCATTAAATTTAAGGTCAAAATAAGTTGCAAAATTTTGGAAATTACCTACACAAAACTAACCAAGTCTTTCACAAACTTGCGCTAAAACCACCCACAAATTTCATAGTTCACCACTTCATCTATTGAATCCAAAAATAGAAAAAAAAAGAAACTCTTTTTTTTAATACAAGTCATCTAAATGAGCATAACTGACACACCCCAACCCAGTTACTTATAATTAAGTTTGAAAGTCAAAGTGAGTCAAACCATGATTAATTTAACCAAACCATAAAAAAGAGTTTTAATTTCAAAGTCATCATTGTAAATCCATATAACTGAAAACCTTTTTACAACATCAGAGTAGTCATACTTACACAAACTTCCTTGAAGGATAATTTAACTTAATTACATCATTTACATTTAAACACAATCTTTGTTTCTCCCATTCCTGGCTAACCCAACCCGACTTCCTAGATTTGGCAGTGACATCGCGTTACCTGAAAAATGTGAACATAGGAACCATGAGCAAAATAGCCCAGTGAATCCATCACTACTATACTACTGCATGAATTTAAATGCAATAAATCATGTTCATATAATTATGTATTAACTTATCCGGCTCATTCATAATGAATGACCAACTTTTCTGAATCATGATTCACATATCCTGTCTAAATAGACAATTCTCCCCCATTCCTAGTCGAGGAGTAACCCCTTGTCATTAATAGACAAATCTCCCCCATTTCGGGTCGAGGAGTAACCTCCCATTTCGGTAAACCGAAATGAACAATCTCATATTCATTATATTCTGATCATATCAACAACACGATATAAATACCTCTTTCCAGTGAGTACACTCACCTTGGTTGACAACTATGTATTCACGTTTCCTTCTGGTGGAGCTGAACTGGGTTGTTTAGACCTTATACCTGTCAATCCAACTAAATCAGTATTGAACCTCAATCATAAATATTATCCTAACATAATTATGTAACTTTCCATGACTATACATCAACAATACAATTCCAATTAAGTATTCCATAAAACATAAGTAAAGGTAAAACAATGATATACATGTTGATAAAGTTATGGACATTCAACCGTAGGAAATACCTTATAAGGAATTTATAACCAAGGTTAAGTAAACATGAAATTATGCTTCTAAATGTACATACACATGAAACATGTACTCAACGTACCCTTTGTAAGGATGAAATACAAACATTCATTCAAGGGGTACCCAGTATGGCCTGAAATTATTGTCTTACATACTTAACCATCCTATATTCCTAAATTGTATTAATAAAGGGGTCCAACCTTATCAATATGAGAAAAAATATGAATATACTTTCCAATACAAGTGACGGTGTAATTTTTCAAGCTTCCTAGAGCAAGTTATGACCATTTCTTTACAACACAAGAAATCTTCCCTATAAGCTCCTCTATTGTTCCTTCAACTTGCAAGAATTTTCATAGTTTTTCTACAACTTAAATTTCCATGATTTTCAAATATTTTTCATTATACATATTTAATAGTACATAATTAAAGTTTCATAATTTTTTGACTTCATTTGATATCTCAAAATCTTGACTAAACTTAGGGCATACCAAAATCAAGTATACAAACAGCAACTATGTACCAACTTAAAAACATCATTACGTCCTAACCACAAGGATATAAATTCTAATCTTAGGATATAATATGAATATATGAGTCTAATTGCTTATCCAGTTGGAATTTATCAATTCCAGTAAGCACACAAAGAGATATGCAAGTTTGAATACAAGGGGTTTCAATACAAAGCAATTTTAAGGGTTTCTACATTCAACTTAACATAAACTTGCATCTAACCATACATATATATAAAGGGCTGAAACTTTCGTAAAATTATGATGATTTATGTCGTATAAATCATAAATATATGAAAAATAACAAAATTTGCAATTAGGATTACCTTCGGGACCTTTACGTAATTTCTACGGATTTTTCTACACTTTTTCTCCTCACTTTTCTTCCTAAACCTCTACCTTCTCTCTCCTCAAGCTCACATCACTTGAAACTGAACCTAGGTATTAATTTGACGAAGAAATAAGCTAGAGGGATAGTTTTAAGTCGGCCAAGGCTGCCTCCCAAGCCAACCAATCAAATTAAACCATTTGGTTTAATAAAAGACACATTACCACTTAAAGGGAATTGACAGATTTACCCCTTGTTCGTAATTTTGGCCTAACTTCTTACTCGCACATCCGTTTGATGCACCACTTGTTGTGTTAAAACCCTAACTCACATGTCTAAAACTATCTAGTTTTTACCTCAAGTCAATTGTAATGTGATAAGGGTCAAAACTAGTCTCTAATAGGGACATTTCTACCGAAAACAACAAAATTTTGTGTTTGTAAATAATTCGACCTTTCATGATTTATGAAAGTAGGATTATAATAAACATAATCACTTAACATTAGACATACTAATAACACATTATTCATATCACATAATATAAGCATGATTTAAATCTAATTTATCATAATTATATTCGGGTTGTCACAACTTCCCCCCCTTAGAAAATTTCGTCCCCGAAATTTAATACAAAGGTCACTTACCAAACAAATGGGGATACTGTTTCTTCATGCTATCCTCCGTTTCCCAAGTTCCTTCTTTAATTCCATGGCTCATCCACATAACTTTAACTAAGGGAATAACTTTATTTCTCAATACTTGTTCCTTATGATCAATAATTTCCATTGTTTCCTCGATGTACGACAAGTCTTCTTTCAGTTCAATTGGTTGAGTTTTCAACTGATGAGATGGATCCGCCAAATACTTACGAAGCATCGATACGTGAAACACATCATGTAAACGAGACAACTCTAAAGGCAATGCTAATCTATATGCGAGGGCCCTAATTCTTTCCAACACTACATATGGTCCAATGTATCTTGGACTTAGTCTTCCCTTTTTCCCAAATCTCATAACGCCTTTCCATGGTGAAATACGTAGGAATACAAAATCCCCCTTTTGAAATTTCAATGGATGCCTCCTCTTATCTGCATAAAATTTTTGCCTTCTTTGCGCTGTCTTTATGCATTCCTGAATCATTTTAATCTTTTCAGTGGTCATATCTATCAATTTAGGACCCAAAATTTAACTTTCACCTACTTCATCCCAACACAAATGCGTCCTACATCTCCTCCCATATAAAGCTTCATAAGGAGCCATACCAATGGTGGACTGATAACTATTATTATATGAGAATTACATCAATGGCAAATGATCATCCCAACTACCTTTGAAGTCAAATACACAAGCTCGTGACATGTCTTCTAATATTTTAATCGTCCTTTCAGATTGCCCATCGATTTGTGGATGAAATGCAGTGTTGAACTTCAAACTTGTGCCAATAGTGGTCTGTAAATGAGGCCAAAACTTATTAGTGAATGTTGGATCTCTATCTGATACAATTGACACTGGTGCCCCATGTAAACGGATAATCTCATCAACGTACATACGTGCATACTTATCAACAGTGTAGGTGGTCTTAACTGGAAGAAAATGTGTCGACTTCATCAATCGGTCTACAATCACCCAAATAGAATCATGCCCCTTTGGTGACCGGGGTAATCCTGTAACAAAGTCCATCGTTATATATTCCCACTTCCATTCTGGAATAGGAAACGATTGCAATAATCCCGTCGGCTTCTGATGTTCCACCTTTACTTGCTGGCATACTAAACATTTAGCTACAAATTCTGCAATCTCACGCTTCATATTGTTCCACCAGTAATACTCTTTCAAACCTCTATACACTTTGGTATCTCCCGGATGCATAGAATAAATAGAACTATGTGCCTCTTCTAATATATCCTTCTTTAAGGATGGATCATTCGGTACACAAATTCTATTTTTATAACACAACGATTCATCATTCTTAATCTCAAAGTCACTCTCTCTACCAACCCGAACTTCTTGTTTCTTCTTCTCAAGGAACGGATCATCGATCAGCAAATTTCGTATGCGTTCTGCCAATAAAGGTCTCACTGTGACATGTGTTAATAATCCTCCGCTTTTCGAAAACTTCAATTCAATCCCCATCGATGCCAAGTCAAGAATATTTCCAACACGGGCACACCGTATGCAACCAATAATCCCTGATAATTTTTGACTCAAAGCATCTGCTACTACATTGGCCTTCCCAGGATGATGATGAATGGTACAGTCATAGTCTTTAATCATATCTATCCAACGCCTCTCTCTCAAATTTAGTTCTTTCTGTGTAAACAAGTATTTCAAACATTGATGATCTGTAAATATCTCACAAGTTTCTCCATACAAGTAATGTCTCCACAACTTTAAAGCAAAAACAATGGCTACTAGCTCCAAATCGTGTGTAGGGTAGTTTTGTTCATGCGTCTTTAATTATCTGGAAGCTTATGCTATTACCTTCCCATTCTGCATAAGAACACATCCTAACCCTTGAAATGAAGCATATGTATAGAACACAAAAGACTCATTCCCACATGGAATAGTAAGTATAGGGGCTGAAACCAACCGCTTCTTTAATTCTTTAAAACTCCTCTCACATTCTTCATCCCATACAAACTTCACTTCTTTACGAGTCAACTTTGTCAATGGTAATGCTATTGCTGAAAACCCTTTAATAAATCTGCGATAGTAGCCTACCAATCCTAGGAAACTCCTAATTTCTATCACATTCTTAGGACTCTCCCATTCAACAATTGCTTCCACCTTGTTTGGATCAACATATATCCCATTTCCCGAGACAACGTGCCCTAAAAACACAATTTCATTCAACTAAAACTCACACTTGCTGAATTTAGCAAACAATTTCTTCTCTCTTAAAATCTGCAATAAAAGTCTCAAATGCTTCTCTTGTTCCTCCATGCTACGCGAGTAAATCAACACATCGTCTATGAATACAATCACAAATGAATCAATGAAAGGGTGGAATACTCGATTCATCAAATCCATAAAAACTGCTGGAGCATTAGTCAATCCAAATGGCATCACCAAAAACTCATAGTGCCCATATCGAGTTCGAAAAGCTATTTTGGAAATATCACTATCCTTTACTTTCAATTGATGGTAACCCGATCTCAAGTCAATCTTTGAAAATACTGTGGCCCCCTATAATTGGTCAAACAAATCATCAATACGAGGTAGAGGGTAATTGTTTCTAATGGTCACCTTATTCAATTGCAGATAATCAATACATAATCGCATTTTCCCATCTTTCTTTTTCACAAATAACACCGGGGCTCCCCATGGTGAAACACTAGGGCGAATGAAACCTCTGCTTATCAGATCTTGTAATTGCACTTTCAATTCTTTCAACTCTGTCGGTGCCATTCTATATGGAGCAAGGGAAATTGGACCAGTACCTGGAATTAATTCAATGGAAAACTCTACTTCCCTATCAGGTGGCAATCCTAGAAATTCCTCTGGGAAGACATCAAAAAATTATCTAACCACATGTATATCTTGAATCTTAACTGTTTCTTTACTAGTATCAACAACATAAGCTAAATACCCTGTACAACCTTTACTCAATAACTTTCTGCTCTTAATTGCTGAGATAAGAAAATTAGGGACAACATTCCTTTCTCCTATCAACTGGAACTTAGGTTCACCAGGCAGATGAAACGTGACTTCTTTTCGAAAAAAATTAATGGAAGCATGATACGAAGATAACCAATCCATTCCCAAAATAATATCAAAATCCCGAATGGCCAATGGTATCAAGTCAACATAGAAATCTCGCTCACTCATTCGTAAGACACAATCTTTATAAACATGCTCAACCAGAATCACACTTTCCATTGGGGTAGAAATATATAAGGCACAATTGAGAAATGAACATGGTCTACCCAAATATGAAACAATATGTAATTCCACAAATGAATGCGTAGATCCAGGATCAATGAGTGCATATAAATCTTTATTTGCAATAGAAAGTTTACCTGTAACCACTTCAGGTGTAGCATGGGCATCTTGCAATGTCATCGCAAACACTCTTCCTCCTGCCTTAGATCCGCTTGCTTGTCATGTACCTCTTCCCCTGGTGGCACTGCCTGGAGAGGATCCTTTATAAGGCCCCACACTACTGACTGAAACCACTCTTGATAACATAGGACAATTCTTTCTCAGATGGCCCTTCTGATGACAGTTGAAACATTTTATATTCAGTAGCTTTGGGCAATTTCTCTTTACATCACCCGATGTCCCACAAAAGGAACAAACATTCAGATCTCCTTGTGCTGAAACTCCTGAACCTCTCCCAACACTCGCTTCACCCCTTTGCAAACTACTTCCCATACTTCTACCCTACTAAAATTTATGCCCTCCAAGTCTCGAATATTCTGTATCACCACCCTTTTTATAACTTGGATCGAACCTACTTCTCTTTACGCCTCATTCTCGATTCCCTCTCGCTTCATTCATGTCCTTTTCTACTAGCATGGCTTTGTTCACCAAGGCTGAATAGTTAATAGTCTCTAAAGCCGACAACCTTGATTTAATAACTAACTCAAGTCCGTCAAGAAATCGGCTACACATGTCTTCCTCATTTTGTATAAACCTCGAAGCAAATCGAGATAAGACTGTAAGTTTAGCTTCGTATTCTCTATCTGTCATGCTCCCCTGATTCAACATGAAATATTCTTTCTCCTTTTGTTTTCGATACACTGGGGGAAAATACTTATCATACAAAGCTTTGATAAAAGCATCCCATGAGATCACATTACCACCTCCTGGAGTAATCAACAAATGTTTTGCAGCATCCCGCCAATATTTAGCTTCTCCTTTTAGCATGTACGTTGCCAAGATCACTCGTTGATTTTCAGGCATTCTCATCACCCCGAAGATAAGTTCAATCTCTTTAACCCATTCTTCTACCTCTGCTGGATCAACTGCTCCTTCAAATGATGGTGGATTCATTTTAATAAATTTCTCATGTGAAGTACTCCTTTTTTCCCGGTGTATCACCTCCTCAGCTCTAGCCATTGCCCGTGCCTCCAGTTGCCTAGTCTGTTGTTCTTCCACATGAGCCATAAATCTAACTCGTTGCTCTGCCATTTGAGTCATAGCACGCGCCATTTTTTATATGTCTGTCAATTGTTTTGGCTTGGGTTCTATATTTCCATAAACAGGTTGCTCAACCTCCGCTTCTGCTGCCATATTTGAAGCCTCATATTCTATTCTCACATTCACATTCCCTCCTTCCATTCTTTAATATCTGAAATGGATCAAAGATATAACAACATGCAAATATACATATCTTTCCTAACATAATCGTTAGTATCAAATAAAATATATTTCAAACATTCACTCCCAAATCTAGACTCTTCTCACTCCAGAACCTCTAAAACCTAGGCTCTGATACCAAAAGCTGACACACCCCAACCCAGTTACTTATAATTAAGTTTGAAAGTAAAAGTGAGTCAAACCATGATTAATTTAACCAAACCATAAACAAGAGTTTTAATTTCAGAGTCATCATTGTAAATCCATATAACTGAAAACCTTTTTACAACATCGGAGTAGTCATACTTATACAAACTTCCTTGAAGGATAATTTAAATTAATTACATCATTTACCTTTAAACAGAATCTTTGTTTCTCCCATTCCTTCCTAACCCAACCCGACTTCCTAGATTTGGCAGCGACATCGCGTTACCTGAAAAATGTGAACATAGGAACCATGAGCAAAATAGCCCAGTGAATGCATCACTACTATACTACTGAATGAATTTAAATGCAATAAATCATGTTCATATAATTATGTATTAACTTATCCGGCTTATTCATAATGAATGACCAACTTTTTCGAATCATGATTCACATATCCTGTCTAAATAGACAATTCTCCCCATTCCAGGTCGAGGAGTAACCCCTCGTCATTAGTAGACAAATCTCCCCCATTTCGGGTCGGGGAGTAACCTCCCATTTCGGTAAAATGAAATGAACAATCTCATATTCATTATATTCTGATCATATCAACAACACGATACAAATATCTCTTTCCAGTGAGTACACTCACCTTGGTTGACAACTATGTATTCACGTTTCCTACTGGTGGAGCTGAACTGGGTTGATTAGACCTTATACCTGTCAATCCAACTAAATCAGTATTGAACCTCAATCATAAATATTATCTTAACATAATTATGTAACTTTCCATGACTATACATCAACAATATAATTCCAATTAAGTCACATTCCATAAAACATAAGTAAATGCAAAACAATGATATACATGTTGATAAAGTTATGGACATTCAACCGTAGGAAATACCTTATAAGGAATTTATAACCAAGGTTAAGTAAACATGAAATTATAGTTCTCAATGTACATACACATGAAACATGTACTCAAAGTACCCTTTGTAAGGACGAAATACAAACATTCATTCAAGGGGTACCCAGTATGGCCTGAAATTATTGTCTTACATACTTAACCATCCTATATTCCTAAATTGTATTAATAAAGGGGTCCAACCTTATCAATACGAGAACATATATGAATATAATTTCCAATACAAGTGACGGTGTAATTTTTCAAGATTCCTAGAGCAAGTTATGACCATTTCTTTACAACACAAGAAATCTGCCCTACAAGCTCCTCTATTGTTCCTTCAACTTGCAAGAATTTTCATAATTTTTCTACAGCATAAATTTCCTTGATTTTCAAACATTTTCTATATACATAATGAATAGTACATAATTAAAGTTTCATAATTATTTGACTTCATTTGATATCTCAAAAGCTTGACTAAACTTAGTACATACCGAAATCAAGTATACAAAGAGCAACTATGTACCAACTTAAAAACATCATTACGTCCTAACCACAAGGATATAAATTCTAATCTTAGGATATAATATGAATATATGAGTCTAATTGCTTATCCAGTTGGAATTTATCAATTCCAGTAAGCACACAAAGAGATATGCAAGTTTGAATACAAGGGGTTTCAATACAAAGCAATTTTAAGGGTTTCTACATTCAACTTAACATAAACTTGCATCTAACCATACATATATATAAAGGGCTGAAACTTTCGTAAAATTATGATGATTTATATCGTATAAATCATAAATATATGAAAAATAACAAAATTTGCAATTAGGATTACCTTCGGGACCTTTACGTAATTTCTACGGATTTTTTTACACTTTTTCTCCTCACTTTTCTTCCTAAACCTCTACCTTCTCTCTCCTCAAGCTCACATCACTTGAAACTGAACCTAGGGATTAATTTGATGAAGAAATAAGTTAGAAGGATAGTTTTAAGTCGGACAAGGCTGCCTCCCAAGCCAACCAATCAAATCAAACACTTTAGTTTAATAAAAGACAAATTACCACTTAAAGGGAATTGACAAATTTGCCTCTTGTTCGTAATTTTAGCCTAACTTCTTACTCGCACTTCCATTTGATACATCGTTTGTTGTGTTAAAACCCTAACTCACATGTCTACAACTATCTAGTTTTTACCTCAAGTCAGTTGTAATGTGATAAGGGTCAAAACTAGTCTCTAACGGGGACATTTCTACCGAAAACAACAAAATTTTGTGTTTGTAAATAATTCGACCTTTCATGATTTATGAAAGTAGGATTATAATAAACATAATCACTTAACATTAGATATACTAATAACACAATGTTAATATCACATAAGATAATCATGATTTAAATCTAATTTATCATAATTATATTCGGGTTGTCACAATAACACATGAAAAACATAACACTTGCAAAGCACCAAATGATGTGTGATTTTCTTAGTCTAGAGTCCATACCACTTTCTGAGCTTCATTTCAAACCTCTTTCCTAATTTAATTACTTTATGTCAATGTTTCACCGTCACCCTAAGTTTTAATATCACTAAACATTTAGCGTTAAGTTAATATGTATTGCAAGGAAAAGGTTTGGATACTAAATTAAGTTCCCTTATATTGCAAAGACCTTTAATATTCCAATTTTGACACATGAAAATATTTAAAAAATAAATCATAAGCCAAAAATAACTAATATAAATTTCCTATACAGTCCTCACTTGTCAAACAGAATAATTCGTTGATATTCATATTATCAATAGTGTCATAATTATCACTATTCATATCATATTCAAAATTAAAATAACATATTTACATTTTTGCTTCAATTGATTCCAAATTCTCATATGCATAGAAAAAATTGTACCTAAGTACCCCACTTGCCATCCATGTAAGATTCATCACATATGTGTGTCTTTTAGACATGAGGTTTGTAAGGTATTGAAGAAGAAATTGTAGAAAATGAGGGTTATAGGATAGGGGACCGATTTGGTGAAAAACTAAGTGATTGCAGTGAGGGTTGGGCGCTAATCACGTGGCATTAGTGGAGGATTGGTTTACTTCATAAAAGTGTTAGCGGCAGCTTCTTATCGACCAGTGGAGTAGCAGAGAAAGGAGGAGAGAGAGCACGAGGATTTTAGGGAATATATAGGAGGGAGATTCAGGAAGCGAGATGTAATGAAATAAAATATGGAACTAACAAATTTGGTCATCCCATATAAACACCAAGTGAGATGGTTTAGAAAACCATTCTCTAAACAGACATAGTTTAAAAGACCTTAATTAATAAGTCGTCTTATATAGTCTTTTTTTTATTTATGGGAATAGAAACTAAGCCTTGTCAAATGTTATAGGTATAAGGGACGATTCATTAATGCGGTCTTAATATATGCCTTTTTGTGACCCTAAAAGTGTTTGTCCCAAATACTTTGGTCCTAAAATATTCTTTTTTATAGTGGCACAAGGAAGTGAAGGTCTACATAGACAATATGATCATCAAAATCAAGGATCAAAAGAACACAAATCGACACTCCAGAAATCCTTCCAAAGGTTACACCTCTTCAAAATGAGGCTAAATCCTAAAAAATGTGTCTTTGGAGTCACCAATGGGAAAGTTCTCAGATTTATGGTCAGAAAGGATGGAATCAATGTAGAACTTACCAAAGTCATAGCCACATGGAAAATTCCATCACCCAAAATAGTGAAAAAGGTCAGGGGGTTCCTAGGCCAAATACAGTTCATTAGTCTGTTCATTAACTAGTTTTCCACCATCTGTGAATTTGTCTTCCAAAACCTCAAGGAGGACTCACCCAAAGAATAGAACACTCAATGATAAGAAGCATTCGATAAAATATAAGAGTACCTCACTTACCCATCGGTGTTAGTAACTCTCTAACCAAGACAACATACCTTACTCTACATGATCATAGCGGACAGGGCAGTTAGAGCCACGTTGGCCCCACATATAGAGAGTCTTTGAACGGAATGTGCCATCTACTATGTCAGCAAAAGCTAGTCTCCTCTGAGCTCAAATATACTACCTTGGAAAAGTTTTGTGAGTCCATCGTATAGATCACTTGCAAGCTATACCATTACATGATGTCCTTTAGCATGCGACTCATCTCTAGGATGGATCCCCGGAATTGATAAACCCTTTCCCCTTATTCGAATGGACAAATGGATATTATTCTTATCCGAGTTCGACATTATATCACATAGACACTAAAAGACAATCCATCTCTGACCTGCTCGAAAGATAACCCATGGCAGATAAAGAAGACCAAAATGAGGAGAAATTCCCTGATGGGTATATATTTGTCCTAAATGAAAAAAAAATTAGGAATTCTACTTCGACACAGCCTCCAACAAAAGGGGATTCGGAATCAGAATGATCCTTATCTCTCCCGACGCACGGTGCCTCCCCAACGCTATCAATATCACTTATGAATGAACTGATGACATGGTCGAGTACAAGTCATTCATAACAAGTCTAGAAATTTCCTTAGAAATGGGAATAACCAACTTCAAATCATATGAAGATTCTAACCCAGTCATCAATCAAATATTAGGCAAATGGAAAATTTGGGATAAAAACTGGAACCAGGCCATGCCGACTTAGAAGGGGAACTACATGATTCAAACATATCAAATTCAAAATCCTCCCCAGGGATAAAAAATAATTTTGCATATGCACTTTCTACCCTAGCCTCCATGATAGACATGTCGAAAGGAACCATGAAAATCACATCCATCCTGACTATATGGATCAACCCTTCCTATTGCTTTGAGATCGAAGCCATCGAGTAAATGCCAGTTGGATCCACAACATGGTACTATAACATCTAAAACTTTCTCCAAAAGAATAACTACCTACCCAATGCCTCTCTATGTGATCGATTCACCCTAAGATGATTGACAATCCAATTCATCCTCTATGAGGGACAGAGTACACATACGGTGCATCACCGAAGATAAGACACTCAAAATCATGGACAAAATCCATAGCATCAAAAGTGCCTCACATATTAGTGGGCACACCCTCTCTAAGAAAATCGTCAAACAGTCGTACTAATGAACTACTATGCAAAATTATTGCATGAACTATGTCATGAAGTGCCTCAAATGTGAACTATATACCCCAAGGCAGCATCTACCTCCCCGATAACTCTAAATCATGATCTCACCCTGGCCTTTCTCCACCTAGGGGATAGATATCATAGGGAATGTAACTCCTAAAGCCTCCATCGCACAAAAATTTATCCTACTTTCCATCGATTATTTAACTAAATGGGTCAAGGCTGAATCTTATGAGGTGCTAAATGCTAAGAAAGTTTCCAAATTCATATGTATAAAACATCATCTATCTCTTTGAATACCCCATGAGCTGGTATCAAATAATGGGTCTCGCTTCGAGAAAGAGGTCTCAAACTTACAACATGAATACGTGATTACTTTGTATAAGTAATCTCCATACAAACCTCAAACCAAAGGAGCAGTTGAAGCCTCTAATGATGATGTCAAAAATGTTATCAATAAGATGACTGAGACTTAAAGCAACTGGTTAGATGGACTTATACTCTATTTTAGGCTAGCGAACTATAGGGAAAAACTCAATAGTGGGACCCTACTCTTTAGTTTATGGCATTGATGTAATCCTACCCATGGAACTTAAGATACCATCATTATGGGTCATGTTCGAAAGCCAAATGGCCAAAACTGACTAGGTCCAAGACCGTTACGATGAACTAGATTTTCTCGATGAGAGGAAACCGAAGGTCACTTATCATAATCAAGGTTACTACCATCTTATTGCCCAAGAATTCAATAAGAGCCTAAAAAAGTGAACCACACAAAAAGGTGAACTAGTCCTGAAAGAAAATCTCAAACTTGCCCGAACTCCCGGAGGAAAATTTAGGCCTAACTGGGGAGGACCCTCCCTCATCACTAAAATAAACTCTGGCGAGGAGATTACAAATCTTGATGAAGCCACATTTTCCCAACCCTTCACGCTTGTCTTAATGAAGAAATATATTCTTTAAGCCCTCGAGTGGTGAAAAAGTGAAAGACCGGTTCAAACACCCAAACAATTGATCATAGAATGTAGATAAGACTATGAAAACCCATACACACTCCTAGCCTTATATCAAAACCGACTTAAGACATTAAATATTTGATTGAAGTGAGACAAAAAACATTAATCTCCCAACTTTTCATCGAGAGATACTAAGTAGACTTGATTCTTCACTATATTTTAATCTCAGACATTCAAAAACCACACCCCATTATCTCTTAATCAGATATATGTAGGCAACTTGAGATATCACTTCTGGCCCAGTATAAATAAACATTAAAAACCCCATTTTATGGGAAAACCCTAACTATGGTCAGTGTTCCCTCACCCTAAAATATACGACGCCGTCTAAATAAACTAAACATCGGGTAAAATAGTGCCCTAAGGCAATTTATGACTCCACAGGGTCATCTTTACTTAAAAAATGATAGGTAAAGGATAATTCTACTAAAGAAACAATTAGAAAGAGCCTAACGGGGAAACACCCTACCCCTATTCCCCTAACCTAGAAAAAATAAACACGAAACTCCATTCCCTCAAATCAACCCACATCTCAGGATAAAGATCATCAATAGACTTATGCACTAAGGGCTCCCCGTAAAATGGCATCCCACCTTGGATAAAGGACGAAGATCTAATTCCCAAGATACATCAAAAGTCTCTTACCTAGTTAGTAAGAAAAGAAAAGGGAACTCCTTCCCCCATAGAGATCAGTACAAACAAGGGACATGCCTTCAGGTAGCTAAAAGTCATCTCGGTCCAGAAGAAAAGTCTCAAAAAGATGGGGTTTGTCTCCCTACATATATATAACCCTTTTGTATGTTTCTTATATATATATATATATATATATATATATATATATATATATCTGTGTGTGTGTGTGTGTGTGTGTGTCTTTCATTTTTAATATGCTACCCCCATTTTAATAAAAGAGCTTCAGCTCGCTCTATTCATAAGCATACCTGGCATTATTATGTAAATAACATTGCACATATAAAATCAAAAAGTCACCAATAATCTTTCCCCGTGGAAAGTATAAAATGCCTAATTATAAAATGAAGTCCAAATTTAGGTTATATAAATCAGAAAAATATCAAAGGCTATTCGTGATGGGCCCTCACACTAGTAAAAGTATAATTGAAAAGACAATCCAATGTATGAATCGATAGAGAAAGGCCCTCCACCTAGAAAATAAAAATCAAAGGCTATTCATGATGAGCCCTCTCACCATTATCATTATTACCACCTTCTGCATATGGAACCTCAGGATGCGTGGGACTAGGCTGAGCAGGGGAGGGTGCACATGAGCCGCCACAAAATAATCCATTGACCCCATAACCGACTCCAAAACCTCCACATTATGTGAGGGTGTGAGGGTATGAGTATGAATGTAAGAGAGAGAACCACCAGAGTCATTATTCGTCCCTCTAAGACCAATGTGGGTCCATAGACCTAGATAGAATAAGCTACCTCCTAGTATATCGATCGCTAAAAAGTATCATCATCCTTTGTAAATTGGATGCTGATAACACTACATCCTAACGAACACCAAGGCAACGTTTCTATCAATATAAAAAAGATAAGAAAGGAAACTAAGATCTTAAAAGGAAAGTAAAAAATCAAGAAAAAACGAAATTCACCTCCTATACTCATAAGGTCGTCCTGAATCTTGGGGCCAATCGATCTAGGTGAAGGGTTAACGTATGAATGGGGAACCTAGCTAGGGCATCCTATTCCATGGAATCCACATCAAACAGTAAGATGAGGGCATCCACCTTCCTGGTATCCCCCCCCCCCCCCCCCCCGAGAGATAACTCGTCCCTAATCCTATCACAAGACCTCCTCTTTTAACTCCCCCATCATAGCCTCTAGGATGGCAATGTGGGTTATGGCAATCTCTTCCATCTTGGCCCTCCCCTGGGCTATACCCTCCTCCACCACCTTGGACCTCTCCTCGGGAACCATCTTTTGAGTCCAAGCATCAAAATGATCTAAACCTAAAACAAGTGGATAGAACCCCCCCCCCCCCCCCTTTAAAAAACAATCCCACTTCAACCCCTAAGGTTTCCTACTTATCACATCCATGCCCCCGTACCTTCCCAAAATTGACAAACCCATTTATAATTCCTTTTAATTTCAATGAAGAGAGTGCACCCATGCACACTCTTAGTCGACCACCTCCATGGACACCCTGATCAATCAGGGTGTGTGTTATTTTACCCAGATCAATAAACTAGACTAAACCCATTCACGCTAAAGGACCAATACACCCACAAATAAAATCTACAAGAGCCCATTTGCAAGAACAACAAATTAAAAAAAACATCTAAAAATTCTTTATGGGGTCTTTAATTGTTCAAGTCCCCTCTAGTAAGGATTACCAAATCTAACTAAATCTCTTCCCAACCATTCACATATTACTCCACCTCCGATCCACCATCCACGGACTTTTACCAAATGGTTGAAGGACCTGAATAAGACCCTATAAATAGTGGCCTAGACCAACCTTCAAAATTATCCCAAAACCCAATGTTGATTTGGTTTTCTAACTTTCCTAATCCTGTTAGACCGACCCTCATTTAGGGTAGCGAGTATGCACTTTACATCATTTATATTTTAAATCTTGGTTTTTAACCCAACACCTATGTTAATTCATTTGACATGCTCATATGTTAAAAAGTGTTAATCAAATGCCACAACGACCAAATACAAACATGAAAATATACTTTTCAAAACCATTCTTAGCAAAGTTTTAGGGAGCTGAGTAAGTCTGAAACTTTGCAAAAGCCAGAGTAAATCTGACTACTGCCTATGCTTCTCCTAACGAACTTGTCCAGTGGCATCACCCCACATATCAAATACTTGTCAAACGTCGTCCTTTGATTAACATGTTTTTAATATATATCAATCTAACACAACAAAAATGTTATATTAACGACTAGTCTCTATAAATAGCTTAATGTTGGATATTGTATACCCGGTATCCCGTCGCCTACACCCATAAATATGTCCCATTTGTTGGAACTACGATGGTTTTGATCCCCATACCTCTTAGGTATGTAGGAGGTATACTAAACCAATTCTTAAAGCTTAATCCTTATAATACGTCTCTTGACGTATTATCTGTTAGGAATGTCTCGATCTCTAGTCCAAGTACAGAGTATACAGTTTGAGGACCACGTCACCTATGGTAGTCTAGTCAAGTCGAAAACAAATACTTAGATCTATATCAATGGCTTCTAGTCCACTCCAATCCTAAATATACATCTCCCCTCACCTCTTTCACCTCCAAACTAGTTTCAAGGACAATACCTTCCACTTACTGACCACCCAACGATCATAATATGATATGCTAATATCAGTGATCTTAGGTCCCACAACATTTATATACCTCCATCGAAGCTACCTTCTTTCCTATAGATATATTCTCCATCTCTTAAGCCAAGCTCGACACTTGTACACACCTCACATTAGAACATGTGAACAACCAAATTACGTAGGGTTTTTTCTTGTGGATACACAAGTTCGTTGCACAATACTGAGTCCACCTAGGGAGAAGAAGCCCTGGTAATATGTCTCGTAATATATTATCCCCCACAAAGATGCTCCCATAGCTTAGCTCTAATCCTTAACCTCAAACGAGATATCAAACTATTTCAAGTCTCAAATTTCCATGCAAACCTGCACAAAATCTCAAACTCATATCCCCAACTGAACTACGTAGGCTTTGATCTCATGGCTACATGAGTACATACCCACAATACCGAGACCTTCTCATGAGAATAAGACTCTATAATATGTCTCATGACATACTATCTCTCAAAGTAATCTATTACATAAAAGCGTTAAGATTAAAAATTCTCTTTTTCCTCTTTGGTAAAAACCTTTTAAACTTCAACAGTTGAATACAGACACCCAAAAAAAACTCACTTCTGGTTGGTGCGATGTAAAAAGTACAATGAATACAAGTTCAAATAGAATGAGAGAAGGATAAGGGGATTTGAACAACATAGTTTTGCTAATGAGGAAACCATCGTACTAAAAAACGTTGGATCTTTTAGTTCGAAGATCACACACACCACAAGTCCACTATAACAATAGTTAAGGTACAAAATACAGTTTACATTATATAAATGAATTAGTACAACCAACACACCCACTATACTAATGCTAGTACTAAACAATAACATAACTACTGAAATATACAAAATAAAAAAGTAGGAGACCTAGTAGTACACACACAACTTCACACTCATAACAAGAGTATCCAGTGAAGATGAAACACAAAAATTAAGTTTTAATAATTTTAGGTTTTCACGGATGGTTGGAATATCAAATTTAAAGTCAAAGATATAAAGCATCAATGTTTTAGAATTTGATTATTCAACTGTGTGAAAATAGAAAATTAGTTTGTGTGAAAAATGGTCTTAGATCGTGAGTTTTACAAACCACAAATAGATCTACACAAATCTAAACAAAACTATATCTTATTTCAAAGAATATATAAGTTTCAAACACAGATTTAGTTTATAACTAAGATCTTCTGTACATAATACACACACACACACACACACACACACACACACATATATATATATATATATATATATATTTCATGTATAAGAAAACGTTAAAAATATACCCTCGTACATTAAAAGCTAAACAAGGTTTGAATAAGTCACCTTCCAAACTAGAAATTTAAACAACGATTCAAACGCTCCAGCCCAGAAAGTAAAATGTATTTCAAACGATCAAACCCAAAATGACTCTCAAACTTCCAAACTCAAAATGTAAATAATAATCCTCATACAAAATTTGTGTTGTGAAATGTATATGATAAAACACGTTGAGAAAAGTTTTAGGAAATCTCTCAAACAGATATAAGACTTGAACAAGTTTAAAGAGATACATGAGTGAGCAAATATTGGCGGCGTTTGGGTAGGGTTTTGAATTTTTTTCTCCACACGTAAATTACCAGAATAACCGGTTGGAGTCTTCAAGTTGAACAACGTGTGTAAGAGGATCTTCTTCTCACTAGTAGTCAAAGTGAAAGCAGTCGGGGGGATAGAAATTCTTCCTGTCGTTGGATCATTTTTTAACCACAGTCTCTTCTTTATTTTCATATCCTGTAGATGTCGGCGGGCACGCTCGCCATCTTTGGAATGAGATCCACCCAGACATGTTCCTATCAAATGTTCTGCAACATTCTTCTCTCTGTGCATCACATTAATTATATGCCTTACACGATGATCTTTCCAATACGGCAAATCAAAAAATATTGATCGCCTGGACCATGGCTTCGCTTTACTAGGGTCGTTCGGATCCTCCCTAGCTTTACGCTTCAGGTTTACAAACTGGGGGTGTTTGCCTACATACCTATTCCCCGCAGTCGCAGCCACCGCCTTCTCCTCAATTTGCTGACAAGAAAGTCGAATAGGTGCCGTTCTTCGCTCGTGACCGACAGGCAAAAAGTTAGACTTGCCGTTCCTAAAAGGGTGACTGGTCGGCAGAAATCTACGATGACCCATGTAACTCAACTTACCACTATGTTTTAACCAACAGGCTTCAGTTTCCTCCCCACATATGGGACATCCATAATAACCATGAACATTACAACCGGACAAGGTCCCATAAGCAGGAAGATCGTGGATCGCCCACATCACCATTGCTTTAAGTGTGAACTCTTCACCCTTATGATAATCGAATGCCGTCACGCCTTTATCCCATAACTCTTTAAGTTCTTCGATTAATGGTGCTAAGAATATATCAATATCATCACTGGGAGCCTTCGGCCCGGGTATCAACAGAGATAACAATGTGAACTCCTTTCTCATGCATAACGTCGGAGGAAGACTTAAAGGCGCCATAAGAACTGTCCAATAACTCTGACTAGTACTTAAATTACCGAAAGGGTTAAAACCATCGGTTGAGATTGCAAGACGAACGTTGCGCGGTTCCTTTGCAAATTTATGGTGTTGTGCATTTGAAATTTGCCAGATGAGTGAATCAACCGGATGACCCATCAAATTCCCACCCACCTCGCATCGAGCATGCCATGTCATGGCCTCCGCTATCCACGGTACAGTAAAAAAATGTTTTAATCGTGGCCCAAGTGGAAAATACTTCAAAACCTTTTGTGGGACTTGCGAGCACTTGCGATTTTTTGCATGTTTGCCATTTCCATTCTCACAAACCATATATCTAGGCTCACTGCATACAGGACATTCATCCTTCTCTTCGTGCTCATTCCGGTACAATAAGCAATCATACTTGCAAGCATGAATAGATTTGTATTTCAAACCTAGACCCTTCAAACTCTTCTTCATGGTAGGATAATTGTCTGGTAACATGTTCTCTTTTGGGAGAATTTCTTTAACCCACTTAAGAATTCTGGTTACGCTGTTTCCAGATAAACCAAATTGACTCTTCAAATTATGCAAACCAATCATTGCATATAATACCGAGTGATCTTCATCGCAATCTTTATACAACGGTCTAGCCGCATCGGCTTTCAACCGTATGTATTCCCAATCTCCTAGTAGTTCAGCATCAATTTGTTCATTTACTTGGTCATAATGCGCATTATTTGTATCCATAGGTTGGTGGTTTTGTTGGTTGTGGAGTCCGTAAGCATCATCAATTAAGTCGGTCAATGGACGATGTGTTGGTGAATCATGTACCACTTTTACACCTTGAGGTTCCGTTACACGGTCGGCTCCCGGTAATTCTTCTGGAACATATGGTACAACTTTTTCATCATGGTATGTCCATATTATATAGTCTTGACAGATTCCCCACTTTAGTAAATGCAACTCAACAACTTCCAATGACTTATATTTTCTGTTAATACAATGAGCGCACGGACACGGAATCTTCTCACTTTTAATATTTTTGGAAGCATATTTAACAAATTCATAAACGCCCTTTACATGATTAATTGATATCCGGTTAGTCTCTCCCATCCACTCTTTGTATTATGGGAAATCCATGTAATAATCTTAAAATTTCAGTCCTGTGGTAATAGGTTAAAAAATATTATTACAAATGAAACAGAAAGATTATTCTTACAACTGAAACAAAAAAAATATCATTCCAAACGAAACAAAACCAATATTCTTACAACTGAAACAAAAAAAATATCATTCCAACTGAAGCAAAAACAATATTCTTACAACTAAAAAAAAAAAAATTATTACAACTGAAACGAAAGAAAATATTATTAAATCTTGGCCAACAGATAAAGTGGCCAAGTAATAAAAGATTTTGCATAATTCCTCAATTCCATCCCATCCCCGCTGTTAACGTACACAGGTACATCTCCGCAGCCGTTGTATATTTCATCGACCATTATTTTAGCCTCACCCTTCTCCAAAGGTCGGTGATGTACTAGAGTTCCAGGAACCCTGGAGATGAGTATGCACACGCCAACAAACCTCGAATTGCTCATGTCCTTGATATAGTACTCTTCGCCATAGTCACCGTGCGTTGTTGACGATGATCCGAGCCCCGTGATTGGTGGAGGTGCAGGGGAGGGGAATGTTGGAGGATGAGGCATTTGAGAGGGGAATGTTGGAGGGGAAGGATGTGTGAAACCTTGAGGAGGCATTGGGGACCTATAACTTTCAATAAGATTCACAAGTTTCCCAATTTGATTTGTCAATAATCCCAGGGAATTTTTAATCTCATGGACATCCCCATCGGTCTTCAACTGGTGCTCATTTTGGGATGAGATACAATTCTTGACTGAAGAAAGCTCGTCCACAAGAGGTGCAATGTGTTGAAGTTTTGTTTTTGGCATATGTGAGCCAACACCTCTCGTCCTCCCCCTTTTGTCCTTTCCAAAGGTCTTAGTCAGGGCATCATTTTCAAGGTCAAAGTCATCAGTAGGGCTCGAATCTGATTGACTGCTGATGGCCTCTATTGATTCCAATGTCTTAGCCAAGTGCAGCGGGAATTTATTATCTTTGTCCCGTCAAGCATGAAGGAATAAGTTGGACCGATTTGGGTTTTTATCGGCATCTGGACCATCTTTTGTACTACTCTCCCATTCATTCTTCAAATCCTCATATGATTTGGATCCCAGCCTATGGATATCAGTTTTTTGTGCCCTATTTTTTTGTTTTGCTCCCTCTGGAACAACTTGTTTTCCTTCGCCTCATTCTCCAAAAACTTATTCCACTGGTCCACCGGCATTTCAACATTGGGAGGCACTTTCTCTTTCAAAGCGAAAATATCGGAGCTCGCTACCTCTTTCGGGAAATGTTTCTTCCGAAGGTTTCTCCTGTATGTCCTCAATCCTTCAGCAACCCGAGATAAAACCTTATTCTTGGAACGGTCAGGAAATGAGAAATGCTTGCAAAGTTGGTCATATATGTCATCTTTGACAGCTTGATCAACAAGGTTCCAATTGTCTGGTCCATCGACTCCCACGTTCATTTTTCCCAGCGACAAACACCGGGCTTTAAAGTTCAGCACGTCATTCCTATCACCCGTCGGGTTATTCCCGAGAATGGAGAAGCCAATAGGCTTCTTTTCATTTGAGCGGGAGGCATCATGAGTGTTGAATTGAGGCGTTAAAGCAATGGGAGTGCTGGATTGGGGCGTAGGAGCACTTGGGGTTGGACTTGGTGAGGAGTGAACCATTGGTGGAGTTGTGAATTGCTCAGCCATTGGTGTTGAGAATCCGGGTTCTGCACGAGATGGTGAACCTCGTTGTGGTGTCACATCGGCACTTGGTACCCTAAGGTTGTTTCCTCTCGACATTATCTACAAAAATTAAAAAATATAAGTGAGTAAATAATTATAATAATATGAAATTATAACTAATTAATCAAGCTTAATTAGTTTTATATATATAGATAGATAGATACTTTTTCAAAGTAAGACTTTAGAATAAGTTCAATGTGTCTGATCTCCATCCATTCGGTATTAGTTTTTAAGAACCTATGAATTTTTGCACGTGGCCAACTAGAAGGAAGGGTATCTATGATTGATGTGTAGATGTCAGTGACATGAACTCGGAATCCCCTATTTCTCAACTTGTTGGCAAGATTCAATTTTACGTGCATGTGGCGCGAGACATCACAGTCTATGTCAATGCTCTCTGTACGCAGTTGTATCCATAACGGGTGGATTTTTTTTCCGCCTTCTCTAACAACGTAACCAAGGTCAGGGCTATGTCGGGATTATGTGTGTGAAATATATTTTGTATAACGTCATCCCAGTTTTCTGGTAGAGAAAATAGAATACGATCGAACAAGTAATCTCGCTGGATATCAAATCCATGATTTATAAGGTAGTTAAATTGTTCGATCTTTTTATTTCCGTACCTATAAATAGGAGTACCCTCTATATGACGCACGCTAATAAAAGAGTTATGTGTGCGGTCTAATTGCAACCTGTCCCACTCTTGTTGACAGTATTTATCACCGTGCCTCATTTTTCCTAAGAAAAGTATATGAGGGCATGAATACGAGTCCTGCTATTAAGGTTTAGGTTTGAAAGTTATGAGAGTTTAAACATACATATACACATAAACAAGACAAGCATATGTGTTATACTTTTTCATAGGCAAATCAAGAGCACACCCAACAAATTTAATAACATATACATTTATCGACACTAGTATCAATTCAATAAATTCAACATAGTATCCAACAACCAAGCCAACAATATCTCACTATAGTAATGTGTACACGTGTTTTCGACTCATATGTAAAAAAAAGTCATTTAATTATATTTCTCAAAATAAAAATACACATGCATATTTTGATTAAAAAAAATACACACATATACAATCTAGGGTTTATTGACATAATCTATACATACACACACATACAAGCTAGGGTTTATTGACATAATCTATACATACACACACATACTATTTAAGGTTTACTAAACCCTAATAATTTTTTTGACATAAATCTATACATACACATACATACAATCTATATATACACACACATACACACATACAAACATAAATCTACACATACATACACAAAAATTAGGGCTTTAGTAGGAAATCATGAAATCCAAATGAATCAATACATACCAACTGAAATCCAAATGCAAATCCAATAGAAATCCAACCGAAATCGCAACTGAAATCGCAGCTCGAAATCGCAAAAACATTAACAGCAACGAAGTCGGACGTAATAAATGAGAAGCTGGGAATATTTCTTCTTAAGACTAGACTATGGTCACGGCTTAGAGCCCTGACCCGATGTGCGCGACCCATTAATGAGCATGATTTCTGGAGATTTCGACCTGGTCACGGCCAAGAGCCGTGACCCATTAATGACTTCAACAATGGTGTTTCCAAACTGGTCACGGCCAACATCCATGACCCATGCGCGCGACCCATCACTTTCTTGTAGAACAATGGGGATTTCTATATGGTCACGGCTATGGGCCGTAACCCATAATACGTGACCCTTTTCCAACAGCCTTGGTGTTTGAATGATGTATGGTCACGGCCCATAGCCGTGACCCAGTCCCACAAATGGTCACGGCCCATAGTCGTGACCCTTAATGTGTGTGTTTTCTACTTCGTCGCGCCCTTAGTCACGGACCAAGTCCGTGACCCATCCGCGACCAGTTTAGAGGGATTTTTGGCGCCAAACTGGTCACGACCTGGTCACGGATTTGGGCCGTGATCGACCCGCGACCAGTTTGGAGGGAATTTTGGCGCCAAACTGGTCACGGCATGGTCAGGGACTCGGGTCGTGACCCTCTATGGTGAGGGATTTAGTCCGTGACCATTTCCAGAGCATGGATAACTTAATGTGGTAATAAAATTGGTCACGCCAAAAATTGAGTGGGTCACGGCCCAAGTTCGCGACCATCTGGTCGCGGACTTGGGCCGTGACCCACTGGGCGTGACCATTCGCAGGATTTGGTGTAGTGGTATTTGACCTAGATGAGCTAGAACCATTATCACAACTACTCGAGTCTTGGAAATCATTTTGCATTTTTTAAATTTTGGACTCAAGTAATAAATTAGACTCCTCAATTTTACGGGACTCCTTCTTTAAATTTTCAATTACACATAGAAGGTTAGCATGCTCCCCCTCAATGTGAGCAAACATGTCCCTAAGAGTCTTTTCTCGACTATCACTCTCTTTCTTGGACATTTCTAAAATATTATAATTGTAATTTATGTCCATGAGCTTTTCACGAAAAATATCTTTTTGAGTTAGGAAGATTTGCAAAAACTCAACTTTAGTTTTAAAACAAGAATTTTCATTTTCAAGAAATTTAATTCTTTTTGCAAATCTCACATTTAATTCTCTTAATTTTTCATTACACTTGTTAAGCTCATTAAATTCCTCTCGAATAGCAAAAACTTCGTTATCATTAGAAATGGAAAAATTATCATTAAGGCGTCCCATCGAGAGATACAAAAAAAAAATTGAGAGTGAGTAAAAATATGAACCACCTAAAAAATACAAGGAGCACAAAAATTATAAAAGCTGAAAAATGGATCTTTGACGCGATAAATTAGCGATCCGACTCTAATACCAATTTGAGACGGCGGAGGCCCCCAATTTTAAAATTCTTATACTTCAAAAATCACTAATTTCCTTTTTATATGCAGAAGCGAAGATGATGGTTCAATTAAGACAAACTAACTAATTTTAATTTCTTATCAAATTAAAATTAAAGCACGTGAAATTAAATTAAACACAGACTTGTGTTCATTTCACTTAAACCAAATTAATTAACCCAAGTCCTAACAATTTGCCTAACAAAATATTTAATTCATTTTAGTAAATTAGGCCAAACCAAATTTTGACAAATTAAATTAATGACTTGACTTAACTACACATTACCCAATATTTATTTAGCACCAAATTAAAGATGAGTAGTGATTAAACCAAATTTTATTTTTTTACCTAAGCATGAGTTCTAGGTGAGTTTTGCAAAAGATAAAATAAACAATAAATCACTATGCCATGATGTACGAGGAAAAACCCACATACCGAAAACAACCTCGGACGACCCTAGCCATAACTCCACTAAGTATGGTATTTTACAAGTACAAGACACAAAAGACTTACAACACTTGACTAGACTCCTTTTAAGCCACGATGCTCCTTCATGTACTGACCTCCTCTTAATTGATAATCCCAGACTCCACTAGAACCTTGGAATTCACCAATGAGGAACTAGGAATCAACCGTCAACCACATATGGTGCCTTTCACCATATGAGAATGTCGCATAAAAAACAACTTCTTCTTCTTTGTGGGATTTAGAAGGAAACCCAAACTTATCTTCAAATGGTAGAGATCAAACCGGTGCCAAACTCCAAGTAAAGTATATATATAGAGGAACTTGGATAAATAGACAATGGGTGTAAAACAAGTGTTTAAAACATTTTTCTTGAAAAATTAGACACTTAAATAATGAACTTTTTCCTTTTGAAATTATGCTCTCAAACTCTCTCTTAGAGATTGAATAGTATGAAAAAGTTAAGTATAAAAAGTTGGTTCCACACATATTAAGTCTACCCAAAAAGTTAGTGGGAAAAGAAGTGGGAAAGTGGGAAAAAACTGCTCAAACTGCCAAATAAACTGTTCCTGCCAAAACTCGTTCGAACGAGATTTTCGTTCGAACGAAGTCTCCTTTGAACGAGGCTTCTAACGAAGCTCCAGATTGAACTCGTTAGAAATCTCGTTGGAACATCATATTCGTTCGAACGACATTCCAGTGGCCTTTTGGGGAACTCGTTAGTAGACCTCGTTCGAATGATATTCTCGTTCGAATGAAAAACTCGTTCGAACGACAATTCGAACGAACTTCCAAAAGTGTAAATTTTTATTTTTAGCCCAAAAACTTTATATACTATATTTTAAAGTTTTAATAAAATCTTTCTGAAATAAACAACAGTTTTAAATAACAAAGTGCACCCAATATAAAATGTTCCATGCTCCTATATATATTAAATTTCATTCATACCTTAGGAGCAATGGAACCATTATGATGACGTAGAAACAAGGCACATTAAACTTGGCATTTTGATGAAGCTTTAAACTTGGCCGCTATGTCTTCAACACATACATCATATACTTGAATGGATACAATTGAACTCTATCCTATGACTCAAATGTTTTTGTTCGAAATTAAGCCAAAACTAAAAAGGACTCAATTGGAAATTTTTGTCCTTACAAGGATCTCCCAAGACCCATTTGGCCTTGTTCAACTCTTCGACCTGATCGAATCTAATTGAAACCTTATAGGGCTCTGAATCCCATTTCCAACGGTCCTACCGTGCATGAATCGACTTCACGGTGCGTGCGCAGTCACCCTTTTATTATAAACCCTGAGCCCCATTTGACCTCGGTAAACTCTTTGACCTTAGAGAACCTTGTTGAAATATCATAGGGATTTGAATCCCCTTTCCAATGGTCCATACCATGAATGAATCAACCTCATGGTTCATGCGTACTTGCCTTTCCATTATGGCAACCCATGTCTAGTTGCCAATGGGTGCTTCTGAGACCCGTTTAACTTTGATCAACTCTCAAACTCATGTATGGATCAATGTATTCTTATAGGGATCTGAATACCTTTCTGAATGGTCCCATTCATGCACGACTTGGAATTATGGTTTGCATTTTATGCCCATTTAAAAAACAGTCCATTTCGGATGGCCTACCTACCGATCGACGGGGTGTACTTTCCTTAGCCAGCAAGGCATGGGATATGCCGATAGGTAGGACAGAGCCCATGCTTATTGAGACCCCCACTGAAACCCTTTTTTTTACTATTTAATGAGACCACGACCTCATTCCTAGGGGTCCCTTTCTAAAGTCTGAAAATTTCTCTCGAAATCACTGCATTGAAGTTCTATTTTTCCAAACTTTATGCACATTTCCTTACATCACTCTCATCCATCATTCACCCCACTTTCTATCCTTACCTCACCACCATCAAACCATACTAAAACTAGCCCCCTACTATTACAAAATAAGGAGTAAAGTTCTCTAAAAGGTCCAACCTTGCTCATTTACAAATAACTCAATTAATAGTAGTTGTTCACTTTTATTTTCACTTTTGATATATCTTTATTTCATTTCTTCACCTCAAATATAATATAACTTTTTATTATTTAGGACACATAAATCTTCTTTTTATAAAATCTAAAAAGCCAAAAAGAGGGTTTTCTTATAAACCCTAAATTAGAATTTCCTCATTTTCCACCCTCTCTACACTTGCACACATTTTCTAAAAAAACAAACTCAAGAAGTTCTGCTTTAGGATTTATGGTTAAATTCTACTCTTGCATATTATCGAACTATGTGGACTTCGAGGCCCCTTGATCTACGTAGGCATCGCAAGAAAATATTGGGATTCAAGTCTTATTTTCTTTTTTATTCACTTTTTGTTCCCATGCGTATATTAGTATTGCGAGTCTGCATACTCTGACATATTCATGTTCTACTTTAGTCGCTAGAAATAAAAAATAGTGAGAATTACAATCATGGTTGGAAGCTTGGTTCATGAGAATACCTTTTCATCCAAGAGGATTGAAAATGCCATACGACGCGTGCTTATGTAAGGATAGTCCGAACAAAAATTCGATTTTTATATTTTTTTTTCAAATTTAAAGAATAAAGATTCAAACAAATTAAAACCAATAAAACTTATACACCAAAATAAATTATTTGATGTGAAAAGCCGATTTACCCAATGTTATATTTTAAATCTAAATCATCAACAAGACGTCGATGTATGAGGAAGACAACAAAACAAAAAACCTCGAACGGCCCAACCAAATAGATCTCTATGATAACGTTTTACAAAAAATAGATAGTAGAATTACTCAATAACTCGTCTTCCTCTCAAGACTTGACGCGTTTATATCTTAAACCTCTCCTCTACAGTGGAATGGAGGATTTCACCCATGCAAGCTTCCCCAACATGTGAATACACACACTCCTTAGTATCCATCGATAAGGCTCAGCAATCGTCTATAAAATCGAAACACGAAACACTATTTTTTCACTATGACACAGTAAACTAGTATGGAGTCCACCTGCACGAAACTTCTTCAATCAAGATGAAGAGAAAATAAACTTTGGTGTCCAACACAAAGATCTCAAAGCATAAAAAAGATGAAACTTGTATGTTTAAACTCAATGTGTGAAACTCGGGTTTTTGAACATTGGTAAGAAAATGATTTTTGCCAAAAGTTCTGAAAAAATCTGAGTCTAACACGCCTTAAATAAAGAAAACATAAATTTTGAGTCGGTCACTTCATTCGAACGAGATTACATAGTTCCTTTGATCGACAAGCCTTTTTCGTTCTAATGAGAACCAAGTTCGTTCGAATGAGAAGGCTTTTTCGTTCAAATGGACTTTCAAAGAGCTTCCAACGAGTGCCCTTCTATTTCACAGGTTAAGCCCATTTTAAGTTCCTTTAATGTTTGTTCTGACGAGGTTCCAAAGGTTATTCGAACGATATCTCCACTTCGTTCCAACAAAAACTAATTTTTTTTTTCTAACGAGGTCTAAGTTCGCTCCAATGAGCTCAGAAACAAAAGACAATTATTCAAAAAAATATTTTAAAAATGATTCTAAATGATTTTGTTTAAAAATAAACACCTAAAAATAATTTTTAAGGATTATATTCTAAATGCATCCATACCTTGCGAGATCCTCGATAAACCTAAAGATAAAGTCGGTACGAAAACATGACACAATGTATATCCACTTTGAAGCTTCTTCTCTTCAAGTTTTAGGGACTCCTTCTTCAAAATTTCAATTATTCCTAGAAGTTTATCTCGCTCCCACTCAACGCAAGTGAATTTAACCCTAAAAGTTTTCTCACATGCCATTAAATCATTAATCAATTTATCACTATCCTCATTGGCACGTAAACCCAAGTTAGAAATTAGAGAGTCTTCCAATTCTTTCGCTAAATGTAGGCCAATGTGTTTCTAAGCATTGTTTAAATCATAAATATATAAGTTATTTATAATTACCATTTATAGGCAATACAACATTATTATGTCAAATTGGTATCCACTTACAAGAGATTGTAAAGGATTTTTACCAAGTGCATTACACTGACAACAAATGTGCATCTTCGCGTAATTATTGCAAAAAATAAACATGCGACTTTTTAATGCATAAAAGAGTTATTAAATGAAATATTTACAACTTTATTAGGATTAAGCATTACTTCCCACCCCCACCCACCCACATATAATTATTGTTTTTTTTAAATTTATCTCCTACCCTTGACACGCTCATAAAAATTATATAGTCAGCGAAGATGTAACTATCGGTATGGAGACAAAAGGATATGTAAACCACGTCTTGTTTCTTAGATTCATATTATTCATGTATTGTTTGAATAATCCCTAAAAGATGATGGTAAAAACATATATAATTCATCTAAATTTTGATCCATGTTTTTTCTTATTAATTATTTTTCACACATTATGTCTTTCTCGCACCTCGTGGGGGTTTACAACTAGTGATTCATTAAACCTCTTTAATTTCGTAATTTGGATTGGGCCCTAAACGGGTCTCTACTAAAAGAGTCCAAAATAGACTCTAAATGACTTAAAACAATAATCAACGCATATTATAACACCATGGGCCTAAAACCCAACATTCTAAGATAGAATGAACAATTTAATCATCCCAAGACTAGACCAAAACATATCATCATTAATTATTAATTTAAACCAACTCTTTCATTAAATTAACTTGTACTAGTCTAAAACTCATTTATTTACTTAATTATTAATTTGGTGTGACATGGAATTATCAGGAACTACTTCACAATCATTGGGACCAGACACCGAGGGGATAATACAAATAAGGATACCCTCGATGCCAAATCTCTCACCATTCAATAGTCATCCATAATAATAAAATCGTGTTAAAAAAGTTAATTAATATGGTATCGTGTCTTAAATGAAATTTTAGATTTATTTATATGACACATATAAATTTCAAGTAATGAAATTACATGTCACACTAGTGCAAATAATCATATTAATTATTTTAAAGCAATAAAATTGGGGGTATTATAGTTTCCATACTTTATCCCTAGATTTACATATCCTATCGACTACATTCATGCAATGTCAAAGCCTGAAATCACCAAAGGGATGGAAACAATTTTCTCTTCCAATATCCCTATGCCATAAAGTGTGTTGATGGCTATAATGTTGATTGGTTCTCCTCCATCTAGTCGTACTCATGGGAAATAAATCCATTATCAAAGCAGTCATATACAAAGGTCTATTAAGAAAGAATGATACCTACCTATCAACCTCTTAGAACACCACTTCTAACATGTAGATTTTGATGAGATTCCTAATAGGTCCATGCCAGTTGATCAAAGAGTCTCCATTGTGTTGCACATCTTCAAGAATTTTCTTAGTAATCACCAGCCGAGTGTCTCACTTGACTTCAATTTAGTTAAAAAAATGTTTGGACTTTGTACTTTTTTCAATTTCCACACTTTATGAGTCTATTTTGACTGCATAAATTTGTGCCTTGAAGACATAATTTGCCTCTTAAGTTACACCTTCATCTAGTGTAAGCACTACACTGATGTTCCCCTCTTTGATTTCCAACTCTTTATCCCAATAACATATGTAGTTTATATTAGCAAAGTTGAGCATCCAATCCTCCCAGGGTTTTTCATTATTTCCATCGAATCATGGGCTACAACCATGTTTGAAAACCAAAATTTATGGGCTAGCAATGGTTTCTAATTTACATCCAAATAAGGCATTTGAAGGGTGCCACTACCAACTTACTCATTTATTATCTTACACTGAAAATAACAATCTTTTGTCAAGTGGCGTAACTTTCAAAACTTTGCATGTTACTTGTTTGCTGATACGGGGACTGGAACGTGAAAGTGGGGGTGGTCTTATTACTCCTTATCACACTAGTGTTTGATAATAGTTCATATATTCCTCCATGCTACATCATAATGGTGTAAGAACATCACTTCCAAACTCTCTTTTCCATGGAGTGACATTTTTAATTCTCCTTGACCATTTTCTGTCCTTTTGGGATATCATCCATGTAGCTAACAGATTATCGGTGAGTAACATGAAACCTTTCTAGATAAGTAATTACATGATCTGTCTAACTTTGTGCCTTCGATTTTATCATCATAGAAATATTCCTTGATGCCCTAGTAAACTCCCTGAATGTAACATCTCTTATTTCATTGACCAGGTGGATCTTGTACTCCATAAGCAAACCTTTTACAGAAATTTGCAAGAGCCTGACCTTCATGGCCTTATGAACGTCTAGGGATATTTCTCTAAAGTGCATGATATACTACATTATCTCCTCACAAGGGTTTTATACCTCCTAATCCAAGTGCCTCGAAGTAAACTCATTTTCAACTATAAAAAATTCAGGAGGAATTGATTGTGCATTTCTTCCGTGTGGGAATACTATTTGGTGAGAAGTGGGAATACCTTGAGTAGGCTTTCCCAGTGAAAGTTTTCTATAACTTTCTGATCCTTACATTCTTATCATTGCAATACACACAATGGTACTCCACGAACCTTTTGACATGCTCTTTAATATTCTTTCCTTTGTCGTTGATTTTCATGAATATTGGTAGAATATACCCCTCTGGGTATGGTAAATCATTGATACTATTTGAAAAGGTATTTTTTAGCTCCTTATATAAAAGAGAAGAGTCGAACTGTTTGAGTGATTTGATCTTCTTTACATACTCTAAGGTAACTTCATTTTAAGGTGATTCATCTACCTCTACTTTCTTTGCTATAGGATATGCAATAGGGGTTCGGGTTTTTTCGATCGTGACTTTCATAATTGGTGCCACCGCTGGTGTACTCACTCCTATAGTGGGAGCCACTACTAGCGTAGCACAGACTTTCCCCAAAATCTCCATATCTAAATTTTATTACTTCATAAAATCAAATATTAAAATCACGAGGTTAATCCCCATCAACCATGAGGCAACAAGTGAATTCCTCGTCTGGCCCACAAACGAATCAGGTGACCCTTGAGTTCTTATAATCAAAAGTTCTTAATTTGAAATTTTTTCCCTTGGACCTTCATTAACTACTGGAGTGTCCTAAAAAATAATTTTCTTAGAAACATTATGACCTTATTTATCAATGGATGTGAGGATACCTCCTCATTAGAGTTGCCAAATGTAGGAGAGTGGTGGTGCTAGGGTCTATGTATTTCTTCAATGGGTGAGGCATGGCACACATCAATGCAAACATTTATTCAAGATAATTATAACTCAAGAGAAAGGATAGAGAGAAAAATAGACTTTTCTATTATAATGATTGAGAATCTCGTTAAAAAATAATGGACTAATGATTGAGTACACATTTTTAATAGTAAATAAAGCAATGAACACTCTTGGGAGTAGTGATTCTTTGAGAGAGGAGAAATTCAAACTTTAATATTTGAGAGAGAGGAAGGAGATATTATCTTTGTGTGGGATTTTATGCATCAGAATAATGCTTGTTATGTGATTGTCAATAAACGTGCACCTAGTTCTCTATTTATAGTAAAACTTTTAGGACATACGTGGCACTTGTGCACCCAAGAATATTCCTTTGTGATAAATGATGATACGAGAAATCGTCCACTTTCTCGTTCTCATATCATCAAATCAAGAGTAAAGTACATTATAAGCAAACAAAGCAAGTAACGGGAGATAAAAGACAAGACATAGAGTGGTTCGGCTATAATAATGAGCCTACGTCCACTTTGGTGTCTCACTCTCATTATATATGATGTTCGGTACACAGTGATTTTGCCTAAAGAGGCATACAAACATGTGAATAGACGAGAATACATGTTTATGAGGATTCTGGTGTGCCGAAGAGATGGTCACGATGCTAGCAAGTAGCCCCCAAGCTGGATCGAGTGGTTTAGAAACCGTCGAGGAGAGAATTATATGTTATGAGCTAAGTGTTGGTGTCCGAATGAATCGGGGGTCCGAATGAGGAATCGTGAATCTCTTCATCTCGAGGTTTAATCCTCTATATATAGGTGGTGTACACTTTACTACTGCTATGATGAGAGATGTTGTGGCCAACCGATTAATGAGCTTAGAGGCCGCGACATATATCTTGTAAATGGAGCCACAGTCTGTATGTTCAAGGATGCGGTAGGTAGAGAATGGGTGCAACCTATATGTTAAGGACTGCGACATGTATGTAAGGCATGTATGTATTCAATAGGAATTAGGGTGCGACCAATAGATAATAATAGTGGTATTACTGGTCCGCGATAGGTGGTGAAATATCTTTACTATCAATAAGCCCCCAAGTCATAGTGCCAAGAGATTACGATAGAGGCTGCGGCCTCGTAGTCAAGTCCTCTCAAGGTGCCGTAGTACTTCCAAGGAGACACTTCGTCTTCCCATTCCCTCTTATATAAATTGTACCAGTCGTGGACTTCATTATGTTTCCCAATCTCTTGAGAAAACATCGAGAGTCAACCCCTGCTCATTCGTCTTTTTGCTTTTTTCGGGGAGTTTCAAAAGCTGCGTGTGGTTGTTCTGAGGCATTTCAAGGTGGTTTGAGGTTGAGCATCATTGGATTCCCGCTTCCCAGGTAATCTTCTAACCATCTTTCACACCTCTTTGTTATTGAATTCAAATTTTATGTATGGAATTTGGGTATTGATAGAAATTTTCATGGGATTCGGTTTCTATCGCATTATTTTCTAGGAAAACACCCAACTGATTGCTAAAACCTTGAGTTTTTTTATTGAAATATCGAATTCATGCTCTTCCAAAATAACTGTGATTTCTCTAAGAATTAAATTCATTCTTGCTCGAATGATTACTCTTGAATTTCAAAATAACTGTTGCAAAATTGTAAAATAACTTTACGAAATTGCTCTTGAATACAATTGTAGACTTTTAGGTGTCTGCCTTTGTTTTTTATGTTCTTGAGAGAGACGTTTCACCTTTTAGAGCCTTTGATCTTTGAATTTACCCAGATTAAATACTAACCTATTTGAATGAGTGTCCGCAGCATGATAAAATCCCTTTAGTAATTTTGGGTTGTCCTGAATCAATGCAACCTTCAAATACTGATGTTTAAGACATATCTGCAACATAGAAAATGTTGTTGCGGTAGGCATTAGGCATAATGTTGCGACATGTAGAAAGTATAGGCTGCGACGTGTAGATATTTGGTAGGATATTCCTTTCTTTAGGTTCTTAGATTAGAGTCCGTGACATTTAGCCCATAATTTAATGACTGCGACATGTAAGAAGATAATGCCTCCTACCCTCAAAACAATATGCCGCGATGACATTTAGGGCATTAGGACCCAACACTTGGCATATTTAGCCAATTTATCTAATCATTTCTACTGTCTTTAATCTACATATCATTATTCCTTATGTGTCTTCTTAGAGGCTTTTAGGACCATATTGGATTCGGTGCCTAACTGCGGACTCTCTGTTTTTCAGGTACTGATGTACCCATATGAATTTTAACCAAGACAAATTTCTAAGAGGCTTTTGGAACAAGCATTTTGGAGCCTTTCCTCCCGAACTTCGTTCAGTGCGTCCTTTGAGGACAATAGGGATGTTCTAGTTGAGAGATTGCCCTAACTGTTTAGTGTTAGATTCAGACTTAGATTTCGCGGCCATGGAGGAAGAGGCCAATTCTAGCAACCAACTAAAGGACATAGATGAGAATGCCGCGGCAGACGGTCCCTCTGAGGTTAGGGATATACCATCTAGCACATCTGGGAGAGTTGAGAGACCTCCTGCTACACTTGGTGTTAGCAACACTATGACCCAAGAATGGGTTGATCAGGTAGCTGAGGCCTTCGAGTTTCCTGAGAGTTTAATGTGCTCAGCACCTATTGAGGAACATAGGCCATGCACTATTCTTGCCGACGATGGGGTCTGCTTCCCCCTCCACTCTTTCACATATGGGTTGCGGCTGTGGACGAAAAAATTCAAGAGAGACATTACTCCTGCGGAGTTTTTCCACTTCTACCGCCCAAAGGAAAATTCCATAAAATTTCTGGGGTATTATTACTTTTTTATCCATGGCAGAGATGAGACCCTTTATTCAGGGAGACCTACCAGTGTAAAGAACTGGAAAGGCAAATATTTTTACATTTCTTGAGAAGGGTGAGACTGAGATGGTGAGAACCTTTAGGATGCCGCGACTGTGGGGTTGTCCCTCTAAGCTTGGTAAATATTTTTGAATAACGATCGCGTCCCCTTTTACAGTTGCATATAATTCTTTATATTTTCCCTATGTGCCAACCTTTGCATTTTTTTGCTTCTCTTGACAATTTGCAGCTGAGTGAGCGACAAGAGAAGAGGGTCGTTGAGGCGCGATAATTCCTGATGATAAGAAGAAGTTTAACACTCTTGTAACCTCCGATTCAATCTACAAGTGCGACTTCTTTCCCAATAAATCTATTCCCAAAGAGATGGGTGCTAAAGGTATTACTATTTTCTTTATTTTTTTATTCCACGGAAATTGTCTTCAATTTTTGGATATTGACCTTGCTTTATTTATTCTCAGGTGAGGAGATTGACATATCTCTATTAGCATCCCAGCTTGTTGAGATGGGTGAGGACGCGGTTGTCCTCAATAACATTGTTAGACAGAGAGAAAAGGAAAAGGGCCAAGTCTTCCACATTCTCCCCTAGTGTCCAAGTTGATCCTGCCGTGCCACAAAATCTGGTTGCATATCAAACCGACTTTGGCGCACCCTCACTCCAAGTTAAGGAGTTGACCCCTCATGAGAGGCCTGAGGGCACTTTTGATGATGATATTGGGGTTAATCTGACCGTGATAGGTCTAATGCCATCACTCTCTTACCAAGGTGTCCGTGGAACTTATCCTGTTCATGAGAGAAATTCTCCTCCCCCTCCATCAATAATTGCTGTCAATGCAAATTTCCCACCTCGATAAAGAAGACATCCTCGACCATAATTGTACAGGACAGATCCTCAGTCGTCTTAGGACACAAATGCCCGTGCTATCCACAAGATAAGGAAGGTGATGGATGGAGTTGACCTAGATCGATTGGTGGATGAGGACCATGAGGACGTGATGTCTTATTCCCTTCACAATCTGCTAAGTGTAAGTTGTTCCATCTTTCTAATATTCTTTGTAGTTTTAGTTTTATTTTCTAGCTCAATACATTTACAAGCTGCAGAAGCTATGGTGATGCAGAAACTGAAGTATGAGGGTCTCTACACACTTAAGGAGGTCGCGGAGGGTGTTCACACAACTAATTTAGCGAAGGCAAGAATTGACTCTTTTTAAGCTGGAAATAAATATTCTACCACGGCACTCCAAGTGGCTCAGATGGACCTTGCAGCCACCTGGATGGATAAGGAGGAAGCTGAGGAGCATTTTAGATAGGTTACAGAGTCTCTCAAGGTTTCCCAAGCTCAAGAAGTGGAGGCTCCCAAGGCCGCAGAGTTTGCAAACAACAAGTTAGGACATCTTCGAAAGAAGTATGAAGAATTAGAGACCAAAGCTGCCAATGATGCCGAGGCCCATGTTGCGGTGATAAATAAGATGGAGGAAGCTTATTCTGTGACCCTTTGAAGAAAAGATGAATAACTTGGAAAAGCCCTTCAATTAGATATTGACCAACAACAAAGCTTATATCCGTGGCTACTAAGAGCTGAGATATAGGGTGGGGAAGAAATTACCTTATGCCACGGCTATAATTAAATCTTAGAACATGGCGAATATTGAACATGATGCTTGCATGGCTGAAATGAAGGCTGCAGCTGAAGAGTGGTCCATGCTAAGGGTTGAGACAGAGGCTATGGCATCAGAGCAAGATACTGAGACAACTGCGGATGAAGAAGATGGAAATGAAGAAGATGATGCAACTTCTTAGTCAAACTCCCCTTCTAAGTTTTTTAACATTGGGGATGCGTCCCTTTTACAATCTAGTTTTTATCATCAAGGCTGCGCCCTGTAATTTGTGTAACTTTTTAACACTTTAATTTTTGCTGAGGCTTTAGCCTTTGATCCTTGACATGCATGACTGCTGCCCCTCTTAAACTTATGCAACCTTTTAAACTAGTTTTGCACTTCCTTTGCATGCCTCACTTCTCCTATGCCTCAATACTGTTTGATTTGATGATTCATTAATTAGTAATAAACTAAGGTCGCGACACCATTGCATAAACATTTTTCGCGTAGGCTGCGACCTGTTTTCTTCACCTTAGACTTTCCACTTGTTTTCTTGTATACTGAGGATAGGCTGCAGTCTCTTTTTGAATAGGGACGCGACACCTTTATTGAATTTTGTAGAATGACAACTCTTGCACCCTTTAGCAGTACGTTGTGCTTGTATTCTTATGTGTAGTGGATATTGGGGAACAAGTCCCTTGCTGCAGATAATTAAGTCTTTGGGACACTTCGGTTACTTCAAAACTTGAGTGAATATTTTTCTATTAATAAATGTATGGGGTATGGGGCCACGGTAACATCTCCAATAGCAATCCCTTTAAAGGGGTTCCTCAGAATAGGCCGCAACACATTACAAGGTTCAGGGTACTAATGCCTTGTCACCGTTGGTTACTTCTATTGCCTTTCATGGCTTTCCGTTAGTCGAATGGGTTATTTTCCGTTACCCCCCATACTAGGTATTATGAAGCTTCCCCAAGCTATGTTTGGATATATATAATGCATCTATAATAGGATTATCCATAGACAATTAAGTCTTCGGCCCCTTCAAATATTGGATTATCTGTAGGCAATTAAGTGTTCGGCCACTGTGGGTTATTTTTAGGCCTTTCTGGGCTAGGTATTATGAAGCTTCCCCAAGATAATATGAGCTCACCATGTTAATTATGTTTTGTCTCTACCCATGAAGTTAATGATGTTTTCCAGGGGAGTTGCCTTACTGGGATAATGATGCATCTCGAAATCTAAGAATGGGCACTTGAAGCCCCTGATATTTATGACGCATCTCGAAAGCTAAGAATGGGCATTGTAAGCCCTTGTGGCTAATGAAGCATCCCAAAAGCTAAGAACGAGCATTGTAATCCCTCGTGGCTAATAACACTTTATAATAAATGCTTTCAATAATGTAGCCATAGTATGGTGGAATATAGTCTCTATGAGTGATGCTGTAGGCCAATTTAGGTAGTTTCTCTTAATTTCATCTTTCGGACAGTTGCTTTCGTTATTTTCAATTATCACTTACTTTCGAGTAGTTAGGCGTCTTGACGGGCGTTGTGGTCCCATTTAGATATTATCATTCCCGTTATAACATATTCTCTTGACTCAAGATCTGTTTAAGACAAAATGGTTTTTTATAAGATAACATTTCATGGAAATGAGAATCAAAATATGGCACTATAAGAGTGGACTTGATTTCATATATCTCTTCATGTATTCATGACTTTGTGAGGACAAAACAAAGTTAACATGGAACTATTCAAAAGATTTTTTACTAAGTAGAGAAATAAATGAAACATAAATATGGGCATAAAATATAGGAATGTGGCCTGTCAAATTAGGCTGCATCCCCTAGGCATTCTTGAGGAAGTGCTGCAGTATCCCCTGCCTATAAGCCTCTCAATTTCATCTTTTAGAGCATAGCACCGCCCTGTGTCGTGGCCGTGATCTTGGTGGAATTTGCACCATTTGTCTTTATCTCTTTTGTGGGTTAGAGCCCTCAGCTTCTCTGGCCACCTCAGCAGCTTGTTCTCCTTAATGAACCCAAATATGTCTTCTATTGGGAAAGCCAATGTAGTGTAGGACTCAAATACCCTTTCTGCCTTCTCCACTTTCCTTTTCTGGATCTCGCTGGCTTCTTCTGCGGATGAAACTTCTGGTATTGCTGCAAAAGCGAAGGCTGAGGAGGCAATGATCTTGGTTGCCGGACCCACATTAGATGAGGCTGTGGAATCTAACATGACCCTCTGGGTTAAATAGTTAACCTAGGTCAGGAGTAAGGCATGATTGTCGTAGAGATGGTTGAGGTGATTGTATAGCTGCACAATCTCATCTTTGACTTCTCTACTCTAGATGGATTTTCCTTTCATTTTTTTCTTTGTTAGTCTTTAAAAAAGTATATATAATTTGAGACAAAACTAACATAAGTGAGTAATTACAAAAATATTAGATTAACCAAGTAGGAAGTTGGGATACAGCGTTTGCACTGCTATATGATAGTATGGCTTAGGTCGCGGCCAGTGAGGAACACAAGTCTACTGCCATGGCCTTTGAATGATATTCACCAAGGTTGAACTGGAGACCACCTGAGTCCATTCCCCGATAATTTAAAGTTGTTGTAATACAATCGCACTAGTAGAGGTCGCAACAAGAAATGCAGTTGAACTAGGAGGCCACATCCCCTTCTGAGCAGTGAAGGGAACAATCCCAAGATTGAAACCCAGAAACTGAGTTTTTATCTTGCAACATGTGGAGAGCATACCTACTAGGGTCTATCCATGAGAGAATATTATCAGGGTGCACAAAATAGCACGATTCTAATGATAAACCCTAGTTCATAGGCAATGAACAGCGAAAAGGGAGTAAATACAGTCCTTCCCTAATCACTCATCTTTTCGTGGCTAAAGCCCATCTTGTTTCTCAGCATTATCTAGATGAAATGATATCACAGGGGCATGTAAAATATATCTAATGTCATAAAATGAAGACCCAAAAGTAGATTTGAACGTACGAAATACCCATTTATGGGTGTAAATATAAAATAGAGCTCGATAACCAAAATTTACCCATGAGATAATGATCCAAAGGACCCCCATGAATAAAATAAGGTGTTTAAGAACTCAAAATATAGAGAAACAAGATTGAAATATCTCGGTTCCCACAAACGGCGCAAAATTAATGATAGGAGAAATCATCCACTTTGTCAGTCTCGATCAACAAATCAAGAGTAAAGTTCATAATAAGCAAACAAAGTAAGTAACGGGAGATAAAAGACAAGATATAGAGTTGTTCGGCTATAATAATGAGCCTACATCCACTTTGGTGCCTCACTCTCATCATATATGTTGTTTGGTACATAGTGATTTTGCCTAAAGAGGAGTAAAAGGATGTGAATAAAAGATAATACATGTTTATGAGGATTCCGGTGTGTCGAAGAGATGGTCGCGATGCCGGTGAGTAGCCCCCAAGCTGGATCAAGTGGTCTGGAAATCGTCGAGGAGATAATAATCATCTTTGAGCAAAGTGTTGGTGTCCGAATGAGTCGGGGGCCCAAATGAGGAATCATGAATCTCTTCATCTCGAGGTGTGGTCCTCTATATATAGGTGGTGTGAACTATACTTCTGATGTGATGAGAGATACTGTGGCCAGCTGATTAATGAACTTAGAGGCCGCGTCATATATCATGTAAATGGATCCACAGTCTGTATGTTCAAGGCTACGATAGGTAGAGAATAAGTGCAGCCTATATGTTAAGGACTGCGACATGTATGTAAGGCATTTATGTATTCAACATGAATTAGGGCCGCGACAATAGATAATAATAGTTGTATTACTGGTCCGTGACTGGTGGTGCAATATCTGTACTATCAATAAATATCTGAAAACATTTTGACCTTACCATTATTTGTCTCTGTCTACCATAATTTGTCTTTTATGATGTGAGACATAGTGTAATACTTAGCAAAAAGTTGATCTTGTCGTCCATCATGCCGAAAATGGTATTTTATCTCTTATTGAAAAGTCTTACTGAAGAAGTTTGAAAAATTAGCGAGTGCCTCGAGGGTCATTCGCCACTTTGTTTCATTAAATTTTTTATAGTTATGGAATGTTTGTCTATTTTGCGAGTGGCTTCTTGGGTCCCTCACACAAGTATTCTCTCTTTCTTTATATATTAAGGTTTGAGCCTTAGTTTTCTTAATAAGATCTACCTCTCAACCTCCAAACCAAAACTATCAAGAGGTCCTAACTGGACACTTTCTCGATCTTTGATTACTTGGCTAAGGCCTCTTGCTGAGCTAAAATGTCAATGGCAATTAACAATATGTGTTAGTGAGGGAAATTCCCGCTAACGTGATTTTGTGTTGTTGAGGAACTACTCATGTCTTCCTATTTTACTTCGATACTAGTTACTCGTGCACTTGCTTCCTTTTTAGGAGGTTCACGTGTTCCCCTCCTGGATTGGGGGGGGGGGGGGGTATGCAACCTTCCCACTTATTTGGAATTACTCACACAAACCTCAAGAAGTTGATGGGTTGCTCGTGCACCCCTTCGTAGGGGCCATTATGCATATTGGACTTTATTTCTCGATAATGTGTGCAAAAGTATTCAATCGAAAACACGTTGTGGCTTAAAAATCAACTCTAGACAAAACAATGTGTGTACTTGATAAGTGCTTCAACCTGCCATTCTTTGACATTACTATTGACTTGTTTGTCAACTTGTGCGATGAAATGCTTCTTTGCCCAGTAAAATATCGATGTATGTACGCATTCGAAAGGTATACTTGCTAACATTAGTTGATAATTTTTTAATTTAATTTAAATACATTAATATATGGGTTTTTGAGTTTTAATTACTATAATATATAAGTTGATGAAAGTTCTGAAATTCTATATGAACAATACGAGGTACATTTAAGGATCCATCGCGGATGAATACATTATTGTAGAGGCATTCGTGTTCGCTAGGGAATTAGCTAGGGATTATATGCCCGACGCTAACATTGGAAGCTCTATGTTAAGCCAATAGAGTTTTGTAGATTAAGGATATGAGTTGGATGATAGGGGGGGGGGGGGGGGGGGGAGTCATGGCAAACGAGTTAAACTGGAAAGTTTACAATATGAGCAAGGGGCTCATTATATGTTTGAAACCCATGAAGATGTCGACAAAAGGAAAGAGTAAGTTCATGTTGTAACTTTATTTTGTATTTTTATCTAAAATACTTGATCACATTTTATATAAATTTTGCAATTTAATGTAGAAAATATAAAGTGTTCAGGCACAACAAAAAGCAAACGACGGTTTCACACTTAGACGATGACTTTAGACTTTGGGTATAACATTAGGTAATTATTATGTCTAACGTCCCTTACTAAATTATAAATGATTTCAATATTTTGAAAATATCTAACTAACTTATGTAATCAATAATTTTAGTGGTTAAATATGGGTGATGCCACGTAAAGGCTTTCTCTTCTCGCTAATGAAGCCAATTTAATGGCACATGACTTTAAAAAGTATTGGATAAATGGTTATGTAATCTCTTTGAGGTTACATGACAAAAATAAAGCATTAAAAAATAGTATCATTTCCTATAAACTCTTACATATTTCAAGGTGAGTGGTAAAGATAAAAAGTCTCATTCAAGGAAAAATGACTTACTCTGTTGTAATTCAAAACATTTATGTATTATACTCTCTCTCTCTCTCTCTCTCTCTCTCTCTCTCTCTCTCTCTCTCTCTATATATATATATATATATATATATATATATATATATATATATATATATATATATACACATCAAACAAGTTGTATTTTATTGTGATTGGGTAAGAGTGGAGAATTAGAATGCTTGTAAATTTGATATGCTACCAATATGATACCGGTGGAGTTATCCAAGATGAAGAGGAAGGATCATATGAATGATGATTTTGTTGTTTGTGCATTTGAAAAGCTCAGACAATTATTTTACTTGAAGTATATGAACGATAATGCATGGTCAATGTCTTACAAGTACCAGAGTGTCGCAGTAGTAGCATGGATGACCTGATAAATCCTACATGGTATCGATATGTTTTGGATGACAACCCAGAATTAAACAAATTTATAAATGCTTTATATGGGTAGATTTATTTTGTTTGTTAAATGTAATTTGGATGTAGTTTGGTAATTTTAGTTGGGCGGATGGTGAGGATTCCAATTTGTAATTTTTAGTTGTAGTTTGTTAAATGTAATGTGGATTCCAATCTGTAAATTATAGTTTGCTAAATCTAATGTGGGTTGTTATATTCAAATGTGGTGAAAATTTAATTTAACAACAAAACTTTTCAAAAAGAGGCATGCTCACATCACACGAGAATAAACTAACTTATAAAAAATAACATGTGGAGTTATGTGACTCACAAGGTGAGAATTTGGTAAAATTTTCAAAAATATCAGGCTTAAGCTTGAAAATATGACATTAGGGGTGAAAACACACCTTAATAATAAAGTTGCTCGAAAAGAGGCACGATCACATAACACAACACTAAACAAACTTGTAAAAACAACTCGTATAGACGTGTGACTTGTCTGGTGAGAGTTGGGTAGAAATTTAAAAAACCTAAGGTTTAATCTTGAAAATATGGGGTTATTGGTGAAAGTATAATTTAATAGTAAAATTTCTTATAAAAAGGCACAATCGCATCCATGGGACTAACTGGCTTTTAGAAACAACATGTGCATTCGTATGACTGGCAATGTGAGAAATGGCAAGAAACTTCAAAAATCTGAGTCTTAAACTTGAAAATAGGGAATTAGGGGGTGAAAATGTAATTTAACAACAAAATTACTCGAAAAGAGATACAATCAGATCACACGGGACTAAACTAACTTATAAAAACCATATATATTATATGCATCATATTATTTCTAAGTTATGCAAAGAAAATAAGAAATATGTATTGCGTTATTTTAACTTCTTATATCACAAATGAACATATCTATTTGATTTATGTTATAAATTATATGATAATAAACCTATTTTTTTTTACCGAATAGGTCTACTTCAGGGTCAAGTAGCCATCATACCTTAGGAAAAAGCTAGGGGGCGAGGGTTCATCAAATAAAAAACCTATTACTTTTAGCGCCATGAAGAATAAGATGCCTTTTACGATTAGGTTGTCAGAGATAATGAAATAAATTGAGGTATGAGAATTGGAGGAATGTGCTTGAGGAGTTAAATATGGCCATTTGGACTAGTGTGTTAGAGGTATTAAAATCTCAATATTTATATAAAATATATAACTTTCATTTTAGATTTTATTATATGTTTGTTGAATGTTACTTACCTAAATTTATTATATTATAAATTTATTGGACATCAACAAGTCAAGCTGCCCCACGATCAGTGAGACAATGTCTTGATCGTGATCCGAGAGTAGTGGAAGACATGGAAGAAAAATCTACGTACCCATTATCTCAAAAAAGACCAAGAGTCTGTACTAAAATTAAAAGACCAAGTCCCGAATAAGGAATAGGTGACAATGACCTACTAGGAAAAGTTTATCGACTTTGATGCATCTAATATACAGTTGACCACCCGAGAGTCGTTGAGTACTAATCAAGTGAGGAAAGTGGACATGCACCATGCTCAGGGGAGATCTTAAGAAGATGTGGAGTATATAATGGTAAGTAAATTGATTTAAATTTATGACATTTTTTATTATTCAAATAGAATTTTAATGAATAATTTAATATATGCAGGAGGCTGGCAGTGGCCAAGGGGGAAGTCACATGTGGGTGAATCCTATGTACAAGTTCGACTAAAGGAAGGCATGGTAGATAATTTGTAGGTCGTTGAGACTCTGGTATGTTAGAATTTAAATTATATGTCAATTTTAGTATTTTATTAGTATTCATTTTTAAGGTTAATGATGTGTTTTATACTATTTCAAGCTATGTTGAAGGGGGTGCATAGTAGCCAGTGTCATGCTGATAAGGCATCTCTAAGTACGGATGCATTGAGCTAAGTTTTGGATGAGAATAGAAAAGATCATACTCGGGGTGTCAGCTCACGAATAGGAAATTCGAAATTAATGGTCCTTATTTTATATCAAAACTCATTATATTTAACGGTCAACACGTACAATTCTGAGACAAAATCAAAGTCGGATAATCTCCACCACACCGTGAGTTATATGTTCGAATGGGTTAAATGAGAGACCAAAGTGGGATCAAGGATAAGGGGAATGTGAAGGTGAAGTAAAAAGAAAATGGTAAGGAGAAGGCTAGTTAGGAGAAAGATACTCCATTCCCCTCACCGATGGAGACATACTCATCATCACCTTTTAACTTATACTTTACCCCTAACCCCGCCATCCAAATGAGATGTGAGATAATTTTGCAGAGAGTCTATATTCATGACATGTGTGGAGGAGAGTAAATTGTATAGGGAGATAAGGATCTGAGTGCAACTATAGGGGCCTCGGTACATGATCACCCAGTGAAGTAAGTACACTAAAATTTGAAAATGATCATGGTCTATGACCGTGTCCATGCAATATTTACTGTGACCTTGTTTGTGACCCCATATAGGGGTAATATATACCATACATTGGTCATGGTCACTAACCAATATTCAACCATAACCCTTTTAGCGGGAGAAATAGTGCTAACTTAATTACATTACTGGTCATAGTCCAAAACCATGCCCATTTTTTAGGACTGTGACAGTAATGAGTGTAATATGTTCACAGTCCATAATCATGACTATCCACTATGACAACTATGAAATTCAAAATGGTCACAGCAATGGGGTCATAGTTCTAGAGCATTACCATGACCTCACAGTCATGGACCATGACCATCATCATTAACCGTGACAGTATAATTTAATTCAAAATTGTCATTGTCCATTACTGTAATTCCTTTTAGGTATAAATAAACCCATTGGAGTTTTATTCCCTCACGCTCTCTATCTCTCTACGAAATCAGTGGCCACTATATCACTAAAAATTAATACCATTTCTACCTCTCTCTCCTACCATCACTACCACTGTCAGCTTCCACTCAAAACCAACAACACTACAGATATCACAAAAGACCATCATCTTCCCATTCTCTCTAAGAAATATCAAAAACCAAGTAATTCACGCACCCTATCTCTCTGAAATGTGTATGATTGTTTGGGTTTTTTACACTTTTAATATATAAGGTTATGTTTACGTTTGTGAATATGTTGTGTATGAATGTATTTATTAAGAATTTTTAGAGTCTTTGTGTAAGATTGTTTGAGATATTAGTTAGAGTAGTTTCAAGCTTTTTACATTTTTACTAAATAAGATTTTTTACAACTGTGAAGACTTTGTGTATGAATGTATGAATTAGGGCCTCCTAGAGTATTTATGAATGCTTGTTTATGATATTTGTAAAGATTTTTACATTTTTAGTATATATAAAATTGTACAAATATATATATATATATATATATATATATATATATATATATATAATAAAGCAGGAGGGTTTTTTTGTCTCTCTCAACTGATGGTTGAGATTAAATTTGATGAATTTGGTCTTTATCAACTGGTGGTTGAGATTTAATCTGAGGGTATGAAACTAATGGTTTGCTAGTTTTCCACGTTGAATATTTATGGGGGCGTCTTGCTTTTTTTTGTAGACTGGGGGCTTCTTGCGAAATGCTCTTTACCCTTTCAGATTGTGAGAATCTTACCTCGAGCCTCACAAAATGTCCTGACTCCTCGAGCCTCACGGCGTCTTCTCTCTCATGGCATAATATAAATCTGATGCGTATGACTATTTGTACACAGTTATACTACCTCGAGCCTTACACTACCCCAACTCTTCTTAAACGTTCAAGAGCCCCTTTTCACCTCCCACCCTTACCCACATAAATGTACAATACTCAACTTGACCGTCACCAAACTCTCTCTGGATTTGAATGCCCCTGTTTTTCATTATCTCCAAACTCTCTCTATGAAGACCAAGGTATAGCTCACGGTTCCTATCATGATTTGTTGACTTGAGTTCCCCTGTTTTCTATATTGTAATTTGTACACTTTTGTGATTTTGGTTATCAGGATTAGGTACTTATTGCACCTCAATCAAAATGACGTGAAATCCGTGTTTCCTGAATCAAAATGAGAGCTAATGTAGAGATCTAAACTTTATCATTCTCATTTGGTCTTCGTCACTGATATTTTCTTGAATACCCACATCTAAGTTCATTTGATATTTTTCATACCATTTTCCAGGTATCAGCGGCAACAATGACGGGGAAGACCTTTTTGATGTGGGTCTTTAATTTTGTTTATGGGGAAGCTTTTTTTTTAGTGGATTTTTACAGGTGATTTTTTTGAAGTCGTGTATGACAAATGGAAAAATACGCTCATTTTAGAATACCCACTTCACTGTTTTATTTAGTTTTTGAAGTCGTGTCTGACAAGATATTTTCACAAGCTATTGTTTTTTGTTTTTTTCTGTGTTAAAGGTAAACTGGTTAAAATACCCACTTCACTGTTTGATTTAGTTTTTTCACACAATATTGGGTTTGGTGTTTTTAGTTTGATATAGTTTTTTGATGGAGTTTCACACGATAATACCCACTTCACTGTTTTTCTCATCCTCTATTTTTCTAATAGTATAGTTGGTTAACATATGTCTTTTATGTTTCCTCCCCTTGAAGACTAAATATTCATGTGTTGCTATTTAGTTTTTTTGTTTGGAAATTCTCTAAGAAGCAATGTTTGTAGCTTTTTAAATTTTTTTTATTACGATTTTTTTTATTGTGTATGAAATGTGTATATATATTTTTCTTGATTTGTTTCATATATATATATAGGGAAAGGATCAAGTGCGGTCCCAGTTTGTGGAGCCTGAATGAGGACCAATTTTTTAAAATAGTAAAAAAAAAAAATTGTGCTGATTTTTTTTTATTTTTAAACATTTCAATATGACCATAAAAAAATAATCAGCTCAAAATGATTTTTTTTGCTATTTTAAAAAAAGCAGTCAAACTTTGTCAGTTTTTAAGTTGTTAAAAACTGACAAAGTTTGATCGATTTTTTTAAAATGGTAAAAAAATTCATTTTGAGCTAATTTTTTTTATATGGCCCTATTGAAATGTTTAAAAACTATATAAAAAAAAATTAGATCAAAAATATTTTTTTTACTATTTTATCAAAATTGGTCCGCGCCAGCGGTATGCAAATAGAGGTCTTCATAAGATCCTCTCTCTCTCTATCTCTCTCTCTCTCTCTCTCTCTCTCTCTCTCTCTATATATATATATATATATATATATATATATATATATATATATATATATATATATATATATAAGTTGAAGATTATTAATTAGATGTACATATCCAGTTGCATTACTTTACCAGTTGCTTTCCATTCAGCATCTATGCTTTTAAGTTTGTTGTGATCATGTCCTGTATGGCTATGTCAAATGATTCTTTTAGTTTGTGTAAACAGTCTATTTTTGTGGAAACTGTATGGTTCAGAAAAGAGAATATTGTAATTGAGCCAAAATTAATAAATTAGAATTAATAGCTTTTTTTTATTTATTTTTTATCAACTAACATTTGTTTTTTTAGCCATTAAAATTTAAATATTTGACTACTTTTTTTTAAACAAAATTTCACTTTTTGTTGTTTGGCTCAAGTAATAGTCTACTCGCATAAGATGGCATTGAATTGACATGATAATCCAAAAAAAAATCGGGGCCCAAGGTAAATAGAGATGACAGGTTATGACACAAAGATATAGCTTTAGCAGCTCACTGTCAAAAGTTGATCCCATTGTGTGACTCAATGTTTAAATGGAAGGGACACGCAATGTGTGGGTAGCTCGAGAAGAATGTGAATGTTGATTGTAAATGAGCTTTAAAATAAATGAACTTTGTAAAATCTTTTTTGTAAAAAAATTGGCTTTTATTTAAAAATTATTTATTTATAAACACTAAGTTAAAAAAATCATTTAAGAAAAGAAAACACATAAAAATGATTAAAAAAAAGTAATATTTTAATTTGTAAAAAATAATTCTTTCTTTATCATAAGATATTCTATAATAAAAAAACTTCACTATAAAGAAGTCACTTTATAAAGAAAATGTTTTATAATTTTTTTATTTTCATGAAAAAGTTTGTAATTAGAAAAAAGTTATATTTCAATTTTTTTTAGTACTTTTTGTTTGTAAGAAAAACACCAATCATCAAACTTTTTGTTAAAAATTATAAAAAAATAGTCTTATGAAATAGTTACAAGAGAACTTTTGGTAGTAGGCGAAACAAACTAATGGGTTTGTAACATTGTTAAGACATTTTGGGCGTCAAATAATTAAGTGAAAAAAGTGAGGTTAAGTTTAAATGACCTTAAATTGAAAAGTGTATCTAATTAATACAAAAATAAAATATTACAAAAATAGTCACAATTAAGAACATGAACTATTAAATCTTAATGACAGGTCGCAAATGGAAATGCATTGGGATAAAATTATGAGTGTGCCATCGGTACGGGCACACCCTACCACAAGTGAACTATGGGATGATCAACCGTATTTATATTTGCACTATTGACGACACAGGAACTAATTAATCGTCGTGCCATCGGCACGGGTACACCCTAGTATATATATATATATACATATATATATATGGCATGAAATTGAATAATTCAGTACGTTATGAAGGAAAACCCTTTTCTTTGTATGTGTTTATATACATTTGTGTATGTATTTGATGAAGCATAACTCTAAAACATTTATTTTATATGTGGTAAATTTATGTGTACGTGTCTCAACAAAATTTGGAGAAAAACCCTTATGATTGCATGCAAACCCTTGTGTATGTATAAATGTATGTATGTATGTATATACATTTTTTTTTGTAAGTAAGGAAGTAACCCCTTAAAATAATTATTCTATATGTGGTGCATTTGTGTGCATGTATGTAAACAAAAAATAGAGTAAAACCCTTATCTATGTATGCATACCCTTGTGTGTGTATGTATGTATGTATGTATGTATGTATGTATGTATGTATGCATGTATGTACGTACGTATATACATTTGTATAACTATGTTTTTAATTAATGAATTAACCATACAACACGATCCATTTATGAGTGTGAGAGTGCACACAAACTAATAGATCAATTTATTTAATTAAATTCCCTGATATAGTAATCCAAATTTTAATCTTCAATTAATTATGGTGTGCATGTGAATTGTGCTCAAAATACATGAGATGAGAAAAAAATCCTTTGCAGGGCAAAACCTTTTATTCGGCACTATTGGAAGTTTATGAATACATATGACTTACAAAACACTTAGCTAAACTAAGTTAGACACATAGAGCTCAAAAACCTCCAACAGATACGGCTGTGCTCTAACCTCGGTATCCATAAATTCAGCCTTGTTCCCTTTTCAACAATGGGATTCATTCCACAATCTCACCAGTAGAGTCTCTATTAAGTTTGTATCATAAGAAAACTTCTTGATGTTGATAAAACTGATATTGAATATATCCCAGGGGTGAGGAATATGATATTAGGTGATTGATAAAAAAAACAGAACTTAAAAGGTGTTTTTCTTTTTGAAAAAAGTTCTTGGAATATCTGATCCCGTTCAAACTTTTTATAAGAAGGCAAGATAAAAAGGATAAACACAAAAGATAATGAGAAGATATTCATAAAAAAATAAAATCTGCATCAGTCATTCGAACAATAGGGCAGGTCGTTCCAGCGACACTGCGTCTCGGTCGAATGATGCTTTGAATAAATGCTTCTAATGAGATTACCGAGTGAAGCTTTTTGGAACGTTGTTATATCTCATTCGAATGATGCTTCGAACATGGACTTCTTTCGAGATTTCAGCGTACCCCAAAAAAGGTCTCATTTGAAACTTCATTCAAACGACAACTGAACTACTGAAGAAACTCGTTCGAACAGCATACCTCTTCATTTGAACGAGGCGTCAATTTTTGGAGAAAGTTTCTTTAACATTTTTTGAGTTCCTCTAAGAAAAATATTTCCTCATAAAAATAAATAAACCCAGGGAATACTTAGAACCTTTTTAGCACTCCAAATGCATAATTGTACTATAATTTTTGGATTACCAAATCTTGCATTCTTTAACGGTCTTTAACATAGTCTTTAAATAAGGAGAAGTAGTGAGATATATGTATTTATGTGACATGTTTGTGTAACGTGATACGCCAAATTAAAATACGAAATGAGGAATCATAAATTTTGGTCATACAAATCTCCCCCTTTAGTTATTCTAGTACAAAACACTATCCTAAGCCAAATTGAATCCTATAACTTAATACAATAATCTAGCCTCCAAAAATAGAATTGAAAATGGAATGTAGAATATGTACAAGTCTTCAATAATGAAACTGGATCTTTCCTTTGGAACACTTTATCTTTATCATGTGTGGGTCCAAATGATCATCATCCATGTGGAATGTCCTACACACATGAGACAAACAAACATATTGTGATGCATAGAGTCTTAAACCGAAAAATAAAACTCCCCTTCAATGTTTTCTTCCCCTTTTGTCTGTAATAGAGAAAGGATTCAAAACTAAGCATGAAATATCGACATCACATGAAGAAGTAAAATATCAACACGATTATAATCAAGTAATTATTGGTGATGATAATCTCAAAGCCATGTAGAAACTAACTATTTTCGAACTTTTTCATTTTTATAAATAAACCAAAGTATAAATAGAATAAATACAACACACTATGGAATATGACTAAAATATCTGAACCGTGAATACTAAATATAGGGATGAGAACATTTGCCATAGGTTAATCAGCATATATTGTCATAACATGTGTGCATGAAGTTTTGAGATACCTCTAACGAAGGAGTTCAAAGTCTACCTTAGGTGTAAAATTGTGAACTCATGTGAAGTTGATGCAACTTAACTAACATGAAATGAACATAAATAATTCCCACACCATTAACACCAAACTATGTAATGTTTTTTCTAGACATTTTAGTTTGTGCAAACCCATTGATCTTCATTTGAACGCCCTCAAAATCTCACATATATGATGTTAAAATTTCAATGATTTTTTAAGAAATTACTTCTCATATGTAGGGAAGAATAAATATATCAAAAATTGGCCTGTCACTTCTGTTTTTATGTGCCTCTAATCTTTCTAGGATCTTTTATGCCGATGGTGACTTTTCACGTAAAGACCTTTGATTTTTTGTAGCCCCTCTATGTTTCTTAACATTTAACAATATTTTTTGAAAAAAAATGATTTAAATATGGTCCATGGTTCTTACATGAACAACTTTATCTCTTTTTACATTTAGTTCATTCTAATGCAAAATTGAGATAAGAACATCGTATTCGACAAGTGACAAGTAAGTGCAATTTTCAAACACATCTGTGTGTGTATGTATTAAAGGTGACTAGGAGTCAACATATAGAAACTAATCATAAAATATCAATGTAATGACTTCACGCATCATTAAGCACACTATAAAAATGACGTCATGTCTCAAAACACTAGGAAAGAGTCAAGAGCAAATATGGAATGAATAGGTTATCCGGACATCGTAAATGTTCATCCATATATGGTGACAAAAAAATACAAAAAAAAATTGGATTTTTTTGAAACTTTTTATCAATTTTTTTTCCCTTTTCACCTTTTTCATAAAAATCGAAAATCTTTTTTGTATTTTTCAGAAAAACAAAACCCTTTTTGGATTTTTCTAACAAGTATCAAAATGAAAAATATAGATACAATGATAATACAATCTAGCAATATGAATAACAAATATAATCATGAAAAACGTCTTACTCTAGATAAAATAACCATACTCAATCAACAAGGCAAATACATAATGATTGCCTAAGATACTCAAATTGAAGTGCATTTAAAGGTTTCATGAATATGTCAGCTAACTAATGATCGGTGCCCATAAGTTCAAGGATACAACATTATCCTTAACTAGGTCACGTATAAATTCCTCATCTATCATAATGTGCTTCGTGTGAAAATGTTGGATAGGATGTAACGCCCAGCATTTTTTATGATTTTTAATCATGGAATTAATTTAATTTAAAAGTAGAATTAATTCGGAAAATAAGAATAAATATTAATTAGCGAGTCAAGGATTAATATTTGTTGATGTGAATGATATTGAATATTACTTAGAGAATGAATTAATATGTGATTATGAGTTTATTTAAAATTGCCACAAGTGAGAAATACGACAATTATGATAATTAAGTCAGGACGCGTGTGTCAGTCGTGTCGGTACTTTATTTAATGAGGTATAAAGTAATTATTTTTGTAGTTATTCATATGGTCATTTCGAGTGCTCCATTGAGTCTGGAAGGTTTGATATAGTTATAAAAGTCTACACGGGGGTTTAGTTTGGGTCTCGGGCCACTTTTAGGCCATATCTGCACCCCTAAGGAATATTTTGGTCATTTGTAATTTTGGGGTAATTAAACCTACAAAAATTGGAGAGTTAATATATCTGATAAGAAAAAGGATTTAGGGTTAGAATGTGAAAAACTGTAGAGAGGCCATAAGAGGAAGAAGAAAGGAGACCCCAAGGCCAAACCATACCATTCTTGCACCATGATAACCATAGTTGCATAGATCCGGAGGAGAGAATAACATCCATAACCATCTTCTTCAACGGATCAGACCTACACATTGATAAGAGTGTTTAAACTTGATAATTTACAAGGATATAACATATCAATGTTAGATTAGGATGATTTTTATATGGACACCACATGTCTTGGCTTAATTTGGAGATTATAAAACATGTTCTTGGTTAGTTTTGCATGTAGACTCGATTTTTATATTTGGGGAAACGAAATCAGATTATAGAGAAATGGAAAAGTGTAATAAATCTGGACTTGCTAGTGTATAAACATGGAAGAACATAAATCTAGGGTTTTATTGATTATTATAGAATAATTTATTCTTGGTGAGAAATCATTAATGTTTTGGATGATATTATTAGGTCAGGAATTATCCCTATAGGTGTGTTTAATAATCGGGAACCTTAAATTTAAGTTTGGAGAAGAACTATGTGTTTTGGAAGAATTAAAATGGTGGAAAGATGCAGTTTTTAAAGGTTGGAGATGAACTGGGTAGAACTCGTTCGAACGACTTGGGGAAGTCGTTCAAACGACCTCATTCGAACGAGATTACCAACGAGATATCGAAAGAGAATTTTGAGTTAAGGTCGTTCGAACTAACTCGTTGAAGGACAATTCTAACGAGATTTCAGAGTCTAGTTTGTTCAAACAAAATTTGGGGCACTTCTAACGAGTTTTTAGAAATAAATAATTTTGTCTAGATGATTTTCAAACTTTGCAACATAGTTAATTCGATAGAGATGGAATGTCATACGATGATTACTATAAAAAAGATAGTAGTGGAAGATTTGGGTTAACTACTATGAAAGATTCTTAGGGTTGTGAATCATATTTTGTAAGTTACGATAGAGAGAGTAATCGTAAGTTAAAGAATATCGTGAGTATTAGATAGAAATACACCGTGTATGAATTTATATGTGGGTTGTGTGTATATCTACTAATTTTAATGGGTTTTGAGAATACCTATAGCATGATTTATTAAGTGTATGACATAACTACGCTGCTTGCTATCGGGAGGAGGTTCGCGATGTGGACGATCTTATCCTAAGGAGACCATTGGGGGGATTTTAGACTTGTACCCAGAACATAGGACCTTAGACACATGTTATCTTAGAGTATAATAGTTTCGACGGTTGAATGGGAACGTAGGTATGTGCGTGACCCATTTGGCAAGGAATTATGTTCGCCTCCACTTTTATGTTATTTGTATTCATGATTCAAGGGTGACACCGAACCGATTATCCTTATGTAGTACGAGATGTACTAGGACTTGATAGCAGAGCATACCAGCACTACAGCTGAGTCTGTGGGTGCCGTATTAGTATATAAATGATAGCGTGATTAATATATATATATATATATATATATATATATATATATATAATAATGATAATAATAATAATAATAATAATAATAATAATAATAATAATAATAATAATAAGTTATAATGGTGTTTTCACTATTTATAAGATGGGAAGAAACTTCACGGTTTAGATTAATGTCACCTAGGCATGAAATGAAGGGTTGGGATTAGTTCCTACCAAAGACACATCAACCCAAAACCCTAACCCATGATCTTAGTTTGGATCTTACCTATTCTCACTCATTCGCCTCCCTCTCTCTCTTCCTCCCTCTTCTCACATGCACTCACCCTCACAATCTCTCTCTCTCTCTCTCTCTCTCTCTCTACTCCATACATATAGCTTCGTGATACACGAACCCATAAATTGATAACTCTCATGCTTTCACCCATACGGTATGATTTTGTGGTATGATTTTTACTTCAAATTTGTTTTATTTTTCTTTATTGCAGACACCACCATTGATAAGCAATTTATTTTCTTTCATCTTGGTATTGGTTTTCTGGGTTTTTGAATATCAGAAACTAGTTTATTTTCTACACTTTCTAATTTTTTTGCAGATCTAACTCGGTACATATATATATATATATATATATATATATATATATATATATATATATATATGTTAATCTCATCCATGGTTTCATGTATACTCTTTGTTCTTCCTCCGTATATTTTCTTTGTCCTTTTTTGCATCTAATTTTGGTAGTGTTGTAGTGTTAAATATTTTGGTTTAAATTTATACTGGGAGAATTTATGAGTTTTTTAGGATTCTCATATATCATTTGAGCATTTTTTGCAGATCTACGACAAATTTGATTTTACATTTTACGGATATATCAATATTTCGTGTTATTTGACTGGTATGTTTTTTTTCTTTTTCTAGGGCTTTTGGTCTTCATCTTCATAGTGTACATATACGAGGTTTACTGAAAGGTTTATAATTTTAGGGATTTTTTAGGGCTATTGGTTCCTTTTGATTGTTGGCCATGTACGGTTAAATAATCATGATAATTTTGTGCCAATCACGGTGGGCTTGCAAAATATTAGGGGCCAATCACTGTGGGCATTATAGACCATGATCAAAATGCCATATAGACCTTATTATTATTTTCTTTATAGGTATCTTTTAATTTTATAGATTTTTGTTTGTAATTTAGTTGTTAGTATGTCTGACTAGAATGTGTTTCCCATATTTTAAATAGTTTTAGAAATTATACCTTAGTTTGTATGTTATGTTAAACCCAAGTGGCATTATTTATATTTCTTTTATCCCTAGTTAGCTACCATTTACTTTTTATTACATTTAATTATGCTCTTCAAATTACCAAGTTTGTTGAATTTACAGTTCATAAAGTTAATGTGGGGCTACTAGAAGGCTAAAGTAGGAGCTCTCCATAATTTTTTTGCCTTCATTAGTGTCAACTATCTATCACAAGTATCTTTGTGAGGGTATTTGAGGCTCGAGTTATATAAGTTTTTATTGAATGTATGGCAATAACATTGAATTAATATTGTAACTTGAGTTAGTGATATATAGTGTTTTGAATTTATGGAATTTACCTATTTATCTTTCTTATGTTTTTAAAAACATAACTATAGTAAACCTTTAAGTGTTTGATGAAATGGTTGTATAGTTTTAGATTGGAGTAGCCTTCCAGTTCATTCATTGTTTAGATTTTTCTTGGTTTTGTTCATTTAGGAATATTAAGTGAGTGGATCCTGTTTGGGTTGTGAAATTGTATTTTTAAAAATTGGAAGCACTTGAATGTTGCAAGTTTTATATTATATTAAATTATTTTTCATCTTTTTTCTATAGATATATAAAATCTTTTGGTAGGATATAACTAACAAATCATGCTACTGCTATTCTAGAAAGAGAGCAATGAAGAACATACTTTACTCCTCCTAAAGCAGGATATGACTAAAAAATCATGCCATGATTCGAAAAGAATTACCCAACAGAAACCCCCAATTTAAGTGTTTAGAGTGGTGAACTTCGGAATGTAATGGGCCCAGCTATCCAATGGTCAGAAAAAATTGCATGAATGTAGAGATACCATAGTTGTTCCACTCTATCTACTGGATTTTCGTAAGGCCATCATAGCTCCTGACAGAAGTAAAAGTTGGTGATCATCTGAGTAAGATAGTTGGACACTATGGTAACGAATATACAACCAACGACGGAAGTGTAAGGAATAAAAGGATTTGCTAATAGGTAGCTCTTAACTAGCTCCTCAGCATGATTTTGGTAAGACTTGAAAGCCATAACTATATTTTTTGAAATTTCCATTCTAATGTGTTTATTGGACCAAATGCGGATATGGCTTTTACATGATGCTTTTCTAAGTACATGTTATTACCTAGGCCCGTCTGAATGAAGAAATGTATGGCCATTTGAATCACAATGACCTAAAATAAAATCTGGTGTTCATGTTTGCATGCTGTGTTCCTTTGGAATTCTCAACTATAAGATTGAGATTGAATCAGTGGTGATGACTCAATAGTTGAATTATCAACTATAGGTCGTGTATGAGCAAAATGAATGGAACTTAATTTTGTAAACAATATGTATGCATGTGTGTGTGAGGTTTTCATGCTTTTTTCTTTTCATAGTTATTTAGTTTTAGTTGAGTTGCCAATGCATAATTTGTTGAGCTGCCAATTTGTATCCCAAGGCTTTCCACCTTTCCAAGAACACATTTGATGAAGCTATACAAGAATATAATACTCTCAATGAGGAATCATATAAAGATAAAACATTAATCATGCAACTCTTGAAGCACAACCTCACCTTATGGACTTCTGTTATCTCAGAGGACGGAGGTACTCTTTTTCTTCGGTTAGAACTTATGGCATACTTAGTTTTAGAGCATTTTTGGCACTTGAATCCATTCAAAATGGTTTATTTCCTTTTTCTTTTCAGAGTATGTTACTTGACAATTAATTGTTCATCTTTGCTGTATCCAGACGGATCATGATCCATCTAAGTTAGTGGTTGAGACATAATGTAAGCTACTACGATAGTTAGTCTTGGTGGCAATGTCGATGCTGACACACCTTATGCAGAGGTTGATGTTATGAAGATATGTATGCCACTTCTTTCAGCTACTTCTCGAGATATCCAATTTAATATGTCTGAAGGTCAATTAATGAGGGAAAATGCAAGTAAATTTTGTTCTACATCGGGTGGCCTAAAATAAAGAAGGTACAGATGTGTTATGGATGCATCGTACAAAAGGGTTTCCTACTCCGATATATAATATACATGACATGGATCACAATGAAGGTGATTGATAGAGTGCAAACCGTGTGTCGTGTAATACGCAAATCATTGTAATCGGTTCGGCGATTCAATGCCAAAACCTAACTACAACTACACTTGATAAGTAAGCACAGCGGTAAGTCGGGTATCGTAAGAAATCCACAGGGAGTGATTGGATTTTAGATGTCAATTGATTTAAAACTTCAGGAATAAAAGTGTAAAATAAATAATAGAAAAGGTGATGGTTGGGAAAGGTGAATAAAGAAAAGAATAAGTTACGCTACACAAAAGTAAAGCGAGGATCGGGATAGCAACCAATTATACGGATCGAAACAACTACTAATCAAGACTCCGGTTCGAAAGCAATTTAATCGAGCATAATAAATTAAGAATAAACATCACACAATAAGGAATTCAATCCAAAGTTGCGAGATTAAACATTTAACGGAAAATGGTCACACACAGATTAAATTCGGATTGTCGCTATAAACACTAACGTGGCATGACAAAGATAGTTAAACGCATAATAATCTGACTTTAATACACGCGGTTTCAATTAAACACAATTTTACACAAAACCCTAACTTTCGAGGTCCAAACCCGTAAATAGCAGAACGAAATCCCGACCCTATTTGTCTCAGGGTACATTATGAACTAAACTAATTTATACTAATTAAACTAGGAAACCAAGAAATAAAGCAAGTAAACTAATTAATAAAGCATGTAAATTAACTACAATGAAAGACTAAAGGAAATACACACTATATTAATGGAGAGGGAAGATGAAAGTACCAAGTACAAACCCAAATGGGTGTCAAACCAAGAGAGGAAGAAGAAGAGCTCTTAAATCCCCCCAAACCCTAAGTTAAACTAACTAAAATCTGATTATCCTTTCTCTCAAAATGAGAGAAATGAGTTATATACAAAATACCCCATGGCAAACTTATAAATAAAAGGAAGAAAAACAAATATCTGTACGGCCGAATCGATTCGGGGTTGGGACGAATCAATTCGGATGAAAAATATCTCGAGGCTGCCAAAGGGGCAAATCGATTCGCATAGTCTGAATCGATTCGAAAAAGGGTCGAATCGATTCAGACGAAATTCTAATCGATTCGGAATGGAGGAACTTGCACTCTATCTCAACCTAAATCGATTCGGACCTACAGGTCTTGAATCCTTCCCCTGTTTTTGGTTGGTTTGAAATTCTCTTCCATTTAAAAGCCCATAACTTCTTCGTTCGGACTCGGAATCGCGCACCATTTGCGACCATGCGAAACTTGTTCAGAGGGCTTCAACTTCCATGAAGACATTGTGCCAGTTGCCCAAATTATAAAATAGCTAAATTGCCCTTGCACATGTGATTATGTACGGAACTTTGCCCGAATGCATCCAAACTTCATACTAAGCATCTAAATATCTACAAAATCTCAATTAACCCCTGTAAAACATGGTAACATAAAAATCCTACGTTGTCTGGTTAACGAGCATAAATATAAGGATTAGGATACCCAAGGGGGTAAATAACGCGTAGGTTAACGGGTGAAATACGCAATATTTGCGTCGTATCAGTGGTGGTGATAGTAATAATAGTGAGAATAATGCAGTTGGTTGGTGGTTTGGGTATTGTCATTCGAGTGTACTTGATGTCCAAGTCAATACCTGTACTAGGGAAATAAATAATCACATACCCAATACTTTTATTTGATATAGGTAGGCTCTTGGACACATTTACATTAAGATATTTGTTACATTTAATAAAATTTCTTTCCTAGACACATTTACATTCATATATTTGTGAGCTTGGACCTGTTGAGAATCATATATCTCCACAAATTGGAAGCTTGGGCCGGTTGGAATAGAAAATGGATCTATTATGATCTAATATATATGAAATTACATAAATATTTTTCTATATGGTGTAAATATGAGTATAATGTATTTTTATACTAATATGTGGTAATTTGATATTTTTTTGTATTTTTTTCAGGACAAGGCGTGAGGAAACCGACCAATGTTGTAGAAGTTACTAGAAAGGTAAACACGGAATATTGTTAGTTAAATATTATTTGTAAGTGTGTTCAACGGCTATTGCTTTCTAAGTTTGGAGTTGCATACTAATTAGGCCATATTGATAGATGCACATATTGTACATGTTGAATGTTCTTCGGAAGAAGCACATATTGATAGATTCCATATTGTACACTTGTATTCAATTTCTTACTATCTACATTTTATGATGAAATTGATGTTGGCTTTAGAAAATGCACATACTGATTATGTTATACATTTTGTACTTTGTTTCTTAAGGTAATTTCACTTTCTAATCACAACTTTATGATTTCAGTTGATAGTATTTTTATAGTTTACCCTACTATGCTTTTTTAAAGTTAATTTAAAAATACTGCCTTTTTATATTTTTTCCTACACTGTACTCCGTGCTCATACATTTTCTTGATTTATTTGCAAGTAAGGATCATTATGTGGGTCTGATGTTTTATTGCATGGCTCAGCGCTTTATGATAATCAATTGTTATTATTTTCTCTTCACAACACTTGAAATCAAATGGTATTTGTGGCGTCATTAATATTACCTCAAATATAACTAAATATGTGTATGCTTTGAATGAGTCAACTTCACATTGGTTCTCTCTATATTCATTATCCTTTATATGAATGAATGGTGCACAAGTTGATACAGAGTGTGAACTTGACTCATTTGTGTATTAAATATAGCCTTTGTATAAGTCAATCTAGACTTCACAACTGTATTTGTGCTTTATGGTTTTGATTTAGATTCATACACTGTTTTTGCACAATGCATGCTCTTTTTAATTACACATTGTATGCCCTTTTCGATTTCACACTGTATGCTCTTTCCAATTACAAAGTGTATTCTTTTTCAATTAAATAGTGCGCGTTCAAGGTCAAACTTTGAATTACGATATAAATGTGACATAACTATTCTTTGCTTTTAATTCATCCAAAAGCTCTTAATATTGGGCTATTTTTGGATTGTTATTTACAGGTGTACCCGACTTTATTTCTATTAAAGATGGTATTGATTGGCATTGTAGATTTATTTCTGTTAAAGATTTTTCTTAAAATCCTATTCACTCAGAATCTCTTCTTGATCAGAGTCCTAAGTCTGGAATTCCATACGTGTTACAACATGCTAGCAAAGCCTCATCCGACCACCCTACATTCATAATGATGAGACTCTTATTCTTTACACTTTAAATGGTTCCCCATCCAGATACGAGTCAGAAGGATTTCAGGTTTCCCTCTTGAAATCTCAAAAGAATAATAAAAATAGGTTGACAACCAAAAAGTTTCAGCATTACTGTACTATATACCGTTGACAGTCGAAAAGTTCACTGGGATTATAGCACTCTGTTATTTGTTTTGAATATAGTGCACTGCTACACAATATACAATGTACACCACTAACAACCAAAAAGTTCATTTTGTTTATGAGATTATAGATGGAGAAATGCTCACACTTACATTGTGGTTCAACCGTGATGGATCCCATGACGAAGATAGTAAACTTATTTCACTTCTTTCCTAAAGCCCACTGCATAGCTACGTTTGATTTAAACCTACCTTTGTCGACATCCATTAACATGTATTATGTTCCTCCAGACCAAGCTTTGAATTACCATTAAGGATTTGACCCCTATTGTATAAGAATTTCGCTTCTCGGATATGATCTTTATTCTTCTAGTGACAATTGTGTTATCTCAAAAGAAGATTAAGGGTTTAAGAGATTTTTGAACATTCGCTATGGGTAAACGAAGTAACAATAGTAGGAAACGAAGCACATTTTAGGACACGCAACAGCATTAACAATTTTGCTAAAGATATACTGAGTTTCCTTGATGATTCTTTAACGTAGGTGATTACATTATTTCGATACTTATTTTTGCCTATACATTTGATTAGGAGACATTCTTAATGGGCGAGTTTTCATTTATGATGCTCATAACCAATCTTTTTAATCACCATTGATTGTATCCGTTGATTGATTGCAGGGAGTAGTACGTTGCTTATTATACCAAACGAGATCCTTTTGAGGAAGTGCTTGCCTCGGGAACATCCCGAGATCCAAACAATATTTTAACAGAAATCAAAAGTGCATTTGTTGACGATAAACAAGCGCATGTGGACCGCAATAATGGACGAAATCTCACACTCGCTGAACACTGAGAGAAGAAAGAGGGAAAGTTGTTTGATGACCTAAGGACATTATGATCAGGAGAACCAGTTGACATAGTTGTTTTATTATTGTGACACCCCGCCTAATAAAATACCGGGCAATCAATCATGTACCAAATTAAAACAGGAGTCTCATATGGTTCATTCTTTGAATCACTGTCGAAAACCAAATTAATTACTAATAACCTATTAGGCTGGCGTCAAATTTTAATTAACTAATCTTTTTAATCAAACCATACAATTAAAACATCCACACAATTTATATATATGCAACTGAATTTAAATAAAAATAACTGAACACTCGGTTTAACATAATACAATCAAATATAATACCGCACTAAAAAGGCGGAAAAAGGAATAAATAAATGCAATTTGGGCTTTCGGCCTGAATGTTTATACAGTACCTCCTATCTAGATCATAAGGATAAAAGTGTCTACAGTAAACCTGCATGCATCCACAGTTGCTGCAGCAGACGTCTGACTCAAAGGAATCATCATCCAGGCGTCCTTATGTGTGGACACCTACAGATATGTATATATATAGCAAAAGAGGGGAAAAGTAGACAAACGGGTCAGAGCCTGAGTTAAGAAAATATTTTGCAAGTGCATAAATGCTATATTTTTAAAAATATGTTTTACCTCATATTTAAATTTGGTATCACACTCCCATGAGATACCCCTCACCCCTCTTCTAATAGTGCACACCTATCGTATACCTATTAAACAACCTAGTTACGCTACCCTGCCTAACTAATCATATTCACCCAATCTCTAAATAATCCTAGTTAACCCAAGTACTAAGGGATAAACTTCTCCCCATTCCCAAAACTGCTCTATGTTCATGCATGGGGTGTCTCGCGAAGCGAAATCCAAACAAGGAACCCCCCCCCCCCCCGAGACACTACTACCTGGCAATGTTGATCATCGAGATCCATTAGGGCCTCGTATATAAGACTCATACACACACACACACACACACACACACACACACACAGATATATATATATATATATATATATATATATATATATATATATATATATATATATATATATATATATATATATATAGTTCTCACTAGAACTTCTGATTCATATTCATATAAATCCGGATATAATTCTACCGGAAGGGGAAAAATACACCTTATTAGGCTTTTCACTTTATATACATAATTTTACCATATGATGTCTCATTTTCATATAGAAACAATATACTATACACATCCAGTATATGATTATACCTATCACAAACGTAAGTATAATAACCATCCCACCGAGCTATAACTCGAGGATGCAGTCTCATAGTGCCTATCCAAAATCCGAGTTTACTGACTATACCACGGTACCAAGCCAGACTCTCTCATGGTCATGGTAAACAAATACACAACGGTGGTGGTAGTCATGTTCCCTCTGCAAGTGGAGTACACACATCGCACTCGAACGCGGGACGAGATGACCTGGGGATATAATCACCCTGCTCCTCAATCCAGGGATTCACCCACATCGCGTAATCTCCCTGGATCACACTAGAGAACATATATAATCCGGCTATTCCAACCCTACGCCAAAGGAAAGACCGTGGAACCAACCTCTATGATACAAATATACCAATCACACACAGATATATATGCATTCGTATCATAGTATATATACTGTAACCACGTCGTATATATTTATAACCTATTTCATTTCTCAAATATATAAATGGCTATAATTTCCAACTCATATATCAATAGCCAAACCCAAATGCTCCCATTTATAATAGCATGAGTATTTACATACTTAATATACTAAGTCTATAAGTATCCCCTCACTTCATATATAACTCGTACCTTAATCACTTTTAGGGATTTATATACTCTCCGAATATCCCATTTCATAACCATTTAATAAGTATACCCTCAACTTATCTTTTAGCCTATCTCTCAAATTCCATCCTAGTCGCCTCGTAGGATTTTCTCAATTATAGTCGACATATAATCACATCATTTACGCGCATAATTATCTATATATAATCGCCCGCTGAAATACCCCCTTGAGTGTTACTCATCCCAAATACCCACAATTAAATAAGTCATGGATCCCATTTTCCATGAACTCGAAGTTTACATACCGCTAAAAAGTAAATTTGGAGGTCCCCACTCTGTTTTAGGAACCCTAAACATTTAATTCCTCAATCTATTTATTTTCCTCGAAAATGTACTTTTAGTGCCGCACATCTTAGCACCCTCATAGCCCTTATAAATTTCCTCAAATGGCTAGATATTAATTCCCTCAATGAATCTTTATTTCCTTAATTAAATAAACTAGAATTAATTAAAATTGGAAATTTTCCCATAATTAACCCTAGGCAAAATTGCCAAAAATCCAGATTGGTCGATCGATCGACCCTAGACCATCGATCGATCGACCGATCGATCTGGACAGCTTCTTCTCCGAGAAGCTGTTTCGGCCATTCAAACTTCCCCCAAGCTTTTATCTCCTCTAATAACACCCTCCGACCTCAACCAATGACATATACACACATAAAAAGGGTTCTAAACATCCTAGAACCCATAACCAACAATCGATTTTAATTAAATCCTAAGTTTCTCAATTTGGTTATTATTCGATGTTTATCGGTTCAACTTTCGAATACCCGTTTTGATTCATGAAAACCCAACCCCAAAATCTTCTAATTTGTTATTACCAAATTATAATATGAGATTTATGCTCAAAAGGAAATAAAGAAAGTAAACACTTGCCTCGTGGATAAAATTCGACGACCTCGAGTCGAATCCCGGGGAGTTTGGACGGAATCTCCCTTTTCATCCTTTCATCTTATCTCTTTTTTCTTTCTTTTCTTTCCCTCTATCGTGCCTTATATTGGGAGAAATAAGGGTTTATCCCTTTAAACCCAAAAATGACTCATTTACTAAATTACGAGTCCCTAATAGCCCAAAAATTTTCGGAGCCTAAACAATACCCCCAGATACTCTATTTCGACTATTTCGGCCATTCTGAAATCAACCACACACTCTAAATCTCCATCTGAGTCACTTAACTGCGATTCACTAATTAGACTCAACACCTCTTACTACGGGGTTTTCAATTAAAATATTATCCTTTGTCGCTTTACCCAGTTGCGACATGTAATTAAAATAGTCCGACTTATTTAATTAATCCCAAAAGTAAATGAAACACACCTCCAAAATCATCTAACCCTCATAAATTCCAAAAATTATTATTCAGAGAAATTCCTCAAATTTCCGACTTACACCTATTTATGAAATTTAATTATCCTCAAAAGTGCGGGGTGTTACAATTATGTGGTAGTTTTGATATTATATTATGATTTAGAGATTTTTTTAAAGAATATTCAGAGAATTATAGATTGTTAGTACTTGGTTTTTATTTTAGGTTCTATGTTTATTAGTTTGTCATCTAGGGTGACGTTGGCTAGAAATTATGGGTGTCTTCATTTGAATTTGATTATATGTTCAGGTTTTATGTTAGTATTTATAATTATGGACGATGTTTATACGAGATCCAAGATGGACTATTATTATTATTATTATTATTATTATTATTATTATTATTATTATTATTATTATTAATGTCGTTTGGAGTATTAATTTTTTAAATGAGGATAGTCCTATAAACAAAGGGGACTTTGCCCAAAATTTCTAAAATCTTTATATGGTGTTGTATGTATGTATGTAAATACGACGTATGGCCCAATCAATGATGTACATTTTTAAAAATTTGTGTTGTGCCTTCAGGCACGGGCATACCTTAGTGTGTGTGTGTCTATATATATATATACACACACACTTGTGATAGATTCTACTACGTGAATTTAGAAGATAAAAAAGATAGTGAAATCTAATATACCCTAAGTATGCGAATACTTAACCCTAGTTGTGAAAACTCTTACTCAACATAATAAATATGGAATTATTCAATAATATATTAAACGGGAATACGAGTGGATATAATGAGTGATAGTTTGGAAGGCTTATGATTATAATCTAGTTAGGTGAATAACAATAACTAGAAAGGGGTTAGAGGTACGCTAGGTGTGCACAACAGTTGAGAGGTGACAATCTTAAGTGAGAGCCGAAAATCTAACATGTATATGGTATTTGCTTTTCAGCACTTTAAATACTTGCAAAATGTTTTCAAACCATTTTACACTCAGTCTCTGACCCATTTCTTTTAAATCTATTTTCTTGTGTATTTTATTTTAGGTGTCCTACCATAGGGATGCCATGCTTAAACTATCAGACGATTTGATATGTTGTAGCTGTTGTAGAAATTGTAGGTCCCCATTATTAGATGCCTCCACTTTCATATACTCCGATTATGATACAAACACCTTTCAGTTAGGGCATGTTTCCTAATTCTAGTCATTTCTTATTTCATTAATTGTACTCATTTGTTTTCGTTATTAGATTAAGTTTTTATTTAGAGATTATTATGTTCGGATTTACGGTGGTGTGTTTTATCTAGTCTGAATTTATTATTCAGATATTCATTATTTATCGTATGGATTGAATGTGGTTTATTATTTAATTGGAATGGTTGCATGTTGATTTAAAAAGGATTAGAAGTTTTTGTCACTAGCATAATTAATTATCAGGTGATTAATAAAGTAAATGTTTTCGACAGTTATGCTAAGAATGAACCAACTGGATATTTTGATTTAATTTAATAAAGGACTTATCACCAGGTATTTAATTAGGCGGGGTGTCACAGGTGGTATTAGAGCATTAAGTTCTAGAGTCTCTAGGATCTGTGCATCTTATTATGCTTTCAACGAAAGGTTCTTTAATATAGATCCCTATTATTAGGATTGTTGCATTCATGATTATATTTTTACCTCATCAGCTATTTTTTAATTTTTGAACTAAGGACTTTAGAATTTATTTCTCGTTTCAGATGCCTCCCAGACGTGTACCACCGGCCACTAAGAATGCCCAACCCAACCCTCAACCAGCTCTGGCCTAGGGTACGATGAATGCTGTCAAGGTAATCGCCATAATTGCATAAGCGGTTAATGCATCATTAGCGGGGGTATAACCATCCCCACCCCAAACGTTTATAGTAGCACCTACCACGACACATGTGTTCACTTATGCTTGGGAACGAGTTACAGACGCATTTCATAAGGCACACCCTCCAGCATTTTTGAGAAATTCTTACGTTATTCTAGCCAGCCAATGAAAGAATGATATCTAGAGGCACCTGAGTATGTACAAGTGCACAGAGGTACAGAGGGAGATACTAGCTATGTTGAAGCTAGTAGGAGCAACGTTACAATGGTCGGAGTCCACTACCACTGTATACAAGATTTCTGAGTGCGGTTTGACCGCAAATACTTCCCTTCTGCTGTCCAGATTGAGATGAGGCAGAAATTATTAGATCTTACTCAGGAAGGGAGGAAAATTGCTGAGTATAAGGAGGAGTTTACGAGATTGACCAATTTAGTGCCAGGAGAGGTACCTATTGAAGAGAAGAGGATTCATTTGTTCACCGATGGGCTTACTTAGAGGAGCAGGTAGCATCTTCTAGGTAATCTGTCCCTGAAGAGTTACACGGACGTGCTAAATGCTGCATTACTTTATTGTTAGGACTACCCCTTCCATATGAAAGGGAGCAAGCGAGCAGGAGAGTCCAGCTAGCAGGGCAGGACCAGAGGACGCAGTGCCAATGGGGAAAAATGTAATACCCCGTATTTTTATGGCTTTTAAATTTAGGGATTTATTAAATTTAATTGAGATAAACTAATTAAATTTTAATCCGAAAAGTTATTTTAAATATTTACTAGTCTGACGAGAGTTAGTAATTATTGGAAATTTGTTGATTTGTTAAATATTACTTATTGAGTAAAGTAATATGTATAATTGATTTTATTAAAAAATTTCACAAGTGAATAAAATGACAATTATGGAAATTAAGTCGGGACGCGCCTGTGTCCTGTCAGGACTAAATTATTATTATTATTATTATTATTATTATTATTATTATTATTATTATTATTATTATTATTATTATTATTATTATAAGTGAATAAATTAGAAGTCACTCGTATGGTCATTTCGAGTGCGCCAACATGTCCGGAAGGGTCGAGATAGTCAGAAAAGTGTACCCGAGGGTTTAGTTTGGGTCTCAGAACGTTTTTAGGCCTAACTGATAACCCGGGAGGGCATTTTGGTAATTTTCTATTTTGGCCTTTAATAATGACGAAAATGATTAACGTTATATTAGATGGAGTGCCAGGGAAGTTAGGGTTCTTAAAACCAAAAGAGAAAAAGTCCATAGGAAATGAAGGGAAAAGCCTTCCAAGTGTTCAAGGCTAAGAACCACCAATATTGCAACCCCACCACCACCAAAGCGTAGATCGAAAGAAGAGGATTAATTCTATACCAATCAGAGTCGTCGAATCATAACCTTAAATTCCCAGGCAAGTATTTATCTTGCTTTTCTTGTATTTAATGTTTCACTCATGTTAGATTAGGATTGATAAGCCTATGTCTTATGGAAAAATTTAAGGATTTAGAGAATCAAATCACATGTTTTAGAGGGAATAAATATATTCTAGAAATCTCAGTCACATTTACAGGATTACCCACGAAATTGGAGTGATTTAAAAGTGAGAAATCTGGAAAAAGAATTAGAACAATGGAAGTTTAGTGTAAAATTAGGGTTCTTGATAATTAAGACAAATTGCCCCTTTAATACAATCTCGTTGATGAATTTCTACATGTTTCATGTAGGGAATCACGCATATATGTATAGAGAACTAGTAAAAATGTTATTTTGGAGTTTGGGAGTCAATAATGATGTTTTGGTGAAATTTGGAAGATAAAACCCGTAGGTTTAAATTTGCAGTTTCTGTGCAAGAACTGCTTGATCGATCGATCGACCCAAGAACATCGATCGATCGATGGTCGATCGATCGACCCCTTTTCCTCGATCGATCGATTCCTTCTGGAAAATTGTATACTTTTCCCCTTTTTGTTTAATCCAGTTAAATTTCTTAAGGAGCCCTTGATTATTATTTATGGAGTAAAATGGGTTTATGAAGAGGACCGGAAGGGTCTACGTAAACTCCGTTAAGTGAGATTTAATAAGGGATGGAATTGGGGGTTAATGGGGAGTTTCGTCACACATTCGAGATTGTGTGTACGTCCACTAAAGAATTTAAAGATTCGTGAAAGACTTAGACCAGGAGGTTAGAGAGGGTATACCTACTGAGATTACATTTAGTAAGAAAGAGTACTTCGAGAGATGAGAAGTAAGTATGCAATGATTAATTAAAAGTAAAAGCAATAAATCCCTTATGTGTGGTAATTGGGAAAAAGTAATACAATGCAAGGTTAATACTTGTTATCTGTGGATCGTGTGCGAACCTAATTGGGAAAAATGAGAATATTGATATATATAACTGAATGCATGTGTGTATATATTTATATTATTCTTGTGTATAATCATACCCGCGCTACTTGCTATCACGAAGGTTTCCGCGCTGGGACAGTCTTATCTCGATGGGACCTTTATGGGGGATATTGACTTGTACCCTAGAACATAAAATTCCTTGGTACAGGCTATCTGATCGATAGTCAGACGGTTCTAAGAGACGTGAGGGTATGTGCTGACCTCTTAGTGACTTAGAACTATGCTTCGCCTCCATTTGTATGTGTTTTATGTTAATACAGTTTGAGAGTGATTTCGAACTAGTATTTCCCTTAGTACGAGTGATATGGGGATTCGATGGCAGAGTATGCCGGTACCATAGATTTTATGTGGGGTGCCGATAGTATATATATGATACGAGTGATTAATATATATATATATATATATATATATATATATATATATATATATATATATATACACTTAAGTATGGGAACTTTTTACTATGCATAAAAGTATTTACGAAATGAATGAATACTCCAACTCCAATACAAGTGTTTTGGGAATTTTGTAACATCACTGAGTTATGTCAATTACCATGAGATATGAGAGAACTTAATTTTCAGAAATTGATTATCTTGGCCACAGTATTTCTCGGGATGAAATCTTATGGGAAAGTTAAGTTAAAATGAACTTTTGAGGTTAATAGTACGGTAGGCGTGCACACTAGACAAGAGGTGAGAATTCTCAAGAGAATGTCGCATACTAACATGGTTGTTACATTAGCCGGTAAGCATTTTAAATACTTGATAAACTAAATTTTAAACTATTTTACAATCGGGCTCTGACCCATTTCTTGTTATCTCTTCTTTCTTGTATATATATGTATATATTACAGGTGCCCAGCCACAGGGGCGTCATGCTTAGGTGCTTTGGAGTGGACATGCTGCAGCTTATGTGGGAGTTACAGGCCATTTGCTTAGATGATCTCCTTGTCAATTCCATTCTTAGTTCAGTTTTAATTAGTTGGGCATGTGTCGCCCATTTGCTTATTCAAATGGATTTGTCTGAAATGATGTTCTTTTATCTTTAGTATTTTACTCGTTGGGATTTAATTACTGTCATGATGGTTTTCCTTTATGGTTTTAAGTTGTTATTAGTTGGCTGAATGGTTAAATTATTGGGTGTACATTTCCAGTCTTTATAATTGTGTGATTCTTAAACTGTTAATTATTAAAGGTTTTATAATTGGATTTAATGAAATGGAAATAATGTTTTAAATGGTTTTGACACTTATCTTAATTATTTAGGGTGCTTAAATTGGAAAGTTTATTTTTTGACAGTGATGCTAAGAATGAACCAACCGTTCACTTAGGTTATAATTTAATAAAGGACTGATCACCCGGTATTTAATTAGGCGGGGTGTTACAGGTGGTATTAGATCATCAGGTTCTAGTGTCCTTAGGATCTGTACGACTTATTATGCTTCCAGCGTTAATTTATTTGATATAGAGCCCTACGTTTAGGATTGTTGTTTCCTATGGTGAGATTTCGTTCTCTTGCTATAACTTAAGTACATTAGTGAACCTTTATTGCATTCGGGCATGTTCGAACAATGAAATAAGGCAGGCAAGGGTCGTTGGGCTGACAATAGGAGGCAAGGTTTAGTTGAGGTTGTAGAGCATATTCGAGGATGATGATCATAGTTAAGGTCACCCCTATTATGGCATGAGAAGCCAGGACTGTAAAAATGGCTAGGGCGCAACCTATGATTTCCAAATGTTGTTGTAGTCGAAAGAGGTGCAAGAGTAAACTCACCCCAATGGGGTACGACGGGAAAAAGTCAGACGAAACATTGAAGAGAACTATCAGTGGAAATTCTAGAAATACGGAGATTGTGTGTGTGTGTTAGCCAAAGGAGATAAAATATCCAAAGGTTTGGACATATAACGGAGTGTGGCTAACTGAAAGTGAAAATTTTGAGTAATTTTTTTTTCTTGACTTGTCGGAACAAAGTTATCATGGTGGGAGTCAACCACCACTTTTAGAACTGGAATGCTATGCCTATAGAAGAATCTTAGGTACAGCTTGACCTCATGTTCCTTCATCAGATGTTCAGGATAAGAAGTGAACGTCATTCTAAAATCATCACAAAGGTCCAATTGTGAATATGAATCTAAACCATTAACGAATCTTGTATTGAAAGATGTAGATACAAATGGAGGAGAGGACTCCAAGTGGGAGATCGACTTGTAATAATAGTTAATAACACTTAAAAGAGAATTTTGCTGGATGGTCAACTCAAAGGTTGACAATGGCATGCTTTATCAATGGAGATGATAATTCTTCTTTGTGTGGGAAGCTAAAATAATCGAACAATTTCGTCAAGAATAAGACAGGATACAATGGTGGTAGTGTAGTACCACAAGGGGGTGTGGATACATATCAGGGGACCCATTTAAATGATTCGGATAACTAAATTCTTACCAAGCGATGGTAGATTTAGTAAGGATTATTGTAGTCAGTAACATGTTCTTTAGGGCCTACAAGGCTAAGGGAATAACGGGGGTAGCCATCCGAAATCGAGTTTACCAAAGTCCGAGAGAATGACAATCCTAACATGGTTAGTATGACATGTGATAAGTGGATTATGTGTTGAGGTATTTTATAGAGAGTGAAATGACATGCGCTAAATTTTTACTGAAGCGATTATAGGGTACAAGAGTATGGTGCCTAGTAAAGGAGAACGATTATAGTAGTGTTGTTCTGGTTTGGACAGGCGCGTTACGTCCGAAGACAATTTGTACAGTCAAGGCATTTGGAAAGGTAGAAGTATGAGTTTTATCCTCGGAGGATGAGGCGTGTTTTATGTAACACGAGCGAGTCAATATATTTTGTTCATTGCTAGATTAGAATGTGAGACAAGTTTAATGCATATAACTATAAACATTATTATTATGTGAATATTTTCCCTAGTGTAGCGGGACTATCTTTAGGCTATCCGAGGAGGATGAATGTGTGCATAAATAGTGTTATATACTTTATTGAGGTTACTCGTTTTAGTAGTGTGATATACGAGTATGATATTATCTTGGTTATAACTTTATAGTAATGGTTAGTACGATAGTAGGCAGTAATTGCAAGGATATCGGAGTGGTTGCCTTAGTGCAGCATGTTTTGTTCTAGCGAGGCCTCACTTGGGAGAGGGTCGGACTCGCACTTATATTAGCCATTTTTAGAGACTTTGGAGGGGATAGTAGGCTCGAGATATTCGATTCTGGTGTTTGTAGGGACTTTGCTGTTATGATTCAATATATATTGGATTTACTGTTGAGCGAAAAGATTTGACTCATTATTATGTGGAGCGCTTAGGACTTGGTGATAGGTAGAGAGCACTGATATATCTACCCTTTAGAGATGTGATAGTTAAGAGTTAGACTCATATGTTTGGGATCAGGATTTTGAGAGTCCTGATTGTATGTGTACGAGGTTTGTGAATAGTGATTACCACCAATACTAGATGATAGTGGATTGGTGAAATGTTATTTCTGTAGGTGTAATTACAAGAGGTGATGAAACTTTTCTGTCAAGAGATGGAATAATGGGGTACATGTTATGGACGGAGGGCCTAACAAATTTTGAGAACCGAAAATGTTAGGTAGTAGTGTATCGGGGGGTTCCTTATTTGGATTTCGCTTTGCGAGACATCCCACGCATGAAACTTAGCGTAAGATTGGAAGTAGGAAGATGTTTGGTCATTAGCCTATAAGTTTGGTACCTCAGTCATAGTAGGAGCAGGTAATTATATCTGTAAATGGGAAGTTGAATTATGAATTAAGGCCAGTGGAGCCGGTTGTGTGGTAAGAAAGCATTGAAAGTTTTGTTTTATCACCACGAGTTGAGGGGTGGAACGATGATAAGGAGAATTTAAAATTTCAATTTCTAGGGTGATTGGGAATACCCGAGTGTTGTAACCGCATTCTGAGCACAAGGTAAATAAAGAACTTGGGTGATTTTTAGCGTGGATTATCTGGGAAGAATTTTTCATAGCAAGAGAGAAGGCTTGTATTTATTTTGATGTATAGAGCATTGGTGAATTACTTTAGTTATTTTATTTATTCGTGAGAATTGTTGTACTATTATGAAGAGATTGAGATTTGTGGTTTATCTATTGTTGTTGTGGGATTTAGATACTCTATACCTTGTGATATTATGGATTTGTGTAGTTTTATCGATGAGTAGAGCGTCGTTCTCTCTCCCTGAGCGGTCGGGGTGTTTAAAAATGTTGACATCCTAGTTAGCTGATGTTAGAATAGTCAAAGTGGAAGGTACATGGGAATGGACGTGTGGAATATATGTTTGTGGGACTATCATAATGAAGTGGAAGTGGTAGAATAGATTAAGTGTCGTGTGAAAGAAGATAAATCCATATATATGAGTGCGATCAGAGTAGCACACCCGAACTTCGTTGGAAGGCTGTGGGATGCCATTTAAAAACGGGTATTCCTTGAGAATGGTTGAATTTAATTATTATGGAGAACACTCGGAGAGGAGTTGTAATTAGTCAAATGTTGAGAGAAAGTTGCGTGTACAAAGAACGATGATGTTAGTATGGTATAAAAGGTCCAGAAGTGCACATTGTGGAGAAAAGTTCACAGGTCGAAACTTTCGGTATACGCCAAGGAAAGAAGGGGAGTATTAAGTGTCCCTTAATGTGCGACATTTCAAATGGAAGTTGATGTTGAGAGGGACATAGTGAGTAATCTCTTCATGCACCACTCATAGACAGAGATCGGTTGGAATAAGAGGATCAACTAGAGAATTTTGTGGTTATCAACAATTCCTATAACGGAAGAAGGCGGTAAAGTCGGTAAAGTACCTTGGATGGGTTTCCATCTTAAAGGTAAGATCAAGGGTTCATTCGAACATGTGGATCAAGTCTCCTAAGAAGTAAGTGATTGATATTCCTTTGGAGAACTTCACAATATTAACTAGTGTGCCCCAGTCTCCCTTGAAAGTAAGGGATCGCGTCGGTACATGGTCCTACAGGGTATTATTTTCTAAATCGGGATGATATTTGTGAATCCCACCTTCAAAATGGGATTTTAGGAAACAGCGGAGGTAACGTTTTGTTTTGAGTAGGAGGTATCACCCATAGACGAGGATTAGGCACACAGTGATTAACGATTAGTGGAGCCGCGTGAAGGTAATTTTAGAATCTTGGTGAACATTTCGTTTCCACAACGGATATAACTAGCAAGTGAAGTATAGTATGGTAGAGTTCCGTGGAAGAACTCGTACCTGTTTGTCATGAATGGGGTGCTTATTGAGGTTTTGGTGTGGAAAAACCTTAACTATTCTCCTTCTGTATGTTTAGAAGTGAGCGGATAATCAGAATTTTGGATCTATCGAGAATAATCCGATGACTATGGTGGAATTCCACGACTGTTTTAGGTGAATAAGAGTGTTCAGATGTTCCACGACTGTTTTAGGCGAATAAGTAGTTGTCATGTAGTGAGGTGGGACCTCCCAAAAATATTGAAATAATGGGAATTAATAGTGTATATGCTTGTCTTATGCGAATGCTGTCGGATAGGAGCTCAATATGAAGTGTCGTTAACGAGAGTGTTAAACAAGCTTGCGGAGAGACGGGGGCTATAATGATTGAGCTCCCTACTATGTAGATAATTTGCGTACTGTTATGGTATCCAAAATTGTTTGACTAGGTAGGCCTTATTTTCCGAATTTCAGGACGAAATTTCGTTATTATGGAGGAAGTATGTAATACCCCGTATTTTTATGGCTTTCAAATTTAGGGATTTATTAAATTTAATTGAGATAAATTATTTAATTTTAATCCGAAAAGTTATTTTAAATATTTACTAGCGTGACGAGAGTTAGTAATTACTGGAAATTTGTTGATTTGTTAAATATTACTTATTGAGTAAAGTAATATGCAGAATTGATTTTATTAAAAATTGTCACGAGTGAATAAAATGAAAATTATGGAAATTAAGTCGGGACGCGCCTGTGTCGTGTCAGGACTAAATTATTATTATTATTATTATTATTATTATTATTATTATTATTATTATTATTATTATTATTATTATTAATATTATTATTATTAGTAGTAGTGAATAAATTATAAGTCACGCGTATGGTCATTTTGAGTGCGCCAACATGTCCGGAAGGGTCGAGATAGTTAGAAAAGTGTACTCGGGGGTTTAGTTTGGGTCTCGGGACGTTTTTAGGCCTAACCGGTAACCCGGGAGGGCATTTTGGTAATTTTTTATTTTTGGCCTTTAATAATGACAAAAATCATTAAGGTTATATCAGATGGAGTGCCAGGAAAGTTAGGGTTCTTATAACTAAAAGAGAAAAAGGCCATAGGAAGATAAAGGGAAAAGCCTTCCAAGTGTTCAAGGACAAGAACCACCAATATTGCAACCCCACCACCACCAAAGCGTAGATCAGAAGAAGAAGATTACTGCTATACCAATCAGAGTCATCGAATTAGAACCTTAAATTCCCAGGTAAGTATCTATCTTGCTTTTCTTGTAGTTAATGTTTCACTCATGTTTGATTAAGATTGATAAACCTATGTCTCATGGAGAAATTTAAGGATTTAGAGAATCAAATCACATGTTTTAGAGGGACTAAATATATTCTGGAAATCTGAATCGCATGTAGAGGATTACCCACGAAATTGGAGTGATTTAAAAGTGACAAATCTGGAAAAAGATTTAGAACAATGGAAGTTTAGTGTAAAATTAGGGTTCTTGATAATTAAGATAAATTTCCCCTTTAATACAATCTCGTTGATGAATTCGTACATGTTTCACGTAGGGAATCATGCATATATGTATAGAGAACTAGTAAAAATGTTATTTTGGAGTTTGGTAATCAATAATGATGTTTTGGTGAAATTTGGAAGATGAAACCCGTAGGTTTAAATTTGCAGTTTTTGGGCAAGAACTTCTTGATCGATTGATAGACCCAAGAACATCGATCGATCGATCGACCCCTTTTCCTCGATCGATCGATCCCTTCTGGAAAACTGTATACTTTTCCCCTTTTTTGTTTAATCCGGTTAAAATTCGTAAGGACCCCTTGATTATTATTTACGGAGTAAAATGGGTTATGAAGAGGACCAGTAGGGTCTACGTAAAATCCGTTAAGTGAGATTTAATATGGGATGGAATTGGGGGTTAACGGGGATTTTCGTCACAATTTCAAGATTGTGCATACGTCCACTAAAGAATTTAAAGATTCGTGAAAGACTTAGACCAGGAGGTTAGAGAGGGTATACCTACTGAGATTAGATTGAGTAAGAAAGAGTACTTCGAGAGATGAGAAGTAAGTATGCAATGATTAATTAAAGGTAAAAGCAATAAATCCCTTATGTGAGGTAATTGGGAAAAAGTTATACCACGTAAGGTTAAAACTTGTTATCTTTGGGTCATGTGCGAACCTAATTGGGAAAAACGAGAATATTGATATATATAACTAAATGCATGTGTGTACGTATTTATATTATGCTTGTGTATAATCATACCCTAGCCACTTACTATCACGGAGGTTGCCCCACTGGGACAGTCTTATCTCGATGGGACCTTTATGGGGGATATTGACTTGTACCCTAGAACATAGGATTCCTTGGTATAGGCTATCTGATCGATAGTCAGACGGTCCTAAGAGACGTGAGGGTATGTGCTGACCTCTTAGTGAGTTGGAACTATGCTTAGCCTCCATTTGTATGTGGTTTATGTTAATACAGTTAGAGAGTGATTTCGAACTAGTATTTCCCTTGGTACGAGTGACACTGAGATTTGATAGCAGAGTATGCCAGCACCATAGATTTTATGTGGGGTGCCGATAGTATATATATGATACGAGTGATTAATATACATATATACTTAACTATGGGAACTTTATACTGTGCAAAAAAGTAGTTAAGAAATGAATGAATACTCCAACTCCATTATAAATGTTTTGGGAATTTTGTAACATCATTTAGTTATGTCAATTAACATGAGAAATGAGAGAACTTAATTGTCAGAAATTGATTATCTTGGCCATAGTATTTCTCGGGATGAAACCTTATGGGAAAGTTAAGTTAAAATGAACTTTTGAGGTTAATAGTACAGTAGGCGTGCACACAAGACGAGAGGTTAGAATTTTGAAGAGACTGTCGCATACTAACATGGTTGTTAAATTAGCCGGTAAGAATTTTAAATACTTGCTAAACTAAATTTTAAACTATTTTATAATCGGGCTCTGACCCGTTTCCTATTATCTCTTCTTTCTTGTATATATTTGTTATATTACAGGTGCCCATCCACATGGGCGTCATGATTAGGTTTTTTGGAGTGGACGCGCAGCAGCTTATGTGGGAGTTGCAGGCCATTTGCTTAGACGATCTCCTTGTCGATTCCATTCTTAGTTCAGTTTTAATTACTTGGGCATGTGACGCCCGTTTCCTTATTCAGATGGCTTTGTCTGAAATGATGTTCATTTATCTTTAGTATTTTAATCGTTGGGATTTAATTACTATCAGTATGGTTTTCCTTTATGGTTTTAAGTTGTTATTAGTTGGCTGAATGGTTAAATTATTGGGTGTACATTTCCAGTCTTTATAATTGTGTGATTCTTAAACTGTTAATTATTAAAGGTTTTATAATTGGATGTAATGAAATGGAAATAATGTTTTAAATGGTTTTGACACTTAGCATAATTATTTAGGGTGTTTAAATTGGAACGTTTATTTTTCGACATTGATGCTAAGAATGAACCAACCGTTCACTTAGGTTATAATTTAATATAGGACTGATCACCCGATGTTTAATTAGGCGAGGTGTTACAAAAAATCAGCTCAGGGAAAGTCTAGGCATGGTGAGTAGAGTTCCTAGCAGGGAGATTTTGTGAAGTGTTTTAGATCTGTAATCTTCAGACAGGGCCAGGGTGGCTATAGACATGGCCATCAGGGCCAGCAGTAGGGGCAGCATGGCCATCAGGGACAACAGGGATATCGGGGCCAAGGGATGGGTGGCAACATCCAGTAGGATGTAGGGGAGGGAATTTCACTCGTCGATGTTTCTCTTTGGCAAGACTATCCATAAGAAACATGATTGCCCCGAAAAGGGCAAGTTCCCACAGCAGTAGGGTGCTCACCAGGAAAGATAGTGAAATATAAGATTTTATTGCGTGAATTTAGTAGATAGAAAAGATAGTGAAATCTAATATACCGTAAGTATGTGAAAACCTTAGTTGTGAAAACTCTTTCCCGGGATTATAAATGTGGAATTATTCAATAATATATTATGGGAGAATACGAGCGAATATAATGAGTGATAGTTTAGAAGGCTTATGATTATAATCTAGTGAGGTGAATAACCGTAAGTAGAAAGGGGTTAGAGGTACGCTAGGCGTGCACAATAGTTGAGAGATGAGAATCTCAAGTGAGAGCCGAAAATCTTACAAGTATATGATATCTACTTTTCAGCGCTTTAAATGCTTTCTAAATATTTTCAAACCACTTTACACTCGGGCTCTAACCCATTTCTTGTAAATCTATTTTCTTGTGTATTTTATTTTAGGTGCCCAGCCATAGGGATATCAGGCTTAGACTATCAGTTGATTTGACATGCTGCAACTTTGGTGGAAGTGGCAGGTCCTCGTTATTAGACGCCTCCATTTTCATCTATTTCGATTATGATACATAGACCTTTTAGTTAGGTCATGTTGCCTAATTCTAGTCATTTCTTATTTCAATGATTGTACTCATTTATTTCCATTATTGGATTTAGTTTATATTCAGAGATTATTATGTTAGGATTTAGGCTGGTGTGTTTTATCTAGACTCAGTTTATTATTCAGCTATTCATTATTTATCATATGGATTGAATGTGGTTTATTATTTAATTGGAATGGTTTCATGTTGATTTAAAAGGGATTTAAAGTTTTTGTCACTAACTTAATTAATTATTAGGTGATTATTAAAGTAAATGTTTTCGATAGTGATACTAAGAATGAACGAACTGGATATTCTAATTTAATGTAATAAAGGACTGATCAACTGATATTTAATTCGGTGGGGTCTCACATAGGATTACGTGAAATATGGATCACACTTGTATTATCATAAGAAATAGTTATCGTGCCTTGTGAATTACCATAATCCTCAAACATTTGGTTCATCCATAAGAGTTGCATACAATGACTCTAGGTGAAATATACTTAGCCTCCACCGTGGACAAAGATATGGAGTTTTGCTTCTTGCTCATACAAGAGATAAGAGCACTCCAAAAGTAGAAACACCCATCTGACGTGCTCCTATAGCCATCAACATCCCCGGACAAATCGACATATGAATAGGCAAACAATCGGTCGTCAGTGTCAAAAGAATACCAAATACCATATGAAAGATTTCCATTCACATATTTGATGATACATTTAAGTTTATATAAGTGTGACTCTTTTAAGGATGACTGGTATTGTGCACAAACTCCAACACTAAAGGCAATATCGGGATTACTAGCGGTAAAGTAGAGGAGACTACCTATAATACTATGATAAAGGGTTTTCTCTACATCCTTTCCTAAAGATTCTTTGCTAAGATTTGTCGATGCATTCATAGGGTTCATGAGTTCTTAGAGGAGTCTTAACCAAACTTCTTCATAATGTCTCTTGCATATTTAGACTGAGATATGAATATCCCATCCTCAAGATGACAAACTTGGAGACCTAGGAAGAACATATGCTCACCTACCGTACTCATCTCAAACTCACTCTTCATCTCCTCCCTAAAGGTGTGTTCATGGTGGGAGCTTGTGGATCCAATGAATATATCGTCCACATAGACTTGGTCTGCCAAAATGGCACCAATTTCTCTCCTCATAAATAACATCTTATCCCCTACCCTCTCATGAAGCCACGAGCTAAGAGATTGGAAGTGATCCCCTCGTACCAAGCATGGGGTGCTTGCTTAAAACCTTATAGAGACTTCGTAAGATAATAAATGTGTCCTTTGTTCTTAGGGTCTTCAAACTTTCTTGGTTGTTCCACATAAACCTCCTCTTGTAGAATTCCTTTGAGGAATGAACTCTTGACATCGTATAATTTTTTTTGATAAAGGAACTCTTGACATCCATCTGATATAATTTGAAGCAATGATGACATGCTATGGAAATTAGTAAATAGATGAACTCAAAACTAATAACAGGGTAGAATGTCTCATCAAAGTCTACACCTACAATCTATATGTAGCCTTGAGAGGCCAACCAAGCCTTATTGCAAACTATGGTAGCATTCTCATTAGTCTTATTCTTATAAACCCACCTGGTACCAATAATAATAGTCTCCCTGGGTCAGGGGACTAATTATCAGATATCATTATTATGAAACTAAAGTAACTCATCTTGCATGGAAGATATCTAATTCTCATCTTTTAGTTCTTATTTCACATTCTTGGGCTCGACTAAGGATGTGTATCGTAGATAGATAACCATATTTTCGAGTTGATCATGAGTCTTGACACCTAATGTAGGACCACCAAGTCTAGAGGAAGGATCATGACTCTTTCAAACATAAGATGATGTCTCCCCTAAATCAAGAATGGGGTCCACCGTGGTAGCATGAGGAAGGATGAGATAGTCACCAGGAGGTGCATCAAACTTACACCGGGGCTAGGAGAAACAAATTTTGGTAGCTCATCATCTCTAATTGTGACATTTATTGACTCTATAACCTTTGACTTAGCAAGGTTAAAAACCCTATAAGCCTTACTCATCGATGAGTATCCTAAAAATATCCACTCGTCGCTCTGGGAGTCAAACTTTCCTATGTTCTCTCTATCTTGCAAGATGTAGCAAGTACTCTCAACGATACAAAAATACGATAGGTTGGAATTCTTTCCTGTCCATAACTCATAAGGCATGTAAAGTGTGTGCAAACAGAGATATACCCTATTCACTGTATGGCTTCATTGTATGGCATGCGGTGGTCACTACCTATGCCCAAAAATGCCTAGGCACATTTCTCCCTAGAAGCATGGATCTAGACCTTTCTTGTATTGTCCGGTTCTTCCTCTCAACAATCCAATTTTTTTGAGGAGTATGAATGGCCAAAAATTTATGTTTTATTCCCACTCCATCACTATAGTTATCCATTTTAGCTTCTTTAAATTTAGTATTGTTGTCACTACACATCAGATTAATACTGACACAATGGTTTTTTGGTAGGACACGACAATTAGTTGTAAGGAACTCAAGTGCATTAGACTTTTCTCTAAGGAATCCTACGATTAAATATCTAGAAAAGTAATATACCATCTTATTGATACCTAGAATAATCTTAACCATTGTATTATGAGGTTGTTTCGAAGTTGATATGCTTTTTTATTTGACTTTGTATGTATGGAACCCTTGAACACATGCACGAGTTACTATGAATGTTTGACATCTCATGCATACTTGAGTTTGGTTAGGTGTTCTTATCTCAATCTTGTCATCTACTCATAAGTATACTTAGGAGGAGGTGTGCATGTACGAACTGTTTATCGTGAGGATTAAATTGAAAAAATTAATAAGTGTTCACAGGAAAGGGCTATGAGAGTGCAAAATTGACTCGCCATGAAACCCACCGTTTAAAAGAGCCCAAAAGAAAATCAAGGCAATAAAAAGAACAAATGCCAAAAATAGGGCCAATAGCATTTTCTCTAAGTTGAGAATGATAGAAACCTCAAAAGATCTTGAAAAGTATATATATATATATATATATATATGAGGGTATTTATTTGGAGAAAATTTAAACGGGTTTGCACCACGAATTCTAATGTTGAAAATAGTATTATGATGGTATTATTTGTAGAATCATCAAAATTCCAGATTTGCGTGCATGTTTAATTGTTTAGTTCATTTATCCCACACTTTAAATGTCACATATGGATAAAATAAAGTTTGATGATTTATAGCTATCAATTAGAGCTTCTTGATCGTTTCGACGTGTTGGATTTGTGATTCATTTGTTATAGTTAACTCCCATACATTACATGTTCATGTTTGAGAACATCATTACTATGCTAGCATGTAACTTAGATTATTTTATTTGTTTATTTTCTGTTCTTCTACTGTTTTGCAGTTTCTGCACTTTTCAGGAAATATTTTCACTGGACGAAAATCATTATATTTAGAACTGGAATTGAGGTTTTTTTCTCTCATTCAAACGAGATATCGATGTTGCACGATGACTTCAAGAGACAAGACTATGTTGTTTCAATGACAAGGTTGTGTCGTTCGATCGATAATTCAGTTCCTGGTCCATATGTTTTTGGTACTGCTGGATTGCTACTGGGTTTATGTTATGAAGTTCACATTGATCATATTTTACTTCATTATGTTTGTTTAGTCACACCTGTTTAGATTGATAATTCCCGTTATGTGACTATTGTTTTCTAGCTTCGGATTTGACATCTTTTGATAATTATTAGTTGGTTATTTCATGTTTATCTAGATATACTTCATTTATTATCTCATGCTTTATAAGTTTATTTTTTTCACCAGATTGTCTATTTGAGACAAAAAGCGGGAGATTTATATGTATCTGATGTAGGGAAGATTTTGTTGAGCACATAGATTTTGTTACATTAGAAATTGATATCATACGTTTTCATGCTTATATATCGGTATTAATTAGTTTGCACAAATTGCTATCCTGATTTAGATGTTGTTTCCAAATTGGTATCCATATTTTTGCTCACATGTTTTATATCATTTGTTTCTCCATACTTCGGTGGGTATTTATCTATTTCATGTATGTTGGTATGCTTAAAGAGATTCAAGATTTCAAGACTACATCACAATCAGACAGTTCATGCTTGTCGGACCATCATCTACTAGTCTTATCGTGTATTTTTTATTTTGGGTTTACGAAATGAGATTGAGGCATCATACGGATTGACGACACGACTTAGGCATTTCACTATTTCTTTTTTGTTCCGGAAAAGTCAAAGGGGGAGATTTTCAAGGACAAGTTTTCTAATTGATTTCGTTGTTAGTTTATTTGACTTATTCCTGGAACAAAACATGTTTGAGTCATAAGTAGTATTTTTTACTATCATGATCCCACACTGAATATGATGTATTAAAGACGTTGTGACAAAACTTTAAAGAATTAATCATGCTGGTTTTATGGTGCATATTTCGTCTTCAAATCAAATTGCATTCCGAGATCACTCAAGTACGAATGCATAATTTTAACGGGACTCGGAATTTATTTTAAATTTTTTTAAGGATGTTATTTTTTCAACGAATTGTTTTTAAATTTTTTTAAAGGAGTTTTAAAAGTATTACACTTCATTTTATTCTAAGATAAGGATGGATCAGAGTTGTACAAAATGCGAACTCAATTATTTCTGGTTCAAATGACATTAATTGTCATTCAATTGAAATATGCATGTCATTCGAATGACATGTCAATCTCGTTCTAGCGACATGCTATCTCGTTCAAACGATGCGCCGCCTCAAGAAAATTATTTAAGGCCTGTTTCTATCATAATTTCGTAAGTTTACAATCCCAAAAAATAGTATACGACCAATATGTATTTTGCACATGTTTTCTAAGGTTTACTAAGTACAAAAACATCCTTAGAGTTTGAAAGATCCGACCTTTCATTATCATATGAAATAGTGATCTTTGTTTGCACCTTGTTGGAGTTTGTTCTAAACTTTAAAAAACATTGTTGGGTTTGGCAGAGAATAAACGAAGGAGTTCGTGTTCCGATTCTATAGACTTTCCAAGCTACATCGGTGGACACCGAGGCATTCGTGGAGGCGATTGATGTGGATAGGTATACCGAAAGGATTTGCCTGGGCACTTTGGAGGAGTATTTCAAGATCAGAAGAGCACCACGTCTCGTGGGGATCGAGTCATTGAGTAAGACTTTTGTTTGTTCTTGTAATTCCACATCATAGTGATTGTATGGCTTGGGGCATCCGAGTTATTTTTTTCCTTTGTGGTTTCCTCGTACATCCGAAGTTGTGAGCATTCTTTTATTTATTTATTTATTTGCTTTAATCACTAGATGTATGCTTTGGATTAATCAAGATAAAATTCGGTTAAGTTAAAATTGGTGCACAACTTGGTGCGGTTTAAAAAATGAAAAAAGGGTTTTCATAAAAAGAAAGTTGGTTTTTGTCATCCTTAAAACACATTAGAAAGAAAAAGGGGCCTAACAAATGTAGACCTCATTGTAGCTTTCCAGTAAAAATAATTGGAACCATTTAAAATGGGCATTCGATATACAAATTATCCATTGAATTTCAACTTTTTATATATCAACAATTTTTCAAAAAAAATATTATAAAAAAATTACAAAAATGGATTACATAGCAATTAATGCAATCAACTATGATACCAATTTGAGAGTGAGCAAGAACTAATGGATCAATTTATCTAATTAAATAACCCAACAAACAAATCAAAGTTTTAATCTTCATTTAATTATAGTATGCATGTGATTTGTGCTCAAATATAGATTTGCAATTTTAAGACCAAATATGAAAAAACACACTAGATGAGGAAACATTCCTTTGTAGGCAAGCCATTTTATTCAACATTGTTACAAGTTTATGAATATAGAAGACTTACATGACACTTAGCTAAACTAATTTAAACGTGTAGAACCCTAGAAACTCAAACAAATACGACTCAGCTCGAGAGTCATCCACAGGTAGTGATCTACCCTTAGTATCCACCGATTCAGCCTTGTTCTTGCTTCTGTACTAGAATCTCATTCCCCAATCCCAACAATATAGAAAAGTCTCTACAAAGTGAGTATCAAAATAAACCTTCTTGATGTTGGTAAAAGTTATCATGAATATATCCGAGGGGTGAAAAATATTATACGAGGTGTTTGATCACAAAAAGATAACTCAAAAGGTGTTTTTCTTTTTAAAAAAGAGTTCTTGGAACATTTGATCTCGTTCAGCCTTTTTATAAGAAAGGAAGACAAAAATGATAAATATAAAAGATAATGGGAAGATATTCATTAAAAAGACAAATTTTCACCGGTCGTTCAAACATAAGGGCACGTCATTCGAACGACACTGGATATCATTCAAGCGATGCTTTGAATGAATGCCTCTAACGAGATTACATAATGAATATCGTTGGAATGTCATTCGAATAATACTTCAGGCATTGACATCTAACGAGATGTTAGCGTACAAAAAAAGGAGCTCGTTGAAACTTCGTTTGAACGATAGGAGAAAATCATTCAAATGGAAGATCTCCTCGTTCGAATGAGGCATCCACTTTTAGAAAAAATCACTTAAAAATTTTCAAGTTCCTTTAAGAAAAACATTTGCTCATAAAAATAAGTAAGCCCCATAAAAAACACAAAACCCTTTTACCACTCCAAACACATACTTCTACCATGATTGTTAAGATGACCAAATCTTGCATTCTTTGACTGTCTTCAACATAGTCCTTAAGTACGGAGAAGTAGTGACCTAGATGTGTTAAGGTGACTTGTTTGTGCAACATTATAGGCCAAATAAAATAAGATATAAGCAATCATAAATTTTACTCGTATAGAGTGGAAAAATATTTTACACGAACCCCTTATAATAAGAACTGGCCCATTTACATGATAATTAATTAGTGTTATTTACTTATTTGTCAACATTTTTGTCTTATATCATTTGTACTTTTGTTAACTTTTTTTCTTCTCATTCCATACGTGCATGTAATTGGAAGACAATTATTGAAGATCATTTAATTCTAGTTTCTTCCTTTATTTATATTGTTTTAATTATCTTTTCTTTTTTGTAAAATAATCTTTTATATATTTATAACTTCTTGGTTGAGTGTTGTGGACATGTTCACCCCTTCCTTAAGTTGTTTATATTTGGGTGAACACAAATTAATGGAAGGACTTTGCCATTATTGGAGACATGGTAATTATAATATTAATTGAATTAAAATTGAACTAAAATTGGACTTGTTGTGTTTGATTGTGTCACGCCTGAATTTTTTTGTATGAATATACAAGAGAGTAATAAAGCAAAGAATTAAAGTTAATGCAGAAAATAGAACTTCATTCATTAAGTAATGTAGCGAACTTATTGTACTATCAGCATAGGGGTGAATTACATTATATTCTTAATCTTAAAAATAACGTAGGTCATAGAAAACTGCCACTCCTTGGTCCCATCTTATTTAGTATCCACAAATATAGTTAAATAAGCAAACATGTGGCCCGTGTATATCACAAAAAGAGAGGGGAGACTGTCCTCTTTCTCCTGGGATATCTGGAGGAAAAAGAAATTAGCAAAAATATGCTAAATATATCTTATTAATTTTATAACAAATTATATATTGATAGAAGCTCCGAGTGTGTATAGAATTCATTGTTTAGTATAATAACATGGTACAAATTTTATAATAAGAAAGTTCAGGAATTTAAGCTGATAATCCCATATTTACCGGATTACAAATAGGTATAGAAATAAATGAAGCGCCATCAGTACAACCAAACTATAATCAATCCAAAACCTTTGGAGAAAAGAAACTGGTTAGTCACAAAACTAAAGTGTCACTCATGCATATGTTGTTAAAATATAGGCACTCAAACATCTGATAACTTAGTCCAAGTAGAAAAATTTTGTGGGACAACATGGAAGTCTACTCCCTAGTTAATACTGACACTTCTTTCAATAATATGCACAAAGGTGCAGGATGAACTGATTCAATCACTATAATGATTTTCATAATATCTGTTGTTAGATGAGAAAGGTTTAACATTGATCCAATTGATCATAATTAAAAGTAAGCAGTAATATAATAACATGTGAGTATGGTAATTTCTACACATACTAGGAATCAAGTAGGAATATCTCATAGTGGTGTCAATAGCAGTAAAACAAGTATGTTAAAATTTAGTATTAAAAGGGTAAAACCTACTTGCACATAGTATCGAACGAGCTTAAATATGATTCAATAAGAGATCGGGAGGGGATGGTACTTGATTATCTGTACACGCATACTTTTGTAAGTTAGTCTTGTTGATAATAATGTTGGGTTGGTGAAAATAAATAAATAAACTATGTTTGTTAAAATTTAGGGACTAATTTCTAAATATTTTAGGGCTTTAAAATCTAAGGCTTAAGGTCTAATTTAAAATTTGGTGTAGAAGACTTTTTTACTCAAAATTTAACAAAGTACATGTAAAAAATGCTAGGCTTAAAATTCAAAACTTGAGAAAGTCGGGAGGGGTCAATTTATAATTATAGGAAAACATTTATAACATAAAACCCTAATTTTCTATAACATGATCTAGGATTGACCAAACACTGCCTTACCTTATACCATTTTGACCAGAAAAAATTAGTAAAAATACTTGAAAAAATTATAAATTTTTTATTGGCCATATGCCCTCATGCTCTTGGTCAAGGTCTCTGGTTGAAAAGTTTATCTTTAACATCTTGACAGTTAGCTTAGGTTTTGAAAAAACTTTTACCATGAATAAATCCCGATTCTCTAAAACATTTAAGAGTAATCCTGAATCAATCAAACATAAGTTTTCACAAGGAATCCAAAAATATAAGTTTTATGGTTTGAGTTTCGGTATTCATAAAATTACAAATACTATGTGTTTTTTTAATATTTGATCAAACTTTCAAGGATATACTGCATATAGCAATGGTTTCTATGCATATGTTTGGGTTTTTTCTATCCTAAGGAAGGTTTTAGTTTTGGCTTGAAGGATTGAGGTGGCCTGGTTAGGAAGAATTCGAAGTTTTTAATTTTCTAAAACAAAAAATAGTTTTGAGAAATTGAGGTTTAAAACATATGATTTTCTGAAAAATATCATTTCACTTGAGTTCGTGGTCTTATAAGAAATCTATTCCTCACTTTGAAACTGGTTCAGAGTCAAGGAATCAAATTTCACCATTAAAGGGTAAGATTTAATGAAGTTTTTAGTGGTTTTTATGAATATAATGTGTTTCAGACATAATTTTTTTTTTGGGTATGGTCCTGATAATAACACAAAAGACAATTGGAATCGAAAAACAAGTTTTAACATATAAAATGATAGTATACCAGTTTCGAGAAAAAAAATAAACTTTGGGGAAGCTTAAGGGGTGAGTTTTATTACTAGTAATCGTGGGGCATTTATATTAGGAGGTGAGGGGAGGTTATTGGAGAGTAAAGGAGGTGGATTATTACTTTGTTTAAGAAGATAAAGATGCGATAACTTAAGCTATACATGGTTAATTGGTGTAACAATGTGATTTTGTGTTCTTCTGCCCATGTGGAGGCTGATATGGGACTGGGGCAATGTGTAAATGTTGGAATTTAAGTTTTTGTCCCTAGTTTAAAAGTTTTTTATTTATTTGGTAAGAAATATGGCATATTTTCCAAGTTTTAGGGGTATTTTATAATTTCATGAAAGTTCAAGGGTTAGAATTATAAATTCTAATTAGTTGAAGTCTAGGCGTTTAATTGGATATAAGGGTTGGGTCTAGGGGTTAAGCATAGGTAAAGTTATAATTGTTTAAAAAGTTCGAGGGGTATTTTGGTCAACTTAAGACTTCTGGGGGTACTTGGTTAATTAAACAAAGTTATTGGTTTAATGATGTTGTTTCATCTTTGTATAGGATTTTTTTGGTTTTGAATAACGTATAAGGTATATGATGGGAATTTAGGTAATTGTTGATACTTAATTAGCTCCATGAAAATGTATGGATGTTACAAATTGATTAATTGAAAAACACTAATTACTTGGTGGACTCATGTTGATTTTAGTATTAATTCGAGACTTTTCTTCCATTATTTCTCTCTTTTCGCACATGAAAAAAACTTTTATAACTTCTTCGTCCTCTCATTCACGTTATAAAATACTAGTCATGTCCGCACCCCTCCTTTTTTATACATTCTCCGAAAAAATGGGTCATGTTAATACTTACTTTCAACAGATAAAAGAGAGGATATAATTGTCCCTGAAAATTTTTTTTTTACTAGTGTGCACCATATAGAGGGAACTCATAATTACCAGTATTTGAATAGAAAATTGAATAGTCTGATTAGCTTAAAAATTGTGGAGTTGATCTCTCGCAATCGTATATGCTCAATTATATACAATTTTCCTTGCTAGAATGATGGGATGAGGCAATATAAAATATATTTCGCATTCATAACCCCGATCGTGAACTATTTTTAGTGACACTGTTAGAAAATGATGAAAAAATATTCATCCATTATGGACACAATTTCGTACATAACATTCACCTAGATTTCGACTTATAACAACATATGCACAATAAATATTAGCTTGCTAAAAAATTGAAGAAGAAAGGATTTCGAGTTCTTCTCACAGATGTTTATATGATAATCATATATATGCTTTCTCCCGATTATACATGTGAATACTTTCACTAATTCTTAAAAAAATACCATGTAGATGGAAATCAAACACATTGAGCATGTATTATATATATATATATATATATATATATATATATATATATATATATATATATATATACACACACACACTAGTGTGTATTCGTGTCGATGGCATGGTGAAAATATTTTAATGATTTATTATTTCTCAAATTTATTAGAATAACTGAGAATTGTAAAAAGGAAAGGAAAATCAACACACTTAGTTGAAATTGACATTTCTAAGGACGTACTTATGTTGGGATTTACTTACATGAACATGTTATGTGTGCTTCAAAATTTTGACTCAAGTTAGTGGTGTAAGAGAGTTAGTATTTTAAATAGATCAAAATTTTGTGTTTATTATGAATGCAAAGGAGGTACAAAAATTAAATATTATAAAAATAATGAAAAACATAGGCCAATCCACTAAAGACAACTCAATTACCCAAACATTAATACAAACTTACAAATTGGGTCAATCTCACTAAACTTACATTATGTATCCCAGAGATAATTGACCTTTAAGACAACTTAAGTAGTGAATAGTGCTAAGGGAATTCAAAAAGGCATTACACAATATGACATAAAATATATGTGACGATTCGGTTTCCTGAGGGTGACGTTTATCCGAATAAATACTAAACCATAAAGAAAACTGTCATTTATTTCAAAAGAGGAAACTATATTGATATATCACGGTGTCACAACCCCTTATTTTAACTGAACAATGCTATATACATACCTCATTTCCTAACTAATAATAATTTCGGTATAATTATTCTTTAAACAACATTATTCTCAAGATTCTTATAATTCTAGGTAGAACTGCTTATCTTTGATTATAGGTACCTATTTAAAATAACTGGAAGCAAAACAATAAGTTAAACTTTGCCAAGTAGATAATTGCATTTCTATAACAATGTAAATACATGAGTTTGTCTTGATAGAATAATTGGGTCTGAAATGTTTGTTATATAACACAATTTAGAGTAATTTGAAGAAAAATGAAATATCAATAGTACTGTACAGGGGTATACTAGAGGCTGTGAAATTTAGAAGAACGGTATGATAATTTATAACTAGATATGTTATTTATTGAGTTATAAAGATTATGGTTCATACTATAACAAGATAACCCATAAATTATTGGTTATAGGGGCATCAAATGCATAGTTATACCATCACAATATCACCTAAAGTCCTTGGATCGTCGACCCAAAATAAATAGGGAAAACCAAATGGCTAGCCACTCTAACTAGAGTGGAACTCATACGTATGTAGCAAATAAAAAGCGGGGCACTTAACATCTGAGTCCTATAGGCCAATTAAAATTGTCGTGACATATTGAGGTCTAATCCATGAATCATAAGGTATACTACATTGGATTTCACAAGTATTGGTTATAACTTTCAGGGTGGTATTATAGTCAGGGTCAAATAACTGAAATCATGGTTTTAATAATATGCAGGAGTGTACTATAATCAGGGTAAAATAACTGAAATAAGGTTTTTAATAGGATGAAAGGGTGTACTGCAATCCGGGTAAAATAACTGAAAGGTTTGGCTAGCTAGAGTTTGATTGGATAAAGATTAAAATAATATTCATGGTAATGTCAACTACACAAAAGAGTTCGTAAATGAGAACAAGAGATCATGGGCTATCACATATTGATATAAATAATTTAATAATTTCAAAGGTATAAGTTTGAATATAATAGTGAAATAGAATAACCTACCATAATTCTGTGGGGGTTTGGCTGGTTGGTTCAAATTGGATTTGTTGTCTCTGGATGTGATTTTAATAGAGGTTATTAGGGATAATAAAAAAAAAACACCTCACTAGTTTATATATATGCACAATATTTGTTGTTTCCATATTGTAATAAAATCTTTACTTTATACGTGGCTCGGATCGAAGTTGAATTGCATGCGAGTAGTGAATTGATATTTATACACACCTTTTTCTCGGATTCGACTTTCAATTTTTGGTAGAATGATACAATTCATCAAAATAAATTTCGGGAGAAAATGTAAAATAATGGTTTTTGAGGTTTGTAATCTGCTAGTTTGTTTCATTGTAAAACACGGTAAGTAATATAGGAAAATTTATACTATAGGCTTCACAGAATAAAAACGACAATTTTTATTAGTGTTCCAGGTCCATAATTGACAGAATGGACTAATTTTTATGTCGTTAAAAATTGTTTCACTCATAAAATCTTTATTTGCTAGAATGTTCTTTTCGACACTACGAATCCAACCGTACATTCCTCCTATTTTTCTGAGCAACGGTTTGAAATATATGAATTTTTGAACACGACCAAACTGATCTTTTTGCGAGTATTCTGAAATTCTCCGTTGGTTTTGCAAAAATTAACAGTATTTCCTCCGGTTCCCTACAAGTGATATAAAATATTGTTACGATAAATATTTTGGCCCTTATGTACTGAAAACTCATTTTTTTTCTCAATCTTGTACACACGCGCATACACAAATACATATTTATTCGTTTTTCTTTTTAAATATCCAAACATATATATATATATATATATATATATATATATATATATATATATATATTTTAAAGCTTGGTTCCATGGTGATTTTGGGCTGGAGGAGGAAGATGAAGTTAGGAACCCTATTTTAGGTTGTTACGCTTGTACGTGGGGTTTCAATTCAAAGAATGGTTTCCTTCTTCCATCTTATTTGTTTTTCTTTTGATTTTAGAGGTTGGGTAAGAAAAGGAATTGGTTTCCTCTTCATCTTGTTTGTGGGTGGTGTAGGAGAGTTAATGAGTTCTATTGTTGTTTTTATTATTGTTTTTGTTTGTTTTTCCTTTGGGTTTGCAACTATTTGTGGGTTTTATATGGGGTAGGAGAAGGGAAATGTTTTTTTTCTTCTTTCTAAGTGGGTTATGTGGTTGTTTGTTAAGAACAGAAAAAATGTGGATATATACTGAGTGAGAGAGATAAGGGCGTTAGAAAAAAATAAATAAAATAAAAATATCAACCATTATCTAGATATTTGGCTTGAGTTTGGTTATTTTTACTTTAATCCTGATATTTTTTTCAAGTTTAAAATTTAAACTTGGTCCTTAAATTTATTATTTTATCTTTGGGTTTTAAATAATTTTGGGTTTTTGGTTTTAAATGCATAAAGCATTAAAATCATACGTGTAATAGCCCTGCTCGAGATTTTACCGTTGCAAATGTTATTTGTAATCATGTGTAACCCTTGGGATTTGGATCATTAAAATATGGGATTTTTATCTATATTCAATTATTCTTGTGGACTTAGTGGTATTTGTTGAAACTTATTTAGGAGAATTTGAAATTTGGAGAAATGTTTTGGTTCAAATAAAATTGAGAATTGCTCGAATGAGAATCCTATCTTATTCGAATGAGAACGTTGTTGGTTCGAACAAGAAGTCCATATCATTTGAAGTGGTCTTCTAATGAAGAACAAATGAACTTCCTTTTCCTTAGATTTCACCCTCATTAGTACGTCGTTCGAAGGCCGTTCCAATCATATTCATAATCTCGTTCGAATGAGTTCCAATTTTTTTCGAACAACCTATTCAGAAATTTATAAAGTTGAGATGCAGTTGTGCGTTGTCACATTTCGGATAATTGATCTGATGATGTGTCAACGTCTTGGGAGCCCAAATGATCAGAAAAAAATTTATTAGTTGGAGTTTGATTATTAAATGGTTTTGTGTGGGTTTCGTTGGGTTATAAGACGAGAAGTGGGGAGGTTCTTCCTCCACCAAAAATTATCGGCATTTCTCTCTCTCTCTAAAGTTCCATAAACCCATATTCTTCCCCAAGCTCTTTCCCCATAACCACAAGTTTCCTTGACCTTTAAATACTAGTACACACCAACTACAAGACTTGTCCACGATCTTCAAGCACTCTCAAGGAAGGAAGTGGGTAGAATTTCTATGCTTGAAATCCTATTTAATGTGACACCCCGCCTAATTAAACCTTGGGTGATCAATCCTTAATTTAATTTAAACAAGTTTCTTAAATGGTTCATTCTTAGCATCACTTCTGAAATCTTTTTAAATTACTAACCACCTAAGTGAAATTAAGCTAGTGCCAAATTTTATCTTCCTTAAGCAGAATAAACAACCCATGTGAAACGATACAATTCAACAATACTAAAACAATTCGCATAAATAACGGAATACAAATAAAGTCTTGCCAAAAACCACGGCCAAGAAGACCAACTCAAAATCCAAAATCGGAATAACTGTAAAAGTAAAGATTGGACAACATGTCCCAACTGAGAGCACTAAAACTCAGATCCTGCACTAGATCTGAAAAAGAGAAAACGTCTAAACAATCCCTGCAACATCCACACGTGCTTCAGCTCCCAAATCCCTAGAATGAAATCATACTGGGTGTCCCTGTGGATGGGCACCTAAAAGGTTTTTAAAAAATTTTACATAGCAAGAGTTAGTACTCAAAGACATTTAAAAATATTTTGTAAGCAGTTATCACAATTGAGTTATTGATTACACATATTAAGATTTCGCACACCCTTTGAGCTTCCTCACCTCTCTTTTATAGTGCATGTCAAACAAGGGTAATTAGTTGACCAAGTTATACTACCCCAGTTAACTATATCAGAATACTCCACTGCATGTACCCCCTCGCTAAGTCCCCATAACATACTCCCAGTATTTTAATAATCCATATTTCATATGCTGTAAACTTAGATAACTTACTTACTTCTTGTTATCCTTATTCTTATAATAATTACATCACGCTACTTAATTATTACTAAGATATTTTCAATCCATATCATTATCTACTATCCTAAGTCAGTAGATTATACATATGGAATACATTTTATCACGCAACATGTATTAAATACTAGTTATCAGTAACATATCCTTTTTACACACATAAAGGTCTCTTGGTTCAGAATGATTCATCGACCCCAAGTGAGAGTTGATTCGGAATGATCCAACGACCCAAACTATTTATATATATATATATATATATATACACACACATACACACACACAAATTCTTCTTCGGGACTCTTTCATCGCGACACCAGTTTAAGGTTTGGTTTGGCATTTTACATCGACCCCAAACATATAATAACTTTATGTTAGTTCGGAATATCTCACCGACCCTAACATAATTAATTTAGGTAAAATTTTCTTAACCCAAAAATTTATATAATTTAGTAGGTACACACCCGACCTATCAAATGTAACAACCCTCGCTTTTGAGAACCTATTTTATATTTATTTACTACGTGAAGTAATTATATAAAATGCTGGAATATGGAGTAAGTATTAATTTAATGAAGATAAAAGTTAATATTTACTAAAATGTTGCATATTTAGCTTATGTGTAGGTAAATGTCACCATGTTGTGTTTTATTGAGTCATAAGATTTAAAATGATATTTTGGTTAAAATGAAATCGGAATTTGAAATGAGTTATAAAATTTCCAAATGATAATTTGGAGGGCGTAGTTAGTCCCAAAATGTGCGAGATAGTCGAAATAAGTGCCATATTGTATTTTGATGTTTAGGGAGCTTTTGACTGGTTACAGCTTAAATGAGTAGTTGCGAGTCATTTTATCACTGTATTAATCATTTAAGTTGGAATTTAGACTTAAGCTACGATTTTTAAGTCTTGCATTTCAATTATTTCTCTTAAGTGCATTTAGTGACCTAGAGAGAAAGAGAGATGAAGAGAACTTTGGAGAAAGAGAGGAGAAAGGAAGAAATTAAATATTGGAGTTTTGATCTTGCATTCACCTTCCAAAATTTGAGATTCCTACACCATGGCAAGTTTTATACTTGCTACTATATGATTTAAGATAAATAATTAGTATTGATAGTTGTGGATTAGTTATGGTTTAACAAAGTTAGGGTTTTTATGGATTTATGGGTTTTGAATCCTTAGAGGTTGATTTGGATGGGTATTGTTGTAAATCATTGTTGTTTGATGCATTAATAATTAGTTGGTGGCAATAAATGAGCTTAGTTTGGGTAGCTTGGAGTTAGGTGAATTTGGGAGTCCAAGACTCCATAGCCAAACTTGGCAAATTCACAGGGCCGAATCGATTCGGCCATGTCCGAATCGATTCACCCACGGGGCAGTTTACAGGTATGCAAACCCGAATCGATTCGGGTTAAGGCCGAATCGATTCGACTGAAGCAGAAAGTTGGATTTGTCATCCGAATCGATTCTCTTTTGGGCGAATCGATTTGTTGCCTGGGGAAAATCGATTCGGCCCTAGGATGAATCGATTCGGAATCAGGCTATTTCTTAGTTGTTTTTCTAACTCACTTTTTACTCCTTTTCTTTAGGTTTAGGACTTGGGAACCTTCTTGTATGAAGTAAACTTAGAGTCCTAGAGTTTTAGTTGACTTGAGTCATTACCCTACATTAGGAATGGGTTAGAGGGGGCTTGTTCTTGAGGTGTACCAATTTGAGATTAGGGAATTTCTTCCCTTTAGTACATTATTAGGATTTTAGGAGTTGAAAGCCCATACTTGTAGACTTTGGGGGCTCACTGAGGCATACAAAACCTTGGGACTTGTGGAATTATTGTGATCATTTGGATAATAATTTGGGACTAAAAATATGATGAATATTAATGAGAATATTCAATGATGATGATTTCGAATAAAATGAAACATACATATGGATAATGGAAATGAAAATGAGATTTAAATGGTAAATGCTAATTTACTTAAACACACCTCTCTAAATGCTATCATAAGGAAAGCTCGATCATGAGGTGATGTCCCCTGACTAGTGAATGCAGGGAGACTATAGTCCTCGGCCATATGCGGGATTGTTATATGTTTTATTCTGAGCTAGTGAGGTAATTTCGGGTGTGGTTATGACTCACTCGCAGGTATATGGCAACTTCTCGACGTGCGTTAGGTGCCCAGGTTGTCTTGTTTGATAGGCCCTGGAAGATGATAGTCATTTAGGGGCGCACCCAGTGGGAAAACTCGGAGGGGCGGTCTTAGAATCGTTATATGTATAAGAATATAACCATTCTAACTTCAAGTGGGACTTGAAATATGTGAAATGCCATAAGTGCATATAATGGTAATTATATTCTTGTAAAGGAATAAAAATTGATATGAAATGATGAATAATGATGGAGACTTTAAATTAATGAGGTTTAATTATATTTTCTCGTTTAATTGAATGAAAGCTATAATCATTTAAATTGTATCCTTATGCTTAACATTATGTTGATAGATTCTCATCTTCATCACTCATGATTAACTGTTCATAATTATCATGCTTCTTATTCATCTGGTAATCATATAAAATCGGGCCCTGACCTGTTCATTTTCGTTGTTGTGTATGAATTCGTATCCGCTCAAGTGCTCTGCCGCAAGGGCGCCCATTTTGATATTCCTACTCCTATGCTTTAGAGGAGCGGTAAGATTTTGCGGATATTACAGGATGTGTTGTTAGACGACTTCATTTTTTTGCATTCTAGATATGATCGGATCTTTCACTCGGGCGTGTGGCCCAAAATTTTGTAACTGTTTAATGAATGTATTTTGTAACCTATTAAATTGTTGTAATATGTTGTATGTAACTGTTGACCTACAGCATATTTGGTCCTCTTATTGTATATTTGTTATGGATGTAATATAAGCTCTTTTAAAATTCCACTTTCTCTTCAGATTGGGTTGTTTTAATTATTTTCTTAACTTGTAATCAAACTAAATTAAAATTTTTGACAACCCGTCTTCTGAATTATTGGGCGTTTTTCCTGTATACTTATTTTATTGTTGTGATACTGAGAATGATTGCATCCATGATTCCATTTTATTAGAGTATCGGGCTGGCCACCCCTTATTTCGAATCACGGGTTATCATAGATGGTATCAGAGCATCAGGTTCTAGAGTCTTTGGGATCTATGCGGACTTGTCACGTTCTACCGTAGCGTTCTTTGATATAGAGCCTAATGTTAGGACTTCTTTGTTACTTACAAGATAGATTGTTTTGAATAGTATTCTAACTCTATTGTTTCTTTATCTAAGATGCCGCCTAAGAGAGGTCGCCCATCGATACGTAATAGGGTTGTAGAAGAGGATGTTGGTCCTCCACCGCCGCCACAAGGAACCATTAACGCTGCGGATGTAGAAAACATTATGGCTCAAGCGTTTAATGCGGCTATGACCGCAGTGGCTCAGCAAATGCCACAAGCTCAACAACGAGCGCAGGATGCAGAAGATCCTACGGGACCTTCTACGTGGGAGAGAGTTAGAGAGTCCTTTTTAAAGGTCCATCCCCTAGAATTTAATGGAGGTTCTCATGTTATTAGAGAAAATCAGTGGAAGAAGGATATGCAATGCCATCTACGAATGGTGGAATGCAGTGAGTAGAAAAAATAAGTCCTTGCTACTTTTAAACTTGTTGGGGTCGCGTTGCATTGGTGGGAGTCGATGACTACACCAGAACAGAGAGATACCATGACGATCACTGATTTCTGGGTCTTGTTTGACCAAAAGTATTTCCTTCCCGCAGTTAAAAGGGAGATGAGAAGGAGGCTTCAGGATGTGGTGCAAGGTGAGAGATCCATGGCGGAATATGAAAAGGAGTTCACCCGGTTAGCAAGTTTTGTACCGAATGAGGTGACTCCAGAAGAGAGGAAGGTTTTGAAGTTTATGGGAGGTTTGAACTGGAGAATCCGACAACATTTGCTGGGTAATCCTGCCCTGTAAACTTTTGGTGAGGTAATGAATGCATCATTGCTCCATTGCCAAGAACATCGGTTGTACGTGCAGAGTGGCAAGAAAGCTACCATAGTGGGTCAAGCGAGAAAGCCTGGAGGTAGTGGGACTGGAGGAGGAGCATTTCCCTCGTCCCAATCTTCAGGTAATAAGTAAAAAGAAAGGGATCCACAGCAAGGGGAATTGTCAAAAAGGCAACGTTTTGGTGGGTTTAATTTGGGTGGCAATAACAATAGGCACGGTCAGGGTGATCCACAACCACAAACAGGTCGGGGTGGTCAAGGGGGTAGGGGCCATTCGGTCCAAGGTGTTAACCAGTTTAGAAATAATCGAGGCCAAAATGCGAAGAATATGGCAGGACGGTGTTTCCAATGCGGAGAGGCTGGTCATTACAAGAAGGAGTGTCCTCAGTTGACTGGGGGTCAGCTTCCTAGGGTTCCTCAGCAACCACAGGTTCATGTACCACCGCAGGTACCTAATCTAGTTGCTCCTCCGCAGTAGGGTCATCTACAGTATGGGAGAGTTTATCATATCCAGGATGCTATGCTTCCTCCGGCTCCGCCGACGCCGCCAGCCATTGAGGGTAAGTTCCTTATTCAGTGGCACATGGGTCGCGTTTTGTTTGATACAGGTGCAACACACTCATTTATTTCTAGAAGTTTTGCTCAGACCACAGAGTTGATAAAATCTGTAGAAAGTACTTTCACTAGCGTCGAGTCCTCTATGGGTGATGGTTCACTCATTTTCCTTGTTTATAAACAAATAGGAATTTCTCTTGGTAATTTGTGCTTTGAGGTTGATTTTCTCATCCTAGACATGGCCGGGTATGACGTGATATTGGGTATGGATTGGCTAGTGAATTATCATGCGATAGTTAATTGTTACGGGAAGAGTATAGTCTTTGCCGTTCCGGGATAAGAAATGTTATTGGTAGTTATGCCTCGTTTAGAAGGAGGTACTAGTACTTATTTGTATTGTATTGCAGAGGAGACTTCTCGGGATGTAGTTGTTCCCTTGGATTCTATTCCGGTTGTTCGAGATTTTGAGGATGTTTTCTGGGAAATATCGAGTTTGCCTCCGAGTCGGGAGATCGAGTTTGTGATCGATTTAGCATCGGGAATGAGACCAATTACGAGAGCTCTATATCGCATGGCTCCTGTGGAAATGAGGGAGTTAAGAGATCAAATTCAGCAGTTGTTGGAGGAGGGATTCATTAGGCGTAACACGTCGTCGTGGGGTGATCCGGTGTTGTTTGTGAAGAAAAGGGACGGTTCTCTCCGGTTATGTGTTGACTACAGAGAGTTGAATAAATTCACCATCTGGAACAAATACCCTTTGCCTCGTATTGATGACTTGTTTCATCAACTTAGGGGAATGTCATACTTCTCTAAAATTGATTTGAGGATGGGGTATCACCAGTTGAGGATACGGGAGCAGGATGTATCCAAGACCGCTTTTCTGACGAGATATGCTTCCTCTGAATTTTTGGTTATGCCCTTTAGACTAACCAATGCCCCTGCCATATTTATGGATCTCATGAATAGGGTATTTGGGACTTCCTGGACTAATTTGTTATTATATTCATCGATGACCTCTTAGTCTATTCTCGAACGGAATCTAATCATGCTATTCATTTGAGGTTGGTCCTACAAAGGTTGAGGGATCACCAATTGTACGCTAAGTTCGAGAAGTACGGCTTTTGGTTGCACGAGGTACTATTTTTGGGACATGTTGGGACATCCAGGGTATATCGGCGGAGTCAAGCAAGGTGGTTGTGGTGAGGGAGTGGGGTCAGCATAAGACACCTACCGAGATTTGTAGTTTTCTGGGTTTGGCGGGTTATTATCGTCGGTTTCTCAAGGGTTACTCTAAAATCGCTAGCCCTTTGATAATTTTGACCCAAAAAAGGGTGAGATTAGTTTGGGATGATTCTTGTCAGGCTGCGTTTGATGAGCTCAAAGATAGATTGACTTTGGCTCTAGTCCTTGCATTGCCAAAGCCGGGGCTGGAATATCTAGTCTTCACCGACGCATCTCTACAGGGATTGGGAGGTGTACTTCAATAAGAGCGACCGGCTATTTCTTATGCTTCTCGCAAGTTAAAACCCCATGAAAGAAACTATTCGGTGCATGACTTAGAACTTGCCGCAGTTGTCTTTGCCTTGAAGATTTGGAGGCACTATCTCCTAGGGGAGAAATTTAGTCTTTTCACGGACCATAAATTGGTGCAATATTTATTTTCGCAGAAAGACTTAAATATGCGGCAACGCCGATGGTTGGAGTTTGTGAAAGACTATCAATTTGACATCCACTACCATCCGACAAGGAGAACATAGTAGCAAATGCTTTGAGTAAAAAGCCTGAGGGAGAGTTAGCTGATGTATGGAAAGCTAAATGGAAAGAACTCAGTCAGGTGGATGTGGTGGTGAGAGAATTCATGTCGGTGATGACCGTTACGCCTACCATTGTGGCAAGGGTTGTAGAAGCCCAAGGAAGGGATAAGGGTTTTCAGGACCATATACGCCGATTACTATCCGAGGGAGCGAAATCCTAATCGATAAGTTCAGATGGTGGATTACGTTTTCACGGGAGACTCATCTTCCCGTAGGATGGGGATTTGAGACAGGCGGTGATGGAATAATCTCACGGGTCTAAATTTACGGTACATCTTGGTGGGGATAAGATGTATCAAGACATACGCCGTCAGTATTGGTGGCCAGACATGAAGCGGGATATTTCTGAGTTCGTATCCCAATGCACTACTTGTCAATTGGTCAAGATATATCATCAGCGACCGACAGGTTTGTTTCAACCGTTGGAGTTTCCGGTGTGGAAGTGGGAGAGCATATCGATGTACTTTATTACAGGCTTGCCAAGGTCACATAGTGGTTGTGATTCTATTTGGGTAATTATCGACCGCTTGACTAAGTCGGCACGCTTCGTACCTATGCGTACCGACTATGACACTGCTCGCTATGCCCGATTATTCATCGCGCAGATTGTCAGACTCCATGGGGTGCCCTTAAATATCGTCTCCGATCGAGACAAGATCTTTGTTTCCCACTTTTGGCGAAGTTTCCAAGAGGCTATGGGGACCGAATTGAAGTGAAGCACTTCTTATCATCCTCAAACAGATGGCCAAACTGAAAGAGTCAACCAAATGTTAGAGGATATGCTCCGTATGTGTGTGCTGGATTTCAAGGGTAGTTGGGAACAATATCTCCATTTGGTCGAGTTTTCTTATAACAACTCGTACCAATTTACTATTGGAATGGCAACCTATGAAGAACTTTATGGACGACCTTGTAGATCACCCACTTGTTGGTTGGATGTGGGGGATAATAAATTCCTTGGACCTGAAATGATCCATGATACTTCTTCGAAGATTGAACTCATTCGGAGTCGCATTAGGATAGCTCAAGACCGCCAAAAGAGTTATGTCGATGCAAGTAGAAGGCATATGGAGTTGGAGATTGGGGACCAAGTCTTGGTGCGAGTGTCGCCAATGAAAGGTATAAAGCGTTTCGGGAAGAAAGGAAAACTTGCGCCGCGTTTTGTTGGACCTTTTCCCATTATTGCTAAGGTGGGTCCAGTGGCGTATCAACTTGTCTTACCGAAATCTTTACAATAAATTCATGATGTGTTCCATGTCTCCTCTTTGAAGAAGTATAAGAGGTGTGAAGGTGCCCTTTGTCATATCCCTTTCGAGGATGTTGACTTTCAACCCGACATTTCATATAAAGAACAACCGGTTGCTATTTTAGAGCATGGGGAACGTAGGTTGAGGTCTCGAGTGGTGCCCTTGGTCCGAGTCCAATGGATCCATCACAACGCTAAGGAATCAACATGGGAACGCGAGGATGATATGCGGGAAAAGTATCCGCATCTCTTTATTCAAGGTATGCTTGAATTTTGGGGGCAAAATTCACTCATAAGGGGGGGGGGGGGGGGGAGTATGTAACAACCCTCGCTTTTGAGAACCTATTTTATATTTATTTACTATGTGAAGTAATTATATAAAATGTTGGAATATGGAGTAAGTTTTAATTTAATGAAGATAAAAGTTAATATTTACTAAAATGTTGCATATTTACCTTATGTGTAGGTAAATGTCAGCATGTTGAGTTTTATTGAGTCATAAGATTTAAAATGACATTTTGGTTAAAATGAAACCAAAACTTGAAATGAGTTATAAAATTTCCAAATGATAATTTGGAGGGCGTAGTTAGTTCCGAAATGTGCAAGATAGTCGAAATTAGTGCCACATTGTATTTTGATGTTTCGGGCACTTTTGACTGGTTATAGCTTAAATGAGTAGTTGCGAGTCATTTTATCGCGGTATTAATCATTTAAGTTGGAATTTAGACTTAATCTACGATTTTTAAGTCTTGCATTTCAATTATTTATCTTAAGTGCATTTAGTGACCTAGAGAGAAAGAGAGAAGAAGAGAACTTTGGAGGAAGAGAGGAGAAAGGAAGAAATTGAAGATTGGAGTTTTGATCTTGCATTCACCTTCCAAAATTTGAGATTCCTACACCAAGGCAAGTTTTCTACTTGCTACTATGTGATTTAAGATGAATAATTATTATTGATAGTTGTGGATTAGTTATGGTTTAACAAAGTTAGGGTTTTTATGGATTTATGGGTTTTGAATCCTTGGAGGTTGATTTGGATGGGTATTAGTGTAAATCATTGTTGTTTGATGCATTAATAATCAGTTGGTCGCAATAAATGAGCTTAGTTTGGGTAGTTTGGAGTTGGGTGAATTTGGGAGTCCAAGACTCCATAGCCAAACTTGCAAATTCGCAGGGCCGAATCGATTCGGCCATGTCCAAATCGATTCACCCAAGGGGCAGTTTACAGGTATACAAACCCGAATCGATTCGGGGTAAGGCCGAATCAATTCGGCTAAAGCAAAAAGTTGGATTTGGCATCCGAATCGATTCGCTTTTGGGCAAATCGATTTGCTGCCTGGGGCGAATCGATTCGGCCTTAGGGCGAATCGATTCGGAATCAGGCTATTTTTGAGTTGTTTTTCTAACTCACTTTTTACTCCTTTTCTTTAGGTTTAGGACCTAGGAACCTTCTTGTATGAAGTAAACTTAGAGTTCTAGAGTTTTAGTTGAGTTGAGTCATTACCCTACGCTAGGAATGGGTTAGAGGGGGCTTGTTCTTGAGGTGTACCAATTTGAGATTAGGGAATTTCTTCCCTTTAGTACATTATTTGGAGTTTAGGAGTTGAAAGCCCATACTTGGAGACTTTAGGGGCTCACTGGAGGTATATAAAACCTTGGGACTTGTGGAATTATTATGATCTTTTGGATAATAATTCAGGACTAAAAATATGATGAATATTAATGAGAATATTCAATGATGATGGTTTCGAATAAAATGAAACATACATATGGATAATGGAAATGAAAATGAAAATGAGATTTAAATGGTAAATGATAATTTACTTAAACACACCTCTCTAAATGCTATCATAAGGGAAGCTCGCGCATGAGGTGATGTCCCCTGACTAGTGAATGCAGGGAGACTATAGTCCTCGGCCATATGCGGGATTGTTATATGTTTTATTCTGCGCTAGTGAGGTAATTCCGGGTGTGGTTATGACTCACTCGCAGGTATATGGCCACTTCCCGACGTGCGTTAGGTGACCAGGTTGTCTTGTTTGATAGGCCCTGGAAGATGATAGTCATTTAGGGGCGCGCCCAGTGGGGAAACTCGGAGGGGCGGTCTTAGAATCGTTATATGTATAAGAATATAACCATTGTGAATTCAAGTGGGACTTGAAATATGTGAAATGCCGTAAGTGCATATAATGGTAATTATATTCCCGTTAAGGAATGAAAATTGAAATGAAATGATGAATAATGATGGAGACTTTTAATTAATGAGGTTTAATTATATTTTCTCGCTTAATTGAATGAAAGCTATAATCATTTAAATTGTATTCTTATGCTTAACATTATGTTGATAGATTCTCATCTTCATCATTCATGATTACCTGTTCATACCTATCATGCTTCTTATTCATCTTGTAATCATATAAAATCGGGCCTAACCCGTTCATTTTCGTTGTTGTGTATGAATTTGTATCCGCTCAGGTGCTCCGTCGCAAGGGCGCCCGTTTTGATATTTCTACTCCTATGCTTTTGAGGAGCTGTAAGATTTTGCGGATATTACAGGATGTGTTGTTAGACGCCTTCATTTTTTGTATTCTAGATATGATCGGGTCTTTCACTCGGGCGTGTGGCCCAAACTTTTGTAACTGTTTTATGAATGTATTATGTAACCTATTAAACTGTTGTAATATGTTGTATGTAACTGTTGACCGACAGCATATTCGGTCCTCTTATTGTTTATTTGTTGTGGATGTAATATAAGCTCTCTTGGAATTCCACTTTCTCTTCAGATTGGGTTGTTTAAATTATTTTCTTAACTTGTAATCAAACTAAATTAAAAATTTTGGCAACCCGTCTTCTGAATTATTGGGTGTTTTTCCCATATACTTATTTTATTGTTGTGATGCTGAGAATGATTCCATCCATGATTCCATTTTATTGGAGTATCGGGCTGGCCACCCCTTATTTCGAATCACGGGTTGTCAAATCAAATCATCCCGTACGTAATATATTTTACTTATATTCACCGTACTCCTTAATTGACGATTTATTTCACTATCGCATTTATTCGAGTATTCACGCAACTCTAAGGGTCCTAGTTACCCCTCCATTGATTCAGTGGTTAAGCCATCTCTAAACTACTGGTATTTTTCCAGAATTGACTCTCACTCTTTCCGTAACTAAATTCTCACATTACCCACACACGACTCAATGGGTTACCATCCCGTCGGTCCATTTCTCTAAATTTCACACTCAATCATTTATGAAGAAATTTCACGGTACTCCTACTGGTATCTATTAAGCCCCTTCATAGATAAAATGTCATCACTAAGGTTCCCATTAAGTGAGGGTAATTAAAAATAAATTTATCCACAAAATTCTTTAAAGTACAGCCAGGGTCGATCGATCGATGGGGTATGGTCGATCGATCGACTGCTCGATCGATCGAGCAGTGACAGACCCAGATCGTCTTCTTCATTCGAATTACGCCATTTTTGTTTGTCCATCTCCCATGATAATTCACCATACTTGCAACTAACAATTTCTAATCATTCCTACATATTCTGGGATGATTACTAACGATCTAAAACAACAAAATCATTACAAATTTCGTCCAAATTAACTAAAAATCTTCTCATTATTCAAGAACCCTAAAAATACAATATTTCCATCTTTTCATCATAAGTCCAGATTTTTAGTTCGATTTAATCATCAAGTCTTCTATGATATCAGATTATTTGGAGATCAAAAACATTCTACATGGAATCCCTATCAATCATGGATCATATTCAAGTGTTTTCTCCCAAAAATATCATAAAAATCATGTTCTTCCTAAAATTTATATATGGGTATTATAACTCAATTTATTTTGCAAATAACCACTTGCCTTATGTTTTTTAGGGTCTGATTTCGTGGTTGTTGTTGATGATTGATGATTCTTATCCTTCAATCCTTCTTCCCAACAAGTTGGTAGTGAAATCTCCTTTGAATTCTCCCTACTTCCTTCTTTTGCCTTAGGAAATTGTTTATCTCTTCTCTCTAATGGCTATGGTGTATTTTTCTCCTCCATAACCCTAGCCTCCAACTCTTATAATCTGAATTAGGGTTCAAAAATTCGTAGGTCTCCTCACCCTTAAATGTAAAGAGACCAAAATTTCCTCGTATGGTCTCGGTTTAGCCCAAAAATGACCCGGCACTCAACTAGTACCCCCGGGTACACTATTTTGACTAACTCGACCCTTTCGGAATCATCTGTGGACTCTAAATTATCTTTTGAGTCTCTTCAAATATGTTTCTCATCTCACCTTCAATTTTGTCTACGCGCGACACTCGATCGAGATAAACTCAGGTACGTCCATATAAATCGCTAGGCCGTACATATCAACTTTCAATATTTACTATTCACATTTAATAAATTTTTAATCGTTATATTAATCAGTGTCTAACTTTTAATTTATGTCTAATAGACATAGTGATTAATTAATCACTTAATAATCATTATTATTATTACATCATATTAAATTACTCTACTCACGTAATTTAATTTAAAACGTATCACATTAAATTACTCTACTCACATAATTTAAATAAAATGTATTTTCACATTAAAATGTATTTTAACTATGCAAAAATATGGGGTATTACATACTTCCCCCTTTACAAAGTAATTTCGTCCTCGAAATTTAGAAAATACCTGCGGTGAACAATTCTGGATACTGTTCTCGCATATCCTCCTCCTGCTCCCAAGTAGACTCATCCATATTGTGATGTTCCCACTGTAATTGCACTAAGGGTACCACCTTGGATCGTAGTTTGCGCTCACTATAATCCAGAATAGCCACGGGTCTTTCCTCATACGAGACATCTGGCTGTAAGTCGATCTCCTCCAGTGGAATGTGCCAGAAGGCTCTCTCACTCCTCTTGTATTTCTTCAGCGACGCCACATGGAATACATCATGTATTCGCTGAAGATGCTCGGGGAGTCCCAATCTGTAAGCTACCGATCCCACCCTCTCAATGATAGGAAACGGTCCCATAAATCTCGGTGCTAACTTCACCTTCTTACCGAACCTCATAGTCCCCTTCATAGGAGATACCAAAATTAACACCTAGTCGCCCATATCTAGTTCCACGTGTCTTCTACTGGCGTCAGCATAACTCTTCTGCCTATCCTGAGCTATTTGAATACGTCCTCGAATCAACTCTATTTTGGAAGAAGTTTCCTGTATCATCTCTGGTCCCAATATCTTGTTATGCCCCACCTCTATCCAACAGGAGGGCGAACGACAAGGCCTCCCATAAAGTGCTTCGAATGGGGCCATACCAATAGTGAATTGGTAATAATTGTTATATGCAAATTCTAACAAAAGAAGGTATTGCTCCCATCCTCCCCAAAAATCTAGGACTCACATCCTCAACATATCCTCTTACATCTAGTTTACCCTTTCAGTCTGACCATCTATCTGCGGGTGGTACGCCGTACTCAACCGCAAGTCGGTGCCCATGGCCTCCTGAAAACTCTGCCAAAAATGTGACACAAATATTTTGTCTCTGTCAAACACAATATTAGTAGGAACTCCGTGTAGCTTAACGATCTCTGAAATGAATAGCTGCGCATACCGCATCGTATCATAGTTCATACGAACCGGCAAGAAATGAGCTACCTTAGTCAGTCGATCCACTATCACCCATATGGAATCGTGACCCTTATGCGACGTTGGTAACCCAGTAATAAAATCCATCGAGATACTCTCCCACTTCCACACGAGAATTTCCAGTGGTTGTAGCATCCCCGAAGGTCTCTGATGGTCAATTTTTACAAGCTGACATGTAACACACCTTGAGACAAACTCTGAAATGCCTCGTTTCATACCTGACCACCAATATATACGTCGCATGTCCTGGTACATTTTGTCCCCACCTAGATGTATCAAAAACTTTGATCCGTGTGACTCCGTCATTATGGCATGCCTCAAATCATCCTCCTCGAGTACTATCAGTCTACCATTAAACCGTAGTTCTCCCTCTGAGCTGATAGAATAGGACTCCGCCCCCTTGGCCAGTAACTGTCGTACTTTGTCCTGATAAAAGGGGTCCTCAACCTGTTCCCTCACTACTCGCATAACACTCTCGACAGTGATAGCTAAAACTGCCATGCATGCTCTAGCTATCCCATCCTCGTGTCGAAGTTCACTCCACTTCGCCTTCCAGATTTTTGCTTCTCTGGTAGGCCTTCTGCTTAATGCATCTGCCACCACGTTAGCCTTACCAGGATGATATTGTATATCAAACTGGTAGTCCTTCACGAATTCAAGCCACCTCCTTTGCCTCATGTTTAGATCCTTCTACGTGAAAAGATACTGAAGTGACTTATGATCCGTGAATAGAGTGAACTGCTCACCCAGAAGATAGTGTCTCCATATCCTTAATGCAAAAATGACCATTGCCAACTCGAGGTCATGGGTGGGGTAATTCTTCTCATGAGGCTTAAGCTTTTGGGACCCATAAGCTATAGCTTTCTCTTCCTGCTGTAACACACCCCCAAGCCCCTATAAGGATGCGTCAGTATAGACTCGGTACTCCATTCCGCTCCTAGGCAAGGCAAGAACGGGTGCTGATGTCAAATTTTCCTTTACCTCATCAAACGCTAACTGACAGTAGTCACTCCATACGAAGGGCACTCCCTTTCGAGTCAAGTTCATCAAAGGACCGACCATTTTTGAGAACCCCTTGATGAAGCGACGATAATAACCAGCCAACCCCAAAAAGTCATGAATTTCGGTCGGTGTCGTGGGCTGTCCCCACTCCCTCACTGCCGATACCTTACTCGGGTCAACAACAATGCCTCTGTCAGATACAACGTCGCCTAGGAACTGAACCTCCCGAATCCAAAATCCACAATTCTCAAATTTGACGTACAACTGATGGTCTCGTAATGTCTGTAGAACCATTTGTAAATATTCGGTGTGTTCCTCCTCCGTGCGAGAGTAGATTAAAATGTCGTATATGAATACAATCACAAACTGGTACTAAAATTCCCTGAATACCCTGCTCATCAGATCCATGAATACTGCAGGTGCATTAATGAGACCAAACGGCATTACCCTGAACTCGTATGACCCGTACCTCGATAGGAAAGCGGTCTTAGGTACATCCTCTTCACGAATGAGCAATTGGTGGTAACCCGACCTCAAATCGATCTTTGAGAAGTACGCAACCCCTCTCAACTGATCAAATAAGTCGTCAATCCTCGGTAATGGATACTTATTACGTATCGTCACTTTGTTCAGCTCCCTGTAATCTACAGGCAGACAAAGTGAAACATCCATTTTCTTTACAAATAACACCGGCGCACCCCATGGCGATGTACTCCATCGAATGAAACCCTGTCCTAAGAGCTGTTGAATTTGTTCTCTCAGCTCCCGCATCTCCGAAGGACCCATGCGATACAGTTCTCTGGCAATCGGTCTCGTCCCCGACGCTAAGTCAATAACGAACTCTATCTCCCTGCTAGGTGGTAACCCTGGTATCTCCTGAAATACATCCTCAAAATCCCTTACAAGTGGGATTGAGTCCAGAGAAACGACAACCCCATGTGAGGTCTCCTCCTCAATATAATATAAATGAGTGCGCGATCCTCCCTCGGGGATAGGCATTGCCACAAGGAACATCTCCTGTCCCAAAATGGAAAACACGATAGTCCTCTCGTAGCAATTTACCATTTCCCTATAACGCACCAACCAATCCATGCCTAGGATGACGTCATAGCCCTCCATATCCAGCACCAGGAGGTCCGCCGCTAGACTCAATCTCCCGACCATAATGTCCACACCCTTACAAATCGAATGTATAAGAGATCCACTACCCATAGGTGACTCCACGCACATAAGATGAGTGTCAGCTGTCGCTAAGAGGCCGTCTGCCCGCGCAAATCTAGAGGAAATAAATGAATACGTCGCCCTCGTATCAAATAAAATACTACCCTCAAGTCCATGAATAGGAAGCATACCCGCGACTGCCGGCGGTGCTAGCTGAAATGGAATGTCACGGACATTGAACACACGCCCGTAGTGCATCTGGCCTGGCTGCGGGGGCTGTGCTGTTACTGGGGCTAACGGAGCCTGCTGCCCCTGTTGGGCACCCTATTGTTGTGCCCTGTCTTGTTGTGGACAATTCCTACTCTTGTGACCCTTCTGGACACAAGTGAAAACACTAACCCTGAAGTTGCCTCTGACCTTGGCCCTGTTGGCCCTGACGTTGTCCCTGTCGACCTTGGCCTTGCTGTCCTCCACCTTGGTTCCCTTGGCCCTGTCGGCCTTGAGGAACTGGCTGCTGGGGACCCTGCTGGCCCTGTCTGTCAAAGCAATGCCTGCCATGCTTAAACTTCTTGGCAGAGTTCCCCTGTCGGGAATCCTGCCCTAGCTGGCCCACTGTTTGCTAATGTGGTGTGCTATTGTTACTACTTCTATCCACTTTGCCCGGTTGGCTAGGCTCACCTCTCTTGTTTCCCTTCGCATGAAAGCGGTGATCCTGATAATGTAGTAGAGCGGCATTGATGACATCTATGTATGTTACCAACGCCGAATTGCCGATCAAATGCTGTCTGATTCTCCAGGTCAAGCCATCCATAAATTTTGACTTCTTCCGCTCCTCATCACTCACCTCATTTGGCACAAAGTTAGCCAAGCGGTTAAACTCCTCCACATAATCAGCAACTGAGCGATCACCCTGAACCACCTCACTGAATTTCTTTCTCATCTCTGACTCTACTACTGGAGGAAAATACTTGCGGTCAAACCGCACCCAAAACTCAGAAATTTCCATTGTGTCCCTTTCCTCGGTGCTGGTAACTGACTCCCACCACTGTAAGGCCGCTCCCGACAGACGGAAAGTGGCTAGCATTTGTTTCTGTACCTCAGTGCACTCTAGCATGCGCAAGTGGCGTTGGATATTTTTCTTCCAGTTGCACGCCTCCACTACATCGGTACTACCCTGGAACTCGGGTGGATGCCTTTTCTGAAATGTCTCTCTGACTCGCTGCCAAGTAAATGGTCCTGCTGGGGCTCGAACTACCGGTGCCACGGGAGGTGGTACTTGGGGCTAAGGAAAATGGGCTGCCATAGCCCTCATCGCTGTCTCGACTGCCTGAGCCACTATCACTGCAACCTGAGTAGTGGAAATTAACTCGGGTGGTGGTGGTGGTGGTGGTAGCGGCACATGTGGCTCCTGATGAGCCTCCCTCAACTCATCTCTGTCTCAAGCCCTCTTCGCTCGCTACCTCCTCGGTGGCATCTGAAATAAGATAAAATGGTATAAGTACACAGTTTATACAAAATTTTAAGAGCAGAAGTACGATAACCCAAAAGCGGATAGTGAATCAACAGTCTTAATAGTAGGGCTCTAATACAACCAAACGTTACGCTGAAACACAGTAAGCCGTACAGATCCTATGGATACTGGAACCTGAAGCTCTGATACCATCTGTGACACCCCGCCTAATTAAACTTTGTGTGATCAAGCCTTAATTTAATTTAAACAGGTTTCTTAAATGGTTCATTCTTAGCATCACTGCCGAAAGTTTTTTAAATTACTAACCACCTAAGTGAAATTAAGCTAGTGCCAAATTTTATCTTCCTTAAGCAGAATAAACAACCCATGCGAAATGATACAATTCCAGCAATACAAAAACGATTCGCATAAATAACTGAATACAAATAAAGTCTTGCCGAAAACCACGGCCAAGAAGACCAACTCAAAATCCAAAATCATAATAACTTTAAAAGTAAAGATTGTACAACATGTCCTAACTAAGAGAACTAAAACTGAGATCCTGCACTAGATCTGAAAAAGAGAAAACGTCTAAACAATCCCTGCAACATCCACACGTGCTGCAGCTCCCAAATCCCTAGAATGAAATCATGCTGGGTGTCCCTGTGGCTGGGCACCTAAAAGGTTTTTAAAAAAATTTACATAGCAAGAGTTAGTACTCAACAACATTTAAAAATATTTTGCAAGCAGTTATCACAATTGAGTTATTGATTACACATATTAAGATTTTGCACACCCTTTTAGCTTCCTCACCTCTCTTCTATAGTGCATGTCTAACGAGGGTACTTAGTTCACCTAGTTATACTACCCCAGTTAACTAGATCAGAATACCCCACTGCATGCACCCCCTCGCTAAGTCCCCATAACATACTCGCAGTATTTTAATAATCCATATTTCATATGCTATAAACTTAGATAACTTACTTCTTGTTATCCTTATTCTTATAATAATTACATCACGCTACTTAATTATTACTAAGATATTTTCACTCCATCTCATTATCTATTATCCTAAGTCAGTAGATTATACATATGGAATACATTTTATCACGCAACATGTATTAAATATTAGTTATCACTAACACATCCTTTTGACACACATAAAGGAGTCTTGGTTCGGAATGATTCATCGACCCCAAGTGAGAGTTGGTTCGGAATGATCCATCGACCCCAACTATTTATATATATATATATATATACACATATTTTGGTTCGGGACTCTTTCATCGCGACACCAGTTTAAGGTTTGGTTCGGCATTTTACATCGACCCCAAACATATAATAACTTTATGTTAGTTGGGAATATCTCATCGACCCTAACATAATTAATTTAGGTAAAGTTTTCTTAACCCAAAAAATTATATAATTTAGTAGGTACTCACCCGACCTATCAAATTATGCCCGTACGACATACATTTTACTTATATTCACCGTACTCATTAATTTACGATTTATTTCACTATCGCATTTATTCGAGTATTCACGCAACTCTAAGGGTCCTAGTTACCCTTCCCTTGATTCAGTAGTTAATCCATCTCTAACCTACTGGTATTTTTCCGGAATTGACTCTCACTCTTTCGGTAACTAAATTCTCACATTCCCGACACACGACTCAATCGGTTACCTTCCCGTCGGTCCATTTCTCCAAATTTCACACTCAATCATTTATGAAGAAATTTCACGGTACTCCTACTGGTATCTATTAAGTACCTTCATAGATAAAATGTCATCACTAAGGTTCCCATTAAGTGACGGTAATTGAAAATAAATTTATCCACAAAATTCTTTAAAGTACAGCCAGGGTCGATCGATCAATGGGGTATGGTCGATCGATCGATCGAGCAGTGACAGACCCAGATCGTATTCTTCATGCGAATTACACCATTTTTATTTATCCATCTCCCATGATAATTCACCATACTTGCAACTAACAATTTCTAATCATTCCTACATATTCTGGGATGATTACTAATGATCTAAAACAACAAAATCATTACAAATTTCGTTCAAATTAACTAAAAATCTTCTCATTATTCAAGAACCCTAAAAATATGATCTTTCCATCTTTTCATCATAAGTCCAGATTTTTAGTTCGATTTAGTCATCAAGTCTTCTATGATATCAGATTATTTGGATATAAAAAACGTTCTACATGAAATCCCTATCAATCATGGATCATATTCAAGTGTTTGCTCCCAAAAATATCATAAAAATCATGTTCTTCCTAAAACTTATATATGGGTATTATAAGTCAATTTATTTTGCAAATAACCACTTGCCTTATGTTTTGTAGGGTCTGATTTTGTGATTGTGGTTTATGATTGATGATTCTTATCCTTCAATCCTTCTTCCCAACAAGTTGGTAGTGAAATCTCCTTTGAATTCTCCCTACTTCCTTCTTTTGCCTTAGAAAATTATTTCTCTCTTCTCTCTAATGGCTATGGTGTATTTTTCTCCTCTCTAACCCTAGCCTCCAACTCTTATAATCTGAATTAGGGTTCCAAAATTCGTAGATCTCCTCACCCTTAAATATAAAGAGACCAAAATGCCCTCATATGGTCCCGGTTTAGCCCAAAAATGACCCGACACACAACTAGTAACCCCGGGTACACTATTTTGACTAACTCGACCCTTTCGGAATCATCTGTTGACTCTAAATTATCTTTTGAGTCTCTTAAAATATGTTTCTCATCTCACCTTCAATTTTGTCTACGCGCGACACTCGGTCGAGATAAACTCAGGTACGTCCATATAAATCGCTAGGTCGTACATATCAACTTTCAATATTTACTATTCACATTTAGTAAATTTTTAATCGTCATATTAATCAGTGTCTAACTTTCAATTTATGTCTAATAGCCATAATGATTAATTAATCACTTAATAATCATTATTATTATTACATCACATTAAATTACTCTAGTCACGTAATTTAATTTAAAACGTATCACATTAAATTACTCTACTCATGTAATTTAAATAAAATGTATTTTTACATTAAAATGTATTTTAACTATGCAGAAATACGGGGTATTACATTTAACATGTGTAAAATCATTTAGTAAGATAGAAAATGGAATTTTAGACTTCATAAAATATATTGAAATGGGTTTTATGGAGAAATGATAAAGAGAAGAAAAACATCCCTAGAAATGTGTTAGAAATATTGTTAGAATAAAGAAAATTGATATTTCAAGTCACATGTGATAATAGGGCAATGTTATGGACATTTGGTTAAAAATGGAATTTAATGATTAAATGTATTTTATGTGGTACACATAAAATGATAAACATGATTTTTAGTATAAAATCGTAGAAGGGATATTTGGAAAGGAAAACTTTTTTTTAGTGCTATGATTATTTAATAATGTATTTCACAAAGTTATTATGAAAGAAATGGCAAAAAGGTGATTTTGACAAATTTGAGGGTCCTAGTGGTTGGACTCCTTGCTAGACCTTATTGGTCAGTTTTTGGTGAAAAACGGATAAAGTAGACAAAAAGGCATGTTGACAAAGGAAAATGGTAATATAAACATTAGAAATGATGAAACGGTATAACGATAGAACAATGTGGACATCAGCTAAAATGTTAACACACATTAATATGGAATCGGTTGACATTGGGATAATTAAGAAGGGTCCGGAGTATCGGGGTAAAATACCCAAAATCATTGGCCAGGCCATATGGTAATAGAGCTGGCAGTGTTGAGCCCATTAAAGTATGCGCTTGTTGAAAGATCTCGATAAAAGATAATGGAAAATAGAAATAATAATGGTTGTTCTTGAAAATGAATAATTAAGACAACCAAATGAAACATGGTAAAAGAAGATTAAAGGATAAAATGTGATCAATTAGTCTCTAGACCCCGCTAAAGGGTGGTGTGAAGAAGTTAAGTGTGAGTATGAGCTCGTCGCTAGGGTGCATTTCATAATCGTTGCATTAATACTAGCTAAATTATTAAATGTTTAGAAAATTGATTAAAATACATGTCATATGTATAAAAAAAATTTGTTTAAAACGCATCTCTTAGTATTACCCACCTTGTGGAGCATTCGCTCACCTCTACTTTTTATGTTAAAAACCCCACCCCCACCCCCGATACTTAGAGTAGGGACGTCGAAAAGGATGCTGATAAGACCCCAGAGGTAATCAATTTCATTAGCGGATCTGTAATTTTAATGAAATTATGTTTTGGAACAATAAAAATTTGGGACTTGAAATATTTATTCGGGCCTATAATAATACATGATTAATTATAGTTAAATTCTTATTCAATCATCATTGTAAATTAAAACTAGATTTTTCTAAATAAATCTCGCAAATTAACTAATTACTTAAAGTGATTACTTATTTTTTAAATTTAAAACTAACAAATTCAGTCCTTAATTAATGGAAAAATTTACACGATTTTATTAAATAAAGTAAATGGACTTCCTTTGACCCAACGGTGACTTAAACCTAGGTCGGGGCATTAAAAATTTTATTAGAGCAATAGGATCCTCGGGTGTGACCGTGTTTACGCCTTCTTAGTACGCTTTCCGTAGGGATTTTCGCTTCGTTAATTCTTTAGTTACTGTTTAATAAATCGCTTCTATTCGTATCATTGTGTATTAAACTCTCCATTCTTATGCAGACCGATCCACCCAAGAAATAAAAGAACCGGTTTGGATTCCAGGCAGACCGATCCGTAGGAGGACCGAACCGGTCCGACTGTCGAAGTTTTAATTTTGTTATCCTTCTCTAATGGAGAGTCCTAGTGCAGCTAAAACTCCTAAATTTTTGTAGGGTATAAAAACCTGTTTTATTATCATTCTTTGTACGGAGAATTAATGTAATTTTCCATTCTTTCTGTAAAACCCTAGTTTTGAAGGTAGATTACAATTTTAATTCCAAGAGTTAAGATTATTCAGAATTCTGTAGTTACAAGTAATTTCAATTGCTGCCTTTAGTGCTTTGGTAAGATTAGTGAGTAATTTCCTCCATTTAATTTCCTTTATACATCATTCTACAATTCTTCCTAAGTTTAATCATGGTTTTCTGCAATTCCAAAATAGTTTTCGTTACTTTCATCATTGTAGGCTAGATTTTTCAAGGTCGGGATACATGAATCCAACCTGATGTGATAGTTGTATGTGTATAACATTAATCCTCTGAATTTAGTGATCTATTACGACCGTATTGTGAAGGAACACAACAATTGTAGATCTTTAGATGTCATTTGCTTTCGAGTAACCGGGATGCTTTAGAATACAATTCGAGTGTAACTATTGAAATACCGATTTATTCGTCCTTAGATTAAGTATGATGTGGGCTTGAACCTCATATATGTAATGCTTGGGAGTACTAAATTATGTTTCTAATTAATCATTTAAATTTACGATTAGTTTTATAACATCAATACACTAGGGTTGGGGGATTGTATTCCCGTCCGATTTTTCTCATCATATAGTTTAAAGTTTTAAATCATTCTTCATTAGCATTTTAGGTAATTTAGAATAGTTGCATTTCTTCCATAATTTCAAAATTGGATTTAGTTGTAGCCAATTCTCAAATCAATCATATTTTCCTTTCCTTTAGAGTCAGTGTTAGGATCTCTTTATCTATCCAATGTCGTCACAACTCTGTTGTCCTATTTCCCTGTGGATACGATCCCGACTTATCGGGTTTATTACTAACGCGACAGGCTTGCTCTTGAGCCTAGAGAGTATGCACTTCTGAGACACATACTTTGTCGCGTCAGGTACATATACTGATGTACTTAATGCTTCCATACTACAATCCCAGGATCATCACTTCCATCCAAAAGGATGTAAATGAGTGGGGGAGTCCAGCCAGCAGGGCAGGATAGGAGCTAATGGTGCCAATAGGGAACAACCAGCTCAGGATTAGCAGAGACAGGGCAAGCAGAGTTCCTGTCAGGGGGACCCTGCTAAGAGGTTCAGATCAGGTGACTATAGGAAAGGATATAGAGTTTCTAGACAGGGACAGCCTGGCCAGTAGGGTCAGCAGCACTTTCAGCAAGGCCAAGGGGAGGGGTGGTAACGGCCAATAGGGCCGAGGTTAGTAGGGGCAGAGGGGAGGACAGTTTCCAGGGAGGTGCTTTGGTTGTTGCAACACTGGACACAAACATCAGGATTATCCTCAAAAGGGTAGTGCCCCGCGGTAGTTGGGCGCTCGTTAAGAGCCCCAACGATCGATATTTCCTGCCGCCCTCCTATCACCACAACAGGTACCAACAGCCCCAATCCAACAGGGACAACTGCAGTATGGGCATGTCTACAACGTCCACCAGGTCACAGTTCCCCAATCTCCACCCATAATTTAGGGTCCATTTTCTATTCAGGGGACTCTAGGGTGGTTATTATTTGACACGGGGCCTTTACATAATTTCATTGCCACTAGTTTTGCATACGCCACGGGGTTATTAGACTCGGCGAAGAGCATAGTCACTAGCGTAGATTCACCTTTGAACTATGGGTCTTTGATATTCTTTATATTTCGGGGAGTGGGCATAGAGATTGGGAGATTTATCTTATTTTCCAACATGCTTGTCTTAGATATGCACGAGTATGATTATAATATTCGGATGGATTTGCTAGTTATGTATAGGGTGATGATTGAATGTTATAGTCGTAGTATTGTGTTCTCCATACCGATTCAAGAGATGTTTTTGGTGGTGATGCCTCTTCCTGAGGGAGATTTGTCCACCCATTTATATTATATAGAGGAGGAGACCTCTAAGGATATGGTGATTCCACTTGATTTGATTTCGGTTGTTCGTGAGTTCACTGGGGTATTTCAGGATATACCAGGTCTACCGCCTAGAAGAAAGATAAAGTTTGTGATAGACTTGACACCAAGCACTCAGCCGATCACCCGTGCACCTTATCGTATGTCTTCGACGGTGATAAGGGAATTACGAGATCAGATCAAGCAGTTATTGGGACGGTACTTCATCCGTAGGTGTACCTCTCTTTAGGGCACTCTCGTACTGTTCGTAAAGAAGAAAGATGGTTCGTTACGGTTGTGTGTGGACTATCGTGAGTTGAATAAGGTCATGATACGAAATAAGTATTATTTACACCAAATTTATGACCTATTTGACTAGTTGAGGGGTACTATCTACTTCTCGAAGATGGACATGAGGTCGAGATTCCATCAGTTACGTTTCAGAGAGGAGGACATGTCTAAGACTGCCTTCTTGACGCGATAAGGATACCACAAGTTCAGGGTTATGCCACTTGGGCTAACCAACGCATCGGTCATATTTATGGACTTGATGAACATGGTGTTCAGAGAGTTCTTAGATCAGTTTATCATTGTCTTTATTGGTGACATCCTGATTTATTCCCGGACTTAGGAGGAGCATGCTGAGCCTTTGAGGTTGGTTTTGCAGACACTCTGAGAGTACGAGTTGTATGCAAAATATGAGAAGTGTGAATTTTGGCTGAGAGAAATTCAATTTTTTGGGTCACATTGTTTCTGAAGAGGGGATATCCAAAGATCTAGGGAAGGTGTCAGTGGTAAGGGAGTGGGGACAACCCCTAATGGTGACAAAGATAAGTAGTTTATGGGGATGGAAGGATACTACAAGAGATTTATTCAGGTATTATTAAAGATAGCGGGTCCATTGACAAATTTGACTAGCAATGGGGTGCCATTTATATGGGATGATGCCTGTCAGTTGGCTTTTGATGATTCGAAGGACAAATTGACTTCAGCACCAGTTCTAGCACTACCCAGGCGGGGGATGGAATACCTAGTGTATAATGATGCGTCCTTCCTAGTACTTGGGGGCGTGCTTCAGCAGGAGGATAAGGCTATAGCTTATGCTTCCCGTAAGCTTAATCCTCATGAGAGGAATTACCGCACCCACGACTTGGAGTTAGCGGCAGTCGTCTTTGCACTTCGGGTATGGAGACATTATCTCTTAGGGGAGAAATTTTGCCTTTTCATAGATCACAAATCACTGCAATACCTATTCACATAGCGGGAGTTGAATATGCATCAACGGAGGTGGCTTGGATTTTTGAAGGACTATCAATTTGACATCCATTACCACCGTGGAATGTTAACGTGGTAGCCGATGCATTGAACCGTAGGCCAACAGGTGAGGTGGATGAGGTGTGGAAGATGAAATGGAAGAAACTTGGGCATCGGGATGTGGTTTCCTACTTATTCATGTCAGTGATGACAGTTACACACGAGATCGTTACTAAGGTGATACAGGCTCAGGCAATAGACTCGTTCTGTCAGGATCCAATTGTAAAGCTTCTAGCCTAGAGGCCAAAATCATATTCTGTGAGCTTCGATGGGGGTTATGCTTTAATGGCAGACTAATAGTTTCGAAGGGGGAAGAGTTATAAAATACAGTGATGGCGGAGTCTCATGGATCATGATTTGCGATGCATCCCAGAGGGGATAAGATGTACAGGACATGAGGCGATAATACTGGTGGAGTGGAATGAAGAAGGACATCGCTGAGTTTTTTTCAAAATGTGACACTTGTTAGGTGGCAAAAGTGGACCGCTAGAGACCGCTAGGGCTCCTAAAGACATTAGAGATCCCTATGTGGGAATGGGAGAGCATTTCCATGGATTTCATCACAGGGTTGCCTACCTTGAATAGGGGTCACAATTCCATGTGGGTGATTGTGGATCGGTTGACCAAGGTAGCTTATTTTCTGCCAGTTCGGACCGATTATACTATGGGGCAGTATGCTCAGATATTTATTGCAGAGGTAGTGAGACTCCATGGGGTACCACTCTATATTGTGTCCGACCGGTATAAGATCTTTGTGTTCTAATTTTGGGAGAGATTCCAGGAGGACATGGGTTCGGAGTTACGATTGAGTTCGGCCTATCACCTACACAGATGGATAGACAAAGAAGACAAATTAGATGTTAGAGGATATGTTACGGATGTGTATCCTTGATTTTCATGGGGGTTGGGATAAGTATCTCCCACTAGTGGAGTTTGATTTTAATAACTCCTACCAGTTTACTATTGGCATGGCTCCATTCAAGGCATATATGGTAGGCCTTATTGTTCTTCAGCGTGTTGGCTAGATGTGGGGGACAACAAGCTACTTGGGTGAGAGGTGATTCAGGATACCTAGGATAGGATTGAGATAATTCATAGCCGTATTCGAGTTTCTCGGGATAGACAAAAGAGCTATGCCGATGCCAAAAGGTTCTTCATAGAGTTTAATATGGAGGACCAAGTTTTACTACGAGTATCCCCTATGAAGGGGTAATGCGGTTTGAGAAGAAAGGGAAGTTGGCACCGAGGTACGTTGTGCCATTCCCTATTATTGAGAGGATTGGGATAGTAACTTATAGACTTGGGTTACCGGAGGACTTGCGTAGGATTCATGATGTGTTCCACATTTCTTCACTGAGGAGATATCTTCGGGATAACATGGCTCACACTCACCTTGCTTTGGAAGAGATTGACCTACATCCCGACAGTTCCTACGAGAAGGGGCTAGTTGTTATCCTAGACTGCAGCGAGAGGAAATTAAGGTCAAAGGTAGTTCCTGGGCCACGACGAGGTGCTACGTGTTCAGCGATGGAATCATAATGTCGAGGAGTCTACCTGGGAACGCGAGGATGAGATGCGCAGCAAATATCTCAAGTTATTCTTACTCGGTATACATTTATTTTTCCGAATTTTTTGGACAAAATTCTGTTATTATGGGGGGGGGGGGGGGAGTATGTAATACCCCATATTTTAAATGATTTTAATTATGGGTTAATCGAGGATTAATTGACTTAAAATGGGAAAATTTATTTATATTTAATCCGAATTTAATTAAATAATTACTAGCGCGGCGAGAGTTAGTATTTATTGATGTGAGTTATGATAAATATTACTTAGTGAGTAAAGTAATATATGATTAAGAAAATATTAAAGTTGTGAGAGAAAATACGGTAGTTAGAGCAAACTTAGTTGGGACGCGCGTGTGAGACGTGTTGGGACTTAAATGGGGAATAATAAGGTAATTTTATTTTTAGTTACTTGGATGGCTGTTTTGAGTACTCCAATGTGTCCGGAAGGGTCGAGATAGCCAGAAAAGTCTACTCGAGTGTTTAGTTTGGGGTCCGGGTAAGTTTTAGGCCAACCATACACCCCAGAGGGGTATTTCAGACTTCTGAAATTTTGGGATATAATTATGGACGAAAATTAGGATAATAAAACTGCACCTACATTGGTGAGTTAGGGTAATCAACTAACAAACCCAATAGAGAGTTTGAGAGGAAGGAGGAGAAGAGATTTCTAGGAGATCTAAGGCCAAACTCAATCTTCTTTCGTAAAAAAATACCATCAAAGTGTAGATCGGGAAGAGAGGATCAAGCGGATACCAATTTTAATAGACGATTCAGACCTTCATGATTAAGGCAAGTGTTTATCTTGCAAAATTTTAGCGCATGTAATGTCCATGTTAATTTAGTTGGTGATTTATTCATGCTAATATGGAATTGGGACTGAAATTGGGATTTAAATCTACGATTATGGTATAGGTTTCGCATGTAGATGAATAACAATATATTTGGGATTAGAAACCTTAATTTTTATGTTGCAATTATGAATTTAAATCGGGTTTAATTCTGATTAAGGGTGGTTATGTAAAATTAGGGCTTTTTGAAGATTTTAGGAATAAATCTGAATTCAGATTATAATTTTAAGGATTTGATGTTAAAAACATGTTGGGAATCATTCTATTACTAGTGGGCATAGTTTTAATTCATTAGATTTGAGTTAGAAGAGGTTTTTGAGAAATTTGGATGATGAAAATATAAAAAACACAGGTTTAGAACTAACAGGTACGAACTGCGGTTTTCTCGTTCGAATGACCTGAGTCGTTTCAACGACCTCGTTCGAACGAGAATTCCAATGACATATCCAATGCCAATTCAGAGAGTAGTTTATTCAAAGTGGATTATCTCATTTGAGCGACCTCGTTCGTACGAGATTCTAACAAGAATTCAGATCCTTAGTTCGTTCGAACGAAAATTGCCCGGTTTCTAATGAGATTTTAAAAATTCTAATTTTTACCCGGTCAAGTTAAAAATCCTTGGAGGTTAATTCAAGTGAGACGAAATGACCTACACTAACCTCGAGTGACTTAAATACATATTCTAGTGGTGAGAGGATTGTGTAACTACTAAGGGTATATGTTAGAATAAGAGTGCCTTACAGAGTATGTAATGATAGAGATAAAACGTGCGGAAGCATTAATGTGAGTATTAGGGGTAATAATACTACATATGAATTCGGGGACTTGGGTTGCATGAATACATAATGATTATTATAGGTCGTGTGTATGTACCTATTGGTTGTATTATTGTGTTTATTACATACCTACGCTGCTTGCTATCAGGTGGAGGTTGTGCGTTGTGGACGATCATATCCTGAGAGCTTTCGGGGGGATTTTTTATTCGAATCACTAGAACATAGAACCTTGGTATGGGCTATCTGTGAGAACAATAGTGTTGACGGTCATATGGGTGTGTAAGTATGTGTGTATCCCATGGGCTTGCAACTATGTTCGCCTTGAATATGAGTGTTTGTTTTGATGGTTCGTGAGAGATTGAACCTTTAGTCCTTCATGCAATGATCAATGCACTGGGACATGATAGCGAAAGTATGAATTTCACCAAGTGGGACTTAACCCCGGGGTGCTGAAATAGTATATATATAGAGAGAGATAAATATATTTATACCTTCTACTTATCCTACCGTGTGTGATTAGTAGATATGGAAGTAATGATACTTAAAAATATTCTTAGCGATAAATAAGAATACATATGATAATAACGGTTATGTATATGAATAAATATCCTTAAATATGTGGTGATACAAGATAAGGATAATACGGGTGAATGCACGAGATGATTGGTGTGATAATAGTTATCTTCGGAAAAGTTAGGCATGGTAGCATAACTAGGATGGGTTTAGAAAAATACGCGTTAGGTGTGGATATTAGATGAGAGATGAGTATATCTAATGAGAGTACGAAGATCTAACATGTACACTCTATGTGCTATTTTTTTCATTTAAGCACTTGTTGATTTTTAAATTGTTTTCAATTTGGTCCCTAACCCATTTATTGCAAATCGCTTTTCTTTTATCAAATAATTTTAGGTTCCCGGCCACAGGGACCCTAAGGATAGGAGTTCCACTCATTTGACAAGCTGTAACTGATATGGAAGTTACAGGACTTGGTAGTAGATTCCTCTATGATTCTTATTCCTCCATTTTGAGTTAGCTATTTTAGTTAGGGAATGTCACCCCTTTTTACTTTTAAGACAGTCAGATATTTGTGGATCTATTTATGTACTTCTTTCAGTTGTTGGTTTACTTTCTTGGATTATTGTATTTGGGATTTAGGCTGGATGTGTTTACTCCAGTCTCATTCATTACCTTTGTCATTTTATTTCATATGAGATTTGTTTGAATGGTGTATGATTAGTAATGGATTAATTTTCTTTTCATGTTAATTAAAAGATAAAATTTTGACATCAACATTTTTAAATATTAGGTGGTTAGTGTTAATAATAAAGTTTTCGACAGTGATGCATATTCTGAACCAACTGAATATTCTGAATTAATTTAATAAGGGACTGATCACCCGATATATAATTAGGCAGGGTGTCACATTAGGCTTTTCCATTGAGTTTGTAACCAACACCAGCCTTTCCCTTGTGTTTCATAGTGGTGATGTCTTTAGGGGTTACCGTTGGTTCTTTCCGAGTAGGAACCATGGAAGGTATCCCATCTTTTAAATTATTTGGGAGGATATATTATAGATAACAGTCTCCTATTATGTCATGTGAGCTAGTGGGATAACTCAAAATCCATTGAGGCAGATGTTGCTACTGTCATGGTGAGTGTCTATCAACAGCGTCCTAAAAATCATCTCCCCATATTGTGATGACCTTGATTTCAAATAGGAATATGACTTTTATGTAAAGTGATGAGGGTAGTGCCTGCATAGGGTGTATCGAGGCCCTCCTGAGTAAAAGGTTAAAGCTGGTCAAGACGTCGAGCATTGGGAAGTCAACATGGAATTTTATTAGCCCTATATTGAGATTGAGAACAACAACTGATAGTAATTCCTGATGAGTGTTATCATAGGCCCCGGTCATAGAGGATCTTGTAAATTTTAAGTTGGTGTGTCCAGACTAATAACAATGCGAAGAAGACATACGTTGATGGTGGAGTAATTATCTACTTGTACCAAGGCTATTATCTGCTCACGAGTCTCAGTTGTGATGTGTAATGTGAGTCGATGGTTGTTTCCTTGCATGGGTATGTCCCCATCAAATAAGGTGATGTGATTTTGCAAGGTGATAGATAGTCGATGACATTTCAGTCTGAGTTAGATCCATAGGCACAGAAGCCGAAGACAGTAGGAAAATGATTAACTCGATGCTCACGGGATATTGCTAATAACTCCCATATGGTATGTTAGATGAGGTTCTCTGGATTTTCTCCTGGATTTTTTTATTTTCTCGGGGCGGAGGTACGAGGGTCACTTTGGGGTGAGGATGGATTTTACCTGGATTTCTCATTTATCTTTGTTTGGGAACATCACTAGATCAGTTGAGGATATGGGGCCGATGGCAGGCTTTGTTGGATTTTGGGCTACAACTTTTATTAAATCCAAAATAGGGGTTTTCTTTGAGATTTTGGAAGCCTCGTTATGGGTTTTTGATAGGGATTAGAATATGGAGTTATTCATTCATCGTGCATCCACGTCTGAGTTTAGAGTAGGGCTAGAGATTTCTGCCATCGTGGTTGGGACGTGGTTGTCTGTCTGGTTTGGTGAACTTAGTTAGGATTCTACAAACATGGAGGATCCCAACCACATATTATCATCCAAGGGAGTTTCTTGGTATTATTCATCATTGGGAGGAGGGTCTTCCAACAGAGTTTCTTCTGCTCTCTGTTTTGGGAAGGGGGATATGGTTCCCTTAGTCCTTTTTTTCATGATGCTAGCAACTTTGCTGAACATATCTTTGTAGTACTAGTATTCGTCATATTCAGGCCCTCAAAGTGAGATCTCATAGACTAACCTATCAAGAGTCAGTGCAAATACCACGTATTGGAGGCTTTCAAATTTACCTTGATTGTGACCATTGGGAGTGGGGTGGACAAGTTGCATTTCGGTCATGTACGAGTACCTCTGTGAGGGGGAATTTTGGCAGGGGATGACCTCGACGGGCTATCTCATCTTATTTTTGAATAATACTAAATTAGTGGATTATGTCTAGGTATGCATTCCTATAACTACGTCCAATTTGATGTAATGGTGGGACCATAGTGATAACTCGATTACAACGATGTCGAAATCTAACTTTGAGACTAGCAAATTTAGTTCATCTTAGGGATTAACAAGGTATTATTATTGTTAGGGGGATATCCGGGGGTCGTTGTCTACTTCTATAAAGTTGCACATAGTATCTTGTATTTCTAATGGTAGATAATTCCACCAAGTGGTTCAGATACTCCGACATACGTCAATGTTGGGATACAGAGCCTTACCACACTATTGAATAATTGAAAAGGCAGTCCACCATATGAGAGGCTATATTTAGGTTGTCTACTAAGTAATCTCGCTTTTTCATGTGGTAGATCTAGTGTTCGGGCTGCTCTACTTGGTTGAGCTCTTTTTCTATAAATTTGTAAGTCATCCTAAATCTGAAGTATCAGAGATTAGGATCTTCAAAGGATGTGGGTCCTTAGTCATTTAATCCTAGTCTTTTTCTTAGGGAGTAGTCCCATTGTGTAATCAATTTTCAAACTTAAGGGTTGAGGGTGAATCCTCCTTTGAGACATGTGGATGTGTGTCCTTTGGTGATAAGTATATGGTCAAAATAATATGTAATTCCTTGTTCTGGATGGTCAATATATCACATATGGTTGGGACTAGGTGCAAGAGGCCTCTCAGTAAGCTCTAGTAGGACTAAGGAGAAGTTTTATAGGGGAGGTATCAATTATGGGCCTATCAGTTGCGAGGGGTCGATATCAACTTTGGAGTGAGTATGTATCATGTTAATGGTAACCAAGGGGTAGACCTTAATTTATGGTCTAGGGTTAAATCCTCGGGGGAGTACTCCGAGTTATCAATCGTATTCTGACTCGAATAGTAATTAGGAAACCACGTCCATTTTGTTCTCACAGAGTCGACTCCACCTTTCTTATGGGAGATTTGGGTCGGCTTTGTACTCGATAGGTCTAAGATTGGCCCTCATATTGGTTTCCCAAGTGATGTCACTTTTGATTTAATGGGATCTTATCATTTCCTCCTTACTATATAATAGTTGATGATGAGCTCTATATCTCTAAGTAACACGATCATTGGCTCAGATATGTAGATATTCCTCACTTATCTGCATTAGGGGGCTCGAGTATCCTGGTGACCAAATCACGGGTTCACTATTTTGATAATTAGGAGCTATAATGCTTCCATAGTTTATTAGAGAATGGACTACTGGTGAGACAAAATTGCGAGGTAAGGGAGTATTGTCACTGATTTTTGTATTTAGTAGGGAGAACAAGTGGACTTCTAAGGTGGATCCTCCTCATCCTGTGGACTAGATAGGTTCTATGGATGTGATGTGTTATGTTGCCTGGAGGACTTCATCATACATCTCCTCCCATTTTATTGAGTGATCGATTTCTATTATAAGGGGGCGATAAGCCCAAACTCTTTAGAGAAAATGAATTCCATGACTAATAGGATGTATAGACTGTAATAGTTAGACTTTAATATGTGTATTGCCAATATGAATAAGTTCATATAGTCTATAGTGGGCTTAGTCTCAGTGGTAATTTATATGGAAAGTGATGGCAGGCCCAGTGGGTAGATGTTTTGAAGGGAGCATGTGTCCTCATCTTTGGCTTATGACGGATAGGGACTATCATAGTGGAGGGATCCATGTTTGGGACGGGAGAATTAAAAAGAGTATTGGTGTCAGTTTTAAAAGTTTTGTGAGCTTCTAGTTTAGAAATAGATCTAGAACTCTTTCTTTTAAATGTCTTTTTAAAATGAGATCTTTTCTTCCTATTCCTATAGTTAGAGTTTTCACTGGGCTGTTTAGGAAATATATGATTATTTCTACTTTGTCTAGAATAGTTAAATTTTTGTAAACTGGTGATTTATAAACAGGCTTATACATTCATGTTTGAAAAAATTCATTGAGAAAGTGTCCATAAACATCACAGTATGAACAGTATTGGTGGCTAGACGGTTGTCTCTGATTTTTAATATCTTTGAAAAGAGGTTTATCCATTTGTTGGACATTGACCTTAGGTCTAACTGCAACAATTTTCCATTCAGGTTCAAATCTCCTAATAGGGGGGAAAACATATTTAGCCATAGGTTCAGTAGTAGGCTTTGGACAATTTTTTATCAAGATATTTGGCCCTTTATGCTTATTCTCCAAATCTAGGTTTATGGCTTGATAATTAGGACATAGATCAACAGGTCTTTATCTAGAAGACAAAAAAAAATCCAAATGTTTCGTGTGACACCCCGCCTAATTAAACCTTGGGTGATCAAGCCTTAATTTAATTTAAACAGGTTTCTTAAATGGTTCATGATGATGCAAGAATTAGCACCACCAGGTAAGGTGTTTTCAAGCTCAACCTATGAACAGCAATTGCAGTTTAGTTACGTAATATGTAGGAGAATGAGATGAGGAGAAGAGGAGTGAGCAACAGGATATAAGTGGTTCAGCCTAAATTGTCCTATGTCCACTGAGTGTGTGAATAACCTCACTGTAATAAGGCACTAAAGGCCATGGATACAATCTCTCAAGCTTTCTCTCTCTACTGTGTATCTAGACAGAGTTTCAACTAGGGTTGTATATCTTAGATCCTTTACAAGGTAGAGGATGTCCTCTATATATAGTATCTAGGGGGTGTAATGTACCCCTCATGCATGTAATGTGCATGTATGTGAATGCCTCACCAATATGGGAAAGCCATCTGTCACTGTCACATGTAGAGAATGATGATGCAGTATTCTCCCCACGTGTGAGGAATAATCTTGTTATAACTTATTTGTGTCCACGTGCCCTTATCCAAATGTCAGCAGATGCTCGGCTATCGCGCCTGGTGTATGACCTCGGCCTGTGAGAGGCCAAGGTTGGTAAGTCTAGGTGCCCGTTCAGTCCGAGGTGACCATGGAGGTCTCGACCTAATCCTAACCGAGACAATGGACAAGGTCATCCTGAGCCGAGGTTGAGCTGGCGTGTTTGGAGCATCGACTAATGTCTTGATGAGGTTGCTGGTGGCTTCTTGCGAGCTCGGCCTATATCTGGCCGAGGTTGCCATTCCAAGCTATACGAGAATTCCGCTGATCCTTGTGATGCATGTAATGTCCCTTCGAGAGGCTGGTGGTAGTGTCGGCCTGGGCCGACCTTGCTATGGTTGAGTGCTGATGCCGCATGCCCAAGGCTTGTCCAATGTCGGCCATGATCTTGGCCGAGGTTTGTGTCTCCGAGCCGAGGTCACACTTGGGGCATATCAATCACCCCCAGCCCTTAGGACATGCGAAAGAAGGTGACTGTGGGATTTACACATCTCCGAGGCCTTTCTAATATGAGCCAGTATTTGCTTGACACTTGTCCAGTGTTGAAGTATGGCTTGCTTGGCAAGCGTGTTGTTAGCCGCCTTTGGTGATCCCATGGCAATGATGGGCTTTAGGAGTCGCGCCTGCATATTTAAGGGTTTTAAACCTTTCCTTTCCCCCCCATCCTCAATTCTTTCTTTTGCGCAATTGTACTCCAGCCATTTTCTCTCTCTAAAAGCATTCTTCTTCGCGACTTCTCTGCAGAGGTTTTTGGTGGAGCTCTCTTGGGTTTTCTTCACTTTTCCTTATCGTTTCATCTTCAGGTATCTTCTTCCCCTCATTTGCCTCCATTTTCTCTGCTTTTTCCTTTCTATTTAAGTTTTTCGGCGAGTTTCTGGGTTTTCCGGTGAGTCCACCATAGTTACAGGCGAACTGTTCTTATTAGGTTTAGGTAATTTGATCTTTAGACTCCTTTGTTTTATCATCCAATCTTATTTGTAGTTTAAGGTAGTTTCTCCAAGTGTAGTGTCTGTCTCTGATGCTCAGACCCCTATACCAACTTCTTGAGGAGTTCCCCTCCCTTAGGGAGAAGACTTTAGAAAAAATCAGACAAATAGAAAGAGCACAGGAGGAGGCTCGTAGGTCACAAGAATCCCCTATTAGACCCATCTTGCCACCACCCCTGAAGGTGATATATCCCGATCTCTCGGAGTATTTCACCCACGCAGAGGTTCCTGTCGATCCTATTACCATGTCTAAGTCTGAGTCTTCGACCTCAGACCCCATGTCCGTGGATTCCTTCCAGGAGGCCATGGACTTCTCAATTCGGGAAGATCAGGCCCCTGATCAGGCCGAGGTCTCCAGCCTGGCCTCATCTCATAACAACTCAAACGCCTCAGCCCCTTCCTCAGAGGCTGAGATTGTTGAGTCGAGTGTGGCCATTCCACCACCACTTGACGCCATTCCTCTGTCGGCCTTTACTGGTCCCGAGTTCACTCAGAGGTTCCCAGGTAACCCATCCACATCTGCTCCGGCCGATGTTGAGCTAGATGATGATGATGTTGAGAGTGATGTCGACGTCTCTAAGGCGGCTGAGATCGAGAGTACTGTAATTGAGGTAGACCTCCTCTGCTTCAGATATCTATATTCCATTAGTCCCTCCATAAAGCTAAGAAGAGCTCTGAGGGAAGAGAGGGCTTTTCACGACCGAGACGGCGAAATCTACTTGTACGAGCAGATGTTCAAATTGGGGTTTCGTCTACCCATCCATCCAATTATCAAATCTATTGTTATCTATATCAATTTGGCCCCCTCCCAACTATCCCCTAATGCCTAGAGGGTCATAATAGGGGCCATAATCTTCTGGAGGGCTGTCCACCACTCAGACCTTCCAGTTTAGGTCTTTGTTGGTTGTTATGTTCCCTCTTCTGCTAAAAATCATCCGAGCTACTATCATTTTATAGCTCGAAAGCCAGAGAAAAAGATTCTTCGAGTAACTCAGACTTCTAACCATAACTGGAAGCCGCGTTACTTTTTTGCCTCTGGACCATGGGAATTTGGCCCATGTGCTCCCTCGTCCATTCTGGAGCCGAGGATGCCCCTTAGGTGGGGTAAAGTCACAATGTCTACGAGGGCTGACCCTGGCCTGAGCCCATCAAACCTTCAGAAGGTGAAAGCCCTTTAAGATCAGGGGGTACATGGTCTGTTCGTCAGGTTCGAACACTTGATGACCTCCCATTACCTCTCTGAGACAGGTCTGGGTGGAAGTCCACTTTCTGAGCTTGGAAAGCGCTTTTTATTTGAAGTTGAACCTCTGAGTTTATTTATGTCTGATCTTCTAACTCAGATCTATTGATTTTTGTAGAGCATCCGAAGGATATCTCAGACGAACTCTGGGAAATGGCTTCACCCAGCTTGACGATACTTGCGAAGAAAGCTGGACTTAATGCTCCTCCCCCAGCTCCCTCTGCCTCGAAGCCCCAAGCCACAAAGAAGAGGGCTCCAGCTAATCATGCCCCTGAGGATCAGAGGCTGAAGAAGAAGAATGCTGATACTGCCATCCACATCTCTTCAGCAGACACTCTGTCGGCTCGTCTAGAGCATTTGAAGATTACTCATAGCATAGTCAGCCATAGTCTTCAGGCCCTAGATGCCTTCGGTTCTACAATGACCGAGGCCGATAAGCGCTTCTTCAGGTCACTTGATACTCCTTTGCTGGTTGAGTTCGGCATTCACAGATCCATTCAGGTATGACCTCACTTTTCTTTCCAATTCCTAAGTGTATCCTCTGATTTGTCTTCAACTCATTCCTGATCATAAATATGCAGGGCCTGGCAGCGATGCACCACCTCTCCAATTGGACTCTAAGGAAGTTGCCCCTCATCTAGAAGGGTCAAGAGGCTGAGAAGGTCCAGAGTTATTTGAACGCAGAGATCAACCGATTGAAGTCTGAGCTGGGTGAGTCTGACAAAAAGGTGAAGGGGCTAGAGAAGGAGGTCTCTCGGCTTAATAAGGACCATTCTGCTACCCTGAAGGCCAAGGACGATGTGCTGCAGCAGAAGGTCAGCTCGGCCGTGAAGGCAGCCCTAGATGATGCCTCAGAGGGGATAATAGCCGAATACAAAAATTCTGACGAGTTTATGAGCTTCGGCTTTGAATACCTTGAAAGAGGTATCAAAGCCACTATCAAGTGGGCTGATGTCAGGGAGAGGGAGGCTGGTACTTTGAAAGCCTCTGACTTCACAGGCCTTGGCTTTGTTGATCCTCAGTTTGCCCAGGCCCTTCAGGAGGTTGAGGAGGAGGCTAAAGCGCCTGCCGAGACTGCAATAATGGACGGCACTGAGGTTGGAGGGGCAGACGTTACCGAGGTGACCAATGTTGTCCAGCCTAACCAAGCCGAAGATACCAGCATTCCCCCCTCAAACCCTTAAAGAATTTTTGAACATTGTAACCCCTGATTTTGTAACCTCTGCACATCTATAATTTATGAATGAACATGGCTCTTTTCCATTCTTTGTAATCTCTGAATATTTTTTTATCTCTGAATGTGCTATTCTCTGAATCTGTTATTCTCTGAAGAGGACCATCTTCTTTTGTTGTATGTATGTCATGATGTTTTTGCTCTAAAGCTTATGCAATAGTGTTTGCCTAAACCAAATTAGTAGTCTGAGCTCAAACCTCGTCACCATTGAATGGTGTTATGAAGGTCTGACGTCGCCACCTAAGATGTTACCCCCATAATTACTCTCACCAAATTAATGATGTTGTAAGGGTCTGAGGTCATCACCTAAGATGTTATCCTCGTAATTAATCTCACCAAATTAATGATGTTAAGGGTCTGAGGTCATCCCATTATGGTGTCTGACCTCAGACCTTGTCACCACTAAATGATGTTATAAGGGTCTGAGGTCATCATCTAAGATGTTATCCCCATAATTAATCTCACCAAATTAATGATGTTGTAAGGGTATGAGGTCATCACCTAAGATGTTATCCTCGTAATTAATCTCACCAAGTTAATGATGTTACGGGTCTGAGGTCATCCCAATATGGTGTCTGACCTCAGACCTCGTCACCACTAAATGATGTTATAAGGGTCTGAGGTCATCACCTAAGATGTTATCCTCATAATTAATCTCACCAAATTAATGATGTTAAGGGTCTGTGGTCATCCCATTATGGTGTCTGTTCTCAGACCTCGTCACCACTTAGTGATGTTGTAAGGGTCTGAGGTCATCACCTAATAATTACTCACCAAATTAATGATGTTAAGGGTCTGAGGTCATCCTATTATGGTGTCTGACCTCAGACCTCGTCACCACTTAATGATGTTATAAGGGTCTGAGGTCATCACCTAATAATTACTCACCAAATTAATGATGTTAAGGGTCTGAGGTCATCCCATTATGGTGTCTGACCTCAGACCTCGTCACCACTTAATGATGTTGTAAGGGTCTGAGGTCATCACCTAAGATGTTATCCTAGTAATTAATCTCACCAAGTTAATGATGTTATGGGTCTGAGGTCATCCCATTATGGTGTCTGACCTCAGACCTCGTCACCACTAAATGATGTCATAAGGGTCTGAGGTCATCACCTAAGATGTTATCCTCATAATTAATCTCACCAAATTAATGATGTTAAGGGTCTGAGGTCATCCCATTATGGTGTCTGTCCTCAGACCTCGTCACCACTTAGTGATGTTGTAAGGGTCTGAGGTCATCACCTAATAATTACTCACCAAATTAATGATGTTAAGGGTCTGAGGTCATCCCATTATGGTGTCTGACCTCAGACCTCGTCACCACTTAATGATGTTGTAAGGGTCTGAGGTCATCACCTAATAATTACTCACCAAATAAATGATGTTAAGGGTCTGAGGTCATCCCATTATGGTGTCTGACCTCAGACCTCGTCACCACTTAATGATGTTGTAAGGGTCTGAGGTCATCACCTAAGATGTTATCCTCATAATTAATCTCACCAAATTAACGATGTTAAGGGTCTGAGGTCATCCCATTATGGTGTATGTCCTCAGATCTCGTCACCACTTAGTGATGTTGTAAGGGTCTGAGGTCATCACCTAATACGTTATCCTCATAATTAATCTCACCAAATTAATTATGTTAAGGACAAGTGCAAAATGGAGCGAGTACCACCATGGGAACTGATCTTTTATTAATAACCTCTTCATAGCAATATGGTACAATTACACAACTTCATGCAACATCATATGTAATATTTCTTTAGGTGATCATCATTCCATGGATTAGTGAAAGGCTCTCCTTCTAGGTTTTCTAGCCTGTAAGTGCCAGGCACAACCTCTTCTGTCACTTTGTAGGGGCCGTGCCAGTTTGGGTGGAGTTTGTTTGCTTTATGTAAGGTCTTCTTTAGCACTAGGTCTCCCACTGCAATGGGTCTTGACTTCACCCTCTGGTTGTAGAATTCCACTGCCCTCTGTTGGTAGGCTGCTTGTCTGACCTCTGCGTCCTCTCTTCTTTCTTCGATAAGATCTAGGTCTAGCCTCCTCTCTTCCCCATTATTGTCAGGGTCATAGTTCTGAATCCTATGAGTTGGGAGGCCTACTTTCGTTAGTATGAGGGCCTCTGAGCCATGTGCCAACATGAACGGGGTTTCTCCTGTTGGTGTCCTTACCGTGGTTCTGTAGGCCCATAACACAGCGTAGACCTCTTCAGTCCATCTTCCCTTCGCATCTTCTAACCTCTTCTTAATTCCATCCAGAATTGTTCTGTTTGTGACCTCGGTCTGACCATTTTCCTGAGGTCGACCAAGAGATGAGAAGAATTACTTTATTCCTACTCTTAGGCAATACTTTTCTAAAGAGGAGTTCTTGAATTGGGTCCCATTATCCGAGATGAGAGTGTTTGGGAGGCCATATCTGCATATGATATTCCTCCAAATAAATTTGAAGGTCTTCTGCTCTGTGATCGTTATCATCAGCTCTGCCTCCACCCACTTTGAAAAATAGTCGATGGCCACTATCAAGAATCTATAATTGTTGGCAGCTCTTGGCAGGGGCCCTACTAAGTTAATCCTCCATACTACAAATGGCCATGGAGAAGTGATTGACGTCATAGGTTGATGAGGCTGATGAGGGATGGCGGTGAACCTCTGGCATTTATCACATTTCCTCACGTAGGCTGCAGCGTCCTTGGACAGGGTTGGCCACCAGTACCCCTGGGTGATGATTCTTTTGGCCAAGGGTCTTCCCCCTATGTGGCTAGAGCAAGAACCCTCATGGACCTCCCGTAAGACCCGAGGAACTTTTTTAGGGTGCACACATCTGAGGAGAGGTAGTAAGAATCCTTTCTTGTACAAGACGTCTCCTACTACCGAGAACTTGGCTGCCTTATATCTCAATTTCCGCCTTTCGAGCTTGGATTCAGGTAGCTCTCCCTCTCTGATATATTTGAAGAGGGGGTATATCCATGAGTCTCCTAAGTTCAAATTGTGACAAGGGTTATATACCTCTTCTTTCTCAATGGCTGCCTTCCCCAAGACCTCGATCGGAATGGTCCTTCTAACATCTATCTTCGTTGCCGAGGCCAACCTTGCCAATGCATCTGTGTGGCTATTACTTTATCGAGGCACTCTCTCCAGTCTTGCCTCTTTAAAATGTTCTAACATTGTTTTCACCCTTTTTAGGTATTTGGCCATCCTTTCATCTCTGGCCTCATAGATTCCCAATACTTGATTGACAACTAACTGCGAGTCGCTGTGTAGTAGGAGTCGCTTTACGCGAAGAGTCTTTGCCAATGAGAGACCTGCTATCATGGCCTCATACTCGGACTCATTATTAGAAGATCGGAAGTTGAATCTCAAAGTGTATTCAATGTTGGCACCATCTAGAGCTGAGAGTATCAACCCCGCACCGTTTCCATTGTCACAGGAAGAGCCATCAACGAAGAGGCTCCAAATATCTGTACCTGATGAGAAGACACCTTCTGTCATGACTCCTTTTTTGAAGAGCTACCGATCTTCCTCATTTTCCGTAACTTATTTCCTGGCCCTGTTGGATGCGATCTCTTCCTGATCTTGGAAGATGTTTGGTGTCGTCTCTTTCGAATTTCGGAAGACACCGCGATTTTTAACACCCTCTAGGCCATTCTCTACCTCGGCCTCTTCCCATGTAAACTCAGCGACAAAGTCTGCGAGGGCTTGCCCCTTGATGGTCGTCCTAGGTTGGTAGGTAAGATCGTACTCCCCTTATTCAATGGCCCATGTCATCAATCGTCCGGACTTCTCAGGTTTATGTAGGACCTGTCTTAGTGGGGAGTCAGTGAGGACAACCATGGAGTGGGCCTGGAAGTAAGGCTTCATCTTTCTCGAGGCATGTATCAAGGCGTAAGCTAGCTTTTCCATGCGAGGGTAATTCTGTTCGGCCCCTTGAAGGGCCTTGCTGTTGAAATATTCAGGCCTTTGGATTCCAGCGTCTTCCCGTATTATGGCTGCGCTGATGGCTGATTCAGAGACTGCCAGATACACGTACAGTTTCTCCTCTGCTACAGGCTGAGACAGCAATAAGGGAGACCCTAAATAAGACTTGAGTTGGTTGAAGGCTTTTTCGCACTCTTCGTCCCATTGGAAGGCCTTTCTTAGCACCTTAAAGAACAGAAGGCACTTGTCTGTTGCCCTAGAAATAAACCTGTTAAGGGTAGCCACTCTCCCCGTAAGTCTTTGAACATCTTTGATATTCCTCGATGTCTTCATGTTAAGTAAAGCCTTGATTTTTTCAGGATTCGCTTCAATCCCTCTCTGGTTGACGATAAATCCTAGGAACTTCCCAGCTCCTACTCCGAAGACACACTTCACGGGGTTGAGTTTCATTCTATATGAGTCCATAATGTCGAAGGTATTCTCGAGATCCGTTACATGAGTGTTAGCCTTCAAGCTCTTTGTTAGCATATCGTCTACATACACCTCCATAGTCTTACATATTTTCTCTTCGAACATCTTATTAACAAGACGTTGGTATGTCTTCCCTACATTTTTCAGGTCGAAGGGCATCACTTTGTAGCAGTACGTCCCTTTGTCGGTAATGAAGGCCGTCTTTTCTGAGTCTTCCGCATCCATAAAGATCTGGTTGTAGCCTGAATACGCGTCCATGAAGCTCATGAGCTCATGTCCCGCCGTAGCATCCACCATCTGATCTATCCGAGGTAAGGGATAGCTGTCTTTTGGATAAGATCTGTTTAGGTCAGTGAAATCCACACACATTCTCCACTTCCAATTGGCCTTGGGCACGATGACTGCATTTGACAACCATTCCGGATATGTGACCTCTCTTATAAACTCAGCCTCTTCCAACTTTTTGACCTCTTCTCGGATGATGTCGTACTTCTCCCTGGAATAGACTCTTCGTCTCTGCTTGATTGGCCTGTCATCTTTGGTCACGTTGAGCCTGTGACTCATAACTTCAGGATCGATGCCGGGCATGTCTGCGTGACACCATGCGAAGACACTATGTCTCCTCCTGAGGAAGTTCATCAAATCTTCCTTGATTTCTACCTTTAGGGCTTTACCGACCTGGACAGTTTTTTCCGGCTCGTCCTCATTGAGGACGATGGATTCTACCTCTTCCGCGGCCTCTCCCTTCTTCAACTTTGTTTCATCTCTTGGGTCAAGAGTATCGATGCTATAAGTGGTGGTTGCCCTGTTATGGGCTTCTCTCTCTTCGGCCAAGTTGAAGTAACATTCTCGCGCTATGGTCTGGTCACCTTGCACTTCCCCTATGCCATAAGGAGTCGGGAATTTTAGCATCTGATGGACCGTCGATGGCACAGCTTCAAACTCTTTAAGGGACACCCTTCCTATGATGAGGTTATAGGCCGAAAACACGTTCTCGTCCATGACGAAAAAATATCTTCTTGGTCAGCCTCTTAGGCCACTCATCACCCATTCGTACGTCCATCTCATACATGCCCAAGGGGTGGACCTTTTCGCCACTGAAGCCTATCAATGGGTGATGATAGGGTACCAGCCTTCCTCTGCTAAGACCTAGGCTCTTGAAGCAAGGCCAGAACATCACGTCCGCCGAGCTCCCCCCGTCTATGAGGATCCTCTGCACCTCGCACCCATGCACCCTTGTTGTTATGACCAGAGAGTCATCATGGGGGGCTAAGATACCCTTGATGTCGAGTCTGGAGAACCCAACTACGAGGGTGTCCATGTCTACTTTCTTCCTCTTTTGCACTGTATCAGAAGACGTTAGATTCATAAATTTGAGCTTGGCCACCGACCTGGTCTCTGCTACGTGAGCCTTCCTATCAGCTACTTCAGAGCCACGTCCTACAAATCCTCCACATATGGTGTTAACACCAAAGGAGATCGTACCGACCCTCTTCACCGGGGTATTATCATCTTTCGGTGGAAGATCCGAATCGTCTTCATCATCACCTTCTGAATCATCGTCTCTTCTAGCCGGGACATTGTCACGGCATCTGTCATTTCTTCTTTTCTTAGGGTCATCTCTTCCACCCTTAGGAGCTTTACCGTCCACATACTTCCTCAACTTTTTAGATTTTAGCATCTTTTCAATCTCATCCTTCAGGGAGAAGCATCTGTTCATGACATGGCCATGATCCTGGTGGAACTCGCACCATAGGTTTTTGTTCCTCTTATGTGGTGGGGCTTTCAGTTTCTCTGGCCATCTCAGAGTCCTGTCAGTCTTAATCTCATTGAGGATGTACTCGCAGCTTACAGTCAGAGGAGTATAGTGAGCGAACTTGTCATCTCCCGATATCTTCTTCCCATCTTTCTTGCTTTGGGACTTTCAACTGCCACCGCGGTTCTCATCCTCATACTTGGCGGCCATTACCTCTTCCGCATTCATTACTCCTTGCGGTTGCCAGGAGCTCCGCTATAGACCTAGGGGGGTCTTCCACAAGTTTCCACAATAGCTTCCCCTTCTGAAGACCTCCTATAAGGGCGGTCATGGCTATGTTCTCTTCATAATCTTCGACCTCCAACTTCTTTTTGTTAAATCTTGATATGTAGTCTCTTAGGCTCTCATCCTTGGCCTGCTTGACATACAGAAGGTGGGTAGTCTTCTTTTGAGGCCTCACCCCAAAGCAGAAGTTGTGGATGAATCGTTCAGCTAAGCCTTTGAAGTTCTCGATTGAGTTCTTCGGAAGGGAGGTGAACCAACTGTGAGCTGCCCCTGTTAAGGTCCCAGAGAAGGCCCTACACTTCATCTCATCGGGTATCGAGTAGATATCTGCTTTCGACTGGTACATCTCGATATGATGTACAGGGTTAGTGCTGCCATCATACTTGGGAGACACTGTAGGAGGCTTGAACTTAGCTGGGGTTGGGAAGCCCACTATCCTAGCCACAAATGGGGAGCCCTCTGAGTAACCCCTTTGTAATGCGTCCCTGCTTTTTATGAGGTCTCCTATCTTCTCCTCAAGGCGCTGGATAGAGTCATTCCACGGTCTTCTGCCATCGACCTGGCCGAGGTTATCCCCTGCCACCTCCATGGGATGGACCGAGGGTTCCCCTGCCGCGACACATCGGCTGTTGACCTCTTCCAGTTCCCTACCTCTTCTTTCACAGTGTCGGCCTTGATCTGGCTGACCCTGCCTGTTCCCTCTCTGAGAGCCTGCTGCGCTCCTTGATCTCGACACTCTCTGTCTTTGGTCATTCATCGGGCCCAATCTCTCAAAGGCCGACCCTCTGCTCAACCTATCAAAGGATGACCCTCTTTGTTGGGCCTCTTCACCTCTTCGGCCGACATAACCTTGACTTTGCCGAAGAGGTCGTACAGTGTTATTTGACACCTCATACGGCTCCCAGCAGTCTTTCGGGGCTTCATCCGCCTCTAGATCATCATACCTGTCCTCTGGGCAAGGGTTTCCCTACCTCCCCAGGTGCAAGCGCCTAGGGTCAGCAACGTCCCTTCTCCGCTGGGGTGCAGGCTGGTCCTTCATTGGTGCCTGGGGTGGTCCTCTGGCGTCAGGATGAGGCTGATCAGCCGCCGGAGTGATCATATCCGGTGAGACTCCAGGTGGCCTCATTATAGTTTGGCTAAGCTGTGCAAATTGCTCCTGCATAGCCTGTTGTGTTGCAGCTAAAGATCTCAAGGCTGCAGCTACCTCTGCCATTTCGAACTGGGGGGCGCCTGACTAGAACTAGGCCCTCCACCCCCAGGTTGCGGAAGAGGCGGTGGTAATTCTGGTGCCATATGTTAACACTATAGAGCTTGAGTAGCAGATGAGCTTATTACCTCAAAGGACCTCTTTCAATGGTGAAGCAGCTCCACGCAAGGGGCGGTGCCTGGTTCACCACCAGAGTCTCCTGTGAGGTTAAGCTGAAGAAGAGGAATAGAGATTCTTTTCTCTTCCCACAGACGGCTCCAAAATGATGATGCTAGAATTAGCACCACCAAGTAAGGTGTTTTCAATCTCAACCTATGAACAGCAATGGCAGCTTAGTTACGTAATAGGTAGGAGAATGAGATGAGGAGAAGAGGAGTGAGCACCAGGATATAAGTGGTTCAGCCTAAATTGGCCTACGTCCACTGAGTGTGTGAATAACCTCACTGTAATAAGGCACTGATGGCCATGGATACAATCTCTCAAGCTTTTTCTCTCTACTGTGTATCTAGACAGAGTTTCAGCTAGGGTTGTATATCTTAGATCCTTTACAAGGTAGAGGATGTCCTCTATATATAGTGTCTGGGGGATGTAATGTACCCCTCATGCATGTAATGTGCATGTATGTGAATGCCTCACCAATATGGGAAAGCCATCTGTCACTGTCACATGTAGAGAATGATGATGCAATATTCTCCCCACGTGTGAGGAATAATCTTGTTATAACTGATTTGTGTCCACGTGCCCTTATCCAAATGTCAGCAGATGCTCGGCTATCGTGCCTGGTGTATGACCTCGGCCTGTGAGAGGCCGAGGTTGGTAAGTCTAGGTGCCCGTTCAGTCCGAGGTGACCATGTAGGTCTCGTCCTAATCCTAATCGAGACAATGGACAATGTCGGTCTGAGCCGAGGTTGAACTGGCGTGTTTGGAGCATCGACTAATGTCTTGATGAGGTTGATGGTGGCTTCTTGCGAGCTCGGCCTATATTTGGCCGAGGTTGCCATTCCAAGGTATACGAGAATTCCGTTGATCCTTGTGATGCATGTGATGTCCCTTCGAGAGGCTGGTGGTAGTATCGGCCTGTGCCGACCTTGCTATGGCCGAGTGCTGATGCCGCATGCCCAAGGCTTGTCCAACGTCGGCCATGATCTCGGCCGAGGTTGGTGTCTCCGAGCCGAGGTCACACTTGGGGCATATCAAACCTTGGGTGATTAAGCCTTAATTTAATTTAAACAAGTTTCTTAAATGGTTCATTTTTAGCATCACTGCCGAAAACTTTTTAAGTTACTAACCACCTACGTGAAATTAAGCTAGTGCCAAATTTTATCTTCCTTAAGCAGAATAATCAATCCATACAAAAACGATACAATTACAGTAATGATAAAACAAATCGCATAAATAACTGAATGCAGATAAAGTCTTGTCGACAACCATGGCCAATAAAATCTACTCAAAATTCAGAATCAGAATAACTGTAAAAGAAAAGATTGGACAACATGTCCCAACTAAGAATACTAAAACTGAGATCCTGCACTAGAACTGAAGAAGAGGAAACCTCTAAACAATCCCTACAACATCCACATGTGCTGCAGCTCCCAAATCCCTGGAATGAAATCAGGCTGGGTGTCCCTGTGGCTGGGAACCTAAAAGGTTTTTAAAAATTTTACATAGCAAGAGTTAGTACTCAAAACATTTGAAAATATTTTGCAAGCAGATATCACAATTGAGTTATTGGTTACACTTTTTAAGGTTTCACACGCTCCCTTGAACTTCCTCACCTTTCTTCTATAGTGCATGTCTAACGAGTATACTTAGTTCACCTAGTTATACTACCCCAGATAACTAGATTAGAATACCCATTATATGTACCCCCTCACTAAGTTCCCATGACCTACTCACCGTAGTTTAATAATCCATATTTCATGTACTATAAGCGTAGATAACTTATTTACTGCCTGTTATCCTTATTCTTGTAATAATTACATCACGCCATTTAATTATTACAAAGATATTTACAATTCATCTCATTATCTACTATTCTAAGTTTGTAGATTAAGCACATAGAATACATTTTATCACGCAATCATGTATTGAATATCCTTTATCACTAACATATCCTTTTACCACACATAAAGGACTCTTGGTTCGGAATGATTCATCGACCCCAAGTGAGAGTTGGTTCGGAATCATCCATCGACCCCAACTATATATATATATATATATATATATATATATATATATACACATATTCTGGATCGGGACTCTTTCATCGCGACACCAGTTTAAGCTTTGGTTCGGCATTTTTCATCGACCCCAAGCATATAATAACTTTATGTTAGTTCGGAATGTCTCATCGACCCTAACATAATTAATTTAGGTAAAATTCTCTTAACCCAAAATTTTATATAATTTAGTAGGTACACACCCGACCTATCAAATCATGCCCTTACGTAATATATTTTACTTATACTCACCGTACTCATTAATTTACAATTTATTTCACTATTGCATTTATTTGAGTATTAACACAACTCTAAGGTCCTAGTTACCCCTCTCTTGATTCAGTAGTTAAGTTATCTTTAACCTACTGGTATTTTTCCGAAATCTATTCTCACTCTTTCCGTAACTAAATTCTCACATTCCCAAAATACGACCCAATTCGATTATCTTCCCGTCGGTCCATTTCTCCAAATTTCCCACTCAATCCTTTTTGAAGAAATCTAACGGTACACCTACTGGTATTTATTAAGTCTCTTCATAGGTAAAATATCATAACTAAGGTTCCCATTAAGTGATGGTAATAAAAAGGAAATTTATCCATAAAATTTTCCAAAGTGCAGTCAAGGTCGATCGATCGATGGGATATGGCCGATCGATCGACTGCTCGATCGATCGACATTCAAGGGTGGGTCGATCGATCAAGCAGTGACAGACCCAGATCGTCTTCTTCATGCGGGTTTCACCATTTTTGTTTATCTATCTCTCATGATAATTCACCATACTTGCAACCAAAAATTTCTAATCATTCCTACATATTCTGGGATGATTACTAACGATTTAAAACAACAAAATCATTATAAATTCTGATCAAATTAACTAAAAAACTTCCTATTTTTCAAGAACCCTAAAAATACAATCTTTCCATCTTTCATCATGATTCCAGATTTTTAGTTCGATTTAATCATCTAGTCTTCTATGATATCAGAATATTTGGAGATCCAAAAATGTTCTACATGAAATCCCTATCAATCATGGATCATAATGAAGTGTTTTACTCCCAAAAATATCATAAAAACCATGTTCTTCATAAAGATTAAATATGGGTATTATAACTCAATTTATTTTGCAAATAACCACTTGCCTTATGATTTGTAGGGTCTGATTTCGTGATTGTTGTTGATGATTGATGATTTCTATCCTTCAATCTTTTTTCCCAACAAGTTGGTGGTGAAATATCCTTAGAATTCTTCCTCCTTCCTTCTTTTTCCTTAGGAATTTGTTTCTCTCTTCTCTCTAATGGCTATGGTATATTTTATTTCTTTCTAACCCTAGTTTCTAACTCTTATAATCTGATTTAGGGTTTCAAAATTCGTAGGTCTCCTTACCCATAAATGTAAAGAGACCAAAATGCCCTCGAATGGTCTCGGTTTAGCCCGAAAATGACCCGGCACTCAACTAGTACCCCCGGGTACACTATTTTGACTAATTTGACCCTTTCGGAATCATCTGTGGACTCTAAATTATCTTTTGAGTCTCTTAAAATATTTTTCTCATCTCATCTTCAATTTTTGTCTACGCGCGACACTCGATTGAGATAACTCGGGTACATCCATATAAATCGCTAGACCGTACATATCAACATTCAAAATTTACTACTCACATTTAGTAAATTTTTAATCGTCATATTACTTTATTAACATTACATCACATTAAATTACTCTACTCACGTAATTTAATTTAAAACGTATTTTTATCACATTAAATTACTCTACTCACGTAATTTAAATAAAAAAAAGTATTTTCCTAACTATGCAGAATTACGGGGTATTACATACTTCCCCTCTTACAAAAGGAATTTCATCCTCGAAATTTAGAAAATACCTACGGTGAATAATTCGGTATATTGTTCTCGTATATCCTCCTCCCATTCCCAAGTAGACTCATCCATATTGTGATGTCCCCACTGTACTCGCACTAAGGGTACCACTTTGGATCGTAGTTTGCGCTCACTATAATCCAGAATGGACACTGGTCTTCCTTCATACGAGACATCTGGTTGTAAATCGATCTCCTCCAGTGGAATGTGCCAGAAGGCTCTCTCACTCCTCTTGTATTTCTTCAGCGACGCTACATGGAATACATCGTGTATTCGCTGAAGATGCTCAGGGAGTCCCAATCTTTAAGCTACCGGTCCCACCCTCTCAATGATAGGAAACAGCCCCACATATCTCGGTGCTAACTTCCCTTTCTTGCCGAACCTCATGATCCCTTTCATAGGAGAAACTCGAATTAACACATGGTCGCCCACATCTAGTTCCACGTGTCTCCTACCGGTGTCAGCATAACTCTTCCGCCTATCCTGAGCTATTCGAATACGTCCTCGAATCAACTTTATTTTGGAGGAAGTCTCCTGTATCATCTCTGGCCCCAATAGCTTGTTATCCCCCACCTCTAACCAACAGGCGGGAGATCGATAAGGCCTCCCGTAAAGTGCCTCGAATGGAGCCGTGCCGATAGTGAATTGGTAAGAGTTATTATATGGAAACTCCACCGAAAGAACGTATGGCTCCCAACCTCCCCCAAAGTCTAGGACGCACATCTTGAGCATATCCTCCAACATCTGGTTTACCCTTTCAGTCTGATCGTCCGTCTGTGGGTGATACACCGTACTCAACCGTAAGTTGGTGCCCATGGCCTCCTGAAAGCTCTGCCAGAAATGTGACACAAATATTTTATCTCAGTCCGACACAATATTAATAGGAACTCCATGCAGCTTAACGATCTCTGAGATGAATAGCTGCGCGTACCGCATCGTATCATAATCCGTACGAACTGGTAAGAAATGAGCTACTTTAGTCAGCCGATCCTCTATTACCCATATGGAATCGTGACCCTTCTATGATGTGGGTAACCCAGTAATAAAATCCATCGAGATGCTCTCCCACTTCCACACGGGAATCTCCAGTGGTTGTAGCATCTCTGAAGGTCTTTGATGGTCAACTTTTACAAGCTGACATGTAACACACTTTGAGACAAATTCTGCAATGTCATGTTTCATACCTGACCACCAATATAATCGTCGCATATCCTGGTACATTTTATCCCCACCTGGATGTACTGAAAACTTTGATCCATGCGACTCCATCATTACGGCATGCCTCAAATCATCATTTTCGGGTACTATCAGCCTACCATTAAACTGTAGGATACCCTTTGAGCTGATGGAGTAGGACTCTGCCCCCTCGGCCAGTAGATGTCGTACTCTGTCCTGATAAAATGGGTCCTCGGCCTGTGCCCTCACTACTCGCATAACACTCTCGGGAGTGATAGCTAAAACTGCCATGCATGCTCTAGCTATCTCATCCTCGTGTTGAAGTTCACTCCACTTCGCCTTCCAAACATCTGCCAACTTCCCGGTAGGTCTTCTTCTTAACGCATCTGCCACCACGTTATCCTTACCAGGATGATATTGTATATCAAACTGATAGTCCTTCACGAATTCAAGCCACCACCTCTGCCTCATATTCAGATCCTTCTGAGTGAAAAGATACTGAAGTGACTTATGATCCGTGAATAAAGTGAACTGCTCGCCCAGAATATAGTGTCTCCATATCCTTAATGCAAAAACGACCGATGCCAACTCGAGGTCATGGGTGGGGTAATTATTCTCATGTGGCTTAAGCTTTCGGGATGCATAAGCTATAGCTTTCTCTTCCTACTGTAACACATCCCCAAGCCCTTGTAAGGATGCATCAGTATAGACTCAGTACTCCACTCCGCTCCTAGGCAAGGCAAGAATGGGTGCTGATGTCAACTTGTCCTTTAATTCATCAAATGTTAACTGACAATTGTCACTCCATACGAAGGGCACTCCCTTCGAAGTCAAGTTTGTCAAAGGTCCGGCAATTTTTTAGAACCCCTTGATGAAGCGATGATAATAACTGGCCAACCCCAAGAAACTGCGAATTTCGGTCAGTGTCGTGGGCTGTCCCCACTCCCTCACCGCTAATACCTTACTCGGGTCAACATCAATGCCTCTGCTTGATACAACGTAGCCTAGGAACTAAACCTCCCGAAGCCAAAATCCATACTTCTCAAATTTGGCGTACAATTAATGGTCCCGCAATGTCTGCAGAACCATTCGTAAATATTCAGTGTGTTCCTCCTCCGTGCGAGAGTAAATCAGAATGTCATCTATGAATATAATCACAAACTGATCCAAAAACTCCCTGAATACCCTGTTCATGAGATCCATGAATACTGCAGGCGCATTAGTTAGCCCAAACGGCATTACTCTAAACTCGTATGACCCGTACCGCGACAGGAAAGCGGTCTTAGGTACATCCTCTTCACGAATGCGCAATTGGTGGTAACCCGACCTCAAATCGATCTTTGAGAAGTACGCAGCCCCTCTCAACTGATCAAACAAGTCGTCAATCCTCGGCAATAGATACTTATTACGGATCGTCACTTTGTTCAGCTCCATGTAGTCTACACACAGGCGAAGTGAACCATCCCTTTTCTTTATAAATAACACCGGCGCACGCCATGGCGATGTACTCCGTCGAATGAAGCCCTATCCTAAGAGCTGCTAAATCTGTTCTCTCAGCTCTCTCATCTTCTAAGGAGCCATGCGATACGGTGCTCTGGCAATCGGTCTCATCCCCGGTGCTAGGTCAATAACGAACTCTATCTCCCTGCTGGGTGGTAACCCTGGTATCTCCTGAAAGACATTCTCAAAATCCCTCACAACTGGTATTGAGTCCAGAGAAATGACAACCCCATATGAGGTCTCCTCCTCAATATAATATAAATGAGTGTGCGATCCTCCCTCGGGGAGTGGCATTGCCACAAGGAACATCTCTTATCCCGGGATGGAGAATACGATAGTCCTCTCATAATAATCTACCATTGCCCTATAATGCGCCAACCAATCCATGCCAAGGATGACGTCATATTCCTCCATATCCAGCACTAGGAGGTCCGCCGCTAGACTCAATCTCTCGACCATAATGTCCACACCCTTACAAATCGAATGTATAAGGGACCCACTACCCATCGGTGACACCACGCGCATAAGATGACTGTCAGCTGTCGCTAATAGGCTGGTTGCCCATGAAAATCTAGTGGCAATAAACGAATGCGTCGCCCCCGTGTCAAACAAAATACTACCCTCAAGTCCATGAATAGGAAACATACCCGCGACTGCCGGCAGTGCTGGAGGTGCTGGCTGAAATAGAATATCACAGACGTTGAACACACATCCGTACTGCATCTGTCCTGGCTATGGGGCCTGTGCTGTTGCTGGGGCTAACGGAGCCTGCTGCCCCTATTGGGCACCCTGTTGTTGTGCCCTGTCTTGCTGTGGATAATTTCTACTCTTATGACCCTGCTGGCCACAAGTGAAACACTGACCCTGAAACTGCCTCTGACTTTGGCCATGTTGGCCTTGACGTTGGCCCTGTCGACCTTGGCCTTGTTGCCCTCCATTTTAGTTCCCTTGGCCCTGTCGTCCCTGAGGAACTGGTTGCTGGGGACCCTGGGCCCTGTCTGTCAAAGCGATGCTTTCCATGCTTAAAATTCTTGGTAGAGTTCCCCTGTCGGGAATCCTGCCCTAGCTGGCCCACTATTTACTGTTGTGGTGTGCTGCTGTCACTACTTCCACCTGCCTTTCCTGGTTGGCTAGGCTCACCTATCTTGTTTCCTCTCGCATGAAAGCGGTGGTCCTGACGGTGTAGTAGAGCGACATTGACGACATCTTTATAAGTTACCAATGCCGAATTTTCGATCAAGTTCTGTCTGATTCTCCAGGTCAAGCCATCCATAAATTTTGACTTCTTCCTCTCCTCATCGCTCACCTCATTTGGCACAAAGTTAGCCAAGCGGGTAAACTCTTCCTCATAATCAGTAACTGAGCGATCACCCTGCACTACCTCGCTGAATTTCTTCCTCATCTCTGACTCTACTCCTGGAGGGAAATACTTGCGGTCAAACTGCACCCAAAACTCAGAAATTCCCATAGTGTCCCTTTCCTCGGTGGTGGTAACTGACTCCCACCACTGTAAGGCCGCTACCGATAGATAAAAAGTGGCTTGCATTTGTTTCTGTACCTCGGTGCACTCTAGCATGCGCAAGTGGCGCTGGATATTTTTCTTCTAGTTGCATGCCTCCACTACATCGGTACTACCCTGAAACTTGGGTGGATGTCCTTTCTGAAAGGTCTCTCTGATTCGCTGCCAAGTAAACGGCCCTGTAGGGGCCAGAACTACCGGTGCCACAGGAGTAGGTACTTGGGGATGAGGAAAATGGGTTGCCATGGCCCTCATCACTGTCTCGACTGCCCAATCCACTATCACTGCAACCTGAGTAGTGGAAATTAACTCGGGTGGGGGTGGTGGTATCGGCACTTGTTGCTCCTGATGAGCCTCCCTCACCTCATCTCTGGCTTCAGCCCTCTCCGTTCGATGTATCCTTGGTGGCATCTGAAATAAGATCAAATTATATAAGTACACAATGTATACAAAATCTAAGAGCAGATGTATGATAAAGCAAAAGCGGATATTGAATCAACAGTCCTAATAGTAGGGCTCTAATACAACCAAAATGTTACGCTGAAATACAGTAAGCCGTACAAATCCTATGGACACTAGAACCTGATGCTCTGATACCATCTGTGACACCCCGCCTAATTAAACCTTAGGTGATCAAGCCTTAATTTAATTTAAATAGGTTTCTTAAATGGCTCATTCTTAGCATCACTGCCGAAAACTTTTTAAGTTACTAACCACCTACGTGAAATTAAGATAGTGTGAAATTTTATCTTCCTTAAGCAGAATAATCAATCCATACAAAAATGATACAATTACAGTAATGATAAAACAAATCGCATAAATAACTGAATGCAGATAAAGTCTTGCCGAAAACCACGGCCAATAAAATCAACTCAAAATCCAGAATCAGAATAACTATAAAAGTAAAGATTGGACAACATGTCCCAACTAAGAATACTAAAACTGAGATCCTGCACTAGAACTGAAGAAGATGAAACGTCTAAACAATCCCTGCAACATCCACATGTGCTACAGCTCCCAAATCCCTATAATGAAATCATGTTGGGTGTCCCTATGGCTGGGCACCTAAATGGTTTTTAAAAATTTTACATATAAAGGGTTAGTACTCAAAATATATGAAAATATTTTGCATGCAGTTATCACAATTGAGTTATTGATTACACATTGTAAGTTTTCGCATGCTCCCTTGAACTTCCTCGCCTCTCTTCTATAGTGCATGTCTAACGAGTATACTTAGTTCACCTAGTTATACTACCCTAGATAACTAGATTAGAATACCCATTGTATGTACCCCCTCACTAAGTTCCCATGACCTACTCGTCGTAGTTTAATAATCCATATTTCATGTACTATAAGCGTAGATAACTTATTTAGTGCTAGTTATCCTTATTATTGTAATAATTACATCACGCTATTTAATTATTACAAAGATATTTACAATTCATCTCATTATCTACTATTCTAAGTCTGTAGATTAAGCACATATAATACATTTTATCACACAATCATGTATTGAATATCATTTATCACTAACATATCCTTTTACCACACATAAAGGAATCTTGGTTCAGAATGATTCAATGACCCTAACATAATTAATTTAGGTAAAATTATCTTAACCCAAAATTTTATATAATTTAGTAGGTACACAACCGACCTATCAAATCATGCCCGTATGTAATATATTTTACTTATATTCACCGTACTCATTAATTTACAATTTATTTCACTATTGCATTTATTCGAGTATTCACGCAACTCTAAGGGTCCTAGTTACCCCTCTCTTGATTCAGTAGTTAAGTTATCTTTAACCTACTGGTATTTTTCCGAAATCTATTCTCACTCTTTCCGTAACTAAATTCTCACATTCCCGACATACGACTCAATTCAATTATCTTCCCGTCGGTCCATTTCTCCAAATTTCCCACTCAATCCTTTTTTAAGAAATCTAACGGTACACCTACTGGTATTTATTAAGTCTCTTCATAGGTAAAATATCATAACTAAGGTTCCCATTAAGTGACGGTAATAAAAAGGAAATTTATCCACAAAATTTTCCAAAGTGCTGTCAGGGTCGATCGATCGATGGGATATGGTCGATCGATCGACATTCAAGGGTCGATCGATCGATCAAGAAGTGACAGACCCAGATCGTCTTCTTCATGCGGGTTTCACCATTTTTGTTTATCTATCTCTCATGATAATTCACCATATTTGCAACCAACAATTTCTAACCATTCCTACATATTCTGGGATGATTACTAATGATTTAAAACAACAAAATCATTATAAATTCTGATCAAATTAACTAAAAATCTTCCTATTTTTCAAGAACTCTGAAAATGCAATCTTTCCATCTTTCATCATGATTCCAGATTTTTAGTTCGATTTAATCATCTAGTCTTCTATGATATCAGAATATTTGGAGATCCAAAAACGTTCTACATGAAATCCCTATCAATCATGGATCATAATCAAGTTTTTACTCCCAAAAATATCATAAAAACCATGTTCTTCATAAAGCTTAAATATGGGTATTATAACTCAATTTATTTGGCAAATAACCACTTGCCTTATGATTTGTAGGGTCTGATTTCGTGGTTGTTATTGATGATTGATGATTTCTATCCTTCAATCTTTCTTCCCAACAAGTTGGTGGTGAAATCTCCTTAGAATTCTTCCTCCTTCCTTCTTTTGCCTTAGGAATTTGTTTCTCTCTTCTCTCTAATGGTTATGGTGTATTTTATTTATTTCTAACCCTAGTTTCTAACTCTTATAATCTGATTTAGGGTTTCAGAATTCGTAGGTCTCCTTACCCATAAATGTAAAGAGACCAAAATGCCCTCGAATGGTCCCGATTTAGCCCAAAAATGACCCGACACTCAACTAGTACCCCGGATACACTATTTTGACTAATTCGACCCTTTCGGAATCATCTGTGGACTCTAAATTATCTTTTGAGTCTCTTAAAATATTTTTCTCATCTCATCTTCAATTTTTGTCTACGCGCGATACTCGGTTGAGATAACTCGGGTACGTTCATATAAATCGCTAGACCGTACATATCAACATTCAAAATTTACTACTCGCATTTAGTAAATTTTTAATCGTCATATTACTTTATTAACATTACATCACATTAAATTACTCTACTCACGTAATTTAATTTAAAACGTATTTTTATCACATTAAATTACTCTACTCACGTAATTTAAATAAAAAAAAAGTATTTTCCTAACTATGCAGAATTACGGGGTATTACATTTGGTTTGTGTCTTAGTTTTTTTTATCAAAATTTATGCGTTTTTTGTCTTCAAAGTTGGTTTTACTAGAGGCAACACTATGTTCAAAACAATTAGAGTTATTTTCAAACTTAGAAAAATTTTTAAGACAGTTGAAACCTTTTCTTTAGATTGTTCCAATTCTATCAAAGTTGCCTTGTATTTCTTTTCCAAAACTTCATTTGATTCAGAGAGTTCTTTAATTTTTTTAACAAAAAATTTAGTTTCAACTTCATAGGGCAAACACTGATTAGAATAGTCATCATCATTCGTCTTTACCATCAGGCTTAATGCTTCTATTTTTTTAGTTAACTCCTTGACATTATTTTCTAGTCTAATGCTAAGAATCTTAGTTTAAAGTGTGTGAATGTTAGTTAGATCATCATTTTCAGAGTCTTCTACTGCAGTGTGTGAATTTCCCCTATCTTTTCATTTGTCGCACTCACACCCCCATTCAATTCGTCATTAGAGAGATCACTTTGACTCACACACAACGTCGAAGAATTATTACTAGTAACATCAATAGCATTATTTGCAATGCGAAGAGAACATAAACCAGTAGTTAATACAACATTATGAGTCATAACAGATCTACACAAAATAGCATTAGAATCAGTCTCAAACATATCATCAGAATAAACAATTTTAGCGAAGAAAGACATACAGGGATCAAAAGAATTGGAAGACTCAGTCTCATCTTCTTTAAAGTCACTTGAGACATCTCTAGTCTGGCATATGTTGGCCTTAGCATTGTTATTGTTAAGTCTAACTCTACATATATTGGCATAATGACCTAATTTCCCACAACAATGGAATTTAACATTCTTCATGTCAGCCCTTGGTCTATTATTGTCATCATTGTTGTGCTTGCCTTGATTTCTCTCATAAGGTATGTTATTAGAATGATTTGAATAAGCAGCCTTCCCTTGTTTAGAAGCAACATTGTTTCTAAAAATAAAAATTTTCTTCAAATGTTTAGACATTAAGGCTATCTGATTATCCAACTTATCTAAGTCACAATCTTCATCAGAATCCAAATCAATATTAGGTACACCAAATTGTGGTGTGGTCATTTTAGACAAGAATACTACATTGGGACTGGTGTGGCTCTTTTGATTATTGGAAATATATTTCTTAAATTCTAAGTTGATTTCTACAGTCCAAACTTGCTACTAAGGAGTTAAGGGGTAAAATATGGGTCATATATCTCCTCAATTGCATAACGTTTCTTATCAAACTTTAGGGGAAGGGATCTAAGAATTTTAAAGACATTGCTTTCGTATCATACATAATTCCATTAGCATATAATTTGGTCAAAAGATCAGTTAGTCTAATGTAGAATTCATCAAAAGTCTTAGTTTCATCCATAAGGAAAGAATTATTTTGTTGGATTAACATCTAAGTTTGGCTACCTTAACACAGTCATCACCTTCATGTGAAGTGACTAATGTGTCCCAGGCTTCCTTAGATTGTAACAACCCGAGATTATGGGACAATAACTTATTTATTTTTGGGAGGAATAAATATTAATTTAATTGGAGAATAATTAAATTAGAATTTGAGGTCAAGATTTGAAGATGTTAGGAAGTGATTTTAATGATGATTCTTAGGGTGCGGTTGATTTCGGAAGGATCGAGATAGTCGAAATGACTGTACTTGGGTTTTATTTGGGTCCTGAAATATTTTAAGTTCATTTTGCTCGAATTAAAGTGACCGAGTCATTTAAAGTGTGTATTATCATTTAAAGTTGTGTATTTTGGGAGAAAAGGCTTAAAAGCCTACGTGAGAAGCCATTATCACTTAAGAGAGAGAGTAAGAGAGAGAGAGTAAGAAAAGAATAAGAGAAAGAGAGAAAAGCTTGGGATTTTCGGCCATTACGCGATCTCGAGGAAGATTCAGACTCTACGAATTTGAGGCAAGTGATTAAACTTACTAAATAATTGTTGTGTATCATTTATTTCATGATTTGTTGATAAAAATTATGGATTTTGGGTTTAAAATGTTAAAACCTAGATTTTGGATAAAATCCTCGATTTGTTGTGTATATAATGGATTTGAGGTTACTAATTAGTTGAGGTGTATTATTTGATGAATATTAATGTTATATATATGTTTGGAGTAATGGTTAGAAGTTGATAAAAATGATTTTGGGAATTTTTGGCTTTGGTAAAAATAGCCATTTTCGTAGCTTCTGAAAGGCCGAATCGATTCAGTTGCTTGTCGAATCGATTTGAAAAGTTGCAAGTGCCCAGCTCTAAGTGACCGAATCGATTCTGACCCAAGCCGAATCGATTTGGCCTGAGACAGAAGCCCAGGTATTTGGACCCAAATCGATTCGCCTTGGAGGTCGAATCGATTCGCAAGGCCGAATCGATTCGGATTGGGCCCGAATCAATTCCTAACAAGGGCAGTTTTGGGGATATTTTTCTAGGGCGAGTTTCATCCCGTTTTGTTTGAGGTTATCGATTGGGAATCTCTATAGGAGTTATGAGAAGTGTGTTTTGGAGACTTTTACAGAGTTTCCCTTATAAGAAATTATTGGAGTCACATTGACTTAATTCGAGAGAATACCGATTGGAGATTATCATACCGACTAGTGGGGAAGCCCACTATCATTGAGATTTCTGTTTATAGATAATCATGGATTTATAAGAGAGAGTTAGGCTCTGTTTAATGATAACGGATTTTAGAATTAAATCCAAAATGGGATAACTTTGAAGGTTCATATGATTGATTAAACCATATTATGGATTGAGATTAACAAATGATGATCGATGTGCATACGGATATAGAGAATATCCTCAACGTAAATAGAATTGAGAGACGATTCATACAAATAGAAGTGAAGTGTGAATTTAAAGTGAGAAATAGTATAGTTTATACAAGGTGGGGAAGTTATGTTAGTTATTGACGAATAGTATATCGAGAGTAAAATATACGAAATAATGATATTGTTCCATTTATGCCTAAGAGCATAATAAGAGTATGTAAATAGTGTGATATATATACCTTGTGTGATGGTATACATTTATATGATGTGATGATGTATGTATATCTTGTGTAGATGATACATATATATATATATATATATATATATATATATATATATATATATATATATATATATGTGTGTGTGTGTGTGTGTGTGTGTGTGTGTGTGAAGCATACCCCCTCTATGCTATCATGGGAAGTTGCGCGATGTGGTTGAGGCCCCTGGCTTGAGGAACAGGGTGCGTATAGTCCCCAGGTCATAGCATCCATTTATTATTGTGTGATTTTTATTAGGGGTGAGACGTTGTGAGTAAGTTTTGTCTCACTTTCGGGGAGGAACTATGACCGCTTTCCGTACGTTGTGTTATGGTTTTTGCCAAGGCGGTGTGAGATTCTGACCGTTGGTACCCAGGATGAAATGTGAGTGATTCCCGGGTAGATGATAGCATTGAGAAATTGTATCCTCGAGTTATAACTCGCTGGGAGGGTTATTATTATACTTGTGTGAATAGTATATTAATTGTATATGATTATGTGATATCATTTACCTCTAGAGTAAAGAGATATAAAAAGATTTATTGAATCTCATTCCAGGAGATTTTATCCGGACAAATTACGATGAATATATTAAAGTGGAAATGAAGAGTAGATAATTATATGAGTATATATATAGTACTTTGGGTATCGAGGGCATAATGGACCTCAACGATCAACATTGCCAAGGAGTAGTGTATCAGGGGGCTTCCTTGTTTGGATTTAGCTTGCGAGACGTCCCACGCACGACACACAGTGTTGTATTGAGAAATGGGAGAAGTTTCGTCCTTAGAACTTAGGTGCAAATAACTCATATATATATATATATATATATATATATATATATATATATATATTATGTTGATAACTAGAATATGAGAAATTCAAGTAAAAGAGAATGTGTATGTATATTTTATATGTTTAGATAGTGGGCGAGTAATTGAGATTGGTAATAGTAGAAGTTGAGAGATGATTTAGATGGATTTTAGTTGAGTATAAATTTTGGGTGTAAGTTAGATTACTTTGCCCCTAGACATATTTGGGCAATTATTTGGAGATCATGTGCATACATTTAATTGTGCGCTTTAGTTGAGAGGTGAGTTGAATTTTATGGAGAGTACGACTCCACTTTAATCATGTTATAATGCCTTTATAATTATTATGCATTTTAATGCACTTGATATAAATGTTTTTCACACCTCGGGCTCTAACTTGTTTATATTTTCTCTTGATATGTATATATATTGTATTATTCTAGGTGTTCCTCTGCAAGGACGCCATGGATGTTATCCATCAAGTGTATTCGTGGAGTTATGGCAGTAGCGGAATATTGCGGTATTTTGATATAGTCGATTCCTTTCTTTTGTGAACCTATATTAGAATTAAGTTTGTATATCGGGTTTATACCCAAGTGTCATAGTGTAGCACTTTTATATTTTCTCTCTCAAATTATTGTATTGTCTGTGACCCGACAGCATATTACGGTATTTTATTTTTGTACATCGTGTTGTACTCTTGTATTAGTCTCTTTTATATCATTTGAGAATGTGTGTATCTCTTATCATATTTAGAAGTTATGTTGTTGGTTAGTTTTTGCATGGTTTGTTTTAGAAATGAAAAAAAAATGTTTAAAAATTTTTGGCACCCTCTTTTTGTAGTAATGGGTAGTTAGCCGTGTTTATTTTAGAATCGTTAGTAGATGCTGAGAATGATCCACTTGAGATTCTTGATTATTTTAGTATAGGGCTGGCCACCCATTATTATTTTGAGTGAGGTGTCATAGGTGTTATCAGAGCATCGGGTTCTAGTGTCTTTAGGACCTGTATGGGTTTACTGCGATCTTCCCTAAATGTTCTTGATGTAGAGCCCTATTATTAGGACTGTTATGTTCATATGTCCATAATTTCTTCTGTGATGAGAAGACATTTGAAAGGCATTCTGATACAATTGCTCTTGTTTCAGATGCCACCAAAGAGAAGTCGTTCAGGCAGGGCAAATAAAGGGGCTGAGAGTGTGGAACCCCAAATGCCTCAAAGGACTATGACTACGGATGAAGTTGGTAGTATCGTTTCACAAGAAGTATCTGCTACCATTTTTGCGATGGCGCATCAACCTACGGTTCCAGCAGCCCAAACCCATTTAGGACCATCTTTGTGGGAAAGAGTATGGGAACATTTTAGTAAGGGGCATACTCCAGAGTTTGGGGGGGAGTTTATGCGATAGCTACAAGTCGATGGAAGAATAGTATGCAAAGGCACATTCGTATGGTTGAATGTAGTGAAGTGCAGAAGAATTTCTAGCCACCTTTAAGTTAACAGGAGCAGCTCTCCAATGGTGGGAGTCTGTCACCACATTAGAACAGATAGATACATTGCCTATAATAGATTTTTGGGAACTCTTGATCGAAGGTATTTTCCTTCCGCGATTCAGAAGGAAATGAGGAGGAAATTGATGGATGTGTTTCAAGGTAATAGAACGGTGGCCGAGTACGAAGAAGAATTTACTCGATTGGCAAATTTAGTACCTGATGAGGTAAATACATAAGAGAAACGTGCATCAAAGTTCATGTGAGGTTTAAATTGGCGAATTCGGCAGCATTTGTTAGGAAACCCAACATTAGAGACTTTCGTCGAGGTAGTGAATGCGGCACTGTTACAGTGTCATGAATATCGTCTTCGTTTGCAAGGGGGTAAGAACTTTAGAGATTCGGGTTCATCAAGTTGTTCTGGTGAAAAGAATACCAGTAATGCCAGTGGGTATAAGTCGGACTATAGAGGGTCGCAACAGTGTTTTGTTCCTCAAGATGTTCAGAGAGGATTTGCGGGTAGATGTTTCTTTTGTAAAGAAATAGGTCATAGAAAGAGAGATTGTCCTCAAAGAGGTAAAGGACCACGTTTTGAGGATGTTTTGGAAGTGAAACCCTTATAGAAGATTCGAGGTCATTTTAGGCCAGGGGAATTAGTGTGGGAACCCAATAATGAAGAGAGGAAATCAGACTAGAGAGGTATGATGTAAGTTATTTTCCTGTGTGAATAGGATTATGCTATATGAGACTTTGGGAGTATTGTATGTAAGATTGAAATGAGAGGGTAGTGTTATAACCCTATTATACATGGAATGATCCAGAAGGGAAAGTTGATCAAGTGAGGCTCTTGTGTTAGTATCTTTTGAGAGAATAGATTATTTTGTAATGTGCTCATAGAGAGGTATAACTTTGTTGTGAATGTAAGAATTGTTGAAATGTGTTGAGTAGTAATGGTAAAGCTATTTGATTTATAGTCGTGCTAGACTTATATATTTGTTGTATTCCTACTACAGAAGAGCCTAGTGTATGGAAATATTTTGTTATGAGATAAGATATTATTATGACTGAAATGATTCAGAATTTAGTGGATTATTGTTGAGCGAGAGAATTTAGCTCATAATTATGTTAATTTTGAGAACTATATATTATTATGGGTATGATAATTATTAAAACCTTGTGTCATGGGCATAAGGTGTTTTATTTAAATGTCTAAAGACATAAACTGTTTTCAAAAATAAACTTTTTATAGGCCTTTGGGCCATATCAAAAATGATTTACACAAAAATATTTTTAAACTCTAGTCTCGATCTAACAAACTCTCAATCCTCGATGTCGCTACATATTAGTGTATTGGGAGGGTTTCTTGTTTGGATTTCGCTTGCGAGACCTCCCCCGCATGAAAGTAGCGAATGTCAAGAATTGAGAGGAGTTAAATCTTCGGACCTTTCAAAATTTTTATATTATTAGTATGTTAGTATAATTTATTATATTTTGAGTTATTATACTATTGAAGGCAAGTGAAGCCTAATTATGTTTTTACGAGTAGAGCTCGAATAAAGGGTGTATGGGCGCCTTAGTAGTTATAATTGTTTTTATATAATTTAAAATAATTCGTCATGCGAAGTGGGAGGATTAGGTACAGTGTTAGTGAGGATAAGTGTAGTAGGAACTAGTTGAGCTTTGGAGTATTAGGCTTAGCTTAATTTCGAGGGAGAAATTCTTGTAAGTGGGGAAGTCTGTAAAAACCCGAGATTTTGGGACAATAACTTATTTATTTTCGGGAGAAATAAATATTAATTTAATTAGAGAATAATTAAATTTGAGGTCAAGATTTGAAGATGTTAGGAAGTGATTCGAATGACGATTCTGAGGGTGCGGTTGATTTCGAAAGGGTCGAGATAGATGAAATGACTGTACTTGGGTCTTATTTGGGTCCCGAAATATTTTAAGTTCATTGGTTCGAATTAAAGTGACCGAGTCATTTAAAGTGTGTATTATCATTTAAAGTTGTGTATTTTGGGAGATAAGGCTTAAAAGCCTATGTGAGAAGCCATTCTCACTTAAGAGAAAGAGAGAAAGAGAGAGAGGAAGAAAAGAAGAAGAGAAAAAGAGAAAAGCTTGGGATTTCAGACCATTACGCGATCTCGAGGAAGATTCAGACTCTACGAATTTGAGTCAAGTGATTAAACTTGCTAAATAATTATTGTGTATCATTTACTTCATGATTTGTGAATAAAAATTATAGATTTTGGGTTTAAACTGTTAAAACCTAGATTTTAAGTAAAATCTTATATTTGTTGTGTATATAATGGATTTGAGGGTACTAATTAGTTGAGGTGTGTTATTTGATGACTATTATTGTTATATATATGTTTGGGGTTGAAGAGTAATGGTTAGAAGTTGATAAAAATGATTTTGGGAATTTTTGGCTTTGATGAAAATAGCCATTTTCGTCGCTTCTGAAAGGCTAAATCGATTCGGCCCCTTGCCGAATCGATTTGGCCTGAGACAGGAGCCCAGGTCTTTGGACCCGAATGGATTCTCCTTGGAGGCCAAATCGATTCGAATTGGGCCCAAATCGATTAGGAAACAAGGGAGTTTTGGGGATGTTTTTCTAGGGTGAGTTTCATCCCATTTCGTTTGAGGTTATCTATTGCGAATCTCTATAGGAGTTATGAGAAGTATGTTTTGGACACATTGACTTAATTCGAGAGAATACCGATTAGAGATTATCATACTGACTAGTGGGGAAGCCCACTATCATTGAGATTTTTATTTGGAGATAATCATGGATTTATAAGAGAGAGTTAGGATGCGCTTAATGATAATGGATTCTAGAATTAAATCCCAAATGAGATAACTTTGAAGGTTCACATGATTTATTGAACCATATTATGGATTGAGAATAATAAATGTTGATCGATGTGCATACGGATATAGAGAATATCCTCAATGTAAATAGAATTGAGAGACAATTCATACAAATAGAAGTGAGGTGTGTATTTCAAGTGAGAAATAGTATAGTTTATACAAGGTGGGGAATTTATGTGAGTTATTGATGAATAGTATATCGAGAGTAAAATAAACTAAATAATGATATTATTCCATTTATGCCTAAGAGGGTAATAAGAGTATGTAAATAGTGTGATATATATACCTTGTGTTATGGTATACATTTATATGATGTGATGATGTATGTATATCTTATATATATATATATATATATATATATATATATATATATGTGTGTGTGTGTGTGTGTGTGTGTGTGTGTGTGTGTGTGTGTGTGTGTGAATCATATCCCCTCTATGCTATCATGGGGAGTTGTGCGATGTGGGTGAGGCCCCTGTCTTGAGGAGCAGGGTGCGTATAGTCCCCAGGTCCTAGCGTCCATTTATTATTGTTTGGTTTTTATTAGGGGTGAGACGTGGTGGGTATATTTTGTCTCACTTTCAGGGTGGAACTATGACCGGTTCCCGTACGTTGTGTTATGGTTTTTGCCAAGGCAGTGTGAGATTTCGATCGTTGGTACCCAGGATGATATATGAGTGATTCCCTTGTAGATGATAGCATTGAGAACCTGCATCCTCGAGTTATAGCTCGTTGGGATGGTTATTTTTATACTTGTGTTAATAGTATATTAATTTTATATGATTATGTGATATCATTTATCTCTAGAGTAAAGAGATATAAAAAGATTGATTGAATCTCATTCCGGGAGATTTTATCCAGACAAATTGCGATGAATTTATTAAATTGGAAATAAAGCATAGATAATCAAATGAGTATATATATATATATATAGTACTTTGGGTATCGAGGTCATAATGGACCTCAACGACCAACAAACCCAAGGAGTAGTGTATTGGGGGGTTCCTTGTTTGGATTTCGCTTGCGAGACGTCCCACGCACGAAACGCAGTGCAGTATTGAGAAATGGGAGAAGTTTAGTCCTTAGCACTTAGATGCTGATAACTAATATATATATATATATATATATATATATATATATATATATATATATATATATATATATATATATATATATATATATATATATATATGTTGATAACTAGAATATGAGAAATTCTAGTAAAAGAGAATGTTTTTGTATATTTTACATGTTTAGATAGTGGGCGAATAATTGAGATTGGTAATAGTATAAGTTGAGAGATAATTTAGATGGATTTTAGTTGAGTATAAATTTTGGGTGTAAGTTAGATTACTTTGCCCCTAGATAGATTTGGGCAATTATTTGGAGATCATGTGCATACGTTTAGTTGCGCGATTTAGTTGAGAGGTGAGTTGAATTTTATGGAGTGTGCGACTCCACATTAATCATGTTATAATGCATTTATAATTATTATGCATTTTAATGCACTTGCTATAAAAAAATTCACACCTCGAGCTCTGACCCGTTTAAATTTTCTCTTGCTATGTATATATATTGTATTATTCTAGGTGTTCGTCCGCAACGACGCCATTGATGTTATCCATCCAGTGTATTCGTGGAGCTGTGGCAGTAGCGAACTGTTGCGGTATTTTGATATAGTCGAATCCTATCTTTTGTGAATCTAGATTAGGATTCAGTTTGTATATCGGGTTTATTCCCAAGTGTCGTAGTGTAGCACTTTTATATTTTCTCTCTCAGATTATTGTATAGTTTGTGACCCGACAGCATATTCGGGTATTTTATTTTTGTACATCGTGTTGTACTCTTGTATTAGTCTCTTTTATATCATTTGTGCATGTGTGTATCTCTTATCGTATTTAAAAGTAATGTTGTTGGTTAGTTGTTGCATGGTTTGTTTTAGAAATGAAAAAAATGTTTTAAAATTTTTGGCACCCTCTTTTTGTAGTAATGGGTAGTTAGCCATGTTTATTTTAGAATCATTAGTAGATGCTGAGAATGATCCACTTGAGATTCCTGATTATTTTAGTATAGGGCTGGCCACCCGTTATTATTTTGAGCGGGGTGTTACATAGATGTTGAACATATGGATATTCTTATAAATTCATGTTCATGAATAGACATAAATATGGCATTATTCCCTTTATTGATGCTTAATGTGGTCAGTTTTTCTTCCTTGGTAAACTCGTTGAGGAGTTTTTTAATTCTTACATAACTACCTTATGCAAAAGGCTTAGTTGGATGAGTATATCTATTTTCTATGGGATCCCAGGCATCATCTCCCAATGTCCCTTGGATGAAGGAAATCATCCTTACTCTCCAATGAGGACAATTGGTTCCATCAAAGAGGGGAGGCCTAGAAAAATTTCCAAGACACTCAAATTTCTCATCCATTGAGAATTTGTTTTTAAAACAACTTCAAAGCACAGGATCTAATGAATTTTAAAAAATAAGTACTCAGCTCTGATACCAATTGAAAACCCTTACTAAGTGACGCGACTAAGAAAATGTCTCTAATGTGCGTTCTCTCAAGGCTCAGTGCAAGTCTGTCGCGTTAGTAATAAACCCGGTAAGTCGGGATCATATCCACAGGGAAATAGGACAACAGAGTTATGACGACATTGGAAGACGAAGGAATCCTAACTCTGACTCTAAAAAGAAAATGAAAAGGTGATTTGATTGGTGGGATAACTACAACTATATGCAATTTTGAAATAATTAACTAATGAACTAAAGTATGAATGGAATGCAACTATTCTAAATTACCTAAAATACTGATGATGAATAACTTAAAACTTGAACTATATGATGAAGAAAACAGGGCAGGAATACAATCCCTCAACCCTAGTGTATTGCAGGTATAAAACTAGTCATAGATTTAAGTGATTAATTATATCCAGAATTTAGTACTCCCAAGCATTACGTATATGAGGTTCAAGCCCGCACCATACTTAATCAGAGGATGAGTAAATCGGTATTGCGATAGTGACACTCAAATTGAATTCTGAAGCATCCTGATTAACCAGAAGCGAACGAGATCCAAAGATCTACAATTTTCGTGTTTCTACGCAATATAGTCACAATCAAATCATTAAATTTAGAGGACTAATTTTATACACATGCAAATATCACATCAGGTTGAGTTCATGCATCCCGACCTTTTAAATCTAGTTGGACATGTGAAGACTTGAAAACAGTACGTTTAGAATGAAAGACACCATTTTTTTCTAATGAATGAAGATGAAGGAAGTTGAAATTAGTAATGAAGAAACAACTAGAATAAGTATTGAAACAGAAATTGGAATGCTTTTACTTGAATTGCAACTTGAAAATAACTAGGGTTTGTTGTTCTTCCTCTCTAAAATGGATTATAAAGCTTCCCTAATGAATTAGAAGTCTCCTTCTACGTTTAGGAGGATTTACAATTTATATTCTATGAAATACAAGAGTTTGAACCAAATAGGACTCTATTTTTACAAATGGATAAATCCGAAAAATCGATAACAGAACCGATCCGGGTAAATGGTTTGGTTCGGTTCCATATTTTGTAGCCTTTACAGAAAGTTCTTCGAGCATGGGATCGTTTCATTATTTGCCAGCTTTAGTTCAGTTCCATCTTTTCATCTTTTCACAGGAAGTTTTCCCAAGGTGGATTTGGTTCGTTTTTGCTAGTTTTCACAGAATCCTTTTCTTCTTGTATTTCTTTGAAGCTTTTGGTATGGAACTCGGATTAGAACACTGAACACCTGTAAAATAGATGACGAACACACGAAACATGACATACTCATTAGAAACTTGCCATTATTGAAGATATGATATAAACCCATTTGAATTACATTGCGCGTAGCGATAAAAATATCTAAATTAAGGGGATAAATGGGAAGAATTTATGCCTAATCAAACCCCCTAACTTAGAACGTTGATCGTCCCAAGCAATGTCAAAGAATTAAAATATGCTCCAACTCATAAATGGGATAAGATACCTTTTTCACGGGAAAGCGATTGCATTTAGCATATGCAACAATCCTTTAAACCCCTAGGTTACCCTAATAGAATGAGTTGTGTCTCGTGAGGGTTTGCAGTGAATATACCCACAAAATTCGACTCCAAGAAAACTCAAAATAAGCAAAAAGTGTGTAATTCAAACTTTTCCAGAAAATAACCATCATCAAGTCATGTTCAAGAGTTTCAAATCATAGTACGCGTGTGTGAAATCGAAGATTTAACCGTGAATTTCCATCGATTGACCATTGCATTACTTATCCGAAAATTTGTTTTGATTTTAAAATCTCACGGATTGCTCTCATAAACGAATCACTCGGAATTGTGTCTATTCTCTCGGTGTGCGTGATATAAAGAGTAAACATATTGGAACCAAGTTCATGCACACAAGTAGAAAGATGGAAATTTTATACTGATTGGATCTCATCAACGGAATACGGTTTGAAAAAGGGGAAGATTGCCTCTTACACATATGTCTTATCTCTTTTATTATCTTTTTGTATCTTAGCTCTCCACGCGGTAACCAATTTTTGCAATTTGGACTCGGTTAGGACTTTTTCGGGTTAAAAGGTGTATTGGGTAAAATTGGAAAAGGTTGAGAATTTCGGAATTGAAAAGTTTTGCTTATGATGTCCGTTAGTGCTTTTTCGGGTTTTTGCTCATTTTCTTCTTCTTTTTCTATTTTTTCTATTTTTCACTTTTTTCTTATCTTGCTATTTTTGTTGAGCATTTCTATTCTTTTTCTTGTCCCATTTTTCTGCACTTTCCGGACTTAATTTCTGGGATTTTTCCATTTTTCACAATTTCGGGCCAATTTGGGTTTTTCGGGTTGTCAAACAAAAGGGAAAAAATTTGTTCGGCTCGAATTGGGTTGCAAAGGGATGAATTTTTCGTTACTTTTTCTGGCCAATATTTTTGGGTGACAAACGAGGGCCTACTTCATTGTCCAAAATACTAATTGCGTTACCATATGCATTTTGAGATGAATTAAGTTTAGAGATTTCTTTGGGACGTTTTTTAAGGCAATATTACACACAGTTCTCAAAACCGATCAAAGTGAAGGACTTGAGATCCTTGACGACTTATTAGACGCTGAAAATAACTTTGAGTTAACAATTAACTTGGATTGATTTATAATTTTCAGAAATATGAAAGGCTCGAATCTCACCGGGTTGTTGATCTCCACATTTATTCGTTAAGTCGCCTACGTTCGCTTAATTTCATCTTTGGTCAATTTCGGCTTTGTGTATTTTGAATTTTACAACTTGAGACTTTAAACCGACTTTTAATGATATTTTTGAAAATTTTAAATTCCACTTTTTATTTATTTTAAAGAAAAATATTTTTGGATTTTTCAAGATTTTATGATTTTTTTGAAATTTCTGGGCATTTTTGAAAATTTGTGAAGTTTTAGAAATACGAACTTATGACCCCCCCTAACTTAGACTTTTGCATTGTCCTCAAGAAAAAAGGACTAAAATCTAACTCAAAGTGAATTAAAAGTGCGGAAGAATAAAACAAGCAAATGAAACAGAAATGCAACTTTTATATATAAAAAGAACAAATTGTGTTATATGGAATAAGGGAAATCACACAAGCAACACTGAGGAAACAACCATTTCACACATACACAACCAACAAACACAGCAAAAATAGTCATGGGTTTTATTGAGGGGGCTGATTGGAGGACCCGGGTGCATGAGGATCATAGGGATCAAAAAAGAAATATGGTAGGGGACCGCCAAAGTTGAGCTCATAGAGGTGGGCTTGGAGTTGGTGAATCATCCTTGTGTCTCTCTGATAAGCCTCTTGGTCCCTGTGATAGGCGGCTTGATCTTGATTGTATTGGGTGATGAACCCGTCAAAATAGGATGCCATCGCTGCCAGTCGTATATCGAAATCAGCACCCGAGGGCTCGAAATCTGATCCATTGTCTTCATTGTATTCTTCCTCTTCAGCCCCTTCCATCTCAACGTCTTTTGCTGCCAGCTCTTCAACCTGAATTTCTTTCTCGGACTCTAAATTTATCACCTCCTGGGCTGCTCGAATGGCAGCCCGTTGTTGGGCAATCCTCGTGTGGGATGTCTTTCCAATGGGCTCCGGGAGACGGGGGAAAGCTTGGGGTGGCTGGATACCAGCGTCGACTAAGAGGGACGTGATGAGGTGGGCATATGGGAGGGGTAGCGCACCTTTGTGCTCCCAGGCTACAAAAATGATATATGTGTAAAGCATCCTGGCTAGGTTGAGAGTGAAATCGAGGTCGAACAGGTGGTACACAAGGGTTGCTTGGCGAGGGCGCATCGCCAAATCATTGGATGTTTGAAGCAAATTGGCGCACATGATATGGAACGTGATTCATGCCTTGGCATTGAGACGGCCCACGGGGAAAGTACCCCCTTCCCAATTGTCGTTGGGCACGAATCGATCAATGCACTGTTGTTTGGGAATGGTTGGGGCGTTGGTTGGGTAGTCGTATACGTCCGGGTGGGGAAAACCCATTTCAGCAAAGTCGACCGTGCGGACGAGAGTACCATATAAAGCCCTTTTTGATTATCTCTTTCGGAGTGCCAAAGCGGGAAAGTATGTGTTCCTGTAGGAACTTAATCACCACTTTGTTGTCATTTGTCTTGGTAGCTATATTTTCCACCCATTTGGAAACGTAGTCGACCTCAACAAGGATGTATAGGAAACCAAAGGATGGGGGGAAAGGGCCCATGAAGTCAATACCCCAGCAGTCGAAGATCTCAATAATGAGTATCGGGGTTAATGGCATCATATCTCGTCGGGTAATAGTTCCCATCCTTTGGCACCTATTGCAAGATTTACAGGCATTGTTCACATCCCGGAATATTGTGGGCCAATAGAGGCCGCATTGCAGAATTTTTACGGCCGTCTTTTTCGTCAAAAAGTGGCCTCCACAAGCTTCCGAATGACACAATTGGATGACTTTCGGGATCTCGTCATCCGGTACACAACGTCGGATGATTTGGTCGGCGTAATATTTAAACAGGAAAGGATTATCATAGAAAAACATGCGCGACCAAGCAATAAACCTCTTCTTATCTTGCGGTGTCCAATCGGGAGGGATGGCTCCCGTGACAAGATAGTTCACGATATTCGCAAACTAGGGAAAAGAAGAGGTAGTAAAGAGTTGCTCATCCGAAAAGTATTCGCCTATGGGTATTGGATCACTAGGTACGTCGGACGAAAGCCGTGATAAGTGGTCGGCAATGATGTTTTCTACTCCTTTCTTATCTTTAATGGAGAGATTAGACTCTTGTAGGAGTAGGATCCACCTTATGAGGTGCGGCTTTGCATCTTTCTTCTCAAGTAGGTATTTCAATGCCGTATGGTCGGTGAAGCAAGTGATGGGAGAACCAATAAGGTAGGATCGAAATTTGTCAAGGGCCAAGACTACTGCTAGCAACTCCTTCTTTGTGGTGGAGTAATTTAGCTGTGGTTCAGTAAGAGTCTGCCTAGCGTAGTAGATGACATGAGCCTGTTTGTCTTTTCTTTTGCCCAAAACAGCCCCTATCGCATAGTCTCTAGCATCACACATAAGTTCGAATGGTAAAGACCAATCTGGAACTTGAATGATGGGAGCGGACAGAAGCATGATTTTCAATTTTTCAAAAGCGCTATGGCATGCTTTCGTCCACTCAAATGGGGTGTCCTTCATGAGTAGGTTGCTTAAGGGCCTAGCGATGGCGCTAAAGTCCTTAATGAACCTTTGATAAAACCCTGCTTGGCCGAAGAATGAGCGCACATCTTTAAGCAATTTTGATGGGGGTAGATCGGCTATGACATCTATCTTATCTCTATCAACTTCTATCTCCTTGGATGAAACTACGTGGCCAAGAACTATTCCCTCGGTGACCATAAAATGGCCTTTCTCCCAATTTAGCACTAAGTTCTTTTCCACAAACTGAGCAAGTACCTTTTCTAGTTTTTCTAGACAAAGGTCGAAAGAGGTGTGAAAAACGGTAAAATCGTCCATGAACACTTCAAGTCCTCTCTCGACCATATCTCTAAATAGGCTCAACATGCACCTTTGAAAGGTCCCGGGTGCATTACACAAGCCAAATGGCATATGTTTGTAGGCAAACGTACCAAAAGGGCAAGTGAAGGTCGTTCTCTCCTGGTCAAGTATGTCTACCTCAATTTGGTTATATCCGGAATAACCATCAAGGAAGCAATAGTAAGGGTGGCCCACTACTCTCTCAAGCATATGATCAATAAATGGCAAGAGGAAATGGTATTTCCTAGTTCCCGCATTGAGTTTCCGGTAATCAATGCAAACACGCCACCCGATGGTGGTACATTGGGGAACTAGCTCTCCCTTAGCATTCTCAATCACTGTCATGCCCGACTTCTTCGAGACAACTTGAATAGGGCTCACCCACTTGCTATCCGAGATTGGATAGATAATCCCGGCATCCAATAGCTTAATTATTTCGGTCCTCAACATTTCTTTCATATTGGGATTTAGCCTTCTTTTCATTTCTCTTGAAGGCTTGACATCCTCTTCGAGATGGATCTTGTGGGTGCAAATCAAAGGACTTATCCCTTTCAAATAAGCAATGCACCAACCAAAAGCACCTTGTTACTTCCTCAAAGTCTTTAGCGATTTACTCTTCTGATCTTCGTCTAGGCTAGAGGAGATAACAACAGGAAATGTCGCATCCTCTCCTAGATATGCATATTTAATATGGGAGGGCAGTTTCTTCAATTAGAGGGTTGGAAATATGTCGCTGGAGGGAACCATGCGTGTCTCCCTCGGTGGTAACACCTCGAATCTAGAAACCTAACATGCATCTCTTGCGTCCTCGTCCGATGCTCTAAGTAACTCGATCAACTCCTCAACCTCCTTCTCAAATTCGGTGTACATCCCTCACTCTCGTAGCTCGACACTAAACAGGACTCTAGGGCGTCTCCACAATAGTTTTCCTCAAAATACTCCTCTACAATCTCATCTATTAAGCTCATCGCCTAAAGATCGTCTTCTTCCCCCGTCTGTTGGGCTATATGGAAGATGTTAGTCTCTAAAGTCATGTTCCCAAAGGTGAGTTGCACTTGTCCATTTCAAGTATTGATGATTGCATTAGCTGTAGCTAAAAGTGGGTGCCCAAGAATGATGGGAACATGATTTCTCGAGGTGAAGGAGGGCTTCGTGTACCAAATGACAAAGTCTACTGGGAAGTAGAAAGTGTCAACTTGGATGATCACGTCCTCAACTATGCCTCTTGGGATCTTCACGGTTCGATCCTCTAACTGGAGAGTGACTTTATGGGCTTGAGGTCACCCAAATCAAGTTTCCTATAGATGGCGTAAGGGAGGATATTGACACTTGCTCCCAAATCAAGTAAGGCTTTTTCAATTTTATTTTCTCTAATGATGTAGGAAATGGTGGGTACACCGAGATCTTTGTACTTGGGTAGGAGATCATTGAGTAGGATGGAGCTCACATTCTGTGCTAGAAAGACATTTTTCTTTACCTTAATCCTCCTCTTTACCATCAAAAAGTCTTTTGATAACTTTTGCCCAAGCTGGAATTTGCTTAATAGCATCGAGGAAAGGTAAATTTAGCTTCACTTGATTTAGTATGTCTAGAACTTCATCACGGGGGTTTCCTTTGTGGGAAGGAACCAACCTTTGAGGAAATGGTGTCACGGTGGGTGGTTTCACAACTACCTCGGGCTCACTAGTGTCTTCTTTATCACTCTCATTCAAGGTGACATCTTCGGCCTCTTTCGTGTCGGGCGAAATCTCCTTATCTTTGGTTACGTCGTGTGGGGGAGGTGATAAATAAATGACTCTCCCACTACGAAAAGTGGTCACAGCTTGACATTGCTCCTGATGTTCTATCGAGGTGGAGCTAACACTAGTTTGACCTTGGGGCGGTCTTTGGCCCTTGGCAGGAAACTTGCCTTTCTCTTGGATACTCAATGATGATTACAACTGTGAAATGTTCGCATTCATTTCATTGATCATGCACTCATGCCTAGCATTAGTTGCAGTCTGGGTATTGATGAAGTGGTTGATCGTATCCTCGATATTTCTCCGCAGTGGAGTGATATATGCTCCTTGAGGTGGTGGTGCTTGCACATGTCCTTGAATGTGTGGAGCTTGTTGAAAGTGTGGTGGTGGAGGAGGGGAAACATGTGAATTAGGATTCATCGCATCATGTTGTTGCCCATAGCTAAAACTAGGGTGGTTTTTCCATGAAGGATTGTAAGAATTCCCGTGCCGTGCACTGAAATTACCCTTGAATCCTCCTATACCACTTACTTGTTCTTGAAGCATCACTTTGTAGGTGGGTATAGTCGGGCATTCCTCAGTTGAATGACCTGCCTCACAAATCTCACACACCTTCTCGACAGGGTTTGGGATGGATCCAGTTGGTCCTCTTCCATATACCTCACGTAGGTCTTGCAATCCTTTCTCAAGTATATCGAGTCGACTGTCTGTCATAGAATTATTTTCTACATGAAATAGGTCGGATGTCCATGGAGTGGTGGTCACTTGACGATTTCGATTTTGAGTATTAGGGTCAGATGTATCCCAGGATTGGGTAGTCTCAGTGACATACCTCAAGTGAAGCTCAGCATCGTGGGCATCTAAGTCGATAAACGGACCACTACTCATAGTTCCAACGACTTGCTTGGAATTAATGTTCAGCCCATTATGGATAAAGGAAATGATTTGCATTTTATCAAAACCATGATGAGGACACCAAGCAATTAACTCATTGAAACTCTCGTAGCATCGATCGAATGACTCATTTTCTAATTGTCGAAAAGTTTGAATTTGATCCTTGATGGAATTCGTTCGATGTGGAGGAAATAACTTCTTGAGAAATTTGGATTGTATCTCGTTCCATGATGAAATCAAATTTGAAGGTAAAGACCATAGCCATGTCTTAGCCTTATCCTTTAGCGATAATGGGAAGAGTTTAAGGAGGAGCACATCTTTTGTGCAAGTTTGATCACTAAGAGTATCGCACCCCTCCTCAAATTCCATTATGTGGGCATATGGATTTTCTGAATCCATTCCATGGTAAGTGGGAAGTATCTGGATCATCCCATGCCTAAAGAGAAATTGCCCTGCATTATACGGGAGTAAAAAGCATCTCGGAGTGACAGTACGCTCGGGATATAAGGTCTCTCTCAAAGGGCGATATGGGGCCTCTCCCTTATTGGAGGCTGCACTACCGTGTTATGACATGTCTTTCTCTCTAAAAGACTCGGTATCCTCAGTTGGTATACTCGGGGCGTGCTCTGAAGTGTGTCCTAAGAGAGAAAACGGAGTGGTATTTGAGATTCAGTGTGACGGTGTGGGAGGTGGAACCCAGAATTGTGGAGCGATAGGAGTGTGAGGGCTATCAGGGTCGTACTCAACTATTGTATTTTCGTGAATGTGGATTGGAGTATTACAGGGAGTTGGAGTGAGTTCAGAATTTTGCATTAACGGGCTTAGGAGAGATGATGAGAAATATTTTTGTGCTTTTTCAAATTTTTATATGTTTTTGGATTTTTGGAAATTTTTGTTCAAAGTTTGAGATTGACTTGATCTAATCCTAAGTCTACCTATTTCCCCGGCAACGGTGCCAAAAACTTGACGCGACTAAGAAAGTGTCTCTAATGTGCATGCTCTCTAGGCTCAAGTGCAAGCCTATCGCGTTAGTAATAAACTCGGTAAGTCGGGATCGTATTCACAGGGAAATAGGACACCAGAGTTGTGACGATGTTGGAAGATGAAGGAATCCTAACTCTGACTCTAAAAAGAAAATGAAAAGGTGATTTGATTGGAGGGATAGGTACAACTGTATGCAATTTTATAATAATTAACTAATGAACTAAAGTATGAATGGAATGCAACTATTCTAAATTACCTAAAATACTGATGATGAATGACTTAACACTTGAACTATATGATGAAGAAAACAGGACGGGAATAAAATTCCTCAACCCTAGTGTATTGCAGGTATAAAACTAATCATAGATTTAAGTGATTAATTAGACCCAAAATTTAGTACTCCCAAGCATTACGTATATGAGGTTCAAGCCCGCGCCATACTGAATCAGAAGATGAGTAAATCGGTATTGCGATAGTGACACTCGAATTGCATTATGTAGCATCCCAGTTACCCTGAAGCAAACGAGATCCAAAGATATACAATTGTCGCGTTTCTACGCAATACGGTCACAATCAAATCATTAAATTTAGAGGACTAATTTTATACACATGCAACTACCACATCAGGTTGAGTTCATGCATCTCGACCTTTTAAATCTAGTTGGACATGTGAAGACTTGAAAACAGCACGTTTAGAATGAAAGAAACCATTTTTTCTAATGAATGAAGATGAAGGAAGTTGAAATTAGTAATGAACAAGCAACTAGAATAAGTATTGAAACAGAAATTGGAATGTTTTTACTTGAATTGAAACTTGAAAATAACTAGGGTTTGTTTTTCTTCCTCTCTAAAATGGATTATAAATCTTACCTAATGAATTAGAAGCCTCCTTCTACGTTTAGGAGGAGTTACAATTTATATTCTACGAAATACAAGAGTTTGAACCAAATAGGACTCTATATTTAAAATTGATATATTATTTGCCATCTTCGATTCGGTTCCATCTTTTCATCTTTTCATAGGAAGTTTTCCCAAGGTGGATTCGGTTCGTTTTTGCCAGTTTTTACATAATCCTTTTCTTCTTGTATTTCTTTGAAACTTTTGGTATGGAACTTGGATTAGAACACTGAACACCTGTAAAATAGATGACGAACACACGAAACTTGACATACTCATTAGAAACTTTCCATTATCGAAGATATGACATAAATCTACTTGAATTACATTGTGCATAGCGATAAAAACATCTAAATTAAGGGGATAAATGGGAAGAATTTATGCCTAATCACTAGTCATTCAAAATAATTTAGAATAGTTAACTAAGTTACGAACAACGTTTTGAGGAAACTCTTTATAATTGAACAAGTTATTTTAGTTTCTTAGAAATAGGTTTTAAAGTTAAACCTAAGTCTAGTTTGCAGCAGCAATAGTGAAGAAGTAAAAATCACTCATAAGAGACAAGATTTTTTACATGGTAAAACCCCAAATTAGGGGAAACATCCACGGTGACCTCTATGCCACAAAACAAAAAAGAAATCTACTAATAATCAAACAATAGTTACAAGATTACAAGTACTAAGCATGCATTCAAGATCCTAAGACTAATATAGAAATGTACCTACACGAGTTCCCTCTCTAAGGTAATTCTTATCTAACCTCTTTGACATTCATAGCAGCTTATTTTCCTTCCTCCTTATTCTTTTTTTGCAATGGCACAAACAACTTAAGATTTCTCAAATAAACCACACTACTATGTGATAGTGTGAGAGTGATAGTGATAGTGATCTGACTAAAACTACATTCTAGTATGCAGGTCACACCACTCAAGATTTATACAAATAAATCCTACAAATTACACATCTTCTATATGCAAAGAGTTCAAATCTCTAAGAAAATCAGACTTCAACAATTATTTTCAGATCTGAAAAAGAATCCTTCTAAAAAAAAGATTTATCGTTTCAAAACTTATTTATTTACGATATAATTTCACAAACTGTGAAACTTGTATTTTTAAAACAAGTTTTTTTAGATCTAAGATTTTATACTACTAGAAGTCTCTTTTTTAAAGATTTTGAAAATATCGCATGGATCTTAAAGAAAATACACATGCAAAACAAAATCCAACAAATAAGAGATATCAGAAACCCTAAACTATATCGTGTGATATATCTCTTAGCAAATCTTGCTGTTTCTAGAAATAAATGCAAGATCCACTGTGAGACGTGATTCCTAAGAGAGATAATGAGTGAAGAGGGTCTTCAAACTCAGCCAAAAATCAAACTCACAAAAACCTAACTAATTCCAACTCTCAAGAGGTAGGTTTTCTGGGATAAATGGAACTCTAAGGGTTTTGTGTGAAACGAGCATTGGTTTTCTATCTCTCTCTCTCTCTCTCTCTCTCTCTCTCTCTCTATATATATATATATATATATATATATATATATATATATTTTTTCTCTATTTTCTCTCTAACCTCTCTCTTCTCAATTTTTTCTCTCAAGTTAGACGAATGACCAAAGTTATCTAAAGTCTAAGCCATAGAGCCTATTTAAATTGATCTGAGAAGTATCTGGAACATCGAACAATTTAGATAGCTTGGATTTGTTTTGACCTTTTTACTTCTAATTTAACAAATACAAATGCACACCACAAAGGCTTGCTCCCATTGGTTCTTTTAACTCTCACTCGGATTAACTCAAGAGACACGCAAATCGTATATTAAAATGATCCAAAGGCTTAGATTATATCTCTCATCATATACACATAGAAAACAAAAATCCAACTAACAAAAGATCAACACGTGTAAGGATGTGAATGACAAACACGTGTTTTTGAACTTTTTTAAAAATCCAAATTTCACCCATAAATGTCTCTGCCGATTTATATTCTACCCTGGCATATTTTTAAGGAAAAATAATAATTCTAATTAAGCCCATCACATTTTAAAATATGATTTTAAATGTTTAAAAATATTTTTAAAATCCTTAAAAATGTTTTTAAAATTTTTTAAAATCCCTAAAAATATGTAAACACTTGTGCACACACATTAACACCTATATGCATGAATTGTGTCCTATAGTATGTTTAGGAGATAAGATTACTTCTGTTTTAGTAGATGCATTGTTCTTAGACTGGATGATGTTTGATGATGAAGATTGTATATACCTTGGAGGGGATGCTCATGAAATCTAATCCTATTTTGTCACCATATCCAAACTAGTTGGAACTCCTATATGGTACAGACTTATGTGAGTCAACCATATATTGTGTTCTCACATAACACTTTCAAAAATATACGTTTCTAGACTAAGGGACATTTTAATTCTTAAAACTCAACCAATGTTCCATTTTTTTTATAAAATCTTCATTTTTGCAAGAAATCATTTACCAAATATCTTTAGCATGATAACATGTAAACTTAAAACATATTTATTCCGTAAAAATGTTTATCACCAAACTTCTTGAAACATGCCATTTACTTAAAAATCCTAAATATTACAATAAATTCTCGAAATGTTTACTCATCATTTGTATTCAACAAAAATAACATTTTTGCCAAGTTTTTTATTTCATAAATATGTTTAATATCAAATCTACTAGAAACCCATCATTTTATTCATATGCATTTTACTCTTAAATTCTAGAAAGAAGACTACAAATACACAAAATAGAGTCTTAATCTAAGAGTAGGTTTTCCCACCTCAATTGAAGCTCCATCAATAAAAGGCATGAAACGTCTAACAAGATAGCAACCTCCCACCTCCTAAGGTGGAATCAAGGAGGTCGCTTAGATCCACCAAGCTTGTCTCTATGAAAGATCCATAAAAAAAACTTTTCAAGCTCCATGAAACTCCCTTATTCATCTTCTCCAAAACCTCCATCAACACTCCATAAATTCGTAGCTATGCTCCAATAATGGTGGAAATGGGTATCAAAAGCTTGGATATGGTTAAGGCTAGAAGAATATGATGGTTTAAGCTGGAATAATGGTGGTAGCATGCTGTTTTGTGGTGTAAAGAGGTGGAGGAACACACAAAAATGGTGGAAGACCCACCTCTCTCTGCCTCTCTCTTCTTCCAATTCTAATTGACTCAAATGAGTCCAACAACCCTTATAAAAGCATGTTGAAGACATAAAATCTCATTTTTACCCAATCTATGTTCACGAGAGCTCGATAGCACATCAATCTAATGGCCCAAAATGAGACAGCACACAAGGGTAGTCTGACTTAAAAATTCGATTGGCCTCATTCGAACGAGATTCGACCCTCGTTTGAATGAGAAAGGCATCTCATTTGGTCACTCGCTTCTAACAACCTTCGAAACGACCCTGATCAGTTATTGAGTGGGATCTCATTTGAGGCTCGTTTGATCCCTTACTTTGAACGATCCTTAATTCTTGTTCGAACGACCCATCTTTCATTCGAACGAATCTTCTTGTATTTCTTTAATTAGTTTTCCAATTTTAACCCGTGACTTCCACTAATCATCATCAAGCCTGCAAATATGGTCAAATCAGAATATAATCCCAGATATAATTATCCAAATCCCAAGGTTCTCATTTTAGTTCAACTTGTGCGGAAAAATAATTAAAATATAATGACGGGGTATTACACCGTCAATGTAATTTTTAGAGGATTCCTATAATCATATTTGTGTACTACTTGTTTGTCTAATATCTTGACTCACTTAATCAACAACCCATGCATTTATGCTTTAATTAAAATCACATATCTATAGCTCTCATGTGTTCAAACTCCAAGTTAAAATAAAAATAAAACATCAATAATACATAGTTATTTCATAAAATACTTCACCCTAATATATCTCCTAAGTAACATAACATTACACTTCCATTACATACTTCCTCGCGACACATCTAAGGTATTCCTCACCAATATAAAAAAATACTGGCTCACTATATTTCAAAATACATGCATCATTTCAATATTAAAAAAGTATTTTTGTAGTAACTCTCTGTTGCAGTCCATATCAAGAAAGTAGCGGAGGATATAAACATCTCAAAAACCTTTCCATGCCATGTGAATAAGAGTACACTTTTCAAATATCCCCCCACCCTTTTCGTTAATTACAAATGGGAAGAAATAATGATATGCTACAACAAAGGGAGAGAAAAATAGTTTTCAAAAGCCAAGTCTCAAATAAAGGGGGAGACTTTCAAATATTTTTCAATCCATATCATTTGTATTGACATCAACAAAAAAGGGGTAGATAGTGAAACGTAGTGTATTTCAAGTAAAAAGGATTTTGTATGATGACAAACATAATTGATATATGATCACACTCCATCATCTTCTCTAATGTATTTGAGATAAAAACAAGCGCTCAATATATAATGAGATATGTTATAAGGATCATTTTATCGATAAAAACATTTTCCAAGCATTAAAATGAAGATTCAAAGCATTCAACCAACCCTAGCATGTTCAACTCATAAGCATCAAAAGATCAATCAACGAAGATTAAACAAAGGAATGAAGAGAAGTTAAAGTTCAAACCATACATATAAGCATGTTCATGATCATCTCACACAAAGAAACATCATGTTCCCTACGCAACTCAAAAGAAATATCAAAGACCATAAGACCTTTTCAGTATCTTGATCACCTATAGGAACTATTGTACAAATGTAAGTAAACTTGGTTGATCTTGTATGTGCTCAAAATCAAACGTCCTAGACCTACCTAAACCTACATAAAAAAATGGAACCAAACCCCAACATCATGGTTCCCCAAACAAGGAGAACTTAGTCGGTTATAACTATGTATAGTCAACTATAATTCAATGTATAGTAGAATAAACATTGAGGTATGGTCGACTAATATAGGCTAAGTGGATCTAACTTTAAAAACCCAAAATCCCATTTTAACCAAAGATGAATTAGTCTACTATACAAAATGTATAGTCGACTGTAAGTGTTTGAAAACCCAAAATCTCATAATGATTAGTTTTCAAAATTGAATTTTAAGAGACCAGAGTTTACCACACTATTTAACAATATCAAGTTTCTCCAAATGATCCTAAAAAAGGTACCTTGGGTTCCATAATCTAACACCCAAGATCAAAACATCAATCCCATTGATCGAAGTTCCATTCCCAAGTTTGTGTCAAAATCTTTGAGTTTTCTAGAGAGAGAAACCAAGTTTTAAACCCATTTAAAAGAAATATGTTTAAACCTAAAACTCCATTGAAGACAAGCATTTCCCAAAACATCTTTGAGCTTCAATCTCCACCCTCAATACCTCTTTAGCAAAGTTATACACCCAATACCCACTTGTGTTAAAGATTTAAACCAAAACCCATTGGGGAATTATATTTGTCATTACTGTGACACCCTTCCTATTTTAACCACGGGTGATTAGTCCTTTATTGAAACAAATGGGAATCTCATTTGGTTCATTCTCAGCATCACTGTCGAAAAACTTTTTTTAAATTATTAAACACCTATGTTAAAATATAGCCGGTGTTAAAAATTTATCTTTCATTAACCACACAACAACAAGAAAAATAAAATAATATAAACCATCCACACAAAGTCGGGTCTAAAACATCACATGATAAATAATTAAATAAAATAATACTGAATAAACCGTCGGTTCCTAAAATAAAATCCAACTAAAACTCTATAGTAAATAAGACTAAGTCTGACAAATACTGAAATACTGAAATACTGAATAGTGTGAAGGGGCAACATGCCCAAATGAAATACTGAAATGACTAAGAATGAACAACTAAAGCATCTATATCAAATCCTACAAGCCTCCCTACTGTTGCAGCTATACATCCCTTGAATGAGTCATCAAGCTTGGCATCCATATGACTGAACAACAAATATATTTTGGAAATATAGAAAAATAGATTTTACACAGTTCAGAGCCTGAGAAAACCTTTTGAAAATATTTAGCAAGTATTTGAAAATAGTTATTAGATACACATGTTAGTTCCGCGTACACTCCATTGAGTTCATCACCCCTCATCTAAAGTGCACATCTAACGTGTCCTACCTAGCTATGCTACCCAGCCTAACTAAACATCCGTATCTAACTAACCACGAAAGATTCAACTACCTCGTAACTACCCATGCAATACGCTATCGTACTACCAATAACTAATATTCCTGCATATTATTATTGAATCATTTGGTTTAAGTTTTTCATACTTAAATCACTTGTAGATATGCACTATCTATGTTCCTACTGTCACACAAGTAGAATAATCACACATTGTTATAACACCATTAATTAAGGTTTATCACTCTTACGTTACTTTTAGAAATACACTATCTATCTTTTCTACTATCACAAATAAGTAGAATAAATCACACTTGTATATATTTATCACACATACAATATATACAACTATAGCATCCACGGAATGGCCCCTCATGATGCTACAATAATCTGTAATCAAGTCCCTGTACCTCTCATACCAAATCAAGGACCGTTGGTTCGACATGTCTCTTTAAACCCAAAAATCAATCAAAACACGATGAAGGCAAACATGGTTCTAAGCCTTTGGGATAAGCACATACCTAACGTACCCAAATAACATACCGGTCCCACTAATACATTACACATAGTGATCCACCCTCAGTTCCATGTTCTGGGCCATAAATCTAGACCTCGCTAGAATCGCCAAGGTAGGATCTCCCTCTGCGCGGAACCTCGGGTGATAGTTAGCAGCGTAGGTATTTTCACACACATAGCTATATCCAGTATAGGTATTCACACAAACTATATATATATATATATATATATATATATATATATATATCCAGTATAGGTATACACACAACCTACAACTATATCCAGTATAGGTATACACGTAACTTATCAGTATATCCAGTACATAGTATTTATATCTCTCGAATACTCAACGTACTAACGATTCACACATAGTATTATATTCGTAATTTTCGAGTATCACTCACTAATCGAAGGGTCCCAATTATACATTAAGAAATTTTAGTTTTTAAAACATCACTAACCTACTGGTATAAATTTTGGGTCATCATCTACACTTCCCGTAAGTTGTTTCAAATTCCCAATAATACACAATTGTTAAAATCTCATAGGCCCTATTCTCAATTTACCCTCATTATTCCTATGCTTAAGCCCCGATTATAAGTCTATTGAAATTCCAAAAGTCCTCACATATTTCATAAATCATTCTATACCCTACTTAAATTTCTGACTAAAGGTTTCGATCTCGGACACCCTTCTGTAGAAAATTCATAACCAATTCAAAAAAAATCAAAAAAAATACGAAACTCGCGGCCACGCATTCATAATGAAAAGATATATCCCCATGACCTAAACCAAGGTTCATTCGAAAAACATACTAGTCTCATTCGAATGACATTCGGATCTTGTTCAATCTCGTTCGAACGATCTCAACGGTTCCTGACAGCTTCGTCCCAAACTCATTTTTCTCCATGGCTAAATCCTCAAACCTACATGAAACTCTCCCAAACTCCTATCCAACATACCCAAACCTCAAATACATGTCTAGGGACAATTTCTAACGTAAATAATACATCAAAACTATAAGAAATATACCCAAGAACAAATTAAATTCCAAATTCTTAAAACCCTAGTTCATAGTATTCTTCATGCATATTCATCAATATACCCAGATTTATATCCAGTTACTCATTACATAATTTTAGATTTAATATTATCTACATAAAGGGATTAATTCTACATGAATTCTACTCCAAATCTTGAATTACACCCAAAGAAATTCTAAGAATGGACCCAAATCATGTAATTTCAACCCTACACTACATGGGTATTATAACATGCTTAAAAGAATTGAAAGATAAACATTTGAATGGGTCCAGTAGGTCTAATTTTTATTAATTGATGATAGAGTTGCTCTTCCCTTGCTTCGATCTCGAGTCTGGCGATTTCGTGGTACAAAACGGTGTGGGAAGGCCTACGTTCCTTCTTTTCCTCCTCTCCTATGGCCTCCTCTCTCTCTAAAGTGTTCTAATATTATCCGCCCACTCCAATGGGATTATATACTTCTTATATTTTCGTAGTTCCATCTACCACAAACTCTCGAATGACCAAAATGCCCTTATTTGGTGTCAGTTTGGTCTAAAATCGTCTCGGGGCCCAATCAGCGCACCCAGATACACTATTCTGACTATTTCAGCCTATATAGAACCAACCATGACCTCAAAATCACAACCCAAGTCACTCTACCAAAATTTTCCATCTGGACCTCATGTAGTCTGCTCTCGACTCCCGATTGAGATCTAACACGACATCTTCACTTTACTCGTTAAGAGGTAAAATACCAAATTACTATTCATTGATTAAATCATCATCCCTCCTGATTAATATTTTATTGAAGACAAAATAATTAATTCCACTAAATTATGCCACATGTGAAATTCCAAAAATCACTAAATTAATTAATTTTTCTAAATACTCATAAATACGGGGTGTTAAATATTACTTATTTACTTACTTTTTCAGAGACGAAAAGTAAACCCATTTCACCATTGTTTTAGTAAAGCTACTTTGCTTTACATTTTTATTACAAATCTCATTATTAAGACTTCTGATAAACTTCATTGTATCTTCACAGCCGGTAGTGTCTTTTTTGTAGGGAGTCAATGTGTTTCAAGACTTTTGGCTCTTGCGCGGGTACCGCTAGGCAAAGGAAGAATTCATCATCTTATTGGATGCGGTTTGCAAGGTGTCATAATTCCTTGTAAGGATTTTGGTTCATCCTTAAGTGAATCGAAGATAGTGAAGTTTCTTGAGTATCATTTTGAGCATAGACATAGGCAGTGGCTGAACTACTTTAAAATCTTGATTTACAAATATCCTTTAAACTCTCTCTCTTAACTACTTATCCTTATTATTGATTAATTGTTCACAGCTGATTTGATTTATCCTATTACAATTAATCTTAAAATAAAGTTAAGAAATTTTATAATTGCCCTTAAAACTCATATACATAGTTTACCCCCCCCCCCCCCCCCCCCTCTTGGGTATATTTTCGGGCCAATACCTAGTCATGGTTTTGAAATGTGTTTTCTGAACATTTAATGTCTTCCATTAATGTTATATGCATGTGAATTGATGAATGTGATAAAAATAATTATTATAAGACAATTATTATACCATGATTATAACCCATTTTATTGACCTTTTTAAATAACTTATTAAGGTCCTATTACATGGAAGGAACCAAGCTCTGAAATTTGTGTGAAATCCCTATGACTCACATTGAAATTTTATTTAATTAACATGTATTTGAAGAATAATATAGGGGTGAATAAAAGTTCATTGTGCAATTTATTATAGTTATGTATTAAGTGGGAGTGCTAAAGATATTATTTAATTACTAATAATTCCTTAATGTGGCCTATAATTAATAATACTAACAGTCAAATTTGGTTCATGAAACGGTATTCATAATACCAAAATTCAATTTCATTTATAATGGATAATGAAAAAGATATCTTTGATTAATTATGTATTTATGGAATCTTGGGTATCTAGGTTGATGAATGGCAGAGATTGAGATATTAGTAAAGACTTGTGTCCTCTCTTTTCCTATAAATAAGTGGTTGAAAACCATCATTCTAACATTATGTAAGAGTGAATTGATACTCATGTGTAACACCCCATGATTTTGAGACTGAGAAATTAAATTTTTGGGAAAATAAAATTAAATTAATTGAAGAATTTTAAAATTTGGGAATTGAAGTCCAAAAATAGAGAACATTTCAAAGTATTCTGGATGATGATTTTGAGGGTACAATAGATCCTGGAAGGGTCGAGATAGTCAAAATGACTGTCATTGGGTTTTATTTCGGCTCCGGAATGTTTTTAAGTTAGTTTGACTCGATTTGGAGTAAACGAGTCATTTAAAGTGTGTATTAACATTTAAACTTTGGGTTTATGTTTTTAAGGGATTTAAAGGCTTACGGATCAAGCCTTCTCATTTAGAGAAATAGAGAAAGAGAAAGAAAAGAAGAGAAAGAAGAAGAAAGGAAGAGAGAGAGAGAGAGGAAGAAAGCTTGGAGATTTCCGGCCCAACCACGACATCGAGGACGATCCAACCTCTACAAATCTAAGGCAAGTGTTTAATCTTGCTAAATAAGTCATTTGTGTATTTGATTTCATAATTGTGGATAAGAAAATTGGATTTTGGGTATTAATATCAAAACCTAGATTTTTGGGTTTAATCTTGAAATCAATGTTTAAATATGGGTTTAAGGGTGTAGAAATGGTTGGGATCAACTTTGGGTAGATTTAATGGCTTAAAATCATGATTTGATGAAGGTTTGGGGGTTAGAATAAAAATTTTAGGGTTTAAAATTCATGGGTTCATTGAAGAAGAAGAACCCTTCAAAATCTGTAGGCCCGAATCGATTCGGTTTAGGGAAATCGGCAGGTCTGCATTGACCGAATCGATTCGGCATGTGGCAGAAGCCCAGGACTTTGGACCCGAATCGATTTTCCTTGGAGGCCGAATCGATTCAGGATAGGGCCGAATCGATTCGAAAACAGGGTATTTTGAGGAATTTTTTTATACTGATTTCAAACCCTATTTGGTTGGGTTTATTAATTTGGGGTCTTTTCTTATGGTGTAAGAGATATGTTTTGGAGACACTAGGGGGTTTCTCACACATTGTGATCATGGGGACTTCTTGGGAAAATTTGGGAAAAATATGTCCAATTATGTATTTGGAGATGTGTATGGAGATTGTGGGGAAACCTCATTGGGATTGAGGATCATACTTAGAGACAAATTGTAAGTATAAATGTGTTGGGTGGCTAAGAACTCTTAGAGAGAGTCGTAAGTGTATGTTGTGAAATTTTTGGGCCAACATTTATATTGAATCCTTATAAGGATAGGATATGATTCAGATACGGTTTGGGGCCCAATGGAAGAGAGTGGTCGCATACCCTTAATAATGATAAACTTTAAGAAATAAATCCGAGAGATCTTAGACTAGGGGATTCACAAAGGTGATTGAACCGTAGTCGGAATCGAGAGCGATGGGATCATATTACCAACTGGAGTAGAGTGTGTAATCTAGTTGGGGTAGATGTTGTTTATCGGTGTGTGATTTACAACGGGTATTTTCCCTAAGAAATGGGATTATTTGATGAAAATAAGATTGAGCTTAAAGCTTATAGACTATTAGTTAGGTGTATACCGATAGTCGAAATTATTAATAGATTCTTTAATGTGCTCTCGAATATAGATGGTATGTGTAGTGATGGTTTCCTATACTTAACCTTGGGTGATAACCCTAATGTTGGATATATATATATATATATCCGTATGTTGTTTGGGAGACTATTCGTCATCGGAAAATGGATGAATATGCTTCAAGTGAGGGATTGTATTCACATATCCAGGTAAATTAAATGAGACTGTGGCGACGGCTTGTATATTGAGGATTACGTATACTTATAGCTGAGTGGATATATCTTATACTTATGAATGAGAATTAGTTGGTATATATATATAGATATATGGATATGTGAATATATGTATATACATATCTGTATGGATACGAATATATGGATATATTTATGTTGTGGATACCCATATATGGTGTATATGAATTTTGAAAATGTGAAAATGAATATTTTCAAAACGGAAAGATAAATAATTTTCGTAAATAATAATTTATGGATACACACCGCTCTAAATCGCTATCATAAGGGAAGTTGCGTGTGAATGGTGAAGCCCCTTGACTAATGAATGCAGGGTGGATATAGTCCTATAGGCCATAGGAGCGATTATTTGTACTGCACTGGTTAGGTGATTCTGGGTGTGGTCATGACTATCCCGCAGGCATATGGCCGCTTCCCGACGATGTTAGGTTCCCAATTTGTCTTGATTGATAGGCCCTGGAAGATGATAGCCATTTAGGGGCGCGCACAGTGGGGAAACCCGAACGGGCGGTCTTATTATTAAAGTAATTTATTATAATAAATTGGTTTTAAGTACATTTCCCGGATGAAAGAAGGGAAATGGGTTATATGGTTGGCTTCGGTAACACTTCCCGAATGGAAGAAGGGATGTGGAAGCATATGATATGGTAAAAGCATTTTTTATGATAATAAAAATGGCTTTTAATTACATTTCCTGGATATGAGAAGGGAAATGTGATAATTTAAAGAGGAAAAGCATTTTTATAATAATAAGAATAGTCTTTTAAAAAGTTATATGTTATGTTAAAGCAATTCATACTAATGAGTTGGCTTTTCAATGCATTTCCTGGATATGAGAAGGGAAATGGAATTTTTTTGGAAATAATAATGATAAGTATTGATAAATACGTTGTATATGAACCCTCAGTCCGGGAGATAGATCCGTATGTGTACTTTAATGATGAAATTGAGCTGGTAAAACCTCAATCCGGGATGTATTATTCGGAGGTGTGTGTATATATATATATATATATATATATATATATATATATGTGTGTGTGTGTGTGTGTGTGTGTGTGTATATGTATTTATACTCTTAGTTTCGTACTTCGGGCCTAATAGATCTCCACCACTAACCCTACCAAGTAGTAGTGTATCGGGGGGGTTCCTTGTTTAGATTTCGCTTTGCGAGACACCCCACGCACGAACTTAGTGCAGTATTGAGTGTGGAGAGAAGTTTCCTCCTTATAATGTTGCAAGCTAATAAAATTTAAAATATAGCCTAGAGTGGGATATAGGTGCAAAAATAATTAAATATGATTGCAGGGGAGGATTCTTGGGCTAGGATAGGAAGCCGAGTCTTCTGGGTATAGGCTATGTCTATGTTTGGTTAGGTTATCCTTATAGGTGGGGTACTTAACTAAAATTTCAAGACGCGATTAGGGGCGCGCTGTTAGAGGAGAGGTGAGTTGGGGTTTCATGAGAGAGCGATTCCACTTTAAATTGTGAAATAAGTGCATTTATATTTATTATGCACGGTTAACACACTTGCTAAATATTTTTATAACTCGGGCTCTGACCCGTATACTTTTCTCTCCTGCCTGTATATATATATATATATATATATATATATATATATATATATATATATATGTATATATATATATATATATGTATATATATATGTATATATATATATATATATATATATATATATATATATATATATATATATATATATAATTACAGGTGTCCTACCGCATGGATGCCGGATGACCTTCTATCAAGAGTCTTGGGAGCCGTGACATGTGCAGACTGTTGCGGGATGTATTTTGTAGTCGCTTCCTAATTCTAAAGATCTAGGTAGGATTCATGTTGTATATCGGTTTTATACCCAAGGGATATTTATACATGTGTATATTTATTTCATTTCAGTCATTGTATTGGCTGTGACCCGACAGCTTATTCGGGTTTCCTTCTTTGTAGTATATTTAGTTGTAGTTATTTATTTCATTTTATTCTAGCATTTCATTTATCATAGTTCTTTCATGCATCTTTCTTTCCTTTATTAGTAGTGTTATTGTGTTGGTCTTTTTTTTGTTGCAAATTTTATTTAATTTTAACATCTTGCTTATATGATATCGGGTAGTTAGTCCTATATTATATAGTACCGACAGTTGATGTTGAGACTGGACCATCTGAAACTCCTGATTTAATGCAGTATAGGGCTGGACACCCGTTATTATTTTGAGCAGGGTGTTACAGATGGTATCAGAGCATCATGTTCTAGAGTTCTTAGGATCTGTGCGAGTTTTCTGCATTCTTCCGTTAACGTTCTTGAGATAAAGCCCTACTATTAGGATTGTTGTATTCACAGCATTTATATTTTTCTGCGAAGTGTATTCACTTGCTCGACGTTCTGATAATAGTTTCTCTCATTTCGTTTCAGACGTCACCTAGATTATGTCGTCTAGGACAGGACAAGATTAGAGATACAATACTCATAGCATATCTTGGGTATGCTTTGATCGAGGGTATTTGTTACTCCTGATTCCGACGGAGATATAGAAGAGAACTCTAGCAGTGGCTCAGGGTGGTCTATCGGTGGTTGAGTAAGAAAGGGAAATTTACTCGAATGGCGAATCTCGGACTTAGTAAGGTAAGTCGGAGAGGAGCCATATAGTGCACTCCTTGGGAGGTTTAGATTGAGAAACCCGTCAACCTTTGTTAGGAAACCTGGTGTTGGTGACTCTTCTGGACGTGAGGTGTATGGAGTTGTCCCAATAGCGGGGGTGTTGCCTTCTGGTAAGAGGGAGTAAGAAATTTGAGACTCAGGTCCGTTGCGTAGGACTGAGGGAGTTTTCGGTAGTTGCAATCACGTTTTGTCCTTCAAAATGGTTAGGAAGGATTTTGAGGAAGATGTTTCTCTTATGGAGAAATAGGTTTAGGAATAATGACTGTCCTGGAAGAAGTAGAGGACTTTAAATAGGGATTCAAGGATAAAGTAAAATAATTGGATAATGGAAGTATAAGGTAGAATACCTTTCCTTGGGTTTGGGTCATGCTTTGTGCGATATTGGGAACGTCACGCGTAAGGTATGATGAGGAGTAGCCGCTCCACCGTTAGGGTATACAGAATATCCTTGGAGGAAGGAGTGAGCAAGTATGGCCTTTGTATGGCATATTTTGAGAAAATGAATCGTCTCTTGAGGAGATAGTCGAGAGTTATAATATTAGATTTCGGAAGTGCGAAATGTCAAAGTTTGTTGGGTTGTGGTAGTAAGACTATTGCCTTATGGATAGGTACGGGGGTGAAGTTGTAGAAATCCATTAAGGGGAGGACTTACCTTGTGGAAAATGCTTTGATGCAATGCAAGGGATTAGTATAGTTGAGAGGTTTAAAGTTGGGTAGATTCGTTGTTGAGCGGAGAATTTAGCCCATGGTTATGCTAGTGGAGGACTAGTTATTGGTTAGAGTTTTGTATTTGTTGAGGCCTTGTGTGTTAAACATGAGGTGTTTGTTTGGCGTGTCAAAAGACGCGGAATTTATTTATATCATATTGTTATATAGGCCTTCGGGCAATATTTATTATATGAAAATCTTTTATAAAACCTTAACCATAGTTCAACTAATCTCAATCCCTGACCTAGCTACACAGTAGTGTATTGGGAGGGTTCCTTGTTTGTATTTTTCTTGTGAGACCTCCCCCGCACGAAGGTAGCTAGCGTCAAGGTTTGAGGAGAGTTCGACCATTGGGAACTTTCAAACTTCTGTATAGTTAATATGTTGTTATAGGTTATATTGCTGATGATGTATTGCAATTTGAGTCTAATGGAGCCTGATTATAATTCTACGAGTGGAAGCTCGGGTACAGGGTGTATGGGCGCCCTAGGTAGTAGTTTGTTTTAAAATCTTTATGGTTCGATCTAAGAACTTGAAAGGATCGGTATAGTGATCCTGAGGATTTATGTAAGGACTAGAAGATATTGAGGTCCTAGGCATGTCTTAAATTTCGCGGGCAAAATTTTTGTAAAGGGGGAAGATTGTAACACTCCATGATTTTGAGACTGAGAAATTAAATTTTTGGGAAAATAAAATTAAATTAATTGGAGAATTTTAAAATTTGGGAATTGAAGTCCAAAAATAGAGAACATTTCAAAGTATTCGGGATGATGATTTTGAGGGTACCATCGATCCTGGAAGGGTCGAGATAGTCAAAATGATTGTCATTGGGTTTTATTTCGTCTCCGGAATGTTTTTAAGTTAGTTTGACTCGATTTGGAGTAAACGAGTCATTTAAAGTGTGTATTAACATTTAAACTTTGGGTTTATGTTTTTAAGGGATTTAAAGGCTTGCGGATCAAGCCTTCTCATTTAGAGAAAGAGAGAAAGAGAAAGAAAAGAGAAAAAGAAGAAGAGAAAGAAGAAGAAAGAAAGAGAGAGAGGAAGAAAGCTTGGAGATTTCCGGCCCAACCTCGACATCGAGGACGATCCAACCTCTACAAATCTAAGGCAAGTGTTTAATCTTGCTAAATAAGTCATTTGGGTATTTGATTTCATAATTGTGGATAAGAAAATTGGATTTTGGGTATTAATATCAAAACCTAGATTTTTGGGTTTAATCTTGAATCAATGTTTAAATATGGGTTTAAGGGTGTAGAAATGGTTGGGATCAACTTTGGGTTGATTTAATGGCTTAAAATCATGATTTAATGAAGGTTTGGGGTTTAGAATAAAAATTTTAGGGTTTAAAATTCGTGGGTTCATTGAAGAAGAAGAAGAACCTTTCAAAATCTGCAGTCCCGAATCAATTCGCCCCCTAAGCGAATCGATTTGGTTTAGGGAAATTGGCAGGTCTGCATTGACCGAATCGATTCAGACCCAAGCCGAATCGATTCGGCATGTGGCAGAAGCCCAGGACTTTGGACCCGAATCAATTCGCCTTGGAGGCCGAATCGATTCGCTAGGCCGAATCGATTCGGGATAGGGCCGAATCGATTCGAAAATAGGGTATTTTGAGGAATTTTCTTTATAGTGATTTCAAACCCTATTTGGTAGGGTTTATTAATTTGGGGTCTTTTCTTATGGTGTAAGAGATATGTTTTGGAGACACTAGGGGGTTTCTCACACATTGTGATCATGGGGACTTCTTGGGAAAATTTGGGGAAAATATGTCCAATTATGTATTTGGAGATGTGTATGGAGATTTTGGGGAAACCTCATTGGGATTGAGGATCATACTTAATGACAAATTGTACGTATAAATGTGTTGGGAGGCTAAGAACTCTTAGAGAAAGTCGCAAGTGTATGTTGTGAAATTTCTAGCCGACATTTATATTGAATCCTTATAAGGATAGGATATGATTCAGATACGGTTTGGGGCTCAATGGAAGAGAATGGTCGCATACCCTTAGTAATGATAAACTTTAAGAAATAAATCCGAGAGATCTTAGACTAGGGGATTCACAAAGGTGATTGAACCGTAGTCGGAATCGAGAGCGATGGGATCATATTACCAACTGGAGTAGAGTGTGTAATCTAGTTGGGGTAGATGTTGTTTATCAGTGTGTGATTTACAACGGGTATTTTCCCTAAGAAATGGGATTATTTGATGAAAATAAGATTGAGCTTGAGGCTTATAGACTATTAGTTAGGTTTATACCGATAGTCAAAATTATTACTAGATTCTTTAATGTGCTCTCGGATATAGATGGTATGTGTAGTGATGGTTTCCTACACTTAACCTTGGGTGATAACCCTAATGTTGGATATATATATATATATATGTATGTATGTATGTTGTTTGGGAGACTATTCGTCATCGAAAAATGGATGAATATGCTTCAAGTGAGGGATTGTATTCACATATCCAGGTAAATTAAATGAGACTGTGGTGACGGCTTGTATATTGAGGATTACGTATACTTATAGCAGAGTGGATATATCTTATACTTATGTATGAGAATTAGTTGGTATATATATATATATATATATATATATATATATATATATATATATATATATATATATATATATATATATATATATAGAGAGAGAGAGAGAGAGAGAGAGAGAGAGAGAGAGAGATGGATATGTGAATATATGTATATACATATTTGTATGGATAGGAATATATGGATATATTTATGTTGTGGATACCCATATATGGTGTTTATGAATTTTGGAAATGTGAAAATGTATGTTTTCAAAATGGAAAGATAAATAATTTTGATAAATAATAATTTATGGATACACACCTCTCTAAATCACTATCATAAGGGAAGTTGCGTGCGTATGGTGAAGCCCCCTGACAAATGAATCCAGGGTGGATATAGTCCTATAGGCCATATGAGCGATTATTTTTACTGCGCTGGTTATGTGATTCTGGGTGTGTTCATGACTATCCCGCAGGCATATGGCCGCTTCCCGACGATGTTAGGTTCCCAGGTTGTCTTGATTGATAAGCCCTGGAAGATGATAGCCATTTAGGGGCGCGCACAGTGGGGAAACCCGGACGGGCGGTCTTAGATTTATTAGAGCAATTTATTATAATAAATTGGTTTTAAGTACATTTCCCCGATAAAAGAAGGGAAATGAGTTATATGGTTGGCTTCGGTAACAGTTCTCGGATGGAAGAAGGGATCTGGAAGCATATGATATGGTAAAAGCATTTTTTATGATAATAAAAATGGATTTTAATTACATTTCCTGGATATGAGAAGGGAAATGGGATAATTTAAAGAGGAAAAGCATTTTTATAATAATAAGAATTGGATTTTAAAAAGTTATATGTTATGTTAAAGCAATTCATACTAATGAGTTGGCTTTTCAATGCATTTCCTGGATATGAGAAGGGAAATGGAAAGTTTTTGGAAATAATAATGATAAGTATTGATAAATACGGTTTATATGAACCCTCAGTCCGGGAGATAGATCCGGATGTGTACTTTAATGATGAAGTTGAGTTGGTAAAACCTTAATCCGGGAGGTATTATCCGGAGGTATATATATATATATATATATATATATATATATATATATATATATATATACTCTTAGTTTCGTACTTCGGGCCTAATAGATCTCCACTACTAACCCTGCCAAGGAGTAGTGTATCGGGGGGGTTCCTTGTTTGGATTTCGCTTTGCGAGACACCCCACGCATGAACTTAGTGCATTATTGAGTGTGGAGAGAAGTTTCGTCCTTATAATTTTGCAAGCTAATAAAATTTGAAATCTAGCCAACAGTGGGATATAGGTGTAAAAATAATTAAATATGATTGCAGGGGAGGATTCTTAGGCTAGGATAGGAAGATAGGTCTTTTGGGTATATGCTATGCCTATGTTTAGTTAGGTTTTCCTTATAGGTGGGGTACTTAAGTAAAATTTCAGGACGCGATTAGGGGGGCGCTGTTAGAGGAGAGGTGAGTTGGGGTTTCGTGAGAGAGCGATTCCACTTTAAATTGTGAAATAAGTGCATTTATATTTATTATGCACGGTTAACACACTTGCTAAATATTTTTACAACTCGGGCTCTGACCCGTATACTTTTCTCTCCTGCCTGTATATATATATATATATATTATTACAGGTGTCCTACCACATGGATGCCGGATTACCTTCTATCAAGAGTCTTGGGAGCCGTGACATGTGCGGACTGTTGCGGGATGTATCTTGTAGTCGCTTCCTACTTCTAAATATCTAGGTAGGATTCATGTTGTATATCGGGTTTATACCCAAGAGATATTTATACATGTGTATATTTATTTCATTTCAGTCATTGTATTGGCTGTGACCCGACAGCTTATTCGGGTTTCCTTCTTTGTAGTATATTTAGTTGTAGTTATTTATTTCATTTTATTCTAGCATTTCATTTATCATAGTTCTTTTATGCATCTTTCTTTCCTTTATTAGTAGTGTTATTGTGTTGGTATGTTGTTTGTTGCAAATTTTATTTAATTTTAACATCTTGCTTATATGATATCGTGTAGTTAGTCCTATATTATATAGTACCGATAGTTGATGTTGAGACTGGACCATCTGAAACTCCTGATTTAATCTAGTATAGGGTTGGCCACCCGTTATTATTTTGAGCGAGGTGTTACATCATGTACCCCATGTTATTTGGACTATTTTATTTTAAGTTTTCAAAACACACTTTGAGTCTAGTCTAAGAGGTCCAAATTGTCACCGAATCATTTATGCCATTTTCCCGAGTTAACGACTTAGGTTAAAGGTATATTGACTAGAGGACTTAGATTCACCCATTGGTTATATAATTTTCCTAAAGTGGAAAATGTTTTAATTTCAACTTTGACGTTTTTGATGTTGTCAAATACATAATGTAGTATCTTCTTCTTATCTAAAACTTCTGTTTAAAAATGTGTCCTTTGTATTTATAATTTACTTGGTTCTTAAGTGAAAACAAGAAAATTCTAGTTTTTGTAAAAATCTGCAAAATTGGACAAACTTTGGCTCTAGGAGCGACCTTGCTTTATATATTTGTCCTGCATATGTTACCATAGGTGTTAATCAAGTCCATATGCCATGATATGTCGGTCATTAAAATTGAAGTATCATTCTTATCATGTGATAGAAATATGAAATAATTTAATACATTTTCCAATAATATAAGATGCATGAAAGGTAATTGGAATAACCTCTAATAATAGTATCCAACAATGCAACACCTCCAACATAAATCATCAACAAGTATAATCTCCAATAAAGTCCCAAATACAACTGTGGGATCGTAAGTAACCCATCAATCCAATAACATGTCTCTTATAAAGTAAACGATGGAAAAGGAAACTATATTGTACATCATGATATCCTTCATATCTTCAAGGAAGATTGAATCAGAGATTACTAAGTTTAAAACTTTCTATTAGATATCCATTCCAACTAGTATTTGGGTGTTTTGCTTGAGCTGTACGAGATGAAAGTCTCATATACGGTTCTCGGAGGGGGAGTCCCACCTATCTCAATAAATTTTATGATTGGTTTGAAGAACGTCTCGAGATTAAGGCGATTGCAGATGATATAACTAGTAAATAAAGCGAAAGCTTGGACTCCAAGATCTTGTCACTTATAGAATTTCACTCATAACTCGAGATGTTGGTCCATGATTATGATGGGCCAGGCCCACCACAAGAATAATAGCTACATCATCCCAAAGAGAGTAACATAAATCCAGCCAAATAAATACTGGATGAAGTAAATATCGCAATATATTCTTTTAATTTAGCAACTAATATAATCGTATAACCTCTAATGATAACATGAATGAAAAACTATGTGAATACTAATTAGAATAAACAACGTGTGACACCCGCTTAATAAAATACCGGGTGATCAGTCCTATACCAAATTAAAACAGGAATCCCAGTTGGTTCATCCTTAGCATCACTGTCGAAAACTTTTTAAAACTTACTAACCACCTAGTATTCCAAAAGCTGGTGCCAAATTTTAACTTTTTAATTAACAAAACAGTACATGCGGAAATAAATATAAACCATTCACACAACTGAATAAAACTCAACTGAAATAATTAATTAAACAATTTGCCGAATAAACCATCGGCCACCAAAGTGAAATCCAAAACAAACATCCAACACCTGAATAAATACATCTTTAATCTGTACTGAGAAGTCTGGGCGACAAGCCCTAAATAAAACTAAAACTGATAAGTGATTCCTACCCTAGGAATGAATGAGCGATGCGTCTAATCCCAATTCCTGCTAGCATCCACATATGCCGTAGTTCCGTGTCCCTAGAATAGAATATCAATCCTGGCATCCCTATGGCTGGACACCTAAAAGGTTTTGAAAATAGTTTTATAGCAAGGGTTAGAACCCAAAACATTTTTGAAAATGTTTAGCGAGTGAATTAACTGTAGTAATTTAAAATGCATGAATGCGATTCATATTTAAGTTAGTGTCTCACTCCCTTGTGTACATTCTCACCCCTCCACTAATGTGCACACCTAACGGTTACCTTGACCCCCACCTAGTTGTACTAACCCGTCCAACTAGTCCTGATATAACCTCCCCTTGCCATATTACTCTAACCCGAGTATAATTATTCATGAATTTATAAGTTATTTCACCAATTAACTTAATTAATTCCATCTTACATAATAGCATATAACCGTATCACAATTTATATAAAGTAAATACATCACACACTATATTATTACCCGCATATAATATTGAATACCATTATATACGTACCTTTACTAAACATCCACACGTATAACATCCGTATATCCATCCCTCTGAGTATACCCTCGCAGGATGATTCCCTCTAAAGTGCTATCTCACTAGGTGTGCTCACATAACCTAGTTACCCAAGTTGGATTCGCTCACCAACCTGGCTTAAAACATAAACAAAGTGGAGGCGGTCATATTCCTTCCCTGAAAGTGAGATAATTCACTCACCCATATACCGGACACTATGACCTGGGGATATACTCACCCTACTCCTCAATCTAGGGGATTCACCCACATCGCGCAACCTCCCTTGATAGCACTAGAGTATATAAATTAAATAAATATCTAATCACTGATATTTAATAGCGTACACAATATATACACACATATATATACTATCACTACACTATATATATACTATAAACCCCGACTTTACCGTGTACTCACAACCCGTAACACTACCCTGAAATTTTCTGAGTCTCTGGCCTGACTCAACTAATTAAATTTTCTCACTTATTAAATTATCATTGTACCGAGTCTGCGGTCCGACTCTCATATATTTAATTCACACATTAATTAACTTATTATTTTCCCCGAGTCTATGGTCCGACTCTAATATAAATTAATTAACTCACCTATTAATTTAATACCTTCCCGAGTCTGCAATCTCACTCTAATTTAATTAATTAACACATCAATTAATTTAATACTAATATGAGTCTATAGTTTGACTCTAATTTAATTAATTTACACATTAATTAATTCAATACCAATCCGAGTCTGTGGCCCGACTCTAATTTAACTAATTTACACATTAATTAATTTAATACCAATCCGAGTCTGTGGTCCGACTCTAATTTAACTAATTTACACATTAATTAATTTAATACTTGGTGTCACCCAACCATTATACCCGGACTCGCTCACTTGGCTCGTAACTTACTATTTCCCGAGTCTATGTTCCGACTCTAAATTAATTTACTCTTTCAATAATTAATTTAATACTTTGGTGTCACTTAACCAACATACCCGGACTTACTCACTTGGTCCATTTTTACATCTCAGAATTTCATTCCCACATATTCACCCACAATGTGTCACATATTCATCTCCATCAAATTTTCCAATTATATTTACCTATAATTACCAACATACCCGGACTCGCCCACTTGGTCCATAATTAAATTGAATATGTTTCACCCAAAATTCTCACTCTAAATCTCATCTCTTAACTTAGATTGCACATTCCTAATAGCTATCTTTTGAGCCCCTAGCTATTAATTTCTCTATAATTTTTCACCAATTAAAATTATACCCAAAATCCAAAAAAGAAAACGAGGAAAGGTTTTAAACTGCCCGACCTACCAAGGTTTTCCCATCGTCGATCGATCGATGGACCCCGATCGATTGATCGATCCTTTCGTGGAAGCTCTTCTTCCCTCACTGAATTCCACCACTAACGAAAATTCAAGGTTTGTTAACCTTAATTTCAACCTCTAATCGAGTCATCCCACGACATAAACATATTAAACTTTGATCCTATATATCATAGACACCTTCTAGTATATGAATTTCTCAACTTATCTCACAATTGCCAAAATGGGTTTTTCCATAAATCTCCATTAACTTTGTTCTACAATTCCAAATTCAAATTCCACCATTTTATATTCCGGTTTCTCATTCAAATCAGATATTTATACTAAGAGATATATAATACACTTATTTCTTACTTTGAATCTCAGCCAAGTATTCCTTTACCAAAACCCCATTTTCACCCATATATACCCGAAAACAAATTTTTAGTTTACACATCACTAAAATATGAATCGGATATCATAAATCTATCATTACGGCAAGTTAACCACTTGCCTGGAATTGTTCGTAGGGTCAGATTCCGTTGGTGTAGAGAATGGTTGATGAAGAACACCCCAAATTAGTCCCTTAATTTGGCTCCAACAGACCCCCAATTGACTTCTTGATTAGCTTCCTTTAATCCTCTCCCAAACCCTAGGTTTAGAATTTTCTATCTGTCATTCCTAATCCCTCAATCAGGTTAAAAATACTAAATCCCGTTTTTGGACATATGGGCCTAATTAAAATGGCCCAACTCACCTCGTGTGGGCCCGGCTATGCCCAAAAATACCCCGAAACCCAATTACTACCCCCCGGGCACTCTTTTCTGACTATCTCGACCCATCCGGACTCAACCGCGCACTCAGAGTTGCCATCCAAAATACTTTTTGACATTTTCAAATTTCGACCTAAAAAATGCGACACACATTAATTCGGACAATTAAACTTAAAGTCGCCAATTATAAAAATTTTCCACTCAAATAAATTCTCCAAATCATAAATTTGAGTCTCTCCAATTTAAATATTTTTATATCTCCCAAAAATAACTAAATATTAAATCCTCAAAATTACGGGGTGTTACACAACGGTCTACGTAATAACAAGAGTATAAACGACTATCTACTCAAAAGATCTCAATAATTACTCATTTAATGATATATTCGGCCACTATCCAAGAAATGACATGTAACATCAATTCTCTACTTATAAACAAATATTAACAACTACACACTTTTTTAATTTTATAAATTCATTAGAAGACTTTTAATGACTTTCCTCTTTCATATTCCATTATTAACCTCTTTTGTATATTCCATTTATATCCTGGCTAACTGGCCTTTTCGTTTAATATTATAAAAGCACATTAACCACTGATAGAGATTTTTAACTCATTTATACATCTTTATATTGATAGCTTTATTATCGGCCTCCAACATATCCCTACACATAAAATCATGTATCCTACGTATCATCGTACATAATTATACCAATCTCATACTTATAGTTACATACACATGTGTAAAATGTAACCTCACAATCAATTTTAATTAAATATTTAGTTTCAAAAATTAATTAATTCTCTTCATTAGTCCAACCGTATTAGCAATCTGCCAGTTCTCCCTAGCCTCCACAAATAAATCATGTAGTACACGCACATAATATCGTCACATTATTCAGGAACCATCATTCGCTGCCAAGGGCCCACTAGGAACAAGTGATGCATTAAAGCTGCCAATGAATTCAGACCCACCATTCACAAGCATGGGCACACCGCTCACTAAGGGCGCACACATAAAACCATGCTCCATCCTTTCAAATCTTACCATTATAAAAATGAGCACGCAACAAAGAAAGTTCCATGTCTTAGTTTACACCTGTATAAATATTTTGATTCGGTATCCTTGAAAATTACTAATATATCATTATACATTCCACACATAATCATGATACATTTATTTATTCCTAATATCCCACTCTTAAGCTTCTCTAGATTCCCTATGTGGGGCATTTCATAAATGAAATCCAAACAAGAAAACCCTCGATAAACTTTGTCGAGATTAGATGGTCGCCAAGACTCTAAAATAAACATAATCTTACTAGTCCCATACCTAGGAATTACCCTTCGAAGAAAACATCGTCGTTAATTACCAAACCTAAAGTTCCAACACACCCTTCGCTTACTAAGCTCTCAACTCCTAACCTTCACTAGACTTTATAAGTGGGATGTTTCATGAATAAAAAACAAACAAGGAACCCCCCATACATTTTTTTCTAGATTAGGCAGTCGTTGAGAGAAAATGGTTGTTAAACTAATCCTACAAATGTCGATCCTTAATCTTCACTCATATACTACACAATCACTCAAAAGATTTATATCACTACTTCTATAATCATTCAATTCTCATCAATTTCCCAAATTAAAACTATAATCCCTTCTCCACTAAGTGTTGTCTACAATCCACATATCCAAAAAAACATAAACCCAATCCACATAACCTAATAACTCAAAACTCGACAAAACCAAGCATAAAGACAATAACATATCATCCCCCGCACTAATATATCCACATTTTTACTTAATCCACCTATACCAAAGTTCACTCAAGTTACTTAAATCTCCTAAGTCTAACTATAATCCCCAAACATTAATGTGCATTAAATCATTCTCCCAAGTCTTCATTTTAGTTCCTCAATCCATGATTTTCCCTAATCTTCATATTGTCTATCAACATCCTTGATTCTAATAACCTTTCAACATAACCTTAAACACATTAAAGCCCCAAATTAATTTTTATACTAATCTAAGTAACCCAATGATCATTTACTCATTTTAATCCCTATATATAAAACATAACAAGAAAATCCAACAACATCAAATTATACATTCCCAATGTCATAAGCCACTATAAGAAATTTGAATTGTAATGGCGATCTTTTTTTGGTACTAAATACTTCTTTGTCGTCACTAAATATTTTGAGTGACACCATATAAGTTGCCCCCAAATTGTCATTCTAGGCCTTTTATTAAATGTAAACAGTGATGACTTTTATAAGTTGCCACTAAAGTTATTGGGATTATTGTCACTGGAGATTTTAAATAGTGACAACCAATTTTGCAAAAAAATAAATAATTTATTTGTCACTAAAACTATTTATTTTGCCACAACTATGGTCAATCCGAGCGCTAGGTTGTCACTAAAAAAACTTAAATTATGACAAAAATAATACTATCACTAAACGTTTCCATTTAGTGACAAGTTTTGTTATTGTCACTAGCATTTTATCTCCAAAAATACATTTTTTGTGACAACATATTTTCCTTGTCACTGATGTTATTATTAAGTTACAGTTTGCAAATTTTATTTTTTAACACATAAATATTTGGTGGCCAAATTATTCCCCTTTTTTGTCCCATCAGAACTCATTAGTGACAACTAAGATGTCATTAATTTGACTCATTATAATGCACGTACCTCCTAATAATAAAAATAAAATAGAAAGGGATATATATTAATCTAAGAAACTAAATTAAAATACCCAACAATTCGATTACCAAATATCCGGTATAATTTTGAAAGTCTTTAATTTAAAAAAATCACAATTTGTCAAAAAATAAAAATAAAATGCACAACTCAAACTTGTTGAACCCATCTTTGCCAATTCCTATTTAACATCGTGCATAGGGACAATATTGCAAAATGTCATCCCTTGAACCTATAACTCTCATAATCTGCACAAAGAAAATGAATGTGTAAATTATACAATATTGGCCATTTAAGAAAACCATATAAATAAAATATGATGTGAACAAACTACCATTTATATAACCTATGCATAAAGTATCAATGGTCATAACAAAACTTTATAATAATTATATTAGCAATATAAACAAAACTTCGGGAAAGTGAAAAATAATTCTAGTTCAAAAAGAAATCAAACTCGCAATAAACTAGTGACAATAATAAAAGAAAAAAACAATTAATAAAGGCACATCAAACCTAGTTACATATTCCATTCAGTAAATATACGTATTTATTCTGAATATGAATTATGAATCTAACATGAGTTCTAAAATATTTTGAATAACAATGATATACATAAATAAATATTTATATACGTATTATGAATATGAGTTCACATTTGACATTTTCTCACTCATAACCCAGTATGAATTTCAACTCTAACACTAGTCCAGACAAATTCCATGTAAAACCATTCACATGTTTAATCTAACGACTTGTGAAAATGATTATTTAATTGTCTATTGACAAATTTCCAACTTCTTTGTGGATATATATTCGCTTTTATTTATCTACAAATCTAACAGTGTCAAATATATCCCATATTTGTAAGGCTACCCACATTCAGCTGTGACGGGCTCAATTCGAGCAATGTTTATTTTTACAATTGTTTTTAAACTAAATTTGTACTTAAATAATATATATTAATAGTAGATAACTATAAACAAATATTTATCTTTCCCAATTGCGTCCATCCCGATCGAGATCGCGCGCCCTAGGGTGGGGATTTCGAAAGATCTCGCCACCCTTTTTAGCGTAGGAACTCTTCGGTCGTCGTCGGTGTGGGGTAAATGTAAAGATATGGAGTCGCCAGCCTATTTTTCACAAAACAGGCAACAGAACATGTTGTCCTCTCGAGACAGCGGCATCAAAGACAAATTGATGCATACGAAACTATAAGTACATTGTCCGTCACAATTAAGTATGTCATATACCGCTACAAGTTTATACAAGTCATCGAAGGATTGAGAAGATTACATCTACACAAGACGAATCCGAATTTCAAGAAGACTTCAACATTCAAGCCCAACAAGGATGAATTTTTTAAAATGTGTTTAAGTTTCATTTACATTTCACATTAAAAGTGTTAGGATATTTTTTATAAAAGCTAAAATGATTTTTTGAAATTTTTAATAAATGATTTTTATTTTTTCAAAAACATTTTATCATAAAAGTTTTGGATAAACCTTTTCTGATTTCGTAAACAGTTTTAGTTTTGAGGTTTCCAAAATATTTAAAAGACTAATTTTTTTTTGGATAAGTGACTTTCGTTCAAACAACATCACATCTCATTCAAACGAGATAGAGTATTGGTCGAATGACGTGGTCCTTCGTTCGAATGACAGAGGTTTTTGCTAACACATCACCGCCTTGATTTTTATTATAAATAAGGGTGTCAGGCTTCTGATTTTTGGGTGGAGAAACACTGGTTTTAAACATAATACGATTTTGAGTGTTTTAGTTTATTCTCCAACCATTTGAGGGTTCGTAACTTTTGTTTTACAATTCGCAATCCCAATTGCTTTTGTGTGAGTTGTTTTATGGAACCTAAAACATAGTTTGTTATTGTTCATACTTTGTGGGGAGATCTATACAACTTACGGATGCGTTCTATTGTGGAGTGAGTTTTTAAAAAGTTTATGAATACGCATCATTGAGAATCTTCTGAGTGTTGATTTTTTGCTGAAGATTGCGTGTCCTTGTGGTATAGCTGCGTGTGAACCATTATTGGTTTCTAGCCGATGCTTTCAAGGTTTGACAAAGACACCGTGCGTTACAGTTGTGGGAAATTATCAGGTTGTATGTAAGTCAATGGTCTTGTAAACTTATCAAAGTTATAGAAATAAAGGTTTTGACCTTCAGGGATTTTTCCTTAATTTTGTGTCGCATATTTTATTTATTGGTTTGACACTGCACACACGTTGCTAATTGAGTTTAACGGCTCAATTAATTTGATTCATAAATTGACTACAATTAAATTAGTTAGTGATTGGAATTTGCACAACTATTTAAATCATTATCATACATATAAGGTTTCTCATACACCAATAGTTCGAGGGTTCGAGGGCTAAGTTACGGAATGAGAAGGTTTTAGGTACCTATCCCGCCCTTTCGGTCTCTCATGGTCTTGTGTTGTTGTTTTCCTTTATTTATTCGTGAGTGTGTGTACGTGTATATATAATGGAGATTGAAATCGTTCAACTCATACCATGGGAAAGGTAGAGTGAGGTCATCCATAGGAATGTACCCAAAATAATATATATAGAAAATATGATTTATGCATTTCTCGGGATATTAATCGTTATTATAATATGATAATATGTACTAGATGAAACGCTAAAAGACATAATGTGTATATTAATGCAAGAATATGATGAAAATGAGGAATTTAGAAAAAAATGGAAAATTGGACTCGAGTCTTGGGTTTTAATTCGAAATGCCTACGTAGCCTATAAAGGCATCAAAGTCCACGTAGTTCAGATGCGGCATGAGGGTGGGGTTTATCCCATAGATCCGAACGGGATTTTATTAATTGTGTGTGTGTAGAAAAATATGTTTTAGTTTCGAAAAAGTGTGATGGACAATCCTATTGGGAATTTATGGGTGTAACCCTCTTTTTGTTTGTTTTGGTTTTTTTTATAGAAAATAAAGTACGTGCAATATATTAATAAAAATGTAGATGTTAATGTGTATGAACTAAAGTAAGAACTAAATTATGGATCGAATGAAATTTATGCAAAATTAAGGAATTTACAGATAGAGCGAAGGATTTGAACCTTCTTTGAAGCTTGATCTTTGATCCTGGATGAGTTTCCCTGAATGTGGGATGATAGAAAATGATGTCTTGCTAAATTTGGTATGAAAATGATGGGAATGGAAGCTTGAATATAACTTCATATGGAGGAACTTTGCTCATTTTGAGAGAATGTTGCTGAGATTACTGATGTTGATAGATCTCTTGTGTTGGTCTCTTTGGTAGTGAGGTCAATCCCTCCTTTTATAGGGTTAGGAGGTTGCCGATAGGCAGGGTACTAGGCCTGCCAATTGGCAGTCTCGTGTAGATTTTCCTGAAAAATGATCATAGAACGTAATTAGTTGATCCGAATCATGCATGGGGCATTTAGTTAGGAAGTTATAACAGGTACTTTCAAGAGTCATTTGGACCACTCCTAGGTCCGGGAGTTGATTTTGGGTCAAATATGGCTCGGAATCACATATCGGTTCTTTGGATGGGAGAACGTCGGATGGAAACGGATCGTTCATCTGCCTGGTAAGTCAGAATTGTGCACGGGGTGGACTATTGGAAAGGTTAGGAGATGTAATTCAACATCCTAAAGAGTTTTGCTCTATTCGAAAAGTTAACCTTGGTAAATCGGGGCCTGAATATCCCCAGTGACCTCTTGGGGTAAAATGGATCGTTCGTTCGCACTGTAAGTCAAAATCGGCCACGGGGAAGACCGTTGGAAAGGGTATTCGGTGCCCTTTGGAGATTCATTTAGTCTTGTTCGAGTTGAAGAAACGGAGCCCGGGAGCGCCCAATAACCTCCGGATTAATTTTCGAGGGAAAACTGATCATTTGTCTAAATTGGTTATATCATTTAATGCATGGGATGGATAGTTGAAAAGGGGTTTCAGTACCCTTCAAAGATTCAAAGATATTTTTCTCTGACAGTAGACTCTACCGGAGTCAAACGGGGCCCAGGAGTACCCAATGGCCTCTAGATCGGTACTTGGAGTGCGACCTAGGGTTTTTAGTGAAATGAAGAAGTGCTATGGACCTAAGGAGAGACTTATGGGGTCCTAGAATGTGGTGTCTACAGAGGCCCTCAACGGGTGAGTTTGGAATAAGTGAAAGTCGTTGAATAGACACCACATGATATTTTTGGAATGAGGTCGATTCTGAGGACCTAAGGGACGAGGATGACCGGTTCATACTACTAGAAATAGACATTTTTATGACGGGGAAAAAGGATCATAAAAGGTTATTTATGACGGTTTTCAAAACTTTAAAAACCGTCGTAATGTTGTGTGTCATAATAAATTGGTGCTGACAAAACTGTCGTAACAAACTATCCTATTACGACAGTTTTTCGTACAAATCGTCATTAACAATAATGTTGTGTGTCTTAATAAAATTGGTGTTAAAAAAACTGTCATAAAAAACCATCCTATTACGACAGTTTTCCATATAAACCGTCATAAAAGGTACCTATTACGACGGTTAATTTGTTAACTATAATGACAACGTACATAAAACAATCATAAAACATACCCGTTTTCATATGTGAACTGTAAACCGTCATAAAAGTTTTTTTTTCTTTCTTTTTTTGCATTGGACTATTCAAATATCCCAAACATATAATGCATAAAACTACGATTTACAAATTCAAAGCACAAATTTCCATACTTAAAGTAGAAAATTCCAAATATCAATATGACTTGAACAATAAGTATAAAAATTGTCATTAATATTTTAAATTACAAAAAATAAATATACACCAACAGTTTTCCAATTGACTTCTAGACAACTCACAAACAAAAAGATATCTAAAACGACCTATACTATAGACAAAAAACTAGAAAATTAAATTGCAACAGTAGCTCCATTCGTGTAGCGTGGAAACCCAATTTAGCAACAGCTACATCAGATACACAACAGGCAACAACGGGATCTATATCTGAACAAAAGAAGGAAACAAATAGCAGTTAATAACTAAAACAGATTAACCATATAAAGAATATAGCTAAAACAATAATGATATTCTAATATAATATCAAGCATCAGAAAATAAACATTTGCATAATTTTAAAGTTAACTTTTACTTCATTATTTATTAAGGCATGGGACAGATAAAAGGGAAAAGTATCATAAAAAATTTAGTCGAATTTCCTCTGTTTTTTAACAATCCAAAATAATGACATTTTTTACCAACCACCATATAAAGCCCAATATGGCCATTCACCATCAATAATAATATAAAGCCCACCCCGCGCATTTAGCATCAACAACAATAACAACAATATAAATCCCACCCCGAGCATCATTAATTATCAATAATAATAAAATAAATACCACCCTGGCATTCACAATCAACAACAATATAAAGGCCCAAACAGACATCACAATTAAACATTTGTATTATCTCAAAAATAATTTTTAGTTTATTCTTTATTAACGCGTGGAAGAGATAAATGGGGAAGGTTTTATGAAAATTTCGGCAGAGTTTTCTCTGTTTTTTAATAATCCAAAACTAAACAACGCATGTTTAACCAACCACAACAATATAAAGCCCACCTCGGGCATTCATCATCGTCAACAACAGTAATAACAACAGTATAAATCCCATTGCGGGGGTGCACTATCAACAATAACAATACAAATACCACCATGCACATTCCCTGTCAATGATAACAATATAACGAGCACCTTGGAGATTCACAATCAAAAACAATATAGAGGCCACCACGGGGATCACAAAAGATTTGCAAAATATCAAAGTTAATTTTTACTTCATTCTTTTTTAACGCAGGGAAGAGATAAATGGGGAAGGTTTAGTGAAAATTTTGGCAGAGTTTACTTTATTATTTTAATAATCCAAAATTAAACATGACATGTTTAACCAACGACAATAATATAAAGCCCAACCTAGGCATTCACCATCAACAAAATAAAGCCCACCCGGGGCATTCACCGTCAACAATATAAAGCCCACCCCAGGCATTCAACATCATCATCAACAACAACGATAATATAAATCTCACCCCGTCCATTCATTAACAACAACATTATTCTTGACATCATATTTTTAAAGTGTTTTGATAATATTAATTACGATTTTTTGTTATATTTTCATATATAGTATTTTGATTTTTTATATTAAACATTATTAACATCGACACAAAGTAATTAATTAGATTGAAGACAAAAAAAAGGTACCTCAAAAGATATGCCAAAATTGTCCACAACTGTAGCTCACTAAAAATAATCCTGAATGAAATCGATAAACTCATGCTGAACTTCTTCTATCTCATGAATTTCATCGGTTGATTTTTCAGCCAACTCCTTCATCTAACAAATCAAATAACACAAGTATTCAATTTTTCCTTATAAAAGTAATTAGTAGGGGAAACAAAATATTATAAAATAAATATTTATTACCTTTAGTTTAGTATATTGAGACGGATTCTCCATTAGATCTCTCATGAACTTCAATATGCAAAATCCACATTCAACACTCCCCGATTGTAGAGGGCCCTATAGAATGGTCTGTTGACAATAATAGTTATATTAAGATTTAAGATATAAGTCAGTAATGTATATTCATTAATATTATCGTACCTTAACATTCTCTCAGTTTGAACCTGAAATTCTTCCTCCTTTCGATGCCACCAACACTTTAAATTCACTTCAAGACAAATATTAAAATGAAAAACATGTGTACAAAGACAATATATATATATATATATATATATATATATATATATATATATATATATATATATATATATATATATATATATATATATATATATATATAAGTCATTACTCACGTGCTTGTAAAGAATTTCAAGTCTCGATCTGGCGCCCTACGTAAAGAATTCAAATAGAATATATTCCTCGAAGAGAAATCAATAACGACTAACGACCAATGAAACCTACAATGTAATGAGTTGTTAACAACAATGATACAACCATGTTTTGATATAATTATAACAACTTAAGACAATAAATACACTTATCCTATGTTAATTGGCATAAAATATGTGTGGGTCTCTTTAGCATTTTTCATTGCGTTTCAAATAAAAATATGCATTTTTTCTTCAAATAAGCTTGTTGAGCAGCCTCGGGATTAACAAATACAATAAAATCCAGATTATTTTGAAACTTCTCGTACAAGGATATAAAAATTAAAATATATTAGAAAGGAATAGCCAAATAAAATTAAGATGAAAACAACTTATTCTCGCACCTCATGTATCCGATTAGACAACTAGCATGCTTGCAAATACGTATTTAAGTTGTAGTATGAGAATTACTCATTCAAGTTATATTTTAGGAAAAAATATCATATAACAAAAATTGCAAGAATTAAATATTAAAAAAATACGAGGAACTCAGCAATTAAATCACAACCATTTAACTTCAACACTATAAACTAATCTAACAATTTTTTCAGAAATTACAATAAACATATTTAATCATTCAATCATTTAAACATTGAAAATTAAACTAACTTAACATTTTACAGAAAAATTAAACTAATTAAACATTTTACATTATTGAACTTTCAAAGTTTAACCTAATTAAAGAATAAACATTATCTAATAAAAATTAAACTAAAATACTGAACCGAAAATAATAAACAAAAAAAATTAAATATTGAACAAAAAAAATTATGTCATTAAAACTTTAAAAGTTACTCGTGCTGCTAAGTGAAAGAGGCATTGACCATCCAGGGAGAGAGAAGGAGGCCTCAATCGAGCTATTGTTGCCACAGAACCGAGTGCTCTGATGACGGAGTATATGCACAAATTCTTCCTTTGTCAAGTTCATCATCTGGATAACAATAAGAATTAAATGCACTTATGAAATTCGCCCTAGATGCAAGTATACAACAAATTATACAATAATTACTTACTCTAACCTACCTGCTGAATAACTTCATCATAATCACTTTCGATATCTGCCTCAAGTCCACGAAACTTAATTGCAACGCGATCATAAGACCTAAATTGTAAGCCAAGTTCAGAAATGAATTTTAACCATCATAACACACAAAAATCCCAATTGATAAAAATTAATCATTAAAAAAAATTAAAATATATTAAACCAATAAAATCTTCAAATCCATATATTTGTCAGTATGAAACATTAAAATATACATTCATATCGAGTCCCAAAATATTGAAATTAAACAAAATGCAAAAAAAAAACAGAACATAATAGAACAGTGTTTTGTCCTCAAACACATGGCACAAACCCAAACACGAACACCAAAAAAACTGTCAACTTTAAATACTGATGCAAATTCAGAGTGTTCAAGTATCCTCAATCCTTGAAGAAAATCCAAAGATGGGGAATGTTGTGTTGAATTAAATTATGAAATCAAAAGGTCAATACATAACTTAAATCATATGATGGTTGTAATACCATTGTCAAAACAAAACTTGGTAAAATAAATAAATTGTAAAGAAGGATGCACTATTCAGAAAAGAAGGTTGCATTGTTCTGCGTTATTTGATAACTAAAAAGAGAAGAGAAAAAAGATAAGTACTTGTATTTTCGACTAAAATGATTCTCTTATTTATGGTGAAACTCTTAAAGGAAATTTTATACATTTAAGAGATTTAAAATTTTTGACATAATAGTCTGATTAATTATCATCTTCAGACTTCACCGCCTATACAAGTCGTAAATGCTAGTGAAAATATATGCACTTCACTCCCTGATATGATGTAAGAAGGACATAGATAATTCACAGTGGTTTCTTAGCTAGGATTAGCAAATGGCACTTTAAATCTATTAATGAATCTGAATATTAAACCACAAAAGTCAAAAGATATCTTAAATCACCTATCCGCCAAGATTATGGCCTATAAGCACCAAATTTAAAGTTATATTATCCAAAAAATTCACCCTTAATGAGTCTTAAATTTCAAGCGAAAAGGATGTACCAGAGAAGGGTCTAACTTGTGAAGGGGCTTCTCCCTAAAGGTGAGGATTTGACCCTATTTGCCATAGCCTCTGTCTCATAAACGTAAACGTAAAATGGAAAATAAACATTTCCGAAGTCCATATTCAATCAAGATGTACTAGTAAAACACATTTTAAAACTCAGATTTTGTGTCTTGGCCATGCATTTACAAATCCGAGCTTTAGAGAAGTAAGGCTATTACCCTTGGTATATTCAATTTCTTTTTTTCCTAAAGATATCACTTAATCGAATACAAACATCTAGTTAGTTAATTAATGTATCATACTCGACTGTATGAGAATTCAGAAAATATGTGCCCAACAGTTTACATCATCAATGCATAGACATTAAATTGTTGACAACAAAATGCAATCATAATCTTTGATATAAAAAAAGACAGAGTAAACTAGTGATGAGAAATATGATCACAACACAGATGGAGAATGAGGATAGAACCCACTATTGCGTGCACAGATAGATAGTTGGGCTTAATTCTACTCTTTCAAGCATTTCTACCAAAAAATTTTTTTTAATCAAATGGCAGCAGTGATAGCATCAAACTTTGTATCAAGAAGCTCACATCTCAACTATCGGTCAACTACTTGTGGAATTAAGCCTAAAGAAACAATTGGAAGAATTGGGTTAAGGAACCATAAGAGTACCAATTCAATTGAAGGACTAAGGTTCTTGAATAATGTGGTTGAGTTGCATAAGAAGGTAGTGTTAAATGGGACTGTTCGAAAGTTTTAAAAATGGGAATTCAAGGTTATGTCCAGTAATAATCTATGCAAATGGGGACATGAATTTGGTCTTTATGGGTTCAGAAGTGGCGTCGTGGAGTAAAATCGATGGACTTGGTGATGTGCTTGGTGGTTTGCCACTGGCCATGGCGGTCAGTGGACATCGCGTGATGATTGCATCTCCTCGGCATGATCAGTATAAGGACGCTTGGGAAACAGACGTTGTTGCTGAGTTACAAGCAGGGATAGAAAGGAAAAGGTTCGATTCTTCCATTGCTACAAGCAAGGAGTTGATTGCGTACTTGTTGACCATCCACTATTTTTTGCTAAGGTTTGGGGAAAAAATGGATCAAAAGTGTATGGGCCCATTATCAGAGAAGATTACCAGGATAATCAAATTCAGTTAAGCTTGTTATAACAGGAAGCTCTTGAAGCACCAAGAGTTTTGAATCTTAAAAATCGTAAATATTTCACCGGATCACATGGGGACGATGTTGTGTTCATTGCTAATGATTGGCATACTACCCTTATCCCATGCTACTTGAAATAAATGTACCAACCTAGAGGAATATATGCGACTACTAAAGTTACTTTTTGCATTCACAACATATTATACGAAGGCAGATTTGGTTTTTCTGACTTCTCACTCCTTAATCTCCCAAATGAGTTCAAGAGCTCTTGCGATTTCATGAATGGATACAAAAAAATTATAAAGGGAAGGAAAATCAATTGGATGAAAGTCGGGTGATAACTCTTAATTTGTATTCCTTCGGATATGATTTGGAATGCCGTTGCGGTCAAACTTCGAGTATCAAAATTCCTGGAATTACCTACAAAACTTATTAAAAATTCAGTATCGTGAAAAATTCGGGTATCAATCCAATTTCAAGCGTCGAAACCATTATTGTGAAAACTTGCAATTTCAATTTTTATTAAAAATCTTTTTGTGTTTTTATTTTTTATTTAAAACAAATTTTAATGGAGGAAATGAAATTTTACGCAACTAAAGTAACTACGAAATTTTGAAAAGTAATCGAGTGTAGAATTTATGAAAAGAGACAAGAGATGGGATTACTCCACGTAATTACTTTAATTTAATTTTTCCAATTATTCATTTGATATGTTCGAAATAATATTGAAATTTAAAATTTAACTTCTCGTTACAATCCTAAATTCAAAATTATTATTTTTTTTTGCAATTAAATCAGAAAATGTCACAACAGGAAAAAAATAGATTCATACCCTTTTTTACAAACTACCCGCTAGGATCAATTCATAAAAAATTGTACGGATCTTTTAATTGCACACACATGATTAATATTTGAATTCAAGAATGAAACCTATCTCTAAGTTAAATCCAAAAATCAAATATCAATTTTTAACATTAATTTATTAAATCTCGTTAAATAAATTAATGTGTGATTTTTTTCCAATTTAATTTGCCTAGAACACATCAATTGAACAATTGTTTAATTAATTAATTTAACATACGTGTTTCATCCCACCCCTTGAATGGGGTGTTTAGCTAGACATGATTAAGATTTTAGCACAAACACAATCAACAAACAAGAAATTAAAAAGAAGAGAAAGAAATACGATACGAATAATTCCTTGATTCAATTGTGGCATGAACACGCGTCCCAAACTTGTCACAAAAATTGGACTGGATTACAAAACTAAAAGAAGAAACAGAACCTTTTTTTCTCTGTCACCGTCTCTCTCTATCTCTGTATCTCTATTTGCTGTTGAGAGAGTCTTATAAGCTCTTTCCTTTTTTTTTTTTTTGACCCACGATGCTTGGCTTTGAAGAGATATTGGTGGGATTTGAAGATGGCTTGGAATGGACCGATTTTTTGTTGGATCTGAAATGGGTCTCGGTTTAAAAGAACAGGGTCGGTTTCGGACTGGGCCGCGGCTTGGATCGGATTGTGGATAACGGTTCGCTGGCGGCGGGTTCGGAGTAGCAGGTCGGAGCTGCGCCGCGATCGGGTTTGGAATCGGGCCGCGATCGGGTCGGGTTTGCTGGTATAGTGGATCGGATATGGGGATTTAAATGGAGGAGATGGGTTATGGTAGGAGCTTTGGTGTGTTAATGGAGTAGGAGAAAGAGTGAGGTTGGTGAGGTTGAAGATGGAGGGGTTATGATTGTATGTGTGTAAAAAATGGTGGAGATGGTGAAATGGGTTTTTGGTAATGGAGGAGAGAGAATCGGGTGTGGGTGTGGGTGGAAGATGATGAATAGCGGTTTAGGGATATGTTTGGGTGTAGGTTGGTTTAGGGGTGTTATGTGCGTGTGTGTTTAATTCGTAACCCTACAAAATGACACCTACTAAAAAAAATAAAAAAAAATAAATAAAAAAAAAATTAAAATCTAATAAAACTAAAAAAAACTCACACCTCAAACTAAAATAAAATAAAACTATATTAATCCTAGAAAAATATAATCCTAATAAAATAAAACTAAAATAAATAAATAAATAAAAATATATATATAATAAAATCTAATAAAAATAAATTCCTAAAAAGTTGATTCTAATAAAATAAAGATTAAAAATTAAAATCTAATAAAAATCAAAAATCAATATAAAGAAATAATAAAAAAATAGAAAATAAATCCTAGAAAATTCTAAATAAATCTAAATAAATTCTAAAAATAAAATGACTAAAAATAAAAATCTAGAAACATAATAAAGGTACAAACTCAACACACACGGGGCTCGGAGAATGATTTGGGCTCGGTGTACGCTTAAGTTTGGGTTACGGGACTGCTTCGGGGCATCGGATCTCTTTTGGGCAAACTCATATTGGACTCCAGACTTCGCGGTCTCTTTAGATTTCTTCGATGTATGCTTTTGACCGCTTCTGCATCGCATTTGACTTGATTTAGCATTATTTGATACTGCGATCGGTGATTGACTTGAAAAATAATAAAATGCGACATAAGGCCAATTTTAATTAAAACGAGGGACTAAAATGCACATATTCGGGGTATAAAATATACACTTTTGGGTGCTTATCATCGGGATACTAGAATCCAACCAGATCATAATCCTTATCCCATACTATGCCAAAGAGCTTGTCTCGGGTGAAGACAAAGGAGTAGAATTAGATAACATTCTTTGTAAAACATGCATTCTTAGGATCGTGAATGACATGGATGTCCAAGAGTGGAATCTATTGACTGAGAAATATACAGATATTAAATATGATGCCACGACTGTATGAATGCAAACCCTCTAGTAAAAGAAGACCTCCAAGATTGTAATTGTTCCACTTTACTTTCCATCAACAAACATGAAATTGCGGCCATTATTCAACAAGCTAACAGAATAAACATCATATTGGTTAAAGAAACTCAAGTGGGATCAATATTTCACCTTTAGTAATTGTCACCATTGTCATAGGTATATATAATGTTCAATGACTGGACTTAGAAATTTCAAATCAGAAACATCATTGTCACTGCATTTTCTTAAGAAGTATGAAGTAAACAGGTTTTCCAAAAAAAAGAATAAGGATACATATATTTGTCATTCACAGATATTGCAGTAACGAAGTAAGGATCGATGGGATAGGTTTTGTTGAAGATGATAACTTAGTTTAAAAAGGAAATTCGGCTCTCCAAAGCCCTCGAACTAGACAGAGGATTTGACCCTATTTTTTAATCTTTTTCTAGCTTTGTAACCAAATGCACCCAAAATTGAAATACCAAAATATTATTTTCTTGTAATCATATGATACTCCAATTTGAAGTTATAACTGGTAGCATTTTTATATTTATTGAAGAAAGTTAAAAATCTATTTACATCTTTGGGAGCATTATAATAATACTTCAATTCAATACTTCCGACAAATTCATTAAGATTTTTATAAGAAAGACTTGGGGAAACATTATAGATGGTTTATGTGATAAAAATTCCATATTCCATTCTCTCAAAAGAGAGAAAAAATCCAAGTTGTTCCCAAAGATCCCAACAAAGATGATCTGCCTCTTGTAACCATTGACTAATATTATGTGAGAATATTTCCTTAATTTGGGATCTTTCTTGTGAATTATTGACAATGCAACATCAATTTCATTAGAGTCATTTCTCAGGCTAGCACTAGCATAGCGTGGTTCTCAACTTTATCTTCATTAGGGGTGAGTTACCTGCTTATGATTGTCCCATTACTAGTAGTTTAGTGTTGTGTGTTAGAGCAATGAAACTAGTTGCAAGTTGTAAATCACAATAATAGCGTAGTAGGGAAGCACATAACTTGATCCCTTCTAAGCACGGCAATATGATATTTCCAGCACATCAAAATGCTCCATAGCTTTGGACCATTTCCCACTTCTTCTTTGGCACAACTTTAGCTTCCAAAAATCGATCCAAAGAGGCATCAAAACCCAAGGGTGTAATAAAGTACATGTGTAAAACCGAGTACACGAAAACAGATATGACCCAGCCCCAAACTAAATAACAACTTAAACCCACCCACATATCCACCACTCAACCTCAATGCCATCTGTAACACAGCACACTTTTTCAGACTGTGTGTAGAATATGAGGAGCATAACATATACAAAATATATATATATATATATATATATATATATATATATATATATATATATATATATATATATATACAAGGGTATGCCCGTACCTGAAGGCACGATGCTAATTTTCAAAAGTGTGCGTTGTTGATAGGACCATATGTCGTGTTTAGCTTGCAACAGATGAACATTTTTTAAATAACCTATGGTACTAAACTATTAATTTTAAAAAAATGGGAATTTTTTAATATTTTTTTACATACACACATACAACGTGGTACGAACACATTAAGTCAAAAAAAATTATAACACATAATTTTATAACAACATCATAGCCATCAAATACTAATTTAAACCAATATTTTTTTACAACACAAATGTGTAAAAAATTAAAAAAAAAATTGGGCGGCACTTCCTTTGTTTACAGGACTTTTCTCCATGTTTAAGAAATAAAAACAACTCCAACAAAGTACTAATAGTCCTATTAACAACAATATCATTAATATTTATATCCCCCTTCCCATCTTACCCATCGACTACATTGTTGAAGATCTCTTCCACCTCAAAAAACTCTTCACATGAAGCACTCTCTGTCTCGTTCCCTTCTTCACTTTACATATATGCTTGTCTCGATTTTGGCCACTGATTCCTTAATTATAGGCTGCACATTACAGCAATATCATTTTAGTCGAGCCATCATGGAGTATATAACAAAACATCAACACTAAAATTTTGGCAAGTATGAGGGAGGTTATGAAAAAAATGAATAAAAAATGAGTTATGGTAAATGAACCTCATAATAAACTGCTCCTTCTGGTATCTTCTTTCCTCCCATTGGGTCAGACTTTCTCTTTAGCTGTAGACACGGAACTTCCTTCTCCATGAGACTAAAAGATCCATTGCAATATCCCCATTATATTCCTTTCTCTAGCTCCAATACCTGAAAAAGTACTTGCCTTGTGTCACCCTCCATTAGGTCAGCATTGTATAATAAAAGAGAAATGCCCCATAGTCAAAATAAAAGAGAAATGCCCATAGCACACACGAAAAAATAAAGGACAAACTTAGTTCAATCTCCACAATAGTGATTGGAGAAAAATGGAATAAATATTCACCGTACAAAAAATGAACACACTAATTGCAAAAGAACACATACAATGTCTGCAAAAGATTGATACCTCAAAAGGAGCTCCACGAAATTATATATGAAAACTTTATATCTGTAAATTTACAACAAATGGATGACTTGCATTAATCATTAAAAAATTGAAACCCAAAAATGAAGAAATGTAAGAACATCGAGGATAATAGAAGGCTACCTCAATGCCATGTTAACACACAAGGATGTGTTCAGAAGCAACGACAAATATGCCCGCATACAAAATCTCTTGAAAAAATGTCATCATAAAAAAATTAGACAACATTTTCAGGCTTCATCCTAGCCTACTTCACCTATACAAAATGAAGATGAGATAGTTATGTGGTGCACTAAGTTGTCCCATATAAACTTTTAGTCAATGATTTACGTTCTTCAAACTATAATTTTTCTTTGGTGTAATAGGTCGTATAGAAACCTAAAAGGAAAGGAAAAAGGATATAATATGAGAACCTTTCCTCCTAGACATATTATCAGGATAGATAACTAAGTTACGCATCCAATTCCATGTTCCTAATTTGAAAGAGTGACATAAATAAATATGCAATTTAAAAAGTACCAAAGCAACAAATGAGTGGGGCATCAACAAAACTGAATCTTAGCTTAGATTTAGTTCTTGAATCTTAGCCACTGGTGTGAGACAAAATTGAATCTTATCGAAGTAGCAGAACTGGAGTGAGATAAAAGGCATCACTCAGTGTATGTGAGAATGAACCATTCAATAAGCTATTTAAGATTCAATAATGTTAATACTCCATTCAGTGTATGTTGTTGATGCACCATTCAGTGTATATAGTTGATGAACCATTCTATAATCTATGCAATAGAACTGAACTGAATCTTATACCAACGCATCACCTGTAATAGTTTAGTATTGTAGTAAATTGTTATGTACTAATAAGAAATATAAGTCCACCATAGATTCAGCCAAATTTAAAGGCAGTAGAACCAAATCAAATTAATTATGAGACCTGCAATAGTTTAGTAAGGTATTAAATTGACCAAAACAAGCTATTCATAAGTGATGTTTCACATTCAAAGAGTAATGAATACGAAATTAGTCCATGTATAATCACAACCTGAATTCTTAAGCATGGTAAGTAGATGTTTTTAATACATTGTTATGTACTATATTAAGAAGCTTGGCAAAGGCATATTTGAGTCAACATTTCTTATACCAACAATCTATATAAACAAAATATATACCACTAATCTATATAAAGATAGACATGAGAAACATTTTTTTTTATTTTATAAGTAAATGTATGGTATCTATTGTATGCAAAAATGTTGTTTGTATACAAAAGTAATGTATACAAAACTGCTCAAATGTAAATAAACTGAAGTATACAAAATTGCCTTAACTGATATGTACAGAACTGATGTATACCGAACTGCTCGGGGTGTTGCTCAAACTGATGTTCGGGGTGTTGATCAAACTGATGTATACTGCTCAAATTGATGCATATAAAACTAATGTATACATAATTTCTCAAATTGATGTAATAGTTTAGTATTATAGTAAACTGATGTAGAAAGAACTGCTCAAATGTAAACACAGAACAACGATCGGGAGAGAGAGAGAGAGAGAGAGAGAGAGAGAGAGAGAAAGAAAGAAAGAAAGAAAGAAAGATTACATGTATGAGCCCGGGGTGGACTGAATGAGGGCGTGGGAGGGCGACAGTGTTGAAGCTGAAGAGAGAGCAGTCATAATTGAATTTAGATTTTCCAGCACAAATATCCTTCTTCACATTTTGGTTTGGCCAGAATCTGGAGTAAAAAATAATCAAAATCCAACGACATATTAATAACAAAATCCATATAACCACAGTATCATGAATTCATTAGTTGGACTAATTCTACAATTACACTTAAAAAGGACTAATTGGATTCAACATGAATTCATTAGTAATCAATTTGCATATACAAATATAAAATCATTTATAAAAAAGGTAAGGATATATGAATCTGTAAATCCACACAAACAAATATTTATAGTAAAATAATTGAACCATTCTAGTCAAAATAAGAGTTTATGTAGTATGGTAGAGATGATGTATTCCTCAATATAATGGATGATCACGTAGAATGGTATTCAGTTAGTTAATAGTCCAGAGGTCGAAGATGTATTCCTCGTTCTCACCGTAAAATTCGACCACTAAATACTTTTCGATGAGGACTATGACTCTTCTACAGTTTGTCAATATTGGACGTTTCAATAAACGATGACTCCAAAACTTCTTCAACATCATTAGTGGGCTGCCATTGAAACCATGCAATCTTCCACACTCACGAAGCGTCAGCAACACCTGGAGGATAATGGCCAGTTAAGAGTGCAAATAGAATTATAAGATCTGTTAATGTTACTTCTCATCTAAAAAAGGGTGGTCAGTTAAGGGTGCAAATAGAATTAGAATTGGGGCTTCATAATGCTTAGATTTTAGCCTCTGTGATCAGAAGAGCAAACAGTTACATAAACAATCCTTATGATAAGGATTTTAGCCCCTATCATTTTATAAAGGAAATCTAAATTATACTGGAACTCTAATAACTTGAAAGGTGATTGGGCATAAATATTGTATATTTATTCCCCTAATTTCAGTACATTTGTGAACCCGAGTGATGTAACATTTATGGATTTGATTCACATTTATGCTACTAACCTTCGTTGGCGAGTATTTCGTGTTTCGTGCTTCTCTTATTGGTTTTACAGGTTAATTATGCAAGCAATGTAAAAGAGGAAGCAAGACGATGCAAGAAAAGCTAAGAAGGCAAGTTCAAGGGCAATTTGGTAATTTTTCAGCCCGATCCGGAAGTAGAAGTCAACTAAAAAGTTTAAGAGCTCGGAACAACGATAACACTGGAAGAAACGGCACCCAAATCCGAGCTACGGTTGATGATTTATGCCCAGTTGAAGTTGAAGAAAAATCCAAGAAAGGAAGAAAAGAAAAGCCAGAAAAATTCTAAGTGTAGCACTCCAAGCCAGCACCCATTCGCGAACCCAAGCCGAACCGGTTTGGGGGGGAGAACCGGTTCGGGGTACAGCCGAACCGGTTCAGGGTCCCTGATGCGCGAATTTGCTCCTTTATTCTGATTGGTTCCCTAGACTCCTATTAGGTTAAAACTCTCAAAAATTGTAGGGAACGTGGGCAGAAACTTAGGAACAACCATTAGGGATAGTTTTAGTCAGTTTTTGATAGAGAAAAATAGGGAGGAACATCTAGGAACATCAAGGGAATTAATTGCTTCAAGATTCAATTGTTACGGGTTTGTTTTTCAAGTTTTAATTCAAGATTCAAGATTTTTGTCATTGTTCTTGCATGCTTAGTTTCCGTATTCGATTCAACTTATTGTTGCGTTCATAATACATAGTTACATGTTTTAATCTAGTTTCATCATGAATTCTTACACATGCAAAGTTATTATTTCATGCATTAGTCCATTTAACATGTCCGGCTAGGTTTAAAACGTTGGGATGCATGAACCCAACCTGATGTGTTAGTGCATGTGTATAACGTTAATCCGATGAATTTAACGATAAATTTTGATCGTATTGCGTAATTACATAATAATTGTGGATCTTTATATCTCGTTTACCTTTGGGTACTCGTGATGATTTAGAGTACAATTTGAGTGCAATTACCGCGATACTGATTTACTCATCCTCAGATTTGGTATGACGCGGGCTTGAACCTCGTATACATAATGCTTGGGAGTCCTAAATTCCGGGTCTGATTTATCGAATAAATTTATGATTGACGTTATCACTGCATTACACTAGGGTTGGGGGATTGTATTCCCATCCTGTTTTCTCATCATTTAGTTTAAAAAGTTTCGATTCAATTCTTCATTCCTCATTTAGATACTTTAGTTAGTTGCATTTGTCATCATAATTTCATAATTGCATTTAGTATAATCATTCCCAAAACCAAATCTTTTCCTTTCTTTTTAGAGTCATCGTTAGGATTCCTCCGTCTTATCCCATCGTCACAACTCCGTTGTCCTTTTTCCCTGAGGATCGATACCCGACTTGTCGGATTATTACTTGAGCGACCGGCTTGCACTTGAGCCTAGAGAGTACACACTTTAGAGACACATTCTGAGTCGTGTCAAGTTTTTGGCGCTGTTGCCGGGGAATTAGGTAGACTTAGGATTAGATCGAGCCAATCCAAAGCTTTGACCAAAAATTCAAAAATAAAAAATAAAAAAATAAAAAAAAAATAAAAAAAATTTCACCCTCATCTCTCCTAAGCTTTAATGCAAAATTCTGAAACCACTACCACACCCCATAATACTCCAACCAGCATTCACGAAAATCCACTTGTTGAGTATAATACTGATAGTCCCCACACTCCGAACGCCCCACAGTTTTGGATCCCACCGCCCACACCGTCGCACTCAGTCTCTAGTAACACTCCATTCTCATTCGTAGGACACACTTCGAGCACACCCAGTGAGAGCGCCGAGTCGTCAAGTGAGAGAGAGATGTCGCAACATAGTAATGCACCTACAGGTGAAGACGAGCTTCCGTACCTCCCGTTGAGAGAATTCTTATATCCTGAGCGCACTGTCACTCCGGGATGCATTATACTCCCGTATAATGCCGGGCAGTTTCGTTTCAAAAATGGAATGATCCAGATGCTACCACATTACCACGGTATGGATTCTGAAAAGCCATACCTCCATATAAGGGAATTTGAGGACGTGTGTGATACTCTCAATGATCAAACCTGCACACAAGAGGTAATCCGCCTCAAACTCTTCCCCTTCTCGCTTAAAGATAAAGCTAAATCCTGGCTATGGTCTTTACCTCCAAGCTCGATTCCATCCTGGAATGAGCTACAGTCTAAATTTCTCAAGAAATTCTTCCCACCACATCGAACAATCTCTATCAAGGCTCAAATTCAGGCGTTTAGGCAACATGAAAATGAGCCATTCCATCGATGTTATGAACGTTTCTACGAGTTAGTGTCTTCATGCCCCCATCATGGATTTGATCCATCGAAAATCATCTCCTTTATCTATAATGGGTTAAACCTTAACTCCAAACAACTTGTTGAAACTATGGGAAGCGGTCCGTTTGTCGATTTAGATGCCCACGATGCTGATCTTCACATGAGGTATGTCGCCGAGACTACCCAATCCTGGGATACCTCTGACCCGAACGCTCAAAATTGAAATCGACAACCCACCACTGCTCCATCGGCATCCGCCTATTCCACGTAGATAAGAATTCTATGACGGATTGTCGATTGGACACCATTGAGAAAGGATTGCGAGACCTATGCGAGCTATATGGAAAAGGACTAGTTGGACCCATTCCGAACCCTGTCGTGAAGGTGTGTACGATTTGTGAGGCGGGACATTCAACTGAGGAATGCCCGATGATACCCGCCTACAAAGTAATGTTGCAGGAGTAAGTTAGTGGTATAGGAGGTTTTAAGGGTAATTTCGGTGCCCCGTACGGGAATTCATACAACCCTTCGTGGAAAAATCATCCCGGTTTTAGCTACGGGAAACAACATGCCGCAATGAACCCTCCTTCGCATATTGCCCCTCCTCCACCACAACAATTTCAACAAGCTCCACACATGCAAGGACATGTGCAAGCACCACCACCTCATGGAAATTATATCCCGCCACAGCGGAGAACTCTCGAGGATACCATGAATCAATTCATTGCAAGCCAGACTGCAACCAATGCCAAATATGATCGTCTGATCGGCGACATAAATGCAAATCTGTCAAAGATACAATCCTCGTTGAGTGTTCAAGAGAAGGGCAAGTTTCCTGCCCAGGGCCAAAGACCTCTCCAAGGTCAAACTAGTGTTAGCTCGACACCCCATGACCATCCTGAGCAATGTAGCGCAATTACCATTCTACGTAGTGGGAGAGTAGTTGACTTGTCACCTCCCTCACGAGACGTTCCTAAAGACAAGGAGATTTCGCCCAGCACGAAAGAGGCCGAAGATGTCCCCTTGAATGAGAGTGACAAAGAAGACGCTAGTGAGCCCGAGGTAGTAGTGAAACCACCCTCCGCGGCACCGTTTCCTCAAAGGCTAATTCCTTCCCATAAAGGCAACCCACGTGATGACGTGCTAGACGTGCTAAAACAAGTTAAGCTAAATTTACCTTTCCTCGATGCCATTAAGCAAATTCCAGCTTATGGAAAAGTCATTAAAGACTTGTTGACGGTAAAGAGAAATATGAAGGTAAAGAAAAATGTCTTTCTAGCACAGAATGTGAGCTCCATTCTACTCAATGATCTCCCACCTAAATTCAAAGATCCCGGTGCACCCACCATTTCCTGCATCATTGGAGAAAAAAAATCGAAAAGCCTTACTTGATTTGGGAGCAAGTGTCAATATCCTACCTTACTCCATCTATAGGAAACTTGACTTGGGCGACCTCAAGCCCACAAAGGTCACTCTCCAATTAGCGGATCGAACTGTGAAGATCCCAAGAGGCATAGTCGAGGACGTGATCGTCCAAATTGACACTTTCTACTTCCCAGTAGACTTTGTCATTTGGGACACGGAGCCTTCCTTTAACTCGAGCAACCATGTTCCCATCATCCTTGGACGCCCTTTCTTAGCTACGGCTAAAGAAATCATCAATACTCGGAATGGGCGCATGCAACTCACCTTTGGGAACATGACCTTAGAGACCAACATCTTCCATGTCGCCCAACATACGGGGGAAGAGGATGACCTTCACGCAGTGAGCTTCATAGACAAGATCGTAGGGGAGTACTTTGAGGAAAATGATTATGGAGATGCCCTAGGGTCTTGCTTAGTGTCGAGCCATGAGAATGAGGGGTCCCACAAGAGAGAGCCGTTAGGGGTGTGCCCTATTTCATCAAGTAATAGTGGTAGTTGTGACAATGAGAGAAAAGTGGGGGAGAGGTGTGTAGTGACCGCAATTGAAAGAGAGAGAGAGGGGTTAGAAGAGAGAAAACTGGTAGAATTGGAGATTGAGCAAGTAAGAGAGGACGTAGGCACTACTCGAGAGAGAGAACTAGGAGCCATGAGCATGGAAGAATTTGAAATAGAATTGGGGCAGGTGGATGAAAGTATTACTATTGAAGGCCAATCCCTATTGGATTCATGTAGTCACTTAGACGAAAGTGAATTGAAAGCAAAAATTAATGAATTCCTTCATTGTGACAATCCACCCACAACACTAGAGACCCCGAAGGCAAGTGAGGAGAAAAGTTGTGGTTCATCTGACTTAGAACTCGACCCATGCATCTTAAAAATTGAACGAAACCTAGGTGTTCCCTCCAAATCAGTGCACGCAGATCACACTTTGAGCCAGCATCACGAGGATCCCTTTCCAGTCAGTCACGATGAGTCTCCCGGTCTATCCTTTATCTATGGGCGAGGTCCCAACTTGTTCCGATTGTTAGCTTATAATCCTAGGACGGGAGAGACAAGGAGAACATCAAACCCCGTGAGTGGGGTCGGGTGAGTTTGTAGAGAGATGAGAGGTCGTCGCACCCCCGACGCGTATGGGGTGATTATTGTTGTATTTTTGAGTCATGCATGAGTGTCATATAGTGTCTTGTTGCATTTTAATATTTGTTTGTTTTATTTTTCCGCACTTTTTATTCGCTTTGAGTTAGATTTTCGTCCTTTTTGCTTGAGGATAATGCAAAAGTCTAAGTTAGGGGGGGTCACAAGTGCGTATTTCTAAAACTTCACAAATTTTAAAAAATGCCCAAAAATTTCCAAAAAAATCATAAAATTTTGAAAAACCCTAAATTATATTGAACCAAACAAAAATGTGAATAAAGCCCTAAATTAGGTAAATACCCCAAATTACACAGCCATATACCCTTTTCCAGAGGCGGGTCTTGACAGCCGGAGGAGATGAACCATTTGGGAAGGATGGTTGGATGGTTGGTTGGTGGTTTCTGGCAGCTGGAGGAAAAGTTGGGTTGTTTTCGGTCATTTGGTGGCCTTCCTCTATGATGTTCACTGCAGCATAAGTTAATAGAGACATGGAGTTCAGACTACCCACTCGTTTTCATTTTGTACTCCTTTTTCTTGTCACTTAGCCTCAATCTGTCGAACACAAAAAATAGACATGTGAAGCTACCAATTAAGGAGAAAACATTTCAATATGCCTGACACAAAAAAATTATGCCTAACACACGAACATTTCAACCCCATTTAAGAGACCTTCATAAGGTTGGGTTGAAATTGAAAATAGTACCAACAGTCAGAAGTTGAGTCCGAATAAAAAAAAATGTTGGGACTTTTGCTCCCCATAAAGCTACTGCTACAGTCAGAAACTGAGTCCTAATCAAATTTGTCTCACACAAATAGACATGGGCAATACACGTAAGCCCTTTTTTTTATCCATATAAAAAATTATTTATAAAAATTAGGAATCATTACTAACAAAAATTAAACTTAAATCCCACCAGATATACTGACTTTTCAAAAATGTTGAGATCCTTCTTCCCACCAAATATTACCACCAAAATGTTAATTCTAAAATACTAAATAGCATGATCACGTAGCAAGTGAAAACTGTATTTCATACAGTAATATCAAATATGAAGGTTTAAGCATGGTACTAAGATTTTCAGCAATAACCTCATTCTTCCTCTCGCAACTCTTAATACACATGATAACCTCATTCTTTCCGATCCCCGCAGATTTGATAATAGCCATTGAAACCATGCAATCTTGTACACTCACGAAGCGTTAGAAACACTTGGAGGATAATGGCCTGTTAAGAGTGCAAATAGAATTAGAATTGGGGCTTCATAATTCTTAGATTTTAGCCCCTGTGATCAAAAGAATAAAAAGTTACATAAACAATCCTTGTGATAAGGATTTTAGCCCCTATTATTTTATAAAGGAAATATAAATTATACTAGAACTCTAATAACTTGAAAGGAAATAAATAAATTATATTGAACCAAACAAAAATGTGAATAAAGACCTAAATTAGGTAAATACCCCAAATTACACAACCCTAGACCTTTAATTGAAAAGGATGATCAGAAGACTAAACAGCTACATAAACAATCCTTATGGTAAGGATTTTAGCCCCTATCATTTTATAAAGGAAATCTAAATTATACTGGAAATCTAATAACTTGAAAGGAAATAAATAAATTATATTGGACCAAACAAAAATGTGAATAAAGCCCTAAAAATTAGGTGAATACCCCAAATATCATAGCCCTAGACCTGCAATTGAAAAAATGATTAGGACATAAGATGCTGAACTCAGTTATACGAAATTGAATATTAAGATAAATATTGTACACAAAGAATAAAAATATAAAAGAAAGGGGAAATATTCTGTCTGTTTCATATCACCTCCACAGAACCCAATCTAAAACACAATATGAATAAGAGAATCTACTTGATACAAAATGAATGAAACTACATACCACAAAACCCAATCTAAGCCTTTAATGTTGTGAATCAAATCAGTCTAAGGTGGTGACTTCAACTCAGTAGAGACAATAAGATGGATTTCTGCCAATAACACGCAGTGGGGATCTGTAGTCGCTGAGCATAGGTGGTAGCACCCTTGGGGGGAGACATCCTTGGAGCTTGTGGTGGTAGGCGGATAAGGTGGAGTGCGGCGGAGAGCAAGGGGTACGGCGGTATGTGATCTTTGAAACCCTATTCTTGTGGAAAGAGGGGAGAGAGTGAACTGATAGATAGCATAAAGTGAGGGACTACTATAAGAAACGGGTGTGGTTTAGACAAATAAGTGAAAGGTATAAATTGGGAGGACCATTGTACCCCTTGTGTTTGAATTTTGAAAAAAGGGGGAAACAAATTAGAGTGTGTTAAAAGAGGGGGAATCTAAATTTGTAAGGGGTAAAATAGGTAGTGCAAAAAAATTCACAAAGATGACATCATACTTTAAGCTTACGACATACATAAGTTTTCTACTTTATTATATATATATATATATATATATATATATATATATATATATATATATATATATGTGTGTGTGTGTGTGTGTGTGTGTGTGTGTGTGTGTGTACATTTTGCCTTAAAATTTAGGATGACTTACTAAAATAATAACATATGAGATAATTTGATAAGAGTTCCCTCGATAATGGTATTCAAAAATACATATCTCAAGTTCCTTGAACATAAACACAAAACATAGACAAACATACCAAGTATATGTTGAAGCAGGTATTAGTCAACTAAGAAAAAAATTGTATCAGAGTAAATTTTTCTCAAATACAAAATTTTAATAGAGTAAACATGTACTGAAATCATAACATATGACATAATTTGATACGAATCCCCTCGATAATGTATTCAAAAATACATATCTCAAAGTGTAGTGTTTAACTAAACACTATACAATTGAAACAAACATAGCAAAGGATTATTAAATTACTGAATTAGGTTATCTAAATAAATATTCACAGTCAAGCCTAATGGCACGGCTGCACCCATACTATCGAAATGGTTCGTCAGTAGAGATGTTCACACTATCAGTTACATTTCAAAGTAATGGAAGATTCAAGATTTGGCTTATGGGCAGAGTACGAATCACCGGGATATGACAATGTGAAAGTGAATCAAACGCGTCAAATAATTACTTATGAGACAGTTATTATGTTGTCAAAGAAAAAATACCTTGATAAATTAACAACCACCAATGCCAAAGTTTTCAAATGCCCTCTTGCATCAAAAAGAGCTAAAATTTTGGGTCTAAAAGGAACTTTCTAACTGTAATTTGAACAACATCCATTGAATATGTGAGTGCAAATTGAATTTTATACCATAACATCACACATTGAGAAACACCTATATAATAGTAGATGTAATCAATAATAAAAGGCAAGAAATATAAAAGCATCCATTCATTAATCATCAATAAATAAAGAAATAAAACTAAAAAAAGAACTTGACTATCCATCATTATTTATCCATTCATACATATGATGTAAAACAAATAAAATGCATTCACTCATTAGTCAATTTTTGAAATATTAAACTAAGAAAAGAATGTCAAATTTCGTGAACACGCATCCTTAAAAATAAAACCATTCATAAATGGAAAATTCATATCAATTGTCATCTTTATCCATATCAATTGTCATCAATATAATTTCAATTGTCATCAATATCATAATCATCACTTCCAATATCATATTCATCACCGGTCTCCTCGTCTTCATCACTTTCATCTATATCACTCGCATTAGCTTCCTCGTCTGCCTCTGAATCATCTTCATAAGTCTCAGACACATTCTTGAACCCGTGACGGAGCTGAAGAGGTCCGTGAAGGATAATAGTTAGATTTATTCTCCTTACTTTGCCCCCAAGACCGTCATCCTTGCAAATGAGGGGGAACCGTCTTTTTATAGTAAAAGTGCTTAAAGTGGGCTTGACACATGTCATGTTCTCTGTGGAACTAAGTGTCCCACTAGTTTAATATTTCAAAAATTGCGATATCGGTGGTGGCATCTTAAATGAACAAAATTAAATCATTACTAGAGTATTTTCTAGTGTAATTTATCAAAGGCAGAGTGTACGCAATATATTAAATCGCTCATAATAATATCTCAGCCCTGTGTAGGGTCTAGATAGTAGTAAAGTTTGATAAATCATAGATCAATATTTGATCAAATCTATGGGGTTGATGTATTAGAGTGTTGGTGGTTAATTTATTTAACCCCACTGTACAGTTCTCATCAATATGAGCACGGATATCATCACCACCATTTATATCAACTATGTTGTCAATAGTCGTTCCCTCCACACCAGCTCGAACCCATGAATATCCCCATCATGGTTGATTAGAGTGTCATCTAGTTGATGGATGTTGTACAACTCAACTTATTCATTTATTGTGTCATCTCCATAAGTATATTTACCATACATGTCATACAAATCTCTCGGTGTTATCTTCATGATAGCATTCCAATCTTCTTCAATTGGATCTCGCACATACCAAATTTGTTTTTCCCGAGATGCTAATATAAATAGGTCATCTGACAGTCAATTATGGTTGTATAGTGAATGTTTGAAGTTCACTAATGTGAACCCAAAATCATCATTTGTCATTCCCGAATGGGTATCAACCCAATCACACTTGAATACCGTAAACCTGAAATCAATTGAATAGCACAATTCAAATATATATGTTAATACTCCATAGTATGTTACATCCCCCGAAAAATGTCGTTTGTCCTTTGCACTTGCAAAAATTTCGGTAGTGGCATCAAGCATAACTCCACTATTCTAAGTATTCAATATTCTCTCACGCTGCTTTGTGAGAAACCTAAACCCATTTACAATATATCTCGTTATCTCCTAGCCCATTGGGAGGGTCCTGAAGCCAAAATTGCAAATTCCTTTGACACCTCACCCTCATTTAGATTTCGTACCCAATTTTTTTCATATGATTGAGTAATAAAAATTAGATGTATAAAAACAAAACGTGTTATTAACATATTAAAATTTGGTTACATATAAATACAAAGATTGTTGATTTCCTCACACTATCAAAAAACTGTTGCTAGATTCATCAGGAAAATTTCATAAACAAATACAATAAATAACAAATTTTAAACCATAAATCATTAATACGCTCCTTTAAAACTATGTAGATTTATAAATAGTCACTTCCCACGGGTCACTTTTATGCCACATGGAGTGTTTGTGCCTATCTATAGACAACTAGATCGCTATTTTGAATTTTTTTCTCCTTAAATCCCACTTCAAACCTCAAAACGAGCTTATGCTAATTATTTAGTTAATCGAGAGTCTGGTGAGGAAGCGATCACTTCCCACGGGTTACATTTATGCCCCATGGGGTGTGCATGCCTATCTCCGGACAACTTGGTTGCTGTTTGGGATTTTTGCCCCTTAATACCCACTATCAATCTGTATAAATAACCTTTCGCTACACTCAATTTGTTAATTGAAAATTTTGTAAAGGATTAAAAAATTTAGTGACACACATGCTCACTAGATTTTATTATGTTATGTTCGGGTCAAGCTAAGTGTTGTCAGGGCTACCCACACACGTATTCACTTACTTTAATTAAGCCAGAGCCAAAATTAGTCTGACAAAACAAAACCATATACGGCAGTCAAAAGCACAACCAACTTGCTTCTCTCAAATGGACAATTGGATCAATTAAATAGAAACAACTCAAAATGTGAGAAACTCACAACACCATGTCTTCATCCACTAGAAGTGAGAAGAAACAAATGCGCCAACAAAATAGTTCGCAAATTGCTTGAGTTGTATATGTTGCCGGGATTTATGGAATCCTACAAAACCGAAATCAAAATCCCAAGTTTTAACACAAAGTTGAATTAAATGTAGAATAATATTTGAAGAATCAGATATAAAAATAAAACATGCTACAAACCATGTCATTTGGAATTATATACCAAGTTTCTGAGGGCAACACGTTCTCAGCGAGATAAATATAATAATAAACACCCCATTCAAGCCTACCAAAAATGTGTGCAAAAAAAATATATAATCTTTTTGACATATTTACAAACATGTTATTTGCAAATAAAGAACTTTGTCAAAACATGTAAGGCCAACTTAGGGCAAACAATCCTTATTTTAATTATTTTTTGCAATGAAGATTAAACCCCAAATGGAGTGATACAATACCCAAAAAATAAAATGAACCACATTGATCAATCATAGAATACACTTTTCAAAACATCACTTATCTTTATAAATTACATTTAAACCCGTAATTTATTAATAATTACGTTTTGACGCCCAAAATTTAAGAAAAATGAACATGCCCAACACTTTACCTAAATTACATTTTTGCCTCTCAAATTTTTATAATTTACAGCAGATGAGAACGAGAAGAAATTTCAATAAAAAATGAACATAAATTTTAGTAAAAAATGAACATGTCATAGGAATCTATCAGCACACTTTGTAATTGATAATATCATTGAAAAAAAGACATATATTTTGATAACATTAGGATCTCCAAACATCATATATCACACAATAGTAATGAACCGGTGAGGGTTCGATACAAAATTGAAGTCAGTGAGGGTTTGATACCGAAACGAAATCAAAATCTTGGCTTTAGATGACCCGATTGTGAACGAACATGTGTGTCTCTGTGTCTGAACGAATATGTGGGTTTCTGCGTGTGAATGAAAGCTACTATGAACGAACATTTATGTTTGTGTGTGTGTGTATGTGTGTGTCAGAGAAATATATAGATATAGAGAGAGTACCTGGCGACGAGCCAAAATCAGAGGGCTAGATGATCGGAGGTGGATTTGGCTGGAGGAGCGTGTCTGATTTTAGGTGAAGGTGGCTGAGAATTTGGGCTTACTTTGGAGAAAGAGTTTTGATTTGAGATGGGGGGAAAGAATTCCGCCTTTTTTCATTACCCGCATGAATAATTTAGGGAGGAAAAAAAATCGATCATATTTAGTTATTTTTAACAAAAAAACAGTCATAATATGTACTATTAAACATGACTTTTATATTTAAACTGTTATATACATTAACACTAATAAATTTATAATGACGGTTTGTAAATAATATGTCATTTGAATAATATTATTATACTTTTAATGACAGATTTTTTTTAACTGTCAATTTTACAAGTGTCATAAAAAGGTATTTTTCTTGTAGTGTCAGAAGGTCGAGGTCGATTCTGAGGACCTAAGGGGTTGCTGATAATGGTCGATTCTAAGGACCTAAAAGAGGGTGACGACTAAGGTCAAAGTTAGGGAGTGACCAATTCTGTGGGCCGAGGTCAATTCTGAGGACCTAAGTTGTAGCGACCAGTTATGCGAGTCGAAGCCGATTCTGAGGGCTTAGGTTAGAGAAGACCAATTTTGAGGGTTGAAGTCAATTTTGCGTGCTTAAGTAAAGGTGACCAATTTTGCGAGTCAAAGCCAATTATGAGGGCTAAAGTAGGGGTGACCAATTATGTGGGTCAAAACCAATTCTGAGGGCTTAAGTAGAAGCGACCAATTCTAGGGGTCGAAGCCAATTCTGCGGGCTTAAATAAAAGTGACCAATTTTGTTGTCGAAGCCAATTATACAGATTCAAATAGGGGTGACTAATTCTGCAAGTCAAAGCCAATACTGAAGGCTTAAGTATAAGCGACCAATTCTGCAGGTCGAAGCCAATCTTGCGGGCTTAAGATAGGGGTGACATATTCTGCGGGGCAAATCCAATTTTGAGGGCTTAAGTAAAAGCAACCAATTCTACAGGTTGAAGCCAATTCTGTGGGCTTAAGATAGGGGTGACCAATTCTGGGAGTTAAAGCCAATTCTAAGGGCTTAAGATAGGGGTGACCAATTATGCGGGTCAAAGCCAATTCTGAGGGATTAAGTAGAAGATATCAATTATGTGGTTCGAATCCAATTCTGAGTGCTTAAGTAGAAGCGACCAATTCTGTGAGTCGAAGACAATTCTGACGGCTTAAGATAGGGGTGACCAATTCTGAGGGTCAAAGCCAATTCCGAGGGCTTAAGTAGAAGAGACCAATTATGCAGGTCGAGGACAATTATGCGGGTTTAAGATACGTGTGACCAATTCTATGAGTCAAAGATAATTCTGTGAGCTTAAGGTAGGGCGACCAATTCTGCGGGTCATAGCCAATTATACGGGCTTATGTAAACGCGACCAATTCTGCGAGTCGAAGCCAATTCTGAGGGCTTAAGTTTTCTTGGGGAAATTTGGAGACTCCACTGGGGATATGTCTCCTGTAGTTCCACTAGGGATAAGGGGGAGCATTTGATTTTAGGATCCATTGAGGAAGATGGAATGATCCGAGGATTGTTTTTTTTTTAGCTGGGGAATTTCTTGGTTTTTATGGTGTCATTTGGGGACGTTGTTGGGGAGACATGAAATTGATTACGGGAATTCTACTGGGGTGATAAAAATCCTTCAATGGAAAAAAATTCTTGGTGACAGATTCTAAAATCCATTTGGGAATTTTCTTGGGATTTTTTAGATTTTCTGGCATTATTTTGGAAATTATTATAAAAACTTTAAAGAGGGTGCCGATCGGAATGGTTGGGAGGGTTTGAAATGGTAGCGGAATGGTATTTTGGGGTACCGCGAGTTGGTGGAGGGACAGTGTCAATCAGTGGGTGGCAGGGATATGCCAATTGGCATGCCCCTTAGCCTCCTATAAAAAGGGGGTGGGTTCTCCTCATTTTTCACAGCTTTCTGACTTGCCTCCTTCTACAATTACCTTCTGCAAATCGTTCTAATGTTTCAAGTCAAAAGATGGATTATTCCTCAAGTAGTGCAACACACATGGCATGGCTCGATGCTGATGATTGGGAAGGCTTGGAATGGAGGGATAGGGTGCCCCTTATTTTAGGCACCGAAAATTCATTTGACTCATTCGATCCATTGGCATATGATCAGACTCTATTGTGTGAACCTTCGTGGCATCGCTCTTCTAGGGTGGTGAACATTGGTGGTTATGTAAGTATTGATGACATGTAGTATTATTTTCTTTTTTCTTTGGAAATATTTCCTTATTTCTTGAATTTTGACAAGGGTTTTTTCTTCCTACTTTTGACAGTCTGATGTTTCTATGTCGACTATGCATGCCCTAGGGATGATGGGGCTTAAGGATGTTGGGAGCTGTGACACCCCGCCCAATTAAATATCGCGTGATCAGTCCTTTATAAAATTTAAAATAGAATGTTTGGTTGGGTCATTCTTAGCATCACTGTCGGAAATAATATAACCTTATTAACCACCTAATAATTAATTAAGCTAGTGTCAAAATATTTTCCTTTTTAAAAAAAATCTTTCAATTATTAATCCAAGAATATAAACATTATCCATACACCACAACTAATTAATGTAAATACTAAATCTGAATCACATACTGAAATAAATAAGACTGGATAAAATATTCTAGTGCAAAACTCTAAACCAATAACCATGGGAACAATAAATCCAACTGAAGTGAAAGGAAAGTAAACTGAATAAAATCTCAAATAAATGTCTAAGGAATGGCCGACACATGCCCTAAATAGAAAGTCTATATAGAATGGAAAGGAAATGATGGAGGCGTCTAATGCGAAGACCTACAACTTCCATAACAACTGCAGCATGCCAAGCAATCCAAGACTCTAAGGTTGGTGTCCCTGTAGCTTAGCACTTTATATAATACATATATATATATATATATAGAAAGAGAGAAGAGATGTAAGAAACGGGTCAGAGCCCAATGTGTAAAATTATTTGTTTTAGCAAGTATTTAAAATTTGCGATAAAGCAAGTATCACATGCATGTTAGTTCGAACTCTCACATGAGAATCTCACCTCTCGTCTATTATGTACGCCTAACGTACATCTGTTCTCACCTAGCCATCCGTAACACTTCTAACTAGATAATGATTTATACTTCTTGTTATACCTCGTGGTAGCAACCCGTGATTCCCAGTTTTCCACATTATTAATACCATCATTTATTAATTCGTTTAAGTGTTGTTCGGAAGTCTCCCACGAACCATATACACAAAACACACATAGTGGTGGCGAACATAGTTCACATACCTATGGGTCACACACATACCTACGCTCCCATAGTCATCTGACTTATTAACTCACAAATAAGTCTTCACAATACTATGTTCTGAGATACAAGTCAAATATCCCCCCGAAGGTCACCCAGGATAAGACTATCTCTACACAACCCCCCGAGATAGCCAGCAGCTAGGTATGACATACACATAATGTTAAACAAGTAATATGTATCCACACATCGTATTAATATTTATGGGTATTCTCCCAACCTTCTTGTAAATCTACCATACGTATTTCATTCTCATTATTACGTATTTTATAGTATTACTAAATTACCACAACTCTTTAGTAATTTCCAAAGTAACTCTTCTTTCTGAATTAATTAAAGTATAAAATCCACATACTTTCTCGTAGCCTTCCTCGTTTCAAATCGGTTAACTGGTAATTTCTCTCAGTCGTAAAGACTATTAAATTCAAAAACTACCCCTAAGAAATTTCCTGAAAATTCACCCTGTCGCTCAAACCAAATGGCATGTCGTTTGAACGACTGCCACGCGTCGCTCGAGCGACTTCGCGCGAGATAGGCATCTCGCTTGAACGACTTCGCGTGAGACCTACTGTTTCATCTTCTATCCAGAATTTCAGCGTTTTCCCACCATTTTTAACCCTAAAACCTGTAAATTAACATCCCAAACTCCAATCAAACAGATCCAAATCGAATCCTAACAATTACATATGGATTCAAACATCCTATAATCATTAAATCATTTTGAATCATCCAATAAATATGAAATCCACAAATTTATTTATAAAAACCCTAGTTCTTCAAATTCTTTTTCAAGAACACATGATTCCAGATTCGTTCTACACATAAGTCCATCAAAACATAACTTCTAACTTACCTATATGAAGGGTTCAATCTAATTAATCTTATATTCGAATTATACATCCTAATTCTCCAATTTTTTATCACTTTTCATGAACAATACATATTTAGAACAACCCTATAGTAACATGAATATGGTTATTGCTAAAGGAAAGCAAGTAATAAGCACTTGTCTCGAATTAGTCATCTGATTTGTTGATGTTGTTTGTATGGGCGTGTTCGCCTTATCCCGATCTACACGATGGTGGTGACGGTTGTGCAAGGTAGTGTTAATTTGGCCTTCCCTCTTGGAAGTTGGTTCTTCCTCACACCCTATATGGTCGTTCTTTGCTTTCTGTATCTCTCAACCCTAATGGACCTCTCGTGGATGATAAATAAACTCTCAATTTTTGTCCCTTAATTAAACCCAAAAATACAATTTACCATAATGCCCTCTCGGGGTGCCGGTTAGGCCTAAAATTGCCCTGAAACCCAAACCAAACACCCGAGTATACTATTCTGACTATTTCGACCCTTCCGGACTCTACGGCGCACTCGAAATGACCATATGAGTTACCCAAAAATAATTAATCTTTTATTCCCTTAAATTAGTCCCAACATGACTCACACGCGCGTCTGACTTAATTTACTAAACTGTCGTATTTCTTATTCTTGATAATTTACCGAAGTGTATAGTTCCATATTACATATCACACAGTAATATTCAATTAATAAGTATTACCCTTGTGTGACACCCCGCTCAATTAAATATAGGGTGATCAGTCCTCTACCAATTCAAAACAAGATATTCAGTTGGTTCATTCTTAGCACGTGAGAAGTACGAACTGTGTGATACTTGATTAAATTCAATTCGCAAGTTTCCAAGTAACCCTTATTTAATTACAGTCCCTAAACATGCATCTAAGGTGCGTGTGTCAACCCATAAATAAATAAAGCATGTGACACAAAATATGCTGAGACACAGATATCAGGAAAAAAACCCTTTCGGGTAAAACCTTTATTTCACTATGAATATACAAGCCGCAACTTACAATTACACAGAGAAATCTGCAATGGATTAACGCGCAGCCAACCCACAAAGACACGCAGTCTTGAACTCAGCAAGAGAATACACGCAGCACCCTCCAAGGACTCGCAGCCCAAACAACGAAGGAAGAACCGCAGCTCTCCTCAATGACACGCAACCATAAAACTTTGTAGAGAATCCCTCAGCAATGACACGCAGCCCTCGGTTGCAAAGATCTCTCCACAAATATGAACAATAGCAAAGTTTGTGTTCTAGGGTTCCAAAAGATTCACAAAAGTAATTGGGATTTTTGTGTGTGAATCAAAAAGATGTTTGGCACATCAAAAAGGTGAAGACTTAGAGTATTTAGGACTCTGAAAATCGTGTTGAAAAGTCTTAGAAAACCACTTCCCGTAGTGGGTTTTAAATAGGAAAACTTTGAGCCTAAAAAATCTCTAACAGATCTGGCCGAATTTATCCGAGTCGGACCGGTCCAGCTTGGGGGCGGATCGGTCCGGTTGACCGTATCGGTTCTTTTAAAATATGGCTCCATCGGTTTGCATTCGATCCGGGGTCTACTGGACCTTGAGCAAGGCGGATCGGTCCGGGTAGAGGGCAAACCGGTCCGGTTTTCCCAGAAAAATAAAAAACTTTAAAAAGCCTTTAAGGAACGTTTTATAAAAAACATTTTATAAAAATTTCCCAATACTAAATATGAACTTTAAGGAACGTAAAAATAAAATTTTACCAAGTTCATTCTCGCAGAGGCTATGATGTTGAAGACGCTTTGATATTCGGATCCGTTGATGTAGATGCGATCTTGAATTTCTTCAACGGTGTAACGGCGTATGACATACATATTGATAATGAACAAAAATGTCCTTACAGCACCACTGTCTAAAAACTTTTTAACATATTAATCACCAAATATAAAATTAAGCTAGGTGTCAAAACATTTCCAGTTTAGTAAAACCAATTAAATCCATTTCCATTAAATTTCAAAATATACACCTTTCACCACACACCGAAATGTAAATAAATACTGAACATGAATCAAGTACTGAAATAAATAAGACTGAGTAAAACTCTCGATTCAAAGCTCCAAACTATAAGCCAAACTGAATACAATAACTCTGATGAAAGACTAGAAGTGGGCGACCCATGCCCTAGATAAGAAGTCTAGATGAAACTGAATGGAAAAGATAGATGCGTCTACTGCAAGGACCTACAGCTTCCACAACAGCTGCAACACGTCAAGCAATCCAAATCTCTAAATCCGGTGTCCCTATGGCCGAACACCTGTTATAATACATATATAGAAAAAGAGAGGAGAAATACAAGAAACGAGTCAGAGCCCGATGTGTAAAAATTATTTAGCAAGTATTTAAAATTGGTTCTTAAAACAAGTCTTATACGCATGTTAGTTATCGAACTATCACATGACTTTCTCACCTCTCGTCTATTATGCACGCCTAACGTACATCTAATCTCCACCTAGTTATACCTCCCAGTCTAACTAGTCAAAAACCATACTAATGCTAACTATGCTCACTAGTAATATTCCCGTATCGCCCATACAATACGCTATTCAGGTAGTTTATCTCACATATTAAGTTTCATTATTCACCGTATGAATGGTAAATCTTTTATTCACTAAGATTATTTTATTTCTCATTTCCATTTTATCTACTAGTTTCACAAAGTAGAAAGTTACTCAAGTACACTCATACATATATATAGTCTCATCATATTATATATATATACACTAATCCTGCACCCTGAGGTTAAGACCACTTGGTGCAATGTAATGATTATTATTATTACCAAGTCTACTAATTTCACACAGTAGCAATATTCATAAGTTCGTATATATATATATATATATATATATATATATATATATATATATATATATATATATATATATATATATACTAATCCTACACCCCCGGGCTAAGACCCATTAGTGCACCTATCCTGCATCCCCGGGTTAGCACCCATTAATGCACCTATCATTAACAATTCAGCAGCCCTGGGTTATCACCCATTACTGTGCCTAACAATAGAATCTTGCATCCCCGGGTTAGCACCCATTAATGCCCCTATCAATAATAATCTAGCACCCCCGGGTTATCACCCATTAGTGCGCCTAACAATAGTCATCCTTGTATCCATGGATTATCACCCATTAGTACACTTAACAATAGAGTTTCTGCACCCCCGAGTTATCACTCATTAGTGCGCTTAATTATAAGGTTCTTGCACCCCCGAGTTATCACCCATTAGTGCCCTTAACAATAATATCACATAATAGGCATACACACATCCTATTATAATTTATAGGTATTTCTCCAACCTACATACATACTCCACATACGTATTTTAACCTCATCACTACGTATAGTATAAATGTTTAGATTACTATCTCTCTCGTAATCTCCAAGGTACATTCTCTCTATACCGAAATAATTAAAGCATAAATTCTCCCATACTTTTCTCGAAATTCTGTCCTATTTAAATTTACTATTTGGCAATTTCTCTCACTCCAATAAACTGGAAAACTCAAAACTGGACTTTGAGAAAATCCCCAAAAATTCCCTCTGTCGCTCGAACCAGAAGGGTTGTCATTTGAACCACTTCCACGTGTCATTCGAGAGACTTGCGTGAGATGCCATCTAGCTTGAGTGACTTCGCGCGAGATCGCGCGAGATGTCACTGTTCATCTTCTTTCCCAAAGTTCTGCATTTTTCCACCATTTATGAACCTAGAAACCTCTAAGATTCAACACCCAATGCCTCATCATCAATACCCATCAACCCTGACAGGTTAAAAATCATTCCTAACCTCCTAGGATCATTAATTCGTCATAAATCGTCATAGTTATGTAAAATCCCCAAATCAATTCATATGAACCCTAGTTTCCAAATTTTCAATTAAAGAACCTAATCAACCCAGATTCGTTCATCAATATATAATTCAATTTCATAGTTCATCCTCTACATTCATGACAAAATATTAACAACTAATTACCCCAACCTCTAATCATCATTTAACCTCCAATTTTCACCCAATTAACATGTAAATCCAGGATTGAATTCACCTACACTAACATGAGTATGATTATTGCTAAAGAACGCAAGTAATAAACACTTGCCTTGAATATGACGATCTGATCCGTTGGTGATGTTGTTATATACGCGTTCCTCTCTTCTCGATCTACGCGTTGGTGGTCACGGTTATGCAAGGTGAGGATGATTTGGCCTTCCTTCTTGTGTTTTGGTTCTCCCCCACACTTTCTATGGATGTTCTTTTCTTTTCTAGCTCTCCACCCTAATGGACTTCTTTAGGCTGATAAAAATAATTCTTAAATTTCGTCCATTAATTCCACCCAAAAATACAATTTACCATAATGCCCTCTCGGGACGCCGGTTAGGCCTAAAATTGCCCCGGGACCCAAACTAAACACCCGAGTATGCTATTTTGACTATCTCGACCCTTACAGAATCAACGGCGCACTCAAAATGACCATACGAGTTAATAAAAATAATTTCTCTTTTTATTCTATTCAATTAGTCCTGACACGACTCACACGCGTGTCAGACTTAAATTACCAAAATGTCGTATTTCTCACTTCCGACAATTTATCAAATGTTATAATTCCATATTACATATCACACAGTAATATTCAATAATTCCAAACAATTAGTATTAACCCTTGGCACGCTAGTTAATAATTATTTTAATCCGGATTAATAACAAATTAATTTCTCACATTTTAATTTAATTAATCCAACAACAATAATTAATCGCATACTTATTCCCATAATAATAATTAATCACATAATTATTTAAATCGTTAAAAATACGGGGTGTTACATACTCCCCCCCTTACAACGAAATTCCGTCCTGAAATTCGGAAAAGTATACTTGGTACAAACAACACTGTAAAAATATTGCGCATCGCATCCCGACGCTCATAGGTAAGATAATCCGTACCACCCATATAGTATGTTATCGAATACCCTTAATTATGAACACTTCACATGTGTTTGCTTTAAACTCTAGGTTACCCTATCATATAGGCTCTTGCCCAAGCCTTATAGTTTAAGTTTCACTACTTACTATATTTTAGATATTCACTATCTAGTCTTCCACTATTTGCACCTTAGTAGATTTATCCTCCTTTCAGATACATACGACTTCGTCTCGTGTCATTCATACAAGTAAATTGGCTGTGCAATATATATTTCACACACAATATATACGATAATATCGATCATTTTCCGACATTTGAAATCATAACTGGTCCCCCACCTTTAACTCTCAAGTAAGACAATAACAAAGTTTACTATGCCATACTTCTACTGGCACTCTGCCCGAACGTGAACTTATAGGAGTTATTTGGACACAAACTCCACTAGTGGAAGGTACTGCCTCCCGTCTTCCCCTAATATCTCAGGGTCCACATAAAATTTTCTCTCCCGCATCCGATTAGACCGCTTGTCCTGCCCATCCCTCTGTGGGTATTAGGCCGTACTCAATCGCATCTTTGTGCCTATAATCTTACTATCTCAGCTACATGAGAAGATCCTTGGGGATACTCTTCCATTCTCTAGTGGAAGGATCCCTATTGGTTTCGAATTGTCCGCCCTTTTTTCTAATAGTCAGCTGACCCACTACAAGACTAACTTTGAAGGTTACTCTACATTAAATCCATTACCACTGTTATTTGTATCCTAATACATTTTATACTCTCTTGAATGTACTTCTAATCGTGATACGTGTGACTTTGTCGTATCATTTGACACAAGTCTCTTTTCTCGCTCAAAAATCTCAGTTTATTTTGAACCGTAAGTCTCTAACAAATCTTATGGAGTAATCTTCGTCTTACCCGACTACATGTTATCAAATTCACAAGATAATCATAATCCACCGTTTGATTTAATCCCCTAGGGCACCCATACACCCTATGCCTCGCGCATGATTATACAAAAGACATGAAATTTTCTTACTTCAATTCTTGCACACTCGGTATGCTGATGTGGTAAAGGTGCACTCAACCAACCCCACTAGTCAAAATTTAATCAATCCTTCACTGGTATCATTGCTCTATTCAGAATGATACTAAGACTAGGCGACTCTATTGGCCTTAAGTCATAAAAGAATTATCAACTCTCAATTATATTCTCCTATAGGTACAATAACCAACATACAAAACTTATGTACTATCGGCCAAACTTCTCTCCAACTCCCAACGTTTGCTAGTTTCATGCGTGGGATGTCTCGCAAAGCGAAATCCAAACAAGGAATCCCCCCCCCCCCGATACACTACTATATAACCTAGCCGATTGCCGAGGTCCGTAAGGCCTTCAATACATACTATGTACTTTACCACAATCTACTTATTGTGACATAAAAGTTTACCCGTCCACTCTCATGTCCCTAAAAATGTAACATGAAGCATGGCGCCCTCATTATCCCAAGTATTTGGCGCAATAAATATATAACGAGCTATATTTTGCCGCTCGATAAGAACACAATGTATTCTAAGTCTTAAGAGACAAATAAATTCCTATGCTCGGGAATCACATATAATTAGATACTATAGTCGCTGAGGTCTATAATACCATGAAATTCTCATATATACTCATATCTGGGCCCAACCCTATTTCAGGTGGTGCCGCACAAAACTAAGATCACTCCTCCCGGAGTATCCGGCACGACAGTCATATCACTACATTTTTACTATCGTTTAACCTTATGGTAATTAATCACTAAACATTACCATAATAAACTCTACTAAAGCTGACTCAATGGAGTAGTAAATTATAACATCAAAACATATTCTTAGGGCCCACCCGATTCACTCACGGGAAACCATCAAAATTCCCCGCTAACAACGAGAAATACATTTGTAACAAGACTGTTAAAACTAACGTTCCCACTAAACTCAACCCGCACGCGAAGTTTAGGGTTTCCAATTTACATAAAAGTTGTGGCACACCCATGTCACTAGAATCTATCCTTTACTCACAAGGAAGAAGCGAAACCTCACCAGTCTCGCCAAATCACGGGGTCTCAGCACGTGGCTGCCATCACGACCCATGAACATCTACAATCGTCATACATCCTAGGATTTCATCCTATAGTTGTCCTCTCTCATCATGGATAATTTATTCCATTATGTGAGTTTCGCGCCCATTATTGAAGCGTTGGCCCAAACTCTCTAGGCCTCAATTATATCTTTATTGAACTCCCGTTTACATCCCGGGCCCCGAAGATCCTGACATACTGTATGCTACTCTTAATGAGGACTCTACTGGTCCAACCTGAACCCATCACTATTGGGTTATAAATTTCCTGGGCCTAATTCTCTTAACCCCAAATTCCTTCACTGGAAGTCTCACTCCTCCAATTGTTATGCCTAACTGGCACGATTTACCATTTCTAATCTTTTCGGTCTCACTTCTCAATTTTGGACACCTTCAACACTTGTAGTTCTACTTCCTTCACATAAGGAAACCTTCACAAACCATTTCCCCGTCACTGGTCCCACTAACCATTTTAAAATGTCCTTCTCTCAGACTGAGTAGTCTTAACTTACTGACTACGCTGGACTTTTGAAACTCTGGTTGGCTTCCACGACCCTGATTGACTTCATCGTCACTTTGTAGGAAGTTAATCAACTTAAAATCATCTAACCATGTTCCCTATTGGGTATACTCTCATGTGGGGTTTCACTAACACCGTTAAGTTCAGTTTTGCTTTTCGGCTAGATTCTTAAACCTTTCTGGCTTGCTTCTTCTGGAAAGAATGCAAGAACTAGTCACCGTATAACCTTGATGACATCAACATTAGTCATCCTAGCTGGATTTTTCATCTATGCTTGTGTTCTACTCACGAGTTCTTTATCAACTACAAACCCTTTGGATAATTTATGCCCTTCTGCCAGGTATGAAGTTAATTATGCAATTCAACCTTTCTCTCATGATCAATTTCTATCTTACCCATTGTGCTAAACATCAAAATTTCACTCGGATTTTATTACAACATCGAATGGAAGACCTCACGGTCAAATCATACCCAAATTTCTCTATAAATTTCAAACACACTTCTTCATGCATGGCGATTGTCTCTAATTACTACATGATGCTCCTAAGAGCTATAACTTTTAACTCCAAATTTAATTATGAGTGTCTTCACACCCCACTCTACACCATTGCCTTCGAATTTTCTACTTCCGCTGGTCTGTTACATTTTCTCATTCTCTTATCTGCATTTTCACCGATGGGTTTTCAAAAGAGTCCCTCTGATTTCCCCTTTATCGACCATGCTAGGTGGTCCTGAAATCACCCCACCGTTATCTATAATTATGTCCTGGTAACCCACTGTTCCCGAGTGATGATTTCTATTATCACTTGCTTAAGTAACCCTCGTGGTGATTTTTGTCCCGATCATTCTTTCTTGATTGCTCTATGTCTTCTGTTGAGCTTCATCTCCGGCAGTTCTTCTTACAGATCTCGTCGATCGTCTTAAAATGTTCGGTGTTTGAATCACACAGAATTTCATATAATGAGTCACATCCATTATAATTCATAGCAAGAGAACGTAAGTCGCATACGTAAGGGAACGCAATAATCCTATCATAAGGCTCTACATCAAAGAACGATGCACTAAAACGTAATAAGGTGCACAGATCCTAAGGACACTAGAACCTGATGCTCTGATACCACCTGTGACACCCCGCCCAATTAAATATATAGTGATCAGTCCTCTACCAATTCAAAACAGGATATTCAATTGGTTCATTCTTAGCATCACTGTCAAAAAACTTTTAAACATAGTAATCACCTAATATAAAATTAAGCTAGGTGTCTAAACATTTCCAATTTAGTAAAACCAAGTAAATCCATTTCCCTTAAATTTCAAAATATAAACCATTCACCACACATCGGAACGTAAATAAATACTGAACATGAATCAAGTACTGAAATAAATAAGACTGAGTGAAACTCTCGGTTCAAAGCTCCAAATCATAAACTAAACTGAATACAATAACTCTGATGAAAGACTAGAAGTGGGCGACCCATGCCCTAGATAAGAAGTCTAAATGAAACTGAATGGAAAAGATAGATGCGTCTACTACAAGGACCTATAGCTTCCACAACAGTTGCAGCACGTCAAGTAATCCAAATCTCTAAATCCGGTGTCCCTGTGGCTGAACACCTGATATAATACATATATATAGAAAAATAGAGGAGAATATAAGAAACGGGTCAGAGCCCGATGTGTAAAAATGATTTAGCAAGTATTTAAAAATGGTTCTTAAAATAAGTCTTATACGCATGTTAGTTATCTAACTCTCACATGAGTTTCTCACCTCTCGTCTATTGTGCACGTCTAACGTACATCTAATCTCCCCCTAGTTAGACCTCCCAGTCTAAATAGTCAGAAACCATACTAATACTAACTATGCTCACTAGTAGTATTCCCGTATCGTCCATACAATACGCTATTCAGATAGTTTATCTCACATACTAAGTTTCATTATTCACCGTATGAATGGTAAATCTTTTATTCACTAAGATTATTTTATTTCTCATTTCCATTTTATCTACTAGTTTCACAAAGTAGAAAGTTACCCAAGTATACTCATACATATATATAGTCTCATCATCCCTATATATATACTTTAATCCTGCACCCTGAGGTTAAGACCACTTAGGGCAATGTAATGATTATTATTATTACCAAGTCTCCTAATTTCACACAATAGAAATATTCATAAGTTCATATATATATATATATATATATACATATATACTAATCATGCACCCCCAGGCTAAGACCCATTAGTGCACCTATCCAGAACATCCTGCATCCCCGGGTTAGCACCCATTAATGCACCTATCATTAATAATTCAGCACCCCCGGGTTATCACCCATTAGTGCGCCTAAAAATAGAATCTTGCATCCCCGGGTTAGCACCCATTAATGCGCCTATCAATAATAATCCAGCACCCCCGGGTTATCACCCATTAGTGCGCCTAACAATAGTCATCCTTGTACCCCCTGATTATCACCCATTTGTACACTTAACAATAGATTTTCTTCACCCCCGAGTTATCACTCATTAGTGTGCTTAATTATAAGGTTCTTGCACCCCCGAGTTATCACCCATTAGTGCCCTTAACAATAATATCACATAATAGGCATACACACATCCTATTATAATTTATAGGTATTTCTCCAACCTACATACATACTCCTCATACGTATTTTAACCTCATCACTACATATAGTATAAATGTTTAGATTACTATCTCTCTCGTAATCTCCAAGGTACATTCTCTCTATATCGAAATAATTAAAGTATTAATTCTCCCATACTTTTCCCGAAATTCTGTCCTATTTGAATTTACTATTTGGCAATTTCTCTCACTCCAATAAACCGGCAAACTCAAAACTGGACTTTGAGAAAATCCCCAAAAATTCCCTCTATCGCTCGAACCAGAAGGGTTGTCATTTGAACCACTTCCACGTGTTATTCGAGCGATTTCGCGCGAGATGCCATCTCGCTCGAACGACTTCGCGCGAGATCGCGCGAGATGTCAATATTCCTCTTCTTTCCCAAAATTCTGCGTTTTTCCACCATTTATGAACCTAGAAACCTCTAAGATTCAACACCCAATGCCTTATCATCAATACCCATCAATCCTAATAGGTTATAAACCATTCCTAACCTCCTAGGATCATTAATTCGTCACAAATCATCATAATTATATAAAATCCCCAAATCAATTCATATGAACCCTAGTTTACAAATTTTTAATTAAAGAACCTAATCAACCCAGATTCTTTCATCAATATATAATTCAATTTCGTAGTTCATCCTCTACATTCATGACAAAGTATTAACGACTAATTACCCCAACCTCTAATCATTATTTAACCTCTAATTTTCACCCAATTAATAAGCAAATAAAGGATTGAATTCACCTACACTAACATGAGTATGATTATTGCTAAAGAAAGCAAGTAATAAACACTTACCTCGAATATGATGGTTTGATCCGTCGGTGATGTTGGTATATACGCGTTCCTCTCTTCTCGATCTACGCGTTGGTGGTCACGGTTATGCAAGGTGAGGATGATTTGGCCTTCCTTCTTGGGTTTTTGTTCTCCCCCACACTTTCTATGGCCGTTCTTTTCTTTTCCAACTCTCCACCCTAATGGACTTCTTCAGGCTGATAAAAATAATTCTTAATTTTCGTCCATTAGTTCCACCCAAAAATACAATTTACCATAATGCCCTCTCGGGACGCCGGTTAGGCCTAAAATTGCCCCGGGACCCAAACTAAACACCCGGGTATACTATTTTGACTATCTCGACCCTTCTGGACTCAACGGTGCACTTGAAATGACCATATGAGTTAATAAAAATAATTTATCTTTTTATTCTATTCAATTAGTCCCGACACGACTCACTCGCATGTCAGACTTAAATTACCAAACTGTCGTATTTCTCACTTCCGACAATTTATCAAATGTTATAATTCCATATTACATATCACACAGTAATATTCAATAATTCTCAACAATAAGTATTAACCCTTGGGACGCTAGTTAATAATTATTTTAATCCCGAGTAATAACAAATTAATTTCTCACATTTTAATTTAATTAATCCAACAACAATAATTAATCGCATACTTATTCCCATAATAATAATTAATCACATAATTATTTAAATCGTCAAAAATGCGGGGTGTTACAACTTGGAACGTTAGTTAATATTTATTTTCAATCTGGATTAGTTAACAATTAAATTCTCACATTTTAATTCAATTAATCCCACAATAATAATTTATCCCATAATTATTTAAATTATAAAATATGGGGTATTACAGGAGCACCTTCCATCTCTGGTTCATTAGATGGTGTCATCAATCGGTTTTGGGAGATTGGTGTCTGATTTGGATAAGACGCCTCATTTTACGATTGTTCTCTGTGCTCTGGGGGATAGGTGGTGGGACACCACCCACACCTTTCATTCTGGCTTTGGGGAGATGACGGTGACTCCCATGGATGTGCAGCAGCTGCTGGAGCTAGATTGCGAGGAGTTGCAGATTGAGGTGGATAGGACTCTGAGGGTGACGTCGGAGGCGATGATGGAGGCATTGGGTGATGTGGAGAGGGAGGTCTTTGGAGACTCTATTCATTTGTCTCTTTTGAGGGATTTATTACCGAGGAAGAGGATTGGCGAGAGTAATGGGCGATAGGTGCGACAGATGGCCCGTTTGTTTTTTCTGCAGGTGTTGGGGGGTTTCTTGTTGGCGACGAGTCGCGACGTCGTCCATTTATGGTTTTTGCCATTCCTGAGGGTGTTTTCGAACATTCGTCTTTATGACAGGGGGAGGCTAACCTTGACAACACTTTATTATTCTCTTGATATGTTTAGACGGTGTTGTCGGCAATATTTTACTGGGGCAACTTATTTTCTTGAGGTATTCTTTATTTTTTTGCATTTTCCTTTATGCATTTTATTCTTGATTTCTTAATTGTTGGCCTTTGTCCTTTCCAGACGTGGTTCTATAAGGTGATTGGATTTAACACTCAATTGATAGCTTTGAAGAACTAGTCTGTTGGGTACTTCTGCCAGATGTACCGGAGGCGGAAGTCCAATCAAAAATCGAAGAAATCTCTTTCCTAGAAGTGGTGCGTCAGGTCTCGAATGGCCTAACTAGTGAGATGGTAAGTCCTTCTCTTTTTATCTATTTTTGAGGTTGTCTTTACTTTGATGGTCTTTTCCTGATATTGATCTTTCTGTTCTTGCTAGGGAATTGGCAGGTTGGGGGATGGCTATCTAGCATATGGGGTTAATTGGGTACATGCACAGCTGCGGCATCTGCTGGAGATTGAGTTTGGCCACTCTTGGTACCTCAGGGAAAGTGTAGTTTGACAGATTGTGGAGGAAAAGGTTGTGGTGCCATCGACGAAGCCCCCAATGTATATGAGGCGAGTGCGGGAGATGTCGGACAATGCGTGGATAGCGGCGATAAAGGGTGGGCCTTACTCATCATATACTGACATGGTGGTGATGAATAACTATATGTACTTTGTGTCGAGCTGGTTGATGTCTCCCATCATATATGATGTGATGCCTCTTCCCCGTGCGGGCTCGAGTCGGCTGGTGGGACCCTCCCACAACATAGGCGATGTGTCGACATCAGCGACTATGACGGCTTTGGAGGCTCCTTTTGTACGATTGACCACTCCTACTTACAACATTCAGTGAGAAGATGGAGGGTTGATGCGTATACTACACCATCCTAATGCGATGGATCTGGGGGAGTTGGTCTTTGACAAAGGAGGTCCTTTGACCTAAGGTATACCTTTCATCTCTTTGTCTTTTTGATTTCCTGATTTCTTTCTTCGCCTCAGACTGACTGATTTACTCCTTTATGTTTCTCTCGTAGCATATCCGGGTCTCCACCACTTAGCTGAGGGATATTAGGGATTATATATCTTTGACGATTTCCCACATTCGGGATATGATTTTGGTTCTTTATTTTTTGGTGATGTCTACCTTGTCTGAGGAAGGGTCTGGCTCGGGGAGTGGTGGCATGTCATCCCGTCGCAGAGGAAAGAGAGCGCGTCACAGGGAAGGAGGATCTTAGAGAGAGAGAGAAGGAGAAGAGAGGAGAGAGAAGGATAAAAGAGAGAGAGAGAGAGAGAGAGAGAGAGAGAGAGAGAGAGAGATTTGTAGGTGGAGAGAGATAAAATATGAGTGAGAGAGAGAAAAAGTGGGTGGGTTTGGGCTGAGTCTCGTTGCATTTTCTTGTTTCCTGCTAAACAAATATAACACAGTAAATATCTATGCAAATGAAATGAAGTTTTTGTTAATTTCTTTTTTTAGTGACTAATGCAGATGCTCTTTTCACTTTGCTGCTGAGACCGTAAAAGGAAATTATTGGAGAAATATTTTATTTTAAAATGGGATAAGTAAAAACTTAAGGATAAGGAAATTCAGAATTCTTTTAAAATAAAAATTATTATTATTGAGTTTTTTGATAGATTGAAAAAGGAAAAAAGGGATTTCCCAAAAATAGGGGGTTGTCGATCGGCACGACCCCGGTCCTGCCTATTGGCATATCAGTCCAGTCTAATCAGCCCAAGGCTTTGATTGCACTTTCTCCAATTGCTTAGTACTTGGTGGGGCTAGTTTTCCTCCTATTTTTGCAGGGTCCCTTTCTTTGTTTGAGAGCCTTCAAGTATAAATAGGGGTGTAGATGAAGCTTTCCTTCACACTTCACTACACCAAATCTGCCCATTTGTCAAGGTCATTGACCTTGACAAATTCACCTTGTCAAGGTCAATGACCGTGACATTTCGAGGCGAGACAACTTTTTTTGTCACGGTCGTGTCACGGTCATTGACCTTGACAAAAAACTCGCGTTTTATGTCACGGTCGTGTCAAGGTCAATGACCGTGACACGCTTGTCACGGTTTAGAACCGTGACAAAGCCGTGACCCTTTTTAAAAAAAATTATCACGGTCATTGACCGTGACAATTCTGGGCAGAATTTAAAAAAAATCTGCTGGGCAGTATGGCCACTGCCACTGCCCAGCAGTATATTTGTACCTGTTATAGCAACGTTGTACCTGTTCCAAACATCATATATCCAACACAAACTAAAGATAATGCAAATATATATTCATGACAGTATAATCCAAATCTTCAAAGTAAAAATAATATACATGACGATATAATCCAAATATAATTAAAATGGACAAACTAGAAAATAATGTTACTACATGTCTTGGATAAAACTGAGGAGGTGAGTAGGCCACACGACATACGAATTGACGCACCCACTAATATACGTCGTGCCGCATTGTTCGCGCAACCACAATAGGGAGTTCTCCTTCCCGGTTATGACATGCGTGACGAGCACCCTGGACTCCATCTGTTGAAGCACACGTCCATGGACTATTCCACCCTCGACGATATTCGGGTCCCTCAACCCCCGCCCTATCCGCTGGCCATCAAATATGTCCAATATGAACACGCTCGGCCAACCAATTGTCGATAATGGTCTGTTGGAGGGCGTCAAATAGGGAAGTGGATCGTCGAAGTACGAACGTGTCGGTGATGAAGCAGCGAGGTCCACATCCTCGTCATCCCGCACCTCCTCGTCCTCCCGCACCTCCTCCTCCACCGCCTTCTCCTTCCCTTTCCCTTTACCTTTATCTTTACGGTCTCCACCCAACGTACGCTTCATGAATGCGTACATATCTTGGACCGTCGCCTCCAAACGGGACAGCTTCGCGTCGTGTGAATCCACCGTTCGAGCCAACCCGGTGTCGCTCGTCTCCAATCCGATGATCCTAGATTTGGCCACCCGCGAGCTCACTCCCCTTGTCCTCCCCTTGCGATCAGAGCCAAGCACTTGGCTGAGTGCGTCTGTGGACAAAGATGCCTTGTCGGCATCAGACTGCGACTCATGCACTTCCTTAAGCTTTGCCTGAAACGACAAAAAGCACATGATTAGTAAAATAAGTAAACTAAAAAATTATAACGTAATTAACAATAATTAAACTGTCGGATTACTTACAATCGTGGCCGCGACGCTCGGGGACACCTCCTTGTCCTTCCCCTTCTTCGTCCGAAGAGCCACATAAGTATCGAGCCTATGTGGCTTACCCCCTGGCCCACTCCCTACCCCCTGAAATAAAATAAAGTAAAGTAAAATTAGTATCGGCCCCGCAAAGTAAAATAATATCCAATAATATATTTCTGTAGTTATAGATAAATTAAATATTACCTTCATCCTATGCTCCACCTCAGCGTAAGAGGTCCGGCCGGAGTAGTGCACGTCCGTCTTTTTAGCCCGATTTTCCCTCCCCGATTGGCGAGATGCCAATTGTCGATCCTCGATCTCATTGTCAATGAACTTTTGCCATTGTGCCAATGAGATCGGCTCCTTGGGCGGGACGGATCCGCGCCATTGTAAAATGGTCTCTCGTATTTTTCCAAAGTACCGTGTCCGCATATTTTTTTTCCACGTCTTGTGTTGCTCCCTCAACTGCTCCAAGACGGAATCGCGTAGCTTTGGATCCAAGTTGAATTGTTCCTGTCCAACAAATACAATGTTAGTTGCGAATAAATATAAATATAAATATAAATATAAATATAAATATAAATATAAATATAAATATAAATATAAATATAAATATAAATATAAATATAAATATAAATATAAATATAAATATAAATATAAATATAAATATAAATATAAATTGAAATTGAAATATTCATATAAATATTACCTGTAGTGCCGCCCAAACAGCTAACTTGAGCTCATATGGCACCTCCTTCCAACTCATAAACCCCGGGCCGATGACCGTCTTTAGCAGCTCGAGGGATCTCGCTAAAAGCTCCGACTTGTTTTCGACGGTAATCCCAAATTTTCCATATTTGGGGAGCCTAGGGGCGGAGGAGCCCTCGTCGCCTCCGCTACCACCGAACCCAGACGACGACATCATCATAAACAGCATCATCATCTTCGCCCTAACATCTGAAGGAGACATTTTTGCTGTAAAAAAAATGTTATTAGTACAGATAAAAAAAATGTTATTAGTACAGATAAAAAAATGTTCCGTCTATATTATAACGTATGTGTAAGTTCCGTCAATACCATTTCGTTTCAATTTTGTAATATTATGTTTTTTCCAAATATTTAAAGAGTTATTAAATGGGTGCCCCACCCCCACCCCCACCCCCTGCCCCCTCCCCCCGCCACACACACATGCACACCTACGCGCACACACACACACACACACACACACACACCCCACCCCTACCCACCCCACCCCCACCCCCTCCCCCACCACGACCGTGACAACTACATATATTGTTTATCAATAAAAGTATGACATGAGATAATTATAATTGTAGCATAAATTTCATTATCATGGGTTTTACCTAATTGAATTAATTTCATGAATAAAATTATTATCAATTTAAATGAAAATATCAATTATTATCCAATATTTTTGAATGAAATATTTATTTTGAATGAAAATATCAATTATTTATAAAATTGATGTCTACTTTTAGTGTTGTGTATATATGTTAGTCTACTTTTGCTTTTTTTTTTAAATAATCAATTAACCAAATTTCATGATAGTGAATAAGGGTTAATCCTAGCCATTGATTAAGTGTATTATTAGTAAGTACAAAAATTAAATATGGACTCTTAATCTAGGATATAAGGAGTATTTGTTAGTGAAATAATAATTTAGTGATAAAAACACACTCGAACACTACCAAGTTTTGACGACACGGGTCTCTAGAAAGAAAAACAAGCATTTCCAAATTAATATTCCCTCTTTCTTGTTTAGTGTCTCGTGAATTGATAGTATGATTTTAAAAGTAGTATACAAAACTAGGTGAGATTTTAGAATTACACGTCGAAATAATACGTGTTGTATAATAATAATACAAGTGCATGCTTTGCAATCAAAGGTATTTATCTTTATAAGGAAAAAATTATCTTAAAATGATTGGTAGGGAATGTCTATGAGGTGGATGATAATTTATTTGATAATTTATTTTATTTCTTTTGGTTAGGTTATTAAGACTTTATTTGAATTGATATCTTAGTAATTATTATTTAATATTTATTTTGAGCAATTATCTTATAGTAGGATTATTATCCTAGAAACAATTCTAACATTCCATGAAGGAAAACTTTTATTGGATGGTTGAAAAGACAATAGTTCCAAATTTATTATATTCCATAACAATTTCATAGTTTCAATTCATAGTTCCACACACACACACCCCACCCCACCCCTCCACCACCCCCTCCACCACCACACACCACCACACACACACACACATCCCACCCCACCCCACCCCTCCACCACCTCCTCCACCACCACACACCACCACACACACACACACCCCCCACCCCACCCCACCCCACCCCCTGCCCCCCTCCACCACCCCACACACACACACACACCCCACCCCACCCCACCCCACCCCCTCCCCCACCACACACCACCACACACACACACACACACCCCACCCCACCCCCTGCCCCACCCCTCCACCAGCCCCTCCCCCACCACACACCACCCCACCCTGCCCCACCCCCTGTCCCCCTCCACCACCCCCTCCCCCACCCTGCCCCACCCCGCCCCACCCCCCACCCCCTGCCCCCCTCCACACACACACACACACATATATATACACACACACACATAAATATACACACACATAAATATACACACATAAATATATATATAAATGGAAGAGAGAGAGAGAGAGAGAGAGAGAGAGAAAATGGACCTGAAAGTAGAGAGAGAGAGAGAGAGAGATGGAGGCAACGGCGCGGGAGGGAAAAAAGAAGGGGGATAGGGTTTTTGCTGCGAACATTATCACGGTCGTGTCAAGGTCTTTGACCGTGACACGAATTGTCACGGTCATTGACCGTGACAAGTCCGTGACAAATTTACTTGTCACGAACTTGTCACGGTCAATGACCGTGACAATTCGTTGTCACGGTCGTGTCAAGGTCAATGACCGTGACATAAAACGCGTGTTTTTTTGTCACGGTCAATGACCTTGACAAGGCTGGCCGGCTGAAAGGTGACAATTTGCCCATTTTGGTGCAGTGCTTCCACATTACCTTTCCTTTGCCTTCTTCTTTTCTCACTATCTTCTTATTTTGTGATATGGCTCTCCCTGGTAGTGTTGAGTTTGCCATCTACCTCGAAACCTTGGAAATAATATGCTCCTAAAATATTGACTACGACGCCTTCAACATGCGACGAGTCTCTTTATGGCATAATCAACCCATAAAGTGAAATATGCTGATGACGGCAGTTGGGTTCTGTATTTGTGAATAATTTGGTGGTTATTTCAGATGTAGTGGGACATATTTTTATTTGATTTTAGGACAGGTTGGCAAGGGAAGTCGTTTAACTCCCTATGCTAATGTTATCGTACCAAAATTTTGAATAATGAAATAAAGGAGTTTTTGATGATCTAGTTGTGCCTTTTGATGATTTTTACATTTGTATTATCTATACCAATATCTAAGTCATACATAATCATTTTTTCATGTATATGTTAAAATGAATTATCTTTCTCGGGGATAAGAAGAGAATAGAATTTTATGAAAAAAAGGGGGGCGTGCTCATGTAAAGGGTACGAGCTGCCTACATACCTCTGGGGGTTTTGAAAAAAAATTGCAATTCTTTTTTGAAAGTAAAAAGATTTTAATAGGATCAGGCCCTATAAAGTTCTGAATAGCGAGAAATGAAGAATATTGTTTTTAGAATAGAAGGAGATGAGAAGAATCGCAACATGCCTAGATTTTAGACTAAAGGTAGAATTTCTTGAGACAATCTAGGTTGACTGGACACGTCATTTCTTCTCCATCAAGATCAGTGAGCATAGCAGAGCTGCTTGATAAGAACTTTTTTCATAATGTAGGGGTTGCTCCAATTGGGATTCAATTTCCTTCTAGGGTCCAAGATGGGCTCTACTATCTCTTTGAGGGTAAGTCCCCTTCTCGAACACCGCGATCCTTGACTCTCTTATTGAATGATCGTGTTATATGGTGATGGTACCATTGTATATGATATAGAGATTTCAAACTCCTTTCGCCCAAGAGTGACAACTCGTCGAGGCATCTTTGATGCCAGTCTTCCTCGCTGACCTTGCTTTCAATCATGACGTGTTGCGAAGGGATTTCCAGCTCAATGGGTAGGAATACTTCCATAACGTAGACTAGAGAGTATGGGGAAGACCCAGTAGGGGTGCTCACTAAAGTACGATAGCCTCGGAGGGAGTAAGGGATTCGGTCAACCCAATCTCGACAACTTTCGGTCATCTTGCTGATTATGGATTCGAGGTTCTTATTCACATCCTCAACTGATCCATTAGTTTGGGTTTGGTAGGAAGAGGATTTGTTTCTTTCAATCCCATACTCATCGACCAACACTATAACTTTTGCCTCGAAGTGTAACCCGTTGTCCGATACCATCTCATGCGGAACCCCATATCGGCAGATGATGCTTTTTCGGGTGAACTTGGCCACCTTCTTGGCATTCAACGCTGCGTATGACTCGGATTTGACCCATTTAGTGAAGTAGTCAATGGCAACTAGGATGAATTCATTCCCATTGTATTCTTTTGGTGTAACTTTCCCTGTGATGTCGATACCCCATATGGAGAATGGCCAAGGAGAAGTCGTGTTGTATAATTCCCGCAGAGGCAAGTGTTATAGGTTGGAAAACTATTAAAATTTGAGGCATCTTCGAATGTAGGCTATGCAATCCAGAATCATGGTAGTCCATTAGTAACCCTGTAGGATGATCTTCTTGACGAGCATATGGCCATTCATGTGGGGTTCGCATTCCTCGCTGTGGATTTTCTTCATCATGCCTTCAATGTCAGCCCTTGCGATGAAGTGCAAATGGGTTCCATCGAAGTTTCTCTTGAAAAATGCTTTGTCACAAATAATATATTGGGTAACTAGTCTGTGGAGGGTCACTTGACCTTTCTTATCAGAGCCTTGGGGATACTTACCATGCTTGAGGAGGTGCCAAATATCATAGTACCAGTAGTTGGCTATCTCAGGGTCTTCTTCTGTGCTAAGCTTAATGTGGTAGCAGTGGGTTGGTTTATCTTAATTTTGCACAAGGAAAGGGGCCATGGTTATTCCTTTAGGCATGTCAATTATAGAGGCTAAGGTGGAAAGGGCATCGGCTAGGTTATTCTTTTCCCGGGGAAGGTAGTGGAAGGTGATTTCTTGGTATTGGGATGCTAGATCTTCTAGGTGGGCATGAAAGGGTAAGAGTTTCTCATCTTTAACTTTCCATCTCCTGAGAACTTGATCGATGATGAGGGCTGAATCCCCATAGACATTGAGGTATCAAATTCCTTTCTTGAGGGTAAATTTGAGTCCTACCATGCATGCCTCGTATTCAATCTTGTTGTTGGTGCAAGGAAAATCTCGATTGATGGCAATGGGAGTGTGAGAGTCATCATGGACAATTAGGAGTATCCCAATGCCACACCTTTTCTTATTGGAAGTGCGTTCAAAGAACATTTTCCATCGAATATGTTCTTAGGATGTACAAAGGATATTTTCATCTGGTAATTCAGAAATCCAGACATCGACTTATTCCATAAGGTAGTCAATAAGGTAATCAGAGATGGCTCTTCCTTTCATGGCTTTCTGCGTGACATACATAATATCAAACTCGGCTAAAAGTATCAACCAATGGACCATTCATCTGGATAGGTCGATCTTCTCAAGTAGGTAATTGATGGGATCCATTCGCGATACTAGTTTGATGAGAAAGGCGAGCATCTAATGTCACAAATTTTGGGTGACCCGGACAAAGGCAACACATGCTTTCTCCAGAGCTGTGTAGTTAATTTCATACTCGGTCATCTTACGACTGGCATAGTAAATGGATCTCTCATTATGAGTTTCTTCAAGGTACTGGGATAGTAAATCCCTAGTTGTGGTATCCGTCACGGTTAGGTTTAGGATTAGGGGAAGACCAGGCTATGGTTTCATAAGAACCGGAGGTCGGGTTAAGTATTGCTTTATTCAATCAAAGGTTTCTTAGAAAGCTTCATTCCAGACTTTGGTCAAATTTTTTCAGAGGAGTTTGAACATGGTCTCACATATGGAAGTCAACTGGCTGATGAACCAACTGAAATACTGCAATTTTCCAAGGAATCCTCAGATTTGGTTCTCCATTCGGGGTGGCGGCATTTTGAGTATGTTTTTCATCTTGGTAGGATCTTCTCCTATCCCTTTATCACTAACCATGAATCCAAAGATTTTCCTTTAGTAACGTCGAAGACAGATTTATGTGGGTTAAGTCGGATATAATATTGTCGCAGTCGTTCGAAGAACTTTCAGAGAGTGGGAACATGACCTTCCCTAGTTTTAGAGTTGATAATCATATCATCCACATAAACCTCGACTTCCATGTGTATCAGATCATGCAAGATGGTTGTGGCAGCCCTATGGTAGGTAGCCCCTGTGTTTTTTAGACAAAATGGCATGACGGTCTAGAAAAAGGTTCCCTAAAGGGTGATGAATGCAATTTTCTCTTGATGATATGGGGTGGTGCATCTTAATCTGATTATATCTAGCAAGACCATTAATGAATGACTTGATACCATGACTCGTCGTATTGTCCATAATTATGTCGATATTGGGTAGCGGGTAATCATCCTTTGGATAGGCCTTGTTCAAGTCTCGGCAGTTGACGCACATATGAACCTTCCCTCCTGATTTCGGCATGGGTACGATATTGGCTATCCATATGGAATATTCAATCACACAAATAAAACCCACGTTCAACTGTTTGGCCACTTTTTCTTTAACTTTGAGCGACCATTTGGTGCAGAGTTTTTGAAGCTTCTACTTAATCGATTTGCATTCGGGGAGAGTAGGAATCTCATGCTAACCTATCTCAGGGTAAATGTTGGGAATGTTATTGTAGGACCATGCAAAGAAATCCACAAATTCCTTTAGTAAATCCTCGAGTTGCGCACACTCATGCGCGTCAAGGGTGGCCCCTAACCTAATCTCACGCGGTTGGCTACTAGAACTGAGATTAATAACAACAGTTTCAACTTCCTTAACTTGAACATGGTTATGTTATTTGTTATTAACCTTATTTAGATTAGTTAAGAATTTTTTATTTGCAAAATCATCATAATCACAAGTTTGATTAGAATCAAGACAATTAATGTGAGAGGCAGAGCAAGATACTCAAAATATTCATTTATTTCTTTAATAGGAAAAGCAGCATTAAGAACCTCATCAAAGGAGGTTTCGATTATATCAGAGTAATAAGGAATAACTAGAGAAGAGGAAAGGGGATAAACATCAAGGTTAAGTTGAATATCAGCAGGTGGCACAGGTGCAACATTCCAGTTGATGAGAGGTGCATCAGCAGCTTTGATCAGGAGGGGTGGATCCGAAGATGTATCCCCTGAGTAGATCATGCAGACTGTTATCCCTAGTGTCTGCAAATTGAATGCATTTGGAGTCACTTCCCTCGGAATCAACTATAGTCTTTTCCATGAGTGGTTGCACTTGATGCTGGGAACCCTCGGCCCATGAGTAGTTGTCTTAGAAAAAGATTCCAATTCCAAGTTTCATCTTCTTATCCATATGATCATACCATGGTTTTGGAAAGCCGCAAAGGGTAAATCTTCACCCTTTCTGATGAATCTTTCGTTTAAGGAATCTCTCGAGACAATTTTGGCACTTTATAACCTTCTCATTAGTCAAGCCTAATGGATCATTCTAAGTTCTTCTACCGATGGCTGATAGCCCAAGCCACAGGGAGGAAAAGCCTTCATCAGCACATTGGGTTCAAGTATCCTTTCCAGTCTTTGCCATAGACCCAGTTCAGGCATGAAGTTCATGTTCTTGAACATGTGGATTACATTGACATTGCCATTAGGGTTATATTTTGTATAAACCCTATCTTTGAAATCATCCCCTACTAGGAGTAGAATTGGTTCAACTCAAAAACCTGATAGAAACATATCATTTGTCCCATGTTGTATCTCTAGTATTAGATTGTTGTTGTTTACATTCTCGACATTATCGTTGATGCCTAAGATGGTGATGACCTGCCCATAGGAGAAGAACTTAAGTTTCTTATAAAGGGAAGAAGACACCCCCTTGATGCTATGAAGCCACGACCATCCGAGCAGCATATTAAAATAAGTTCGGATATCGACGACTTGGATAGAGATGTTGAATGCATAATTATGGTCTCGACCAATCTTGGGGATTTCTTTTTTAGAGAAGGAGAGCATTCTAGTAGAGGTTAGAAATCCGACCAGTTTTACTACTTCTTCTGACGTGGTAAAAAGAGGAACTCCAGTTCCCATGAGTAGCTTGATCAAGGCATTTCGGTACAGCTGGGAAGACATAAAGAGTCCCCACAGAGTGATGTTGTCTTGGTTTTTCTTTAACTGATCGAGGATCTTGCTTTCCTCGAGGGTTATTTCTGGCATAGGAAGATTCTCAACACCCTTTCCTTTGTGATTTGTTGATGTCTGTAGGCTTGGGGTTTGGTAGTGCCTCCCTGACCTGGTCATGTGGTTCACGAAAAAGGGGGAAAATAGAATGCCTATTTCCTCATCGATCTTAGGTTGTTCAGCCACTTTGTTGATCTCTCCTAGTAGCTCATCAAATGATATCATTCCACATATGGAGACATCGAACTAGCCTTTTTTGGACTCTTCTCCGAATCACTAAATTCACCCCCCCCATCCGGTAGCAATGACATTATCTTTACATGAAAATTCAATACACTCCACAACTTTAATAGCTTCTTCATATAAATCCTCCCATCTGGCGGGGAGATATAAAAGTGAAGGGACTAGCCACCCTTATTGATTCAAAGCATCGAGTAACTGGAATATACTAAAAATATTATCGGTCTATAGGAATAAATTCACCATGATCTGGACCATATAATCTAAACTGACTTCATCGATCGGTAACACCTAATTATCTGACTCTCGGGCACATATTCGATATTTTAAGAACAACACACTGAACCTCTGACAATCAACAGTTATCTAAGAGGGAAATTCTATCCCAGACTTTAGGAGTTGGTTCAATACTTTTAACAATTCCATATCTTTACCTCCAGAACAAACGCAGACAATGATGCATGCTTTGGTAAGGAGTGATAGAGCCTGATCAGCGAAGCTGATGATTGTAGAAGAAAGTATGGGCATGTTTTGAGAGGTTTAGGAGATTATATGGGTATGATTGGTGATTTTTTTTAGTATGATCTGGGTAGCTAGGTGAAATTCTGAGTTTTATTCTAAGAAGATGACATTTGTATGATTTCGGAGGGGATTGTGGGTAGTGTTCGGTTTAGGATTGGATGGTGGGCGATTACACCCTAGTCAATCAGGCCTTAGATCATATTTCGAAAGTGGAAACACTGGTCGGTGGTATGGCCAGCAATTTGGTGAAAGTCACAATGGGCATCTGGTTTAAAATTTTTGGGAAGTGGGTTATGTAATGGATGAGGGTCCAATGGTTTGATAAGGTTTCGACTCAAGAGGGCTTGGTAAACTTTGGAGAGGGGATCATAAATCTTGATGTATTCCTTCTCGGACTGGGTTAGAGAGGCTTTCTGGTGCCCATGAAGTGACAGGTTGAGAGAAGTTATTGATAGTTAAAAAGCAGTACTGACTGGATTTTTAAATTTTTTGGGAGCGTATTATCCAGATACTTTCCTTAGATTAACTTCTTTCTTGGAAAGGCCTTCTTCGATATCCACTCCTACTTCTCAGAGGGCTTGAAAATGAGGGTAATACTGTCCTCCCATCATTGCTCGAACATGGGGTAAGAAGTTCTTCTTCATAATATTGACTTGCTCCTCTTTGGGAGGCTGGTTGGTCATGGTGGCTGCTTTCTCTATCCACCTTGCTATGAAGTTACTGACTGACTCCCAAGGATTCTACTTGAGCAACTATAAATCATAGCGGGTAACCTCTAATTCTTTATTTTACTTGTATTATGACATGAACTCACGGGTAACATCCTCCCAACTGTGAATTATGGACTCCTCGAGAGATAATAACCAGTGAAGAGCTCTACCCTTCAAGGTTTGTAGCAATATTTGGGCCATTATTTCCTCAGAGGCCCCTAGGAGAGTCATGGCTTGGTGATAACTGTGAAGATGAACGATCGGGACTTCACTACCCCTGAATTTCTCATTGTTGAGCATATTGAACTTTTTCTATAACCGGGCTTTGGGATAGGGATACATGTGGGTGTAGTCCATGCAGTTTCCAAAGAGTCTGACTTGGTAAAATTTCTTGGTCAACATCTTGAGGTCTTCCTTGACCTTGTTTAACTCTTCCTCCTTTGGATCAACGGTCATGGGTAAGTTATCCCCTAGATGGGCAAGATTCGGCATAGGAAGTTGGGCTAGCGGTGGCCCATTAGCACGTGGAGCATGTTAGTATTCCTTGAGAACCCAAATAGGCTCAGGTGGACCCATAGCACGAGTGAAAAGGACCTAGGGATCTTCAGAGACAGGAACCCAATTTTATTGCATCTCATGAACCTCGGTTTGAAGGTTATCAATCTTGGCAGTAAATTGGGATAGGACCATCATCAAATATGGCTGCACATTTAGCATCTGGTCTTTGTTCTCCATGAAGGGTGGATGAATTTTGGACTCGGAGGAAGTGAGGGGACTGACGGAGCTTTGGGGAAGTTTGACTGAATACCAAAGCCAATAGGGAGCCAGGTCAAGGGTATGCGATCAACTTGAGAAGGAGAAAAATTGAGATTTATTTTTGGAAAAGAAGGAAAAATATTTTTGACATTTTTGGAAAAGATGAGGACACAATGTTTTTTTGGGGGAGGAGGTAAAGGGAGGAAAATATTTTTGGTATAAGGAAGGAAAAATATTTTTGGTATTTTTGATAAAAAGAGGAAAAATATTTTCAGAAAATTTTGGAAATAAAAGAAGGAAAAAAAATGAGAGACGGGTCTCAGCATGATTATTATTATGTTTAATTAGGTTCTCACTTATTAGGTTTACCTAAATGCAAAAATAAATGTCAGATGGGACCCGAGCCTGAAAAATTGGGTTTGAAAAATATGTAAAAACTATGGTTGGACTTGTTAGCAGACTCATGGGCAGGGTTTCATTTTAAAAATTGTGAAAAAATTTGGGTGGCATGCCGACCCGGTATTTCGATAGAGTTTTGGGTTGAAACCGGTAAACTAAATATGAGTGCCCTAAGTTTGACACCTACATGTGGGTATGTAGTTGTTGGGTTAATTGCAAGGTCTTCCCCCTTTAGCATGACTTCCACGCTATAAGTTTTGCTTTTGTGCGCAATCGATACGTGTGGACAAGCCATTTGATATACCTGAGTGTACATGAATTGCCTCACTATATACCTCATGGGAATAGTACGTGTGAGAGAGAATTCGATATACTCGACGTACGTGAATGAGTTCCTTGCGATATACCTCCCGTCATGACTTCGGTCAAGCGGTACGATGTGGGGGGAACCGTTCGATATACGTCAAAGGTGCTTGGATAATGGAAGGTGAGAGTCATATCTCTTAGGCTAACTGTGCCTTTCCGGACCAGCGCCTATAATGAAGTGATCCCCTAGTTACTGGACAAAATATGGTCAATAGTAATGCTCTTTGGTGATGTAGTGTGCAATATGCAGGATCCTTGATTTGTATCTTATGGAGAGAGTATATTTATTGATGAGCATCACTCCAAGTAGGGGATAATGTACAAGTATATAAAAAGATAAATTTGTACTAAGCATAGATTATGTGAGAGTGAGTGATGTGTAATTATCTACAAGTGAGTGTGTGGTAGTGAACCTAACCATGGATCAATTACAAGTGGTGTATGATAAGTGTGAGTGAGCATGGATATATACAAGTGTGATATGTGGAGGTGTGTGTTAGTGACACCTAAGCATGGATTTCTTAGTGGTGTGTGCAACGTGTGGATATAAGTGATCCTAGGTGCACGTGGAGTGAAGTGTATATGGATAATTTCTACAAGTGTGTGAGTGAATAGTGATACAAGCATGAGGTATATATGTACAAGAAATAATAGAGGAGAGAAAGGGTATATAAAGGTAGGTGTATACGCACACAAGAAAATAAAAAAAAACACGCAAATAGATTCTAGCCCTCTTATGAATAAAAGAATCCCTGGCGGAGTCACCACTGTGGCCATCCCAATAAAGATCGCCCTCGGGGGAGAGGATTTCGAAAGGTCTCATCCCCACTTTTTAACTTAGGAACGCTTCGACCGTCTATGATGTGGGGTAAATGTAAAGAGATGGACTCGCCATCCAATTTTTCACAAAGCAGACAAAAGAACATGTTTCCACCTCGACAGAGCGGCATGAAAGACAAACTGATGCATAGGAAACCAAACGTTCAAGGGTTCGAGGGATAAGTTATGGAATGGGAAGGTGTTAGGCACCCATCCCACCCTTTGGGCCTCTCATGGGCTTGTTTTGTTGTTTTTCTTTATTTCTCCGTGAAGTGTGTGTGTTTATATATAATGGAGATTAGAATCGTTTAACTCATACCATGGGAAAGTTAGAGTAAGGTCATCCATAGGAATGTACCCAAAATAATATATATAGAAAATATGATTTATGCATTTCTCCCAATATTAATTGTTATTATGAAATGATAATATGTACTGGATGAAACACTAACAAACATAATGTGTATATTAATGCAAGAATATGATGAAAATAAGGAATCTAGAAAATTAGAAAATTGGACTCGAGTCTCGAGTTTTAACCCAAAACGCCTACGTAGCCTATAAAGGCATCAAAGTTCAAGTAGTTCGGATGCGACATGGGGGTGGGGTTTATCCCATAGATCAGAACGGGATTTTATTATATGTGTGTGTGTAGAAAAATATATTTTAGTTTTGAAAAAGTGTGATGGACAATCTCGTTCGGAATTTATGGGTGTAACCCTCTTTTTATTTGTTTTGGATTTTTTATAGAAAATAAAATTTGTACAATATACTAATAAAAATGTAGATATGAATGTGTATGAACTAAATTAAGAACTAAATTATGGATATGATGAAATTTATGCAAAAACAAGGAATTTAAATATAGAGGATTTGGACCTTCTTTGAAGCTTGATCTTTGATCTTGGATGAGCTCCCTTGAATCTGAGATGAATGTGGAATGAGAGAGAATGATATTTTTGCTAAATTGGGTATGAAAAGGATGGGAATGAAAGCTTGAATGGAACTTCACATGGAGGAACTTTGTTGATTTCGAAAGAATGTTGTTGGGATCACTAATGCTGACAGATCTCTTCTCTTGGTCTTTCTGGTAGTGAGGTCATTTCCTCATTTTATAGGATCACGGGGTTTTCGATCGGCATATCCCTAGTCCTGCCTATCGGCAGGTTACCCTAGACACATTGCCGATAGGTAAGGTACTAGACCTGCCAATTGGCAATCTCGTGAAGATTTTTATGGAAAAATGGTTGTAGAACGTAATCCGTTGATCCAAATTGCACACGGGGAACACCTTTAGAAAGTTAATTCAGAGACCTTCAATAGTCCTTTGGATCGCTCCCGATTTCGGGAGTTGAATTTGGGTCAAATATGGCTCGGAACCGCATGTCAATCCTTTCAACGCGGAGATCATTGGACGGAAACGAATCGTTCGTCCACACAGTAAGTCAGAATCGTGCACAGGTCAGAAATTTGGCAAGGTTAGGAGATGTAATTCGACATTCCAAATTGTTTCGCTCAGTTTCAAAAGTTAATCTTCGTCAACCGGGGCCCTAAATCTCCCGGTGACCTCTCGAGGTAAAACGAATCGATCCTCCGTACTGTAAGTCAGAATCGCACATGGGGCAGACTGTTGGAAAGGATGTTCAGTTCCCTTTGGATATTCATTCAGTCTCATTCAAGATAAAGAGCTGACTTTGGTCAAACGAAGCCCGGGAGCACCCGGTGGCCTCCGAATCAATTTTTGAGGAAAAATTGGTCGTTCTTCCAAACGGTTATGTCATTTCGCACATGAGGTGGACCATTGGAAAGTATTTTTAGTGACTTTCTAATATTTAAATAGATTTTTCTCTGACGGTAGAGTTGAACGCAGTCAAACGGGGCCCAAGAGCGCCCGATGGCCTCTAGATCGGTACTCGGAGTGCAACGTAGGGTTTGTAGTGAAATGAAGAGGTGCTAGGGTCCTAAGGAGATACTGAGGGGGTCTTAGAATGTGATGTCTACACCAATCTTATCATTTAAGGTTAAGATTCTGTAAATGTTCAAAACATGTAGCCCCAGATATAATAATTGTTGATGTAAAAAATTAGATTATCTCTAATTATTCAATCACAGATAAAATAAATAAGACAAAAGAATTTTTAAAGTGGTTCAGCCTTAAAAGAATGGCCTACGTCCACTATTTTTGTTATTGCTGACTGTTTGGGAATTCTCGATACAGGTTTTTACCAAGAAATTCCGAGTCCCCTTACAATGGGGATGATACAATGTATTTATAGCCCTGAGGCTGTACATGTGAAAGGATAATACATAGTTGTTCAATAGGCGTATACATCTATGTGATAATAATGAGCATTTAATGCGCATTTAATCCTCTTTATTATCTGGTAATGAATGCTCTGATCGAGGTGCAGCTCGGACCGCCTAAGTAGCTCGGTATCCATGAGTTGCTCGGTGCAGTAAAGTTCCTCGAAGAGCACCTACTGCTCGGAGTATCTGAGTTGGTCGGGGAGGTTGAGTTCCTCAAAGTGAGCCACGTCAGCAGATTAAATTTGGTATCAACAGAAGCCCCCAATGTTTCACAGTTTGAGGTTGAGGAGTGTGGAACATTCTTCTCGAAATATAGCGGGATTAAATGGTCATCCTGAATTTTAGGAGTGTTTTCTTTGTATTTATTTTTCTTTTCGAATTCATAGAATCAGACTTTTCAAATTTTTCTAACTGCTTCGGTCTCCGCACCCTTTTTGTCCTTTTAGCCGCCGGTAGCGCAAACGTATCTCTTTGTAATCATGATTTTTACCCCTTCCCAAGGTAAGGTATTTAAGCGTTGCAGAAAATCCTATCGTCTCTTCACTTTTTCAAATCTGTATCTTTGAGTTCTCCATTTCTTCTCTATCTTGTGCGTTCATTCCTTCCATTGTTCGTTGTCAACTGATCCATCCTTTTTCTGTAAGATCTTATTCCTTCTTTTTTATTTCCTTTATTCATCATGGTTTACCTTGTTAAGTCGCTTGATAAATTTCGTTCTGATTTCTCAATTCCTTCATGGGTCATTTTGGAAGAACTTTCTGAACCTTCAGATTATTTTCATTTGGCTGAGGGACATTGGTCCCCCAGTCTCTTTGTAGCTGAATGTGGCTTTTCTTTTCCTCCAAACCCCTTATGTTTGGAATTTTGTCAATATTTTGATGTGGTACCTGCAAAAATAGCCCCCAATACATGGAGAATAGTTAATGGAGTCCATAGGTTAAATCAAATTCATGGAACTCGTATAGGAATTCCCGAAATTATGTTTTGCTATAGATGGGTTGTTAATGACAGTACTTTTTATTTGAAAACTAGGGTTTTAAATAGGGCTTTAGTTGTCAATCTCCCAGATGCCAACAGGGATTACTTCGAACATGGTGTAGTTATGAAAAATTGGCAACATGCTCCACTGATTGGCAATGATGTGTATCAGGGTCCTAGATGTCCTCCCTATGGCAATGGGATAGGTTGTTTTTACTTTATTTTTGAAATTATGCTTTCTCTGTGTTTGATAAAATGTGTCACTGATATTTTAATTTTCATTTATTTGCAGTTGACAGCAAAAGAAGGTCTCCAAAAGAGACAAAAGTTAATTTAAAGCATCTGAAACTTATCTGGGGTTTTCATCAGACTGTCACTGACGAACATATTAGATCAGCTTCATACTTGTTGCAGTACAAGAGTTACACCTCATCCAGTGATAAGTGACGTAGAACCAGTACCAACTTCTGAAAGTTCTTCTCCTGAATCACATATTCCTCTTAGTGACAAAATGAAAAGAAGAAGAGCTCATGCCCTCTTCGAGAAATCTGCCTCTATTGCTGGAGAGGAAAAGAAAAGAAAGCAGGATGTCCCAGAAGGGACAAGACAAATTGATGCATCTCCTCCAACTGCTACTGTGAAGGTTGCCGAGAAGCCCCCTGTGGCTCCGAGCAAGGTTTCAGCTGTTTCCCCTCCGAGCGAGGTTGTAGTTATATCACCGACCAAGACGACATCCTTGGTCGAGAATGTTCCTTATCCTACAAGGAAGTTGAAGAAGAGCTCCTCGGTCAATTTTTCTGAATCCATCTCTCAGCCTCCAACTACTGGAAGTGGTGTTCCCACTTTCGTTGCTCCAAGCTCTGCCATGAGCTCGGTGAAGTCTTGGATCATCCCCGAGATCCAAGGTATTGAAGAAAATCTCTCCCGGGATAGGGTTACCACTTTGGAAGCTCAGCACATTGCCTCAGTAAGTATTGGTAATCTAAATTTTCATTTTTCAATGTTATATCCTTGCACTAACTTACAGTTATTTTCTTTTTCTAGTTGGTAACTTGCTTTAATACTATTCTGAAGAAGGACGAAGCCATCAAGTCATCCATCTCCTCGGGTGGTGTAGAGGAGGCTTTTATGGGTCTGACGCATTCTTTAAAGGATTCTCGTCAGAAGTATGTCGATGATAAAGCTGCTTGGGAGAGGCAGCTTAAGTCCACCGAGCAGGAGAGGGATCAGGTTGTTAAAGTCTCCAAGGGGTTGGAGAAGAAAATAAAAGACTTGGAGAAGAAAAACAAAGAGCTCGAGGGGAAGCTCCAATATGCTGAAGAGTTTGAAAACAAGCTCAAATCTGCTGAGGAAGAGTTGAGTAGACTTCGTGACGCTGGTGATCAGAAGGAAGAGGCAGAAAAGAAATTGAAAGCTACCGAGGAACTTTTATCTGAGAAGCTTTCCTCGGAGAAGGTGAAAAGGAAACTAGCTGTGAAGAAGTCCTTCAGTGCTGGCTGGGATAAAGGTTGGAATAAGGGTTTGGCTGCCATGGTCTCACAAATGGAGTATGGCAGCCTTAAATATTTCAGGGGTGGTTGGGTGGCTGCTCTGACAGAGATGAATGTCGATGAGAACTTCGACCTGTTTCAGCGATACATTCTTGGCCCCCCTCCTACTCCCGGGGAAGAAGAAGAGGGTGAAGCTGCCTCCGAGGAATCTTCTATGATGGTTGGGGATCAGGTCCCTACTGTTTAACTTCGCTATGAATAGCCCCAACCAACATTTCAGCCGAGCAACTTCCAGCATCCACCGAACAACCTTCTCTGCCATTCGAGCAACCTACCTCCTCGTCCCAGCCTTCCGAGAAAGTTTTAGGAGACAAGGAGAAGGTGTAGCGTTGTTCACACTATTTATCTTTGCTTATTTTTGTCAAATGTAACTCTGAACTATGTACTTCTCTTTTATGATGCAATAAAATTTGAAATTTTGATTGTTCATACTATTGATTCTCTTCTTCTTTCTCTGTTTGTATTCTTATTGATTCTTGCTATCTCTTCCTTTTACTAGTTTATGGCCAGGATGGAATTGTTATCAGCTCATGATATAAAATTGCTAAGATAATGCAATGAATACTTCAAAGCTGGTCATACAGATATGACTGACTCTCAAATTGTTGATATTCTCGGTCAAGATGCTTCAGAGCGAGCAGTCGAAGCCTACCAGTATTTAAAGTGTCTGCTCGACCGGGCAGTGGCTAATAATATGGAATATTATGAGATGATTGAAGACCTCCAGGGCACTCTTGAGGAGCTTCAATAACAATACAAGGAATCTACAGCCCTTTTGCACCAGGGATATGAGAAAAAGTATCAGTAACTAAGTGTTGATAAAGGATATGATAGATTGTTTGCTGCTTACGATATAAAGGAAAGAACTTTGAAGACCGAGGTAGAAGAGCACAAGCAGATAGCTAAGTTGCTGGAGCAGGAAAATAATAATTTGCAAGGAGAGATATCTCAGCTGAAATCTGCAGCCTCTACCTCGGGAGCCTTGGTCCCTGTCAACGATGAGGGTTTTTCTTTCTTGGAGGTCGAAAATGCCAATCTGAGAGACGAATTGGAAACCTTGAAGAGAACTGGAGACCCTACCTCTGCTCGCGGATGAGCAAGAGCTTCTCGGGGATGAGCAAGGGCTGCCCGGCTTACTATTGAAGAATAAAGAACTCAATCAACTTTGGAGAATCAGGCCTTCTAGTTAATGGAGTAGAATCAAGCATTAGTTGAGATGTCTAAGAAGATTCTGAATCTGGACGAGTAGCTCTCTGCACAAAAGTCTGCCTTGGAGAGTAAAGAACTTTTAACGAAGAACCTCCACGAGCAACTGGAGAGGATAACCTATCAATTCCACAAGCAGCCCAGGGAATTCTGGATGGCTGGTTATAATGAAGCCCTCTACCATCTAGATGATCGGATCTAAAATGAAAATAATGTGGGTTACAAGCAAGGATGGATGAATGCCTTGGGCGTGTTGCAATTGGAACAAGGTCACTATTTGTGGGATTACTATGACCCTGGGTTGCTCGATTTGCTGGTGCCACCTTTAAACTAGATATGAGTTGGATTCCTGCTCGGGCCATTCCTCAATGTATGATCAAAGTATCTCGGTGACTATAGCCTTCATTCCAACTTTGAGATATCTCACCCAGAGCACCTTCTTGATCGTCCCTCAGTAATGAATATCAGGATGCTTAAAGATATAAATTTCATAAATTCCCCCTATGCTTTAGACGATCCTCCTGCTGGCGAAGAACCTGTTTCAAAGGCAGAGGGGAAGAGACCAATAGAATAGGAATCTTGATGTAATAATTTTTTTTTTAAAATATGTATTTCATTCTCAATGTATTTTGTTTTGGATTTAATGAAAAACTTCTAGTTTTATTTGCAATTTCGATTGTCTTGGAAATATTCTGTAAGACATTTCTTTTTATTTACTAATGAATGTGCATGTATATCTGTTAAAAAGATAGAAATATTTTTTGTTATTTGTCGACCAACTAAAGTTGGTGAAAACTCATTGTTGACTATCTTGAATTGATGATAATCATCTGACGACCAACCAGAGTTGGTGATATTTCATTTTTTGACCAACTATGTTAGTAATTTTAAAATGCCATAAATATCAAGAAATTTACCACTTTTTAATTTTAAGCCTTGAAATGACTTTCATTTGTTTAAACAACTGTTTCCGACCAATCGGAGTTGGTGTTTTTTAGTTCTCGACCAACCTTAGTTAGTAAATTTTTTATTCCCGACCAACCTTAGTTGGTGGATTTTCTTCCCAACCAACCGGAGTTGGTATTTTTGGGAAATTTTTTATTCCCGACCAAGCTTAGTTGGTGGATTTTCTTCCCAACCAACCGGAGTTGGTATTTTTGGGAAATTTTTTTATTCCTGACCAACTTATAGTTGGTGGATTTTCTTCCCAACCAACCGGAGTTGGTATTTCTGGGAAATTTTTTATTCCCGACCAACTTATAGTTGGTGGATTTTCTTCCCAACCAACCGGAGTTGGTATTTCTGGGAAATTTTTTATTCTCGACCAACCTTAGTTGGTGGATTTCTTCCCAACCAACCGGAGTTGGTATTTCTGGGAAATTTTTTATTCCCGACCAACCTTAGTTGGTGGATTTTCTTCCCAACCAACCGGAGTTGGTATTTCTGGGAAATTTTTTATTCCCGACCAACTTATAGTTGGTGGATTTTCTTCCCAACCAATCGGAGTTGGTATTTCTGGGAAATTTTTTATTCCCGACCAACTTATAGTTGGTGGATTTCTTCCCAACCAACCGGAGTTGGTATTTCTGGGAAATTTTTTATTCCCGACCAACCTTAGTTGGTGGATTTCTTCCTAACCAACCGGAGTTGGTATTCCTGGGAAATTTTTTATTCCCGACCAACCTTAGTTGGTGGATTTTCTTCCCAACCAACCGAAGTTGGTATTTCTAGGAAATTTTTTATTCCCGACCAACTTATAGTTGGTGGATTTTCTTCCCAACCAACCGGAGTTGGTATTTCTGGGAAATTTTTTATTCCCGACCAACCTTAGTTGGTGGATATTCTTTCCAACCAATCGGAGTTGGTATTTCTGGGAAATTTTTTATTCCCGACCAACCTTAGTTGGTGGATTTTCTTCCCAACCAATCGGTGTTGGTATTTTTGGGAAATTTTTTATTCCCGACCAACTTATAGTTGGTGGATTTTCTTCCCAACCAACCGGAGTTGGTATTTCTAGGCTTAATGCGTAGTGCGTAGCACTAGTACTCCGAAAAATTTTCAACAAAAGGAGATAAATTGGGCAAAACATCCACAACTTTTATTTATATTGAAGAAAACTGCATTACATAGGAATCCCCGACTACTGATAATATTTGCGAAGATGCTCTGCGTTCCATGCATTCTTAAACTCCTCCCCTTCTAAAGTTTCAATACTGTATGTCCCTAGTCGAACAACCTCTGTTATTCTATAGGGCCCGTGCCATTTAGCTTCCAGTTTATTGTGCTTTTGAATTACTTTCTTTAGCACATAGTCCCCTTCTTTCAGGTCGCACTTCTTCATTATCTTATTGTAAAACAAAGATGTTCGTTGTTGGTATGCAGCATTCCTGATTGCTGCTTCCTCTCTAACTTCCTCGAGCATGTCCAAGTCTAACCTTCTCATCAAGTCGCTGACAGGGGAATTAAAATTCAGCACTCTGTGTGTTGCGAGGCCCAGCTCGGCAGGTATAACAGCTTCACTTCCAAATGCTAGCATATATGGAGATTCTCCAGTTGCTGCTCGGGGAGTAGTACAATAAGCCCACAGTACAGAATATAGCTCGTTGATCCAATTTTCCTTTGCATCATTTAATTTTTTCTTCAAGCCATTCAGCAGCGTTCTGTTCGTCACTTCAGTTTGCCCATTGCTCTGGGGATGGCCTGGTGCAGAGTGGGTTTTTAATATGTTCGACTGATGACAATATGCAGCGAACTCCTCGTTGTCAAATTGTGTTCCATGGTCAGTGATGAATGCATGGGGAAGACCGTATCTACAAATGATATTTTTCCAAATAAATTGGTACACCTTTTCGTACGTCATGTCGATAAGAGGCTCGGCTTCCACCCACTTAGTAAAGTAATCCACTGCGACGAGGAGATATTTAAATCTTCCTCTGGAAAATTGGAAGTGGCCCGACCAAGTCAATTCCCCACATGGCAAATGGCCAAGGGGATGTAATGGGTGTCAACAATGCTTGGGGAGTTCTTCAGATGGTGGAGAAACGTTGACATTTGTCACATTTTTTGGCATAGGCTATGCAATCAGCCCTCATTGTCGACCAATAGTATCCCTGCGTCATTATCCTTTGCAGAAGTGTCTGACCTACAACATGGGCTCCACAAGACCCTTCATGAACTTCTTCGATCAACTTTTTCACCTCGGCGGGATGTACACATCTCTGCAAGCCAGCTATAATTCCTCGTCTATATAGAACACCATTGATCAATACATAACGAGCAGCTTTAAACTTTAGTTTCTTGGCTACGAGTTTATCACTTGGAAAATACCCCTCTTCAATATATGCCCTGATAGGATCCATCCAAGATGGTCCTAAATCAAAGGTAATAAAGTTCATCATTAGATCTTCATCTATGCTCCGACTAGCCAAGACTTCAATTGGGATTGTTCTTCGTAGCTCGGTGCGTGTGGCTGATGCTAAACGAGCTAAGGCATCTGCTCTGGCATTCTCCAATCTTGGTATTCTAATTATCTGAACTGTCATCAGACTTGATCAAATCTCCATCTCTTTTGCGTAATACCGAATCATTAATTCTCATTTAGCTGCATATACTCCCAATATTTGATTTACGATCAACTGCGAGTCACTGAATACAATAACTTGCTCTACCCCCATGGTTTTTGCCAGATTAAGACCTGCAATCATAGCTTCATATTCAACCTCATTATTAGAAGCCTTGAATTAGAAGCGCAAAGCATACTCCATATCGACCTCATCCATGCTGTTTAAATCAATCCCTGCCCCACAGCCTGCAGTACACGAAGATCCATCTACATATAGATGCCATATAGGTTCCTCGTCTTCAAATTTTTAATCGGACAGAGTTCCTCGGTGGAATATTTGATGTTTCCTCTTATCCTCCTCTAGCACTTCTTGCTGCTCGTCGACCATCTTTTCTTGTTCGCCGACCACCTTAAGTTGATCGGGATTTAAATTTGATGATCCTGTAACATCCACAGGTTGGTCGGTGTGCAACTTTTGCTCCTCGGAGGTATCAGGATAGGTAAACTCTGCTATAAAATTTGCTACTACCTGCCCTTTTAGTGACGATCTAGGCTCATAAATTATATCATATTCACCAAGTTCTATTGCCCAATACATCAATCTCCCTGATTTTTCTGGTTTATGAAGAGTTTGCCTCAACGGCATATCGGTATACATGACTATGGTATGAGCCTAGAAGTATGGCCTCATTCTTCTACTCGCTTCGATCAGCGCCAATGCCAACTTTTCCAGTCTCGGATATCTGATCTCTGCTCCTCGGAATGCCTTACTAGTGTAATAAATTGGTTTTTGCACTCCATCCTCCACTCTTATTAATGCTGAGCTAACTGCATTTTCTGAAACTGCCAGATATAAGTACAATGTTTCTCCCATCACTGGCCTAGACAACAGTGGAGGTGCTCCCAGATATTTCTTCAACTCTTGAAAGGCTTTCTCGCATTCTTCATTCCATTCAAACATTTTTCGGAGTGTTTTGAAGAATGGAAGGCATCTATCAGTTGCTTGTGATACAAATCTGTTAAGTGTTGCAACTCGCCCTGTGAGACTTTGTACTTCCTTCTTCGTCGTTGGAGATCGCAGCCCTAATAGAGCTTTGATCTTTTCAGGGTTTGCTTCAATACCTCGTTGGTTGACAATATACCCGAGGAACATGCCTTCTCGTACTTCGGATATGCACTTTGTGGGATTCAACTTCATTTGATATTTATCTAGTTGATCAAAGGTCTGGCCTAAGTCAATTAGATGGTCAGCAGCTCTCTTGCTCTTCATCAACATATCATCAACATAAACTTCCATATTGCAACTGATTTGTTCTGCAAACACTTTGTTCATCAGTCGCTGATAGGTTGCACCTGCATTTTTTAAACCAAAAGGCATAACATTATAACAATAAGTTCCCCTAGGGGTAATGAAACAGGTACTCTCCCTGTCTTCAGGTTTCATTTTAATCTGGTTGTAACCAGAATAAGCATCCATGAAGCTCAATAGCTCGTGTCCCGAGGTAGCATCCACTAATTGATCAATTCGGGGAAAAGGAAAATGATCCTTTGGGCATGCCTTATTAAGGTCGATAAAGTCTACACACATCCTCCACCTGTTGTTCTTCTTCTTCTTCACCATTACTACATTCGCCAACCAGTCTGGATATTTGACATCGTCAATAAAGCAAGCTTTCTGGAGTTTCTCGACTTATTCTTGTATAGCTTGGTTCTTTTCGGGGCGGAACACTCTTCTTCTTTGCTTCACTGGCTTGATCTCTTTATTCACATTGAGCTCGTGACATAAAAAATTTGGATCTATTCCTGCCATATCCCCATGACTCCAAGCAAAAGTTTGTTTTCTTCTTTTTAAGAAAACTATCAATTCCTGTTTTAGAGAGGCATCTAACGACGAACCTATCTGAGTTGTTCGTTCCGGGTGTTCGTCGTCCAGAATGATATTTTCAGTAGCTTCCACCACCTGACCTTTCACGAGCTGCGACTCGTCTCTAGGATCCAATGTTTCAATCTCTGCACCTTCATCCACTTGGTAGGTAGTAGTCTTTTTCCTAGATTCCTCCAGTTCTTCCTGCTCAGCAGATGAGTAGTAACATTCCCGAGATACTTTTTCGTCACCCTTTACAACTCCTACTCCAAAATTGGTTGGAAATTTTAGGCATTGATGTACCGTAGATGGTACTGCTTCAAACTTCTTCAATCCTACCCTTCCCATAATGATATTGTAAGCTGACTGGACATTCTTATCCATCACAAAGAAATGTACTCTTTATGTTCGACAAGCGGGCCATGTGCCGATGAACATATCCAACTTGATCGTCCCAAGTGGAAAAACTTTCTCGCCAGCAAACCCAAGGAGGGTCCTGTGATAAGGTTCTAACTGAGACAACTTCAGATTTAAACTATCGAAGCATGAGTAGAAAATGATATCCGCCGAGCTACCATTATCCACCAGTACTCTTGAGATTATTACTTCCTTCATCCTCATTTTGATCACCAGTGGATCATCATGAGGATATAGTACACCTGCGAGGTCTTTCTTGGATAAACCAATGACCAATTTTTCTTTGTTCACCTTCCTCGGGCGATCATCCTCAGCTAGATTTATTCGCTGAATGTATGAACAAGTTTGAGCTTCATTGATGTAAGTTTTCCTTTTCGCAGTAAGGTCCCCACCTCCTGCATCTCCACCTGTAATAACGTTACAATAGAATGATCCAAAACGAATTGAAAATACCTCACGTTCTGGCTGTCTTGGTTTCTTAGGGAAATCCGGGTCATCTTCTAGATCATCTTCATGATCTCTTTTCTTGTTTTCTTCTGATCGACGAGGAGATCTAGACCTCTGTCTTGTTCGGTCGTTGCTTTTTCTTTCATTTCTTCAATCAACATACTTGGTCAGCTTTCCTCGTCTGATGAGTGCTTCGATTTTATTCTGGAGAGCTATGCAATTTTTGGTTATGTGACCATAGACTTTATGGAATTCGCAATATTTGGCCTTATTCCTCTTGTCAGGATCTGACTTCATTTTCTCAGGCCAGTTTACTTCCTCGCTATTCTTGATCTCTTTCAGGACATGGTTTATGTCTACTTTCAAAGGAGTATAATTTTCAAATTTCTTCAATACTTCCCATGATGGCTTTGTTTTTGACTGCTTGTCACCACCATTGTTCTTATGTTCTTTCTTCTTAGCCTTATCAACCTCCACCTTGGTCTCTTTGGTGTCCATGTTCTTCTTCGCAGCCATAGCCTCCTCGGCATTCATGATTTTGGCCGATTTTGCCATTAGTTCTGACATGGTTCTGGGTGGATCTTTGGACAAAGTGTAGTATAATTTATTGGGCAATAGTCCACTCATCAAAGTTATAATTGCTGTCTTTTCATCGTAATCAATAACTTCAGGCTTCTCGTTATTGAAATGAGTTATGTAATCCCTGGTGCTTTCACCTGTTTTTTGTCTAACACTTAACAAATGTGCAACTCGTTTAACTGGTTTTGATCCAAAACAGAAATTTCCAATGAAGAGCTCGGCCAATTGAAAGAAAGTTGATATCTTCCCCCGAGGAAGATTATTGTACCATATTTGTGCAGATCCGGTAAGAGTTCCCGAAAATGCCCTGCATCTCATCTCGTCTGGCACGGCATAGATGTCGGCAGCAGCTTGGTATTGTTCTATATGAAGGATAGGATCAGTTTTTCCATCATATTTAGGGGTCACAACAGGTGCTTTGAACTTCGATGGTGTGGGAAAATCCACAATTTCCAGTATAAAAGGCGTCCCTTGGACAAAAGTTCTTTGTAGAGGATTCTTGGCCTTAACCATTTACCCTAATCTATCCTCCAACCTTTGAATAGAGCCTTTCCATGCATCCTTTCCCTCCTCGGGCCTATTGGTTCGATTAATTGATCGTGTTGAAGTCGCTTCCTAGGATCTATCTTATCGAGCAACTGGTTGTGATTGGGTAGAACCCTCTCTTAGATCAGGTGGTCATCGAAAGTTTCTCGATAGAGCCTTAGGAGGACTTTTATTCTTCCTAGGGCCCAATCGATCAAAAGGAGAGATCCTACTTAATCTCTCTAGTGCACTAGTCCTTTCTGGAGAGAGAGTGATGTGTTGTTCAGTATCTGTGGCTCGTACTGACGAAGTTCGACCCGGTTGATAAGAAAAATCATCAGATTTCTCAGTGCGATATGAATCGCTTTGCCTAATACACGAAGAAACTAAACGGGTATTTCTTTGAACACTTCGTTGTCCTGAATAGGTCGACGCTCCACCTTGGATAGTTTGCATGAGTTGTCGCATAGTCACTTGCATAGCCGTCTGGCCTTGAGCCAAACTGGCCATAATTCCAGCTAGATCTTGGACATTTGGAGGAGCAGATGGATTCGGGGGGTTTCCAGCGTTTCGATTGCTGGATTCAGGATTATCAGCCATTGGTGATAAATTGTTTTGGTGAAAAACGATAATTTCAGTCGTTTCCCACAGACGGCGCAATTCTGTTGATGTAAAAAATTAGATTATCTCTAATTATTCAATCACAGATAAAATAAATAAGACAAAAGAATTTTTAAAGTGGTTCAGCCTTAAAAGAATGGCCTACGTCCACTGTTTTTCTTATTGCTGACTGTTTGGGAATTCTCGATAACAGGTTTTTACCAAGAAATTCCGAGTCCCCTTACAATGGGGATGAAACAATGTATTTATAGCCCTGAGGATGTACATGCGAAAGGGTAATACATAGCTATTCAATAGGCGTATACATTTGTATGATAATAATGAGCATTTAATGCACATTTAATTATCTTTATTATCTGGTAATGAATGCTCTGATCGAGGTGCAGCTCGGACCGCCTAAGCTGCTCGGACCGCCTAAGTAGCTCGGTATCCATGAGTTGCTCGGTGCAGTAAAGTTCCTCGAAGAGCACCTACTGCTCGGAGTATCTGAGTTGGTCGGGGAAGTTGAGTTCCTCGAAGTAAAGGTGTTGTTCAGAAATGTTTGTTAGTGCCATGTAGATTGACACGTGTCTCCACTTAACTGAGCCACGTCAGCAGATTAAATTTGGTATCAACAATAATGTATCACTATGATTGAGTTATTGTACTAAATGCAAATAAAAATAAATATGTAACTCAACCTATAATTTGATAATTTTCTTAAATTGAACTTTAAGTGGTTCCCAAAAAAATATTGTGAATATAATTATCACTAAATTTGCGACTAGGAGGAATGTATAAACTAATGTTTCCATAGATTCGATAGTGGTTTACAAGTATAACTTTCATTCATGTTTACTCTTATTTTATTTGGGATTATCTTTCGGATAAAATTAAATAAGGGGAAAGAGTAAAAAAGGGGATATTATTGTTGACATAATACCCTTACACGAAAAGATTATATGGATAGATTAAGAGTGGTCCAAGTAGCATTGACCAATATCACTGAAAATATTGTTAAAATACTTTTACGAGAAGATTTTATCAAAAAATCGAGAAAAAGACATATTTTTTACTATTAACCCTATGACATAAAAGGACTAGGATTTATGATCGTCATAGCCTATATATGGACATCAGAGGCCATGGGTCATTCCTTTAACTTGTATTGATGAGAATTTGAATCCATGTGTAAGGGTGAATTTACTAATCGAGTCAATTTGTATGTACATTTTATTTATTCCATTTGGACAAAACTTTTTTAAGTTATAGGTTAAAATTTAAGTTGCTTGTCCTTTAATTCAATAATGTGTGATTGAAGACTGTAGTGGCCAAGTTAAAGTGACCTCTAGTATATGTCAAGTTTCGTTTGCAACATCTAAGGTATCTCAATGACATATGAATACGTATTATGTTTAATCCCTGAATACTCAGTTTGGGTGTTTAGTTTTTTAATGTTTGAGGCCATTTTTTGTAAAAAGAAATCTCATAGAAAAATTAATTTTTATTAAAGTCTTTTGAACGAATTCTCCATAATTGTTCAACTAAGTTTCATAATGTCTTTTGAACGAGGTTCAAATGAGAAAACTATTTCTGTTTGAACAAGCATTGACCGAGTTTCTTCTATTTTTCAGTGATATTTCATTCCAAGGTCATTCAATCTCTATCCAAACGAGTTTTTCTATCATTTTTGAACGAGATTTATTTCGTTCAAATGATATTTCACTATTTGCTCAACGACCCTATGTTTTACATTCAAATTAGTTCCCTTATTTTTTGTGCCTCCTTGATTTTTATGTTTTCTATAAATAGTATGGTTAGAATTCAATTTTTATGATACGTCTTTGTGAAAACGTTTTTTAAGAACATATCTTTTGCCTCCCAAACCCTAGTTTGCACCCATTGTTTTGAGATCCAAGTTTCACATACATATGTCTAATCGATATCTCTTGAGTGTTTTATCAACGGTGTTTTCTCTACACACTGGAGAGCATTTTAAGTAGTGGAGACCGTGTTTATGTTGTGCGATGGCTGCACCAGTCAAAGGGCAAGTAAGATAGGTGGGATACCGAGATGTGGGAAGCGTCTGCATTGTTTGGTTATTAGAAGGCATCTAACAGTGGATGTGAAGAAGATAACAAAGAACAAGAAAGTGCATCAAGGGTTGAAGGCGTTCATTGAGTAAGTTTAAGTCATTCTTATATTGAGACTTATATCTTAGTGGACTTATATGGATGGGTCATTCGATATTTTTTCCGTTATTTGTTTTCACCGTACATCATCGTGTTGTGGTTTGACTTTATTTTATTCTTGATATACTCACCTAGATTCTTATTTAATTTAAGATTTAAATTGGTAAACTATTTATAGAACACTTGCGTTTAATTGGTGCAAACTTAAAATTGGTTTTATTAATTTTGAAAAATTAAAAAATGGTGTGTGTTTGTTATTCCACATATAAACCCTAGGGCACTAGAGCTTTCAAAAACTAGTATCAGAGCATGTGCAATAATTTATCATGTTGGTACATATTTAGTATTACTATATGGTTATTTGTTTATCCCTCTCATTATTTCTGTATTTATGTCAATGAGTCATTATAATTAAAAGTTATCAAAAGTTTTGAGTGATGAGGATGATTTTGAAATTTAAGATGAGTTTAATGAGATTTATAACTGCCTTAATAGTTTAACTAAGTTGAATTTAAAGCTTATAAAAATAATAAAATTTTCTTGAAAAAAAATCTTGCTTAAAAGATGATAATGAATATTTGCAAAATATTCAAATTCAAAGAGAGATTCTTTATGAAAAGCTCAAGGACATGAAATATGATTTTTAAAATTAAGAAGTGTTTAAGAAAGAGAGTGAGGCTAGAGTCCGTGTTTTAGAGTGTGAGTTAGAGGACTCTAAGAAGTTTGGGGGTATAGAGTGAAAGAACATGCGGAAAAGGTTAATGGTAAATTGATGGATGAATTAAGGGCATGTGAGATGACTCTTATGTATAAGTTCTCTTATATTAAGGGGGAGCAAGATAGCATTCTAAGAATTGTTAAAATTTTAAAAAGGGGTCCCTAAAGGTTGAAGAGTCTAAGTTTTTGCTTGAGTCTAGTATTTTGAAGTTAGAAGATGAATTAAGAGACTCAAGTAGCATTGGTATTATGGCTATGATAATCATAATACTTTTGCTGCTAAAGTCAAGACCATGTTTTTAAGGGTGTCAACCATTTCCAATCACATTATAAAATATCAACCCAAGGGTAAATATTTTCATGTTTACACATGCGCACATTGTGGTAGGAAAGGTCACCTTAGGGTGTTTCCTTATGATCTTAGAAGTGGTCTTAGGAAGTCTAGATACCATTTTACCATAGGTCACAAAAGTATTAATCTATTTGAGTCAGGACATAGAATTCGGAGAAATTGAATCTTCGACTGTTCATTCTCGTATGCTTGCACAAGAATCATATCATGCTATATCATATGGTTCATTATGTTTGTACACTTTTCATACTCTTTCTTTTGAGATTCATGATATATGTTATCGGTAGGTGTTTGACGTTTCAGTCTTTTGTAATTTGATTTTTCATTTACTGGGACTTATACAAAGGAAAAATAAAAAAAAATACTTTTGAGTTATTTTTGGAAAATATGTTAAAGACTCAAAATGATTTTGTGTTGTTTGGTTTTGCACATTTTGTGTGGCATATCGCCATGTTTGAATCCCATGTATTCCACGTTTTCATGTGACTAGGACATTTGATAATGGTTTACAATGTTTATATGTCTTAATCATGCTTGTGTGGAGTTGTTTGAACTTGATTTGATTAATATATTTACTTTGTATATTCCTCTACACATATTTTCACAAGCTCTTCTGTATTTTAACTACTTATGTTGCATAAGCTAACTGAGGTGTTCTCATATCAATCTTGTCATATACATATTTATTTGATTAGGGAATTTGTGCATGTAAGAACCATTGCCCAATATATTGTTTAGATTGAAAATATTATGAGTGCGCAATGGAAAAGTGATACAAAAGGATAAAATATCCTTTACATGAAAATTCACCGTTGGCAAGATCCTAAAAGAAAAGAGAGGCAAAAAAAAAAAGAAAAAATTTCCAGGCCTAGTGTTTTATAAAAAAATTCTTTAAGTTGGTATCTTCAAAAGAGAGAAAAAACTTGAATATATATATTTTTTAGGGTGTTAATGTTAAGATCAATGAGTTTACATAATGAGTCATAGTTAAGCTTAATTATTTGATGCTAATCACCAATAATTTCTAGTCTAGTCTGCATTGTGTATGATTGTCCATTGTGAGTTCATTATTAGTCACTTGAGGTAAATCGAACTTTGATAAATTAATTTTGTCAAATAAAACTCCTTCGACTATCTTGAGTGAATGGGACATATTTTTTTGTATTCTAGTTCACGTTCACTCACTCTGTACCACATTTGGTTTAGACACATTTATGCCCTACGAATATGTAAAACTATACTTGTTTTTATGTCTTTTATAGTGTTTATACCTATATAAGCTTGTGTGTGATTGTTATATGTGAGTGTGTATGTGTATGTGTATATATATATATATATATATATATATATATAGGTTATGTTTGTGTTGAGTCTTTGAATTGCATTTAATCTATGTTAGCCATACGCCTAATATGTGTATCAAATTATCATTTTATAATGATCATATTGGTATCGTTTGTTACACTCATTACATTGGTATTTTATGCTTCCATTTTACATCAAAACTGGTATGATATGTGTCATTGTGTGGATTATTTGTACTTATGTTGCTGAGTGTTTTTGTTATTTTCTTTTTCTTCACACTAGTGTACGATATTGCATATTTTCATTCATGTTCACATGTGTTACATTTTGGGGTAGAAGTAGTTTCATTTGTTAACTTTTATCTTTGTCTATTCTTGAACAAAATGGGAGGAAATATTTACCTTAGGGGGATACATCTTACCTTAAGTAGAGATAGCTTAACCTTAGTTGGGAAATGTTCGGACATGGAAGGTGTTATCAAGTTAAAATTACCACAAGTGCACGGGATATTATAGAATAGCAAGTGTAAGTATAGGTCAAGCCCACAGAGATTTGTCAATTTTAACATTTAAAATAATTAAAACTATCCAACGAGACTAAATGGGAAAGAGAATAATTATGCACTAAACTATTTTAAAGAAAATATGTAAATATGAGATCAACACACGAGAGTTGTAAATAATATGGAAATAATTAGGATTCGGGATCCATTTATCACGTAACTAATATTGCACACTATTTAATGTTGTCATTCCCTTTTTATAACTCAAATTGACTCTCGTCGCATTTAATTATGAAAATATAACGGGTATGTTCGAAACATTTTTAACGTATGTAATAGACGGATAAAATTTCTATTCCCTTAGAAAATACAAGTTTGAAAGTTTGCAAATATGTTTAAGCATGAATTATAAAAACAGACGAAGTGCAAGCATAATCCATCAAAAATTATTATTTTTTAATCTCAAAATTTGATTTGACAGAAATTTTGAAGGTTTTAAAATGCACTCTCGTGTTGTTTTAAAATAAATACCAAATTTTTGATAAAAATTAAAACAAGTAGGGAATAAAAAACAACTAAATTAACGTGACAATGTTAGCTAACTATGATAAACTTCATTTTAATCATAATAAAAGAATTAAGCTACTATAATGAAATACAAAAAAAAATTGAAAGAATGAATAAAAATTTTCATTAATTTATCAAACTTACAATAAGTTATCTCACAATAATCTTCAATCCTCTTAAAATTATTAAAACTTGGCCCTCAAATTGAATAGAATCACTCAAAAATTATTCTCCGAAATTGTGTGTGACATTGTGAGCCCAAGGTTATTTTTATAAGCCATTAGATGAGGTGTTTGGTTTGGGGTGAAACTCTCTTTAATTGGCCAAATAGTGTTGGAATCGAACACTCTCCCTCCTTTAGTCTTTGGATCGGAATAAAGTACTCAATTTCCCCCCACCTAAGGACTCTTAGTTTTGTTTGCAAAGACACAAACTGATTATTGTCAAATTCAGAGAATTAAAATTTTTAGCTTTTTTCGATTACACGTGTAAAAATAGCTTTTTTTGAAAAACCGTAAAAATCAAAATTTTCTCGAGTTGATCGTCAAATTGAACCAAATTTCATCATTACCGGCAAAATTTTCATTAGGTAATTTTTTTCACAAATTAGCACAAGAAAACTATAAAATTATTAAAGTGCCAGTTTTTTACTTCAAATTACCGTTTTGAATCCGAATTCAAACATTCTTGCATTTTTTTCCTTTTTAACAAAATAGTCATAAGAACTTATTAAATAAAATAAAATGGGATTAACAAAGTATAGATTTGGGTATATAATATACAAAATAATGCACGCATTAGAGGGAGCATTTTTCATATGCGGTTTATATTCGATATATATATTCTCTTAGTATTTTAAAGCAAAAACACCTAATTGTCATTGTTAAAGATCGTGACCAATCGTTTTGTCACGATCATGGACCGCAACTGTTTCGGGGAGACAAAGGTATATGTCACGATCATTGATCGTGACAATACTGTATCGGGATTTATTTCACGTGTTTTTATCGTGAAAAAGTTTAACATTATCACAGTCCTGTCACGGTTTAAGATCGTGATAAATTTGGATAGAATTAAAAAAAACTGTTAGGTAGTATGGTCACTGCCACTACATAGTAGTACTATTTCTTCATTTCCCTATATACTCAATAAATAATACCTGCCAAGGCAATCCAAGCATATATACAATCATATAATGTTATCAAACCTAACCATAATCACATTAAACGACCAAATAATGTTATCAAACAAAACCACAAACCACAAATCCGAACCAAAATAATGTTATCAAACCACAAAACCCAATAACAAAAATAATATTACCAAACCAATAACAACATAATGTTTACTGAGACGACCTAAAAACAAGTTCGGTAGGACACAAAAAAATGAATCCAAACAACCCTGAAAATATTACTTACACCACATTGATGTAATACCCCGCACTTTTATGGATATTTAAATTTCATAAATGGGTGTAATTTGGAGATTTGAGGAATTTCTATGAATAATAATTTTTGGAGTTTATGAGGGTTAGATGATTTCAGATGTGTGTTACATTTACTTTTGGGATTAAGTAAATAAGTCGGATTATTTTAATTACATGTCGCAGCTGGGTAAAGCGACAAAAGATAATATTTTAATTGGAAAACCCGTATTGAGATGTGTTGGGTTTAATTAGTTAATTGTAGTTAAGTGACTCGGATGGAGATTTCCAGTGTGCGGTTGGTTTAGAAATGGCCGAGATAGTCAGAATAGATTATCCGGGGGTAGCCTATTAGGTTTCGGGGATTTTTGGACTAATAGGGACTCGCATTTGAGTAAACGAGTCATTTTGGGGTTTATAAGGGAATGGCCATTATTTCTCCCTTATAAAGGCATGGAAGAGTAAGGGAAAATAAAGAAAAGAGAGAAATAAGATAAAGAGAAAGGAAGAAGGAAAAAAAGGGAGAAAATTAGATTTCGGGCCAAACTCCGTAGGATTCGACTCGAGGTCATTGGTTAAAAATAGTGTGTAGATGATTATATTGTTTGTTGGTGAAGTGAAAAACCAAAAATCCTGGATTGATTGGGTGTTGGTTTGATTTGGAGTTGGAGAAGATAATGAATAGTAACTCAGCATCCTTTTTGAATCGATTCGGCTAGGAAGAGAATCGATTCGGCTCTTGGTCAAAAAATAAAATTTGAACATCTTTTCGATATGGTCACGTGGCTGCCAACCCATATTTTTCTAATTTTTTTTAATTTATAATGATTTTTCTACCGAAAGTTGTCCGAGATCGAAATCCTTTGTCAGAAATCAAACCTGATATTAGAAGAATTAAGGCTAGAATTGTTTGGAGATAAATATTAGGGGTTCTTAAATATAGTGTGAGTAATTCTATATTATTATTTGAGTGAGGTGTATACCGTGGGTTCGTTGAAAGTAAAATCCAGGGCTTACCAATTTAGGGGTGTTCGGGACGAGTAACACTCGGGGTAGTATTTCGACGGGCGATTAAATATCTATTATGCATGTCGAAAATATATTTCTACACCGCATATATGTTTTAATAAATCCTAGGATGCGAATAGGATGGAAATTTATGATGGGGGCTAGAGATGCTTGAGTGGCTATCTAGTTTCGGTTGACGACAATTATAGGTAACGTGATACCTATAGGACTTAAAATAAGTTTAGAGTATACTCATTTAATTAGTATGAATTGGTATATTTGGAAAATATATGTAAAAATCCTTAAGCGTGATTAAGGTACGAGTTACATATTAAGTAAGAGAATACTTTTCGGTTCAGTATTGTAAGTGTGTGAATACTTATATACTATTACAAATGGGAACATTTGGGGTTATTGGCAATCGCTATATGAGATTGGTAATTATAGCGATACATATATATTTGAGGAGTGATATAGATTATATAATATGATACGAATACATATATATCTGTGTGTGATTGGTATATTTGTATCTTAGAGGTTGGTTCCACGAGTTTTCCTTTGGCGTAGGGTTGGAACAGCCATATAATATATTTTCTCTAGTGCGATCCCGGGAGGTTGCGTGATGTGGGTGAATCCCCTGGCTTGAGGAGCAGGAAGAGTATATCCCCAGGTCATCTCGTCCCGCGTACGAGTGCGATGTGTGTACTCCACTTGTAAAGGGAAAATGACCGCCTCCACCGTTGTGTGTTTTTACTATGACTATGATTGAGTCTGGCTTGGTGCCGTGGTTGAGTGAGTAAACCCGGATTCGGATAGGAACTATGAGACTGCATCCTCGAGTTATAGCTCAGTGGGATGTTTATTATACTTGTTGTGTACAGTATATTGCCTGTATATGAGGATCAGATATCATATATCTTTAACTAGTGTAAAGAGTAATATGAATAAGGATCTATTCTCATTTTGGGAGATTTTATCCTAACTTAAATTGTGATTTGTATTTTAAAGTGAATATTATAGGTATATATATATATATATATATATATATGAGTCTATATATACGTTATGTGTTAAGGTAATAATGAATCTCGATGATCAACATAGACAGGTAGTAGTGTATCGGGGGGTTCCTTGTTTGGATTTCGCTTCACGAGACACCCCACGCACGAACGTAGCGCAGTGTTGAGAATGGGGAGAAGTTTAACCCTTAGTACTCGGGTTTATAAGGTTTTTCATAGATTGGGAGAAACGGATTAGTTAGGCAGGGTAGCTTAACTAGGTTGTTTAATAGGAATGCGATAGGTGTGCACTATTAGAAGAGGGGTGAGGGGTATCTCATGGGAATGCGATACCAATTTAAATATGGGATAAATCATATTTTTAAAATATAGCATTTATGCACTGCAAAATATTTTCACAACTCGGGATCTGACCAATTTATCCATATTCCCCTCTTTTGCTATATATGTATATATATAGGTGTCCAGACACAGGGACACCTGGATGATGATTCCTTCGAGTCAGATGTTTGCTGCAGTAGCTGTGGATTCATGCAGGTTTCTTGTAGACTCTTCCATCCTATAGATCTAGATAGGAGGTACTGTAGAAACATTCGGGCTAATAGCCCAACTTTATTTATTTATTCTTTTATCACCTTTTAGTGCGGCATTCGATTTTGTTGTATTATGTTAAACCGAGTGTTCGATTATTTTATTTCATCTCAGTTTCATTTATCTATAAACTGTATGGATGTTTGAATTGAATACTTTGTATAAAAAAGATTAGTTAAAAAAAATTGACGCCAGCCTAATAGGTTATTAATAATTAATTTGGTTTTTGGCAGTGATGCTAAGAATGAACCATATGAGAATCCTATTTTAATTTGGTACAGGAGTGATCTCCCGATATTTTATTAGGCGAGGTGTCGCAGATGGTATCTGAGCGTCAGGTTATAGTGTCCTTAGGAATCTGTGCAGACATACTATTCTTTCAGCGTTGCTGTTGATTTGATATAGAGCCTTAGGATTAGGATCGTTGATTCCTCTTGTGATATTTCATTCTCCTGCTATTACATAAGACTATAGTAAATATTTTGCATGATTATTCGAGACTCGGGTGTTGATCAATGAAGGACGACCACAGGAAGGCCGTGATGAGGACAGCAAGAGGTGGGGCTTAGTGGAGCTATAAGTTGAAATCAGAGACCAGGACCGCAGTAGAGGTCACTCTCCTTGTGATATTTGTTAAGGACGGTTGCAATGATTACTAAAGTTTAGTAGTTATAATTATTCAAGTACTATTGTTGTAAAGAGTGGTGCTAAAGTTGAATTACCCAATGAAGTAAATTGGGAATAAGGTCTTTGATAAGGACCATATGTTGAAGTCAAGTCATGCGAAGTAAGTGTAACATTACTAAGTGGAATTAGAAGGCTCACAAGATTTGGCTTAGATAAGGTTATGGAAATACCCATATGTGAAAATTTGAGGAAAAATTTTCACTCGTGGGAGAAATATTAAAATGGTGGAAACGGTAGTCACCACATTTAAGGGAGAAAGATGTTTTGCTCATAGAGGGATCTTAAGGATGGTTTTAATCGCAAGTTCCTTTGGTTTATCAGAAATGAAAATAATGTGGTTTCTAGATTATTCACATAAGGATCGGTCAGAGGCCAACAGTGAATAAAGAGTGATAGGGATAAGTGAACTTTGTATCGAATTAAGGTAAGTACAATGAAGAGAGAGTCCTTCAGTGGAATGATAGGCTCACTAGAAAGTTTAACTAACACTTATGGAGAATTTGTGTTCATAAAACCCCATTGGTGGACATCCACCTGGGGAATTCATTGAAACAGGGCTAGTAAGGATAGTAGTGGAGTTTCCTTTTGACGAACAAGTTAAGGGAACTATGAAGGCGATTTTTAGGATCGAGGTTATAGAGTCTGAGATATTGATAACCTTAACATGATTAGGGTGGATGGAAATGGGGTAGGTTTTAATGTGGAGTGTAGAATCACACGGTAAGTCCTTACCCAGTAGGAGTTCAAGGACAAAAGTAGGGCGCTCGGATGGAGCATTGATTAAAGTAATTTTGGGTTCAGTTAAGGCAAGTGTAATATGTCTGAGAACCATTCGGAGCAGTCAGGGAGACTGGAGAAGTTATTGTTATAAGCTTTACCTTGGTTGAAAGAGGTATATTCTATGTGACTAGATTTGGGTCACAGTATTTTGTTAGCCTTAGATTCGTGTGTGATTCGAGTTTACTCGCGGTATCGATAACATTATATAGTGTATATATATATATATATATATATGTATTTTCGTGGTAGGGGGATCTTATTTTGAATTTGTATCTGGTTTATAATACTTGTTTTATATGTGTTATACGAGTATAGTACTACTGTAAGAATAATGTTATTATATTATTGAAGCGATAGCAGGCTAAGGATTGCAAGATTGTCGTATTCACGGTTCCAAGGTGGAATAGGTTATTGTTACGATATCTTATAATGGATACAGGTTGAGTTCACCTTTATTACTATGGGTAGATGGTACTTCGGTGAGCATATGTTTCATTATCATGCTTTGAGTGCGTGGCAACCTTATAGATATGATTTAAGATATGCAGAATTTATTGATAAGCGATGAGTTTAAGCTCATTTTTGTTGGCACAAAGGACATAGTGTTTGTACAAGCGCTTGGTGGTGTGGCTCCTGGAAGGAAATAGGAGTTCTTACCACATTTTTTCGATAGGTGGGATGGGATTATCCCAGTGGCATATTTGAAACTAACGTACCTCCACAACCAATAAAGTTAAGTAGTAGTCATTCGTAGGGTTCCTTATTTGGATTTTGCTTGCGAGACGCTCCACGCATGAACCTTAACGACGTCAAGAGTGGAGATATGTTATGGGATGCAAGGATATTGGTTGTGCTGATAAGTCACCTAGTGTGGAGAAAACACTATAGATTGAGAGCCGTGTGATGGTTGTATGCTTATGGAGATAAAAGTGCAAAGGAAAAGCACTAAAATGGTTTTCTCACCGCAAGTATGTGGGTGAGGCAAGGTAGAAGAAATCGATTTAAGGATTATAGCCAAGCCTTGAATATAAGGCTAATTCAGAGGAAATATGTTTTGGGTAGAATATTCGTAACAACTTTACAGAGAGTAGGCGCCCCGATTAGTTAGACTTTCCAATTCGCCAAGATGGGAGGACAAAGTGGTAGAAGTACGTTAGTAGGTTACCGAGTAAGCTTTAGAACGTCCCGCTGGTGTGCCTTAGGCCGTTATATCTCGATGACCAACGATGCGAGGAAGTAGTGTAACGGGAGGGTTCTTTTTCTAGATTTCACTTTGCAAGACGTCCCACGCATGAACTTGAGCAAATGTCGGAAGTTGAGAGAGGTCTTGCGCACTAGGGACATAGTTAGTATAGTACTAATTTTATGGGTGCAAGAAACACATTGATTGTAGGGTTATTAGGAGCTAAGGCCAGTAGGACTAGTGGCGTCGATATAGGAAGATTTTTGTGAGTTGACCACGAGAAGATTGGTGGGATTTATGTAGGGTGAGGAGGATTGGATTTCAAGGTTTAGGAATCATTGGTCCTTGAGAAGATTCTCGAGAATACCCAGGTGTTAGAACCAGGCCAATAAAGTGAGGCCCATTTTTTTTAGAAGAAAGTGTTGTCTTTGACATTTACAGTGGTTGTGCAAACAGGCACGGGTCAAAAGGTGTATGGGCACCTTGGTAAGTTGATTTTTATCGCCTGAGGTAGAAGACGCATATTATATAAGATGAAGGATATGATGTGGGGCAGTTATGAGTGAGATTAGAGTTTGTTGGAGGGAATGTCGCAGGAGGCATGCGATAATCCAATTGTATAGGTACAATAAGAGTTTGCACACCTAAGTTAAGCGATAAGCCTGACGGGAGTAGTCAAGCCTTAGTGAAATTTCCTTTTTGAGGGAAATCAGATGTCCTGATATAGACGAACGAATGCTTAGAGTGTTAGCGACAATATCGTCTTTTCGAGACGTTAGAGCGACGGGTATAGGCTCATTTCTTTAGATACGATTATAGAAGCACTAGGTCCGATATGTTGTCATTATAGTTGATCTTACGACCGAGGTACTGTGTTAGCATGTAGAGAGTTGGTTAAGCTTATGGTTAAGCTAGTGCGTTAGAGTATAAGCCTTAAGATAGGTGGGTACCGAGAACGAGTATATGGTAGGGTACCATTGGGTTAGTACCATTCGACTTTTGTGTACTAGGATGTAGTCAGATTAGACACCCCAGGTTGTTAGTACCGGTCGTATCTGAATTTTGGGGATGAAATTCCGTTATAAGGGGGGGAGAATGTAATACCCCGCACTTTTATGAATATTTAAATTTCATAAATGGGTGTAATTTGGAGATTTGAGGAATTTCTCTGAATAATAATTTTTGGAGTTTATGAGGGTTAGATGATTTTAGATGTGTGTTACATTTACTTTTGGGATTAAGTAAATAAGTCGGATTATTTTAATTACATGTCGCAGCTGGGTAAAGCGACAAAGGATAATAATTTAATTGGAAAGCCCGTATTGAGATGTGTTGGTTTAATTAATAAATTATAGTTAAGTGACTCAGATGGAGATTTCGAGTGTGCGGTTGGTTTTGAAATGGTCGAGATAGTCATAATAGACTATCCTGGGGTAGCGTTTAGGTTCCGGGGATTTTTGGACTAATAGGGACTCACAATTGAGTAAACGAGTCATTTTTGGGTTTATAAGGGACAAGCCATTATTTCTCCCTTATAAAGGCATGGGAGAATGAGGGAAAATAAAGAAAAGATAGAAATAAGAGAAAGAGAAAGGAAGAAGGAAAAGAAGGGAAAAAATTGGATTCCGGGCCAAACTCCGTGGGATTCAACTCGAGGTCGTCGAATTTTATCCATGACGTAAGTGTTTACTTGCTTTATTTATTTATGTGTGTATCTCATATCATAATTGGTAATGAAAATTATGATTTTGGGTTGGGATTCTTGAATAAAAATGGGTTTTTTGTGAAATGAACTCATAGAAATTGATGTGGTCATTTCCCCATAAGAAATCTAAGCTTGAATGGATGAAAATGATGTAGTTTTTGTCAGAAATGAATTTAATGGAGTTAGGGTTAGATTTTGAGTGGTTTGATGAATCCCACAAAATTAATGTTGTGTTGGCTAAAAACAGATGTGTACATGATTATATTGTTCGTTGGTGAAGTGAAAAACCACAAATATTGGATAGATTGGATGTTGGTTTGATTTGGAGTTGGAGAAGATAATGAATAGTAACTCAGCATCCTTTTCGGATCGATTCAGCTAGGAAGCGAATCGATTCGTCTCTTGGTTAAAAAATAAAATTTGTAGATCTTTTTGATACTGTCGCGTGGGTGCCAATCGCGTATTTTCTAACTGTATCTAAATTTATAATGATTTTTCTACGGAAAGCTATCCGAGATCGAAATCATTTGTCAGAAATCAAACCTGATATTGAGAGAATTAAGGCTAGAATTGTTTGGAGATAAATATTATGGGTTCTTAAATATAGTGTGAGTAATTCTATATTATTATTTGAGTGAGGTGTATACCTTGGGTTCGTTGAAAGTAAAATCCAGGGCCTACCAATTTAGGTGTGTTCGGGACGAGTAACACTCGGGGGTAGTATATCGGCGGGCAATTAAATATATATTATGCGTGTCGAAAATATATTTATACACCGCCTATATGTTTGAATAAATCCTAGGATGCGAATAGGATGGAAATTTATGATGGGGGCTAGAGATGCTTGAGTGGCGATCCGGTGTCGGTTGACGACTATTATAGGTAACGCGATACTTATTGGACTTAAAATAAGTTGAGAGTATACTCATTTAATTAGTATGAATTGGTATATTTGGAGAATATATATATAAATCCTTAAGCGTGGTTAAGGTACGAGTTACATATTAAGTAAGAGAATACTTTTCGATTTAGTATTGTAAGTGTGCGAATACTTATATACTATTATGAATGGGAACATTTGGGTTATTGTCTATCGCTATATGAGATTGGAAATTATAGCCATACATATATGTTTGAGCAGTGATATAGATTATATAATATGATAGGAATACATATATGTGATTGGCATATTTGTATCTTAGAGGCGGGTTCCACGGGCTTTCCTTTGGCGTAGGGTTGGAACAGCTAGATTATATATTTTCTCTAGTGCGATCCGAGGAGGTTGCGTGATGTGGGTGAATCCCCTGGCTTGAGGAGCAGGGAGAGTATATCCCAGGTCATCTCGTCGAGCGTACGAGTGCAATGTCTGTACTCCACTTGCAGAGGGAAAATGACCGCCTCCACCGTTGTGTGTTTTTACCATGACCATGATCGAGTCTAACTTGGTAACGTGGTTGAGTGAGTAAACCCGGATTCAGATAGGCACTATGAGACTGCATCCTCGAGTTATAGCTCGGTGAGATGGTTATTATACTTGTTGTGTACAGTATATTGCGTGTATGTGAGGATCAGATATCATATATCTTTAACTATTGTAAAGAGTAAAATGAATAAGGGTCTATTATCATTTCGGGAGATTTTATCCGAACTTAAATTGTGATTTGTATATTAAAGTGAAGATTATATATATATATATATATATATATATACACGTTATGTTCTAAGGGCCTAATGGATCTCGATAATCAACATAGCCAGGTAGTAGTGTATCGGGGGGGTTCCTTGTTTGGATTTCACTTCGCGAGACACCCCACGCACGAACGTAGCGCAGTGTTGAGAATGGGGAGAAGTTTAGCCCATAGTACTCGGGTTTATAGGGTTTTTTCAGATATTGGGAGAAATGGATTAGTTAGGCAGGGTAGCTTAACTAGGTTGTTTAATAGGTATGCGATAGGTGTGCACTATTAGAAGAGGGGTGAGGGGTATCTCATGGGAGTGCGATACCAATTTAAATATGGGATAAATCATATTTTAAAAATATAGCATTTATGCACTTGCAAATTATTTTCACAACTCGGGCTCTGACCCGTTTTTCTATTTTACCCTCTTTTGCTATATATATATGTATATATATAGGTGTCCAGACATAAGGACGCCTGGATGATGATTCCTTTGCTGCAACAGCTGTGGATGCATGCAGGTTTCCTGTAGACTCTTCTATCCTTGAGATCTAGATAGGAGGTACTGTAGAAACATTCGGGCTAATATCCCAATTGTATTTATTTATTCCTTTACCTCCTTTTAATTGAATTGGACTATTATGCGTAGTTTTATATGTTGATTAATTATGCTTATTTGTGTGACTTGTTGGTATTATAAAATTGCCATTGTGTCGACGAGTTGTTGGGTACTTTTTCTCTCCCTATATTGTAGGATGCTTTCTAGTTATGGGACAAGTGGGTAGGCCTTTTGATGATTTACGCCTTCTACGTATGGGACTAGTGAGGTTAGATCATTACGACTTTAATATGTCGGGGATGGGCTGATTTTTTATACATTATCATCGTTAAGCTAGCATAGGAATGAGACCAGGTTGACATTTATGTTATAAATGCATTCTATACATAGGGTAAGACGTATGTGAACTTGGAGACCCTTAGGAATGGAACTAAGGGGTATTTTTAGGATCTCACATCGATTAAAAGGGTGGGGTAATTTATAAATTGTGAAATTGAGAAAATGAGAACTAATGCCTAAGATAAAAACGGGTATTAAAATTTATGGCGACACAATGTGTCACGGACCAACAGTTTAAATGGGTCAGCTTGGGCAATTTATGTCCTGTCGTGTATGGAACCTTGTCATATTACGGGGGATTGACAGTTTAAACGGATTCGACTGGCTATTGACAAGGGGAAGTGTGACACTATGGTAGATTACCCCCCGGGGCGGGAGGACCGCCATAATAAATTTGGCTTAAATTAACATCGTGATACTTGGGAATTTAAAATCATATTGGTTTGCTCTTTAAAATGGGAATTTCGGAGGGTCGCTAGTGATTTATATTGATCGCGTTTAATTATTTCGATTAATTTAAATATTCTACTGTGATATTTATTGAATATAATGCTACTGTCTCGGTTCACGGACCCTATTTGAGGGGAGGAGTGTGCATTCATGCTCGGGGCTCTGACCTCGTGCATTGACTAACTTTTTTAGGATATGTTTTGGAGAAGAAGCATAGGATTATCAGAGTTTCTCGTTTGGAGGTGCAGCTGGAGTTTATTAACAACTTTAGGATAAGTTAGACTTTCTTTTTCAATTGTATTTCATTATGAGACTTCATTTGGGTTTTTATTGGGCCATTCGGTTCCAAAGTTGTTAGAGGATTTCAGTTGGATTATTCACGGTTCTTTATTATTCATATTTTATTTAATCCTTATTAGAGATTGGTTTTACTTGGAGTTTTAGCATGTGATGGATCTTTTATCGCTCTGTTGTTATTATCATTTGGGATTGATTCAATTATTTATCTTGTGGATTTATTTATTTATGTCTCGTATCTGTCTTATGATAAGAATGGTATTTTATTTACTCACGCCCGGCTTAGTTTTGGTGCCGGTCGACACCTGAATTTAGCTGGGTGTGACAGATGGTATCAGAGCATGGTCTTAGGTCTCGTAGGTTATGAGTCCATTTTAGGTTCCACGTTATCGATCTTTGATTCCCTTTATTTATTCGCATTCCTTATAGTAGAGGGTCTAGCATACGTGTTAGATGTGTTTCTTGGAGATATGAATTTTTGTGTTAAGGACATTGTAGGCATTGAGTTTAGAATTAGTAAGCTTGATGTGTTTATCCTTAGAATGGATTATGGAGACGATAATTATTTTGGAGATTTTAGTGCAAATGTTAGGTATCGTATGTATCGATTTTTGGTGTTGTGATTTAATTTGAGGACGTTAGCATTTTGATGACTTTTGGAGATAGGATCGAGTAAGGATTTGTGAGAGCGTGTGGTACGCCGTTATTTTCATTGTTATACATACATATATATATATATATATATATATATATATATATATTATTTTGTTGTTTGTGAGGTATGGGCGCGTAGGATTGGGTGTATGAGCGCCCAATTATGCCATTCTACTGTTAGGCATATGTGAGCCTTATTTTCTTTTGCAAGATTTACGTTTCATGCGTATGCTTCGTCTAATTTCGGAGACGAAATTCTTTGCCAGTGGAAAATTTTGTAACACCCCGCGTGTTTTTTTATTAATTAATTTAATTAATTAATTGGAATATTCGAGAAAAATAAAATTTTGGATTTAATAATTTTTATTAGTAAAATATGTTGATTATGATTTTAGAAGAATAAAACTTTGAGCGGAATTGAAATCGTATTTAAAATGGATTTTTAGTTGAGTTTTTAATTATTTTTGCCTTATGGCATTTTTGTGGGGGACTATCGCCAGATCTGTAGGGTCTATCGATCGACCCTGGGAGTCGATCGATCGACTATGCCCAGATTTTGAGTCGGTGGGTTATTTCTTTAGAGTTTGAGTTGGGTGATGGAGCACGAACCGTGTGTCGTGTAATACGCAAATCGTTGGTATCGGTTCGACGACTCAATGCAAAAAGCCTAAACTACAGACAACCAAGCATAGCGGTAAGTTGGGTATCGAGAATCCACAGGGAGGGATTAAATTTTAGATTTTAATTATTTATTATTTCAAGAATAAAAGTGTAAAAGGTGATATGTGGTTTTAAAGAAAAGGAAAAAAAATAATAAGTTAACTCTAAACAATATTAAATAAAACGAGAGTCGGGATCGTGTCCCCGCTATAGACTAAATACTAATAATTAGAATTTATATTCGAAAATATTTAACCGACATTTTTAGTTAAATATAAACATCCCGCATGAATGGATTTTAACCCAAAAATACGAGATAAAACATTTAATTCAAAATGATCACATGCGGATTAAAATCGGATTATCGTTATAAACGCTAAAGTTGTGTGATAAATAAAGTTAAATGCGTAATAAACCAATTTTAATACGCGCGGTTTCGATTAAATGCGATTTTACACAAAACCTAATTATCGGACCTCAACGCCCATCAATGGAGGACACACAACCCAAACCCAATTTAACTACTCACTACACATAATTAAATTAATTAAACAACTAATTAATAAATAAAATAAGAAATAAATAAACTACACTAATTTAGCTAGGCTTGGAAATTAAATAAGCAAAGCATGAAAAATTACACTACAAAGCAAGAATAAGAGGGAAGCGACAATAAATAGTAGAGTTCTTACATTAATGGGTATTACTCAATGGAAATGGAGGAGTGGGAAACTCCAACAAAATATCCCCAAAGTGTTCTCTAACCCTAACCTAAGACAAAATGAAGATATCTCCAAAAAATAACTGAGTGTGCTATTTATAGCAAGTGGAATAAAGGATAAACAGAAAAAAGGAAAAGGGAAAACAAAATAAAATAAGAAGAAGCAGCAAAATCTCGGACAAAAAGTGGCGAATCGATTCGCCAAAAAGAGAATCGATTCGGTGCTGAGAAATTTTGGCACTGTCTCGTTGCGAATCGATTCGCACCTGTAGGCACAAAATCAATTCTTCCAAGCCGAGACCCGCCATTTATGTCCCAAAAACCAAAACCACCATTGTTGGCCAAAGCTTGGAAATGGGCAAAAGGGTACTCCAAAAACCCGAGCCAAATGACCCATAAGCGTGTGTGGTCCAATATCAAGCTCCAATTTCGGACAAAAGGCTCCAATATTGGGTGAAACCAAAACTCGAACCCAACCAAAAATCATCTATGGCCATTTGCTACAAAAAATGAGTTAGTGACATGTAGGGAATTTATGAAATTGTTAATGAAAGAAAAAAGGGACATGGTGGGTATTAATGAAATTGTTATTTTTCTTATAATACTTTTTCGATTAAAGGTTCGTGTTTCCTTCATTCGGACTCCGATTCGAGCATCGTTTATGGCCACGCGAATCTTGGCCCGAGGCATACAACTTCTCGGAATACTTCGGGCAAAAATCCCAAAGTGTGAAATTATCAAAATGCCCATGAACGTGCGAACTCTTACGAAACTTTATCGGAACGTTACGAAACTTCACCCTAAGCACCGTAATACCTATATATGTTCAATAATACCTCAAATAAATTATTAGTGTATAAAACGGAGGTTTTTTATTAACGAGCATAAGTATAGCAATTACGGTACCCGAGGGGGCTAAAAATGTATAAGTTAGCGGTCGTAATTACGCAATATTTGCATCGTATCACACCCCCTAACTTAGACATTGCTAGTCCTTAGCAATGAAGTTCAAAGCAAGAAGAACTATAAGAAAATTTTGAAACATGAGATATATACAAAAGCGATAAAAGCCACTTTTACGGGGGGAACGATGGCATTTAGCGTATGCAATAAGCCGTTAAACCCCTAGGTTACCCTAGTAGACGAGTGTAGTCTCGTGAGGGTTTTCAGGGATGAAACCCACAAACATCATACGGTTTCCTCAAAATATGCCCAACCCAACATGCGACAAACTCAACAACAACGAAAAATATTTCATACGCGTTATTAGCATATTGAATGAATTCAAGCTAAAGATTGTTGTTATTAACAGGTTGAATGCACCTTATAGAATTGAAACTTTAGGGGGGAGAGCACATGCATAGTATGATTTGGCCAAAACTTAAATAAACTGTATAAACATTAAAGCAAACATAAATTCAATCCTCACTGGCATTACGCTCATCATATGAATTCACTCGAAACAGAGAGGTAACACACGGAACATGCGGGCATAAAGAGTAAATGTAAATGAAAACTAGGCCGCACACATGTAACAAATGAACAACGCTATATAGGAAATGAAAAACTTGTAATATCAATGAAAGATATTACACATTAAAAGAGGCGAAATGCATTTTCACTGGTTATCAAAGCTATTTAAACTTTTAAATTAAATTCAACCTAGGATCGCATAGGACTTGGTAGGATTGTAATGTAGGTTTTTTGTTAAGGTACGAAACGAAGGAAATGTATACGGATTCAAAGTGTGCAGGAATGAAAACTCGGGATAATGGAAAATTGTTGGCAATTTCAAAATTGGAATATGCTTTCCATAACAATCCCTAAATATGACAATGGGAGAGTAATCAAATCTTATTGAACACTATATACAACAAACTTTCTCTTTCTTTTTTCTTTTCTTCTTTTTCTCATGTTTTCTTTTGTTTTCTTTTGTTTTTTGCTTTTTGTTTTATTTTTAACTTCTTTTCTTTTCTCACTCTTTTCATATGCTTAAATTGTAACCACACTACACAACATCATTCAATCCCAAGAAACATTCCAAACAACGGCATGAAAGGTAATACATATAGTTTATAACTCCAAAATGGAGTTGGTTATAGGATTTTTGGTAATGAAATGAAAGGCTAATATTTAGGCTCAAATGGGTTGACTAGGAAAAATATATAAGGTGAGGTTAAGGCTAATATGGGTAATATAACAAAGATTGCCTATGATCATTTCAAAAAGTTTTCGCAATTCTCAAGTCAAAATAATATATGAAAATCATGCTCAAGTAACACATTTCAAGATACAAACTCAATTAATGAACGATCAATGAAAGAATAGAGAGATTACCGACGAATTCAATGTTTTCAAATAGTAAAGAATAGTGTATAACTCACAAACGACGAAAGGTACAAAGCTTACTCGGTGTGAGTATATACAATGCAACAAAAGATTATCGAGTGATAAAAATCTTAAACCAAATCAATAAAATAAGAAAAGCGCATGTGCTCATGGGATAAAGTTTAATTCATGAGTTTATTCATAATATCAATGATTTGAGGACTAAAGTCTAATAACTTCTAAAATCTTGAACATGCATAGTTGAGTTTTCTATTGGATCGGGCATTTATTGAAATTATCATCGGAAACAAGGCAACATGCCCAACAAAAGAGAAAAAAAGAAAAAAAATATTTTTTAAAATTTTCATTTTTTTACAAAAAGGAATACTTTGTAATAAAATGTGATGAAACCCATGGACTAAACATAAAATGGATAGAATATCTGACAACCCCTAACTTAAATTTTGTATTGTCCTCAATGCTAATCAAGAACACAACATAAAGAAAGGAAAATAAAGATATTATCCAAAATGGAGCGATATCTGGATAAGTACGAGTTCAAAGAATCTACAAAAAAAGTTAGTACCAAGAATATTAAGAACAAATAACAAAAAGGTTACCTCATTACACTAGACTGTAAGTAAAAGGAAAGAAAAAATGAAAAGAAAGAAAGAATAAAAAGCTAACTATTTACAACCAACTATTTTGACTACACACTAACTATACACTAGAAGTCTAAATAGTTGAGGATCCACCCAAAATGGGATGTGACTTTGAAAGATCAACGGTGGATCCTCCAAAGAAAACATGCCTCCCGAATGTTAAGAATTCCGTTTGAACAACGGAAGGCATGTGGGTGGTGGAAAAAGTGGACCATCGCCAATTTGAAATTTTTGGGGGGACGATGGGGGATTTGGATAATAAGGGGGAAAGGTACATTTGGGATCCAAGAAAAATAAATTCTCCTCCCCAAGAATTTTCAATAGGAATGGGAGATGGTGAACACATGGGGATAGCATTCAACATAGAAAACATGTCCGGCAAAGAGTCCTCATCGGCAAAAGGTGTAGAAGTTTTAAAAGTTTCTACCGACTCATAGGAATCAACCGGTAATTCTAATGGTTCAATAACGAAAAACTAATATGGTGATGAAATAAATCCAATCCCAATCAACTCATCATCAGAAGGAGAATGAATTTCGGGGGAGAAAGATTCACATTCGATGAGAAATTCTTTAAAAAATTGAGGTGAAACACAAGTTTCCACCTCCTCGTTGTTTAGCGCGAAAGAATCGATCTCATCGCAAAGTGCTTCAAGTCTCAATCCAGCACCATTAAGGCTTTCCACACCTTGGGAATAAAGAAGAATAGTTTCTTCCAAAGTAGACTTCCTCGGCTCAAGAGCCTCGGACTCGTCATTTGGTTAAAACTCGTCTTCGAAATTATTGGAATAAAAATCATCATTGGATTTGAATAATGCATCAACTCAAGCTCCCAATAAAGATTTTCATTCCGATAAATGTTTTCAAGTCTTTCATTCTCAAGAAAATCTTGAAAATGGAAAAATTGAAAACTATCCCCAAAGTAAGAATCATTAGAATGACCGTAATAACTATAATAGTAGGATATGGTTACTTCGTTGTTTGTAGATGGAGAATCTGAGCAAGAAAGTGAGCAACCGAGAATCAAAGTTTCTTATCGCTCAAATATGCTATCCAGCAAAAAAGGGTAAAACAAAGAATACAAATACAAAAGAAAAAAAAACTACGAAATAATAAAATAATTACAATCTAAAATACACTCCCCGGCAACGGCGCCATTTTGATTGGGTGTGAACCGTGCGTCATGTAATACGTAAATCCTTGTTATCGGTTTGGCGACTCAATGCAAGAAAACCCTAAACTACAACTACACTTGACAAACAAGCACAGCGGGTATCGAAATCCACAGGGAGTGATTGAATTTTAGATTTTAATTATTTATTATTTCAAGAATAAAAATGTAAAAGGTGATATGTGGTTTTAAAGAAAAGGAAAAAAATAATAAGTTAACTCTCAACAATATTAAATAAAATGAGAGTCAGTATATCGTCCCCGCCATGGGCAAAATAACTAATAATTAGAATTTATGTTCGACAACATTTAACAGACATTTTTAGTTAAAAATAAACATCACGCATGAACGGATTTTAAATCAAAAATACGAGATAAAATATTTAAATCAAAATGGTCACACGTGGATTAAAATTGGATTATCGATATAAACACTAAAGTTGCGTGACAAATAAAGTTAAACGCATAATTAACCAATTTTAATACGCGCGGTTTCGATTAAATGCGATTTTACACAAAACCTAATTTTCGAAGCTCGACGCCCATCAATGGCGGACACACGATCCAAAACCTATTTAACTACTCACTACACATAATTAAACAACTAATTAATAAATAAAACAAGAAATAAATAAACTACACTAATTTATCTAGGCATGGAAATTAAATAAGCAAAGCATGAAAAATTACACTACAAAGCAAGAATAAGAGGGAAAAGACAATAAATACTAGAGTTATTACATTAATGGGTATTACCCAATGAAAATGAAGGAATAGGAAACTCCAACAAAATATCCCCAAAGTGTTTTCTAACCCTAACCTAAGACAAAATGACGATAACTCCAAAAAATAACTAAGTGTGTTATTTATAGCAAGTGGAATAAAGGATAAAAAAAAAGGAAAAAGAAAATAAAAATGGAAGAAGCAGCAAAATCTCAGACAAAAAGTAGCGAATCGATTCGCCAAAAAGCAAATCGATTCGGTGCTAAGAAATTTTGACACTATCTCGTTGCGAATCGATTCGCCAAAAGGAGAATCGATTCGCACTTGTAGGCACAAAATCAATTCTTCCAAGCCAAGACCTGCCATTTTTGTCCCAAAAACCAAAACCACCATTGTTGGCCAAAGCTTGGAAATGGGCAAAAGGGTACTCCAAAAACCCGAGCCAAATGACCCATAAGCGTGTGTGGTCCAATATCAAGCTCTAATTTCAGACAAAAGGCTCCAATTTTGGGCGAAGCCAAAACCCGAGCCAAAACAAAAATTGCCCATGACCATTTGCTGTAAAAAACGAGTTAGGGACATATAGGAAATTTATGAAATTGTTAATGAAAGAGAAAAGGGACATGGTGGGTATTAATGAAATTGTTATTTTTCTTATAATTCTTTTCCAATTAAGGGTCTGTGTTTCCTTCGTTCGGACTCCGATTCGAGCATCGTTCATGGCCACGCGAGTTGGATTAGGATTGCTAATTGGTATTTAACCATTCTAATTTGTGGGGGGACTTCTCATAATCACTTTTTCCCAAGTTTTTCACCGAAGAGATCTTCCAAAAGTTTTTTCGCTCCACCATAATCATAAACCTCCTACATAATCAAGTTTTTGTCACAAGTTTGGAAGGAGTTTGTCAAAGAACACTTCTTTGTTAATTTTTCGAGAGGAATCAAACCGTGCTACCAGTTTTTCTTCCACTTAATCTCAAGCATTAATACTCTATTCTTTTCCTTTAGTATTATGCGTTTTAAGTGTCGCTTAAACCCTTAATCATGTATTTTTTATTAAAATAAATTAGTAACTTAATTAGAGAAAGTGGACACTAATTATGGGACTATTTTTATTAAATCTTTCAATATGAATAATATTCATAACCCTTGGGTACGTAGGATTGATGAGTGGGTTTTTGATTTTATTGGTATAGGTTGCATGTATAAAAACCTTAGTTTTGAATTAAATGAATTTTGAGGACGTATAACTCATGTAAATTGTGTAGAGATAATGAAATTTGAAATATGATGTATTAATGATGAAATCTCGGTGTATTTAAAGTAAAATAATTAAATGGGATTAATTGGGTGTTTATGACGATGTGATAATTAAATTAAGATTTAATTGAATTGGACTATTATGTGTAGTTTTATACGTTGATTAATTATGCTTGTTTGTGTGACTTGTTGGTATTATTAAATTGCAATTATGACGATCGGTTATTGGGTATTTTTGCTCTCCCTATATTTTAGGATGCCTTATAGGTATGGGACTAGGGGTAGGCCTTTTGATAATTTACGCCTTCTAGGTATGGAACTGGTGAGGGTGGGCTTATTTTTTATACTTTATCGTTGTTACGCTAGGCTAGGCATGAGGCTAGGTTGAAATTTATGTTAGAAATTCATCCTATACATAGGGTAGAACGCATGTGTACTTGAGGACCCCTAGGTATGGGACTAAGGAGTATTTTGAGGATCTCACATCGATTAAAAGGGTGTGGTAATTTATAAATTGTGAAATTGAGTAAATGAGAACTAATGCCTAAGATAAAAATGGGTATTAAAATTTATGGCGACATAATGTGTCAGGGACCGACCGTTTAAATGGGTCAGGGGCTATTTATGTCGTGTTGTGTTTGGAACGTTGTCATATTTTGAGGGATCAGCAGTTTAAACGGATTCGATTGGCTATTGACAAGGGAAAGTGTGACACTTTGGTGGAATACCACCCGGGGAGGGAGGACCGCCATAATAAAAAGTGGGAACAATAATAAATTTGGGTTCAATTAATTAAATTAACAATGTGGGACTTGGGAACTTAAAATCATATTGGTGTGCTTTTTGAAGTGGGAATGTATGTGCATAGTTAGTGAATTATATTGATCATGTTAAATTATCTAGATTAATTAAAATATTCTATTCTCATATTTATTGCGTATAATGCTACTGTCTAGGTTCACGGACCCTATTTGAGGGGATTAGTATGTATTGATTCCCGAGGCTCTGACCTCCTGCGTTGACTAACTTTTTCAAGATATGTTTTGGAGAAGCTGCATAGGATTATCGGAGTTTATTGTTTGGAGGTGAAGCTGGAGTTTATTCATTTTATTATTTTATTTAGTTAGACTCTCTTTTTCAGTCGTATTTCATTATGAGACTTTATTTGGGTTTTTATTGGGCCATTCGGTTCTAAAGTTGTCAGAGGATTTCAGTTAGATTATTCACAGTTCTTTATTATTCAGATTTTATTTAATCCTTATTGGAGATTAGTTTTATTTGGAGTTTTGGCATGTGATGGATCTTTTAACGCTCAATTATTATTATTATTTGGGATTGATTCAATTATTTATCCTGTGGATTGATTTATTTATGTCTCGTATTTGTCTCATGCTAAGAATGACATTTTATTTACTCACGCCCGGCTTAGTTTTAGTGTCGGTTGACGCTAGAATTTAGCGAGGTGTAACGGATGGTATCAGAGCATGGTCTTACGTCTCGTAGGTTGTGAGTCCGTTTTAGCTTCCATGTTATTGATCTTTGATTCCCTTTATTTATTCGTATTCCTTATGGTAGAGAGTCTATCATACGTGTTAGATGTGTTTCTTTGAGATATGAAGTTTTGAGTTAAGGACGTTGTAGGCATTGAGTTTAAAATTAGTAAGCTTGATGTGAGGATCCTTATAATGGATTATGGAGATGATAATTATTTGGAAGATTTTAGTGCAGATGTTAGGTATCGTATGTATCAATTTTTCGCGTTGAGATTTAATTTGAGGACGTTAGCATTTTGATGACTTTCGGAGATAGGATCGAGTGGGGATTTGTGAGAGCGTGTGGTACGTCGTTATTTTCATATTTATGCGTATATATATAGCCAATATATATTATTTTTTTATTCCTGGGGTAGGTACACATAGGATTGGGTGTATGGGCGCCCAATTATGGCATTCTACTGGTAGTCATATGTGAGCCTTATTTTCTTTTGCGAGATTTATTTTTGATGTGTATGCTTGGTCTAATTTCGAGGACAAAATTCTTTGCTAGTGGGGAAGTATGTAACACCCCGTATTTTTTTATTAATTAATTGGAATATTCAAGAAAAATAAAATTTTTGATTTAATAATTTTTATTAGTAAAATTTGTTGGTTACGATTTTAGAAGAATAAAACTTCAAAAGGAATTGAAATCAAATTTAAAATGGATTTTTAGTGGAATTTATAATTATTTTTGCCTTATAGCATTTTTGTGGGTGAACTGTCGCTAGATCGACCCTGGAAGTCGATCGATCACTATGCCCAGATTTTGGGTCGGTCTTGTTTTTAGACTTTGAGTTGGGTTAGGATTACTACTTGGTATTTAACCATTCTAATTCATGGGGGAACTTCTCATAATCACTTTTTCCCAAGTTTTTTACCAGAGAGATCTTCCAAAAGTTTTTTCGCTCTACCATAATCATCAACCTCCTACATAATCAAGTTTTTGTCACAAGTTTTGGAAGGAGTTTATCAAAGAACACTTCTTTGTTAATTTTTGGAGAGGAATCCAATCGTGCTACCAGTTTTTCTTCCACTCAATCTCAGGCATTAATACTCTATTCTTTTCATTTAGTATTATGCGTTTTAAGTGTCGCTTAAACCCTTAATCATGTATTTTTTATTAAAATAAATTAGTAACTTAATTAGAGAAAGTGGACACTAATTATGGGACTGTTTTTATTAAATCTTTTAATCTTAATAATATTCATAACCCTTGGGTATGTAGGATTGATGAGTGGATTTTTTATTTTATTGGTATAGGTTGCATGTAGAAATACCTTAGTTTTGAATTAAATGAATTTTGAGGACGTATAACTCATGTAAATTGTGTAGAGATAATGAAATTGGAAATATGATGTATTAGTGATGAAATATCGGTGTATTTAAAGTAAAATAATTAAATGGGATTAATTGGGTGTTTATGACGATGTGATAATTAAATTAAGATTTAATTAAATTGGACTATTATGCGTAGTTTTATACGTTGATTAATTATGCTTGTTTATGTGACTTGTTGGTATTATTAAATTGCCATTGTGACGACGGGTTGTTGGGTATTTTTTCTCTCCCTATATTTTAGGATGCCTTCAAGATGTGGGACTAGTGGGTAGGCCTTTTGATGATTTACGCCTTCTAGGTATGAAACTAGTGAGGGTAGATTATTACGACTTTATTATGTTAGGGGTGTGATGATTTTTGATACTTTATCATCATTACGCTAGCCTAGGCATGAGACTAGTTCGAGATTTATGTTTGAAACTCATTATATACATAGGGTAGGGCGTATGTGTACTTGGGGACCCTTAGGTATGGGACTAAGGGATATTTTGAAGATCTCACATCGATTAAAAGGGTGGGGTGATTTATAAATTGTGAAATTAAGAAAATGAGAACTAATGCCTAAGATAAAAACGGGTATTAAAATTTGTGGCGACATAATGTGTCAGGGACCGACAGTTTAAATGGGTTAGCTTGGGCGATTTAAGTCATGTCGTGTATGGTTTTTCTTGGAGTTTTAGCTTGTTACGGATCTTTTATCGCTCATTTGTTATTATCATTTGGGATTGATTCAATTATTTATTTTGTGGATTGATTGATTTATTTATGTCTCGTATCTGTCTCATGCTAAGAATGGTATTTTATTTACTCATGCCCGACTTAGTTTTGGTGGTTAGCGGGGTGTGACACAAGACTTTCCTATGTCTCATTTTTAAGGTCATCGGCCTTCAACGCCAATTTATCCCTACTCGTCGTCATCGTCTTCACCTTCTTCTTTCTAACTCGATAGCTAGAACCCCTAGTCAGGCCCTTGTGATCGCGTTCGAGAACCTAGCTAAGTGTGTCCATATCTAAATATGTCTTGTCAGCATCGCTCTGCAAGTTGTGAACCTCCCTAGCTTTTCCTGAAATAACAAAATATACCTGATTAGAGTTAAAATAAAATACAAGTAAAAATAATTAACGACATATTTACAATTATAACTTTCAAGTGTTTCCTTGATATTAGGGATGGTCTTTCCTTTCTTTGTCCATATCACCACATTGGAATCAAGCCTATGTGCCCCCCCCCCCCCCCCCCCCCCCACACACCCACACACACAAATCCCTGTCTCTTGAAATAAATTAAAATAAAATAAAAACATTAAATTAGTAATTACCTACCACCAAGCAAAATAAATTTTGACTTTTATAATGTATTTACCATCCACTCCTCTACCTCGTCATATGATGTAGGCCCCGAGTAGTGCACATCAACCTTCTTCGCCCTGCATTTTTTTTCAGATTCGTGGGAGGACAGATGTCGTTATCTGATTGTCTATAAATCATTACCAATTTTCCAATGAGATGGGCTCTTTCTCTGGCACTTTGCCTGTGAGACTCAATATGGAATCACGATCCTTCCCAAAATAACAGACCCACATATTCTTCTTCCATGTTTTCCATTAGTCTCTCACTTATGCCAGTACGAAATTGAGATAAACATGGTTGTGGTTAAATTTCTCTTGTCCAATAAATACATAAAACAATAACGTTAGTGAATTAGTGTTAAAATTTTAAAATATAGATATATTGCAATAATCATACCTGTAGCACACCCCATACAAAAGATTTAAGCTCTGGGGTACTTCTCACCAATCCCCAAAGTCGGGACTGATAATATTTTTGGCCAACTCTAAAGCCTTCCCCCCAATTTTATTTTTGTTATCCAACAGTGTTCCCCACTTCATGGGCGTACTTTTGGATAAGCTCGCCCCACCTCCATCATTGCCCGAGGTCCTTCCAGAATTACACATATCCTGCAAAAAAAATAAGCATAGAAGAATAGCAAACTCAAAAAAAATAAGTATCAGTATACATAAGCATAGAAGTACCTTTTATAGCAATACTTAACAATGTTATAAAAGATCTAGTGGCAATGTCATAAAACGCGGTCATTATAATACAATATAGTTAAACATAATTATAGCACTAGATTGTTGACGCGACCACAAATGTGTATCTAGTGTGCGTGTTGATATAGGCTAAAGTGAAAGCTTGTCGCGTAAGTAATAAACCCGGTAAGACGGGGTCGAATCCACAGGGAAATATGACGAATATTCGCGACGACGAACGGTAAGACGATCAACCCTAACCTGACTCTAAAAAGAACCAAAAATAATTATTGAAGTGGGAAAATTGTTATCGATTAAATGCAATTTAATCAAGATAATTATGAAACTAAACATGAAAGAGTAAGCTAATTATGATTTACTAAGTATGAATGGAAAATTAGGTTAGAATGCAATCCCCCGACCCTAATATGTTTACCGGCTATAAAACTAGTTATGAATTAAATAAGTGATAAAGTCGAGTCTTTATTAATCTCAAGCATTATATATATGAGGGTACTAGCCCGCATCATACATAATAAAAAGTAAGAATAAAGCGGTGTCGTAGTAGCTACACGCGCGTTGCACTCTTAAGCATCCTGATTACCTAGGGCAAATGAGATCAAAAGTCCTACAACGGTTGTGATCACCACACAACATGATTTGATCATTTACTTAATTCAGGGAACTAATTTTACACACATCGAAACCACATCGGGTTGGGTTCATGCATCCCAACCCTTAAAAATCTAGCCTAGAATGGTGCAATTAACAAAAACTAGGGGTTTTATGGTGCATGCAACTGAACTCATGATGAAATTACTTCTAACGAAGAATAAAGTTTTAATACCTCTTGGAAATAAACTAATTATGCAAGAATTTTTTAAATCAAACAATAGGGGAGAGAAAGAAATCAACTTTTCTGAATAAATTGGAATTGAGAATCAACAACTAAAAATCTGTGAACTTCTAGGGTTTTTCTCTACTTTCTCTCTCTAAACTATGTAAAAAGAAGCTCTCCCATGTTTGGGATTCGTTTTGAATAAATAACATATGAAATTACAAGAGTTTTAGCCATAGAAGACTCTATTAAGAAAACAGGATAATTACAGAATTTAACCTCCGGATCGGTCCGACTTAACATTTCCGTTCGGTTTGGTATATACCAGACTGTTTCGTTTTCCCTTTATATCGGATCGGTCCACTTCACGCAGGGTATACAGTGAGTTTTGATGGTTCAGACTGGTTCATTTTTTTATGGAACCCGGACCGGTCCGCTAAAGTAAACATATACATTGACTTTAAAGGGGCTGGATCGCTTCTTTTATGGTGAAAACCTGGTCCTTGATCATTTTCTCTTCAGTTTCTCATGATTATCTCGTATCTTTCAAGGCTCATAACTTTTGCTCCAGGACTTAGATATGGACGTCATTTCTTCCTACGTGCGTGTAGACTTGAGGTCTTCAATTTTCATTTTGGGTCCTCATCCGGATTCCAGCTACAAATTAATCTTTTACCCTTTTGACTTTTCTTCTTTTCTTCTTTTCTTCTTTTCTTCTTTTCTTTCGATTTCTTTCTTTCTCTTACGCATTAAATACCTGTAAAATTTATGAGAAATACACAAAACTCAGGGTACTTGTTAGAAGATGTCAGTATCACAGATATGAGATAAATCCATGCATTTTACATCGTTCGAGGTGATAAAAATTTCTAAATTAAAGGGATATATCGAGAGAATTTATGCCTAATCAAACCCCCCCTAACTTAGAACTTTGATCGTCCCGAGCAATGTAAAAGAATCAAAAGCATGGTCAAACTTTAACTAGGGATAGAATACCTTTTTCGCGGGCAAGCGATTACATTTAGCGTATGCAACAAGCCGTTAAACTCCTAGGTTACCCTAGTAGGATGAGTTATGTCTCATGAGGGTTTGCAGTGAATATACCCACAAAATTAATTTTCGACTGAAGAAAATTCAAAATATCTAAAAATTGGACAATTTAAATTCCCCGAAAAAATAGTCACCTTAAAATCATATTCACAAATCTCAAATCATAGTGTGTGTGTGTGTGTGTGCAAAGTCGAAAATCAAATCGCAAATTTCTATTGATTGATCATTACATTACTTTTCAAAAATTCCTTTTGATTCAATATCTCACGAGATAGTCTCACAAACGAATCACTCGAAATGTGACTATTTCTCTCGGTATGCGTAATATAAGGAGTAAATGCTTTGGAACACGAATTTACTCACACAAAATTGAAAAACGGAATATTTGTGGTGAAAAGATCTCTTCATCGGATTACGGTCATTGGGAAACGGGAATATCATCTCTTTTTCACACCATTTTAATCTCTTTTACTATCTGTTATGCCTTAGTTCTCCACGCGGTAAGTAATTTCGCAATATGGACTCGGTTAGGACTTTCTTGGGTAATCAGGTGTATTGGGTAATATGGGGATGGTTGAAAAGTTTGAAATTGGAAAAATGTCCTTATTTATGTACTTTACTGCTTTTTTCTGGGCTTTTGCACATTTTCTCTTCTTTTTCTATCTTTTTCTAATTTTCACTTGCTATTTTTTTATTGAGCATACTTCTATTTTTCTTGCCCCCTTTTTATTGCACTTTCCGAAATTTATTTCTAACTTTTTTATTTTTAGTAATTCCGGGCTAATTGGGTTTTTCGGGTTATCAAACGAAAACGAAAATATTTATAAGGCTCAAATGGGTTGCAAAAGGGAAGAATTTTTCGTTACTTTTTCTGGTCAATATTTTTGGGTGTCAAATGAGGGCCTACTTCATTGTCCAAATTGTTAAATGCCTTACCATATGCATTTTTAAATTAATTTAAGTTAAGAGATATATTTAGCGCGCTTTTCGAGACAACATCACACACATTTCCCGTAACTATTTAAAGCAAAGGTATTGAGATCCTCAATGACTTTTTAAGACGCTGAATTGAACTTTGAGTTAACCATTAACTCGAATTGATTTAGAAACTCTCAAAAAGTGCTAGGCTCGAAATCTCACCGGGTTGATTAATCTCCACACTTATTCGTTAAGTCGTCAATTTTTGCTCAATTTCCATATTTGGTCAATTTCGGCTTTGTGCATTTGACTTTTTTACAATTTGAGAAAAAAATGTGACATTTTTTTGAAGCTTTTAAATTCCAATTTTCATTTATTTTGAAGAAAATTATTTTTGCCTTTTTCAAAAATTTTCAAATTTTTTGGAAATTTTACAAAATTTCTAATTATTTTTGGGCATTTTAAAGATTTGTGAAGTTTTGGAAATACGCACTTGTCACCCCCCCTAACTTAGAATTTTGCATTGTCCTCAAGAAAAAAGGACTAAAATTCAAATAAGAGGAAATAATAAGTGCGAAAATAAAACGAACAAATATTAAAATGCAATAAGACACTATATGACACCAACACATGACTCAAAAATACATTAAAAATCACCCCATACGCGTCGAGGGTGTGACGACCACTCATCTCTCCACTAACTTACCCGACCCGTTGTACAGGATTTGTTGCACTCCTAGTCACCCCCGTCTTCCTGTCATAAGTAAACAGTCAAAACAAGTTAGGGTCAGTCCCATAGATAAGGGAGAGACTGTGGGTCTCGGTATGACTCATTGGGAAGGGATCCCTATGGTACCTAATCAAATCTTTCCCTACCTGCACCGGCTTGGTGGGGACATATCGATTTCTTTTAGTTTTAGGAGTGCATGGTCGGGCTCTAAATCGAACGACACTTGAGTTTTTTCCTTAATTGCCTTAGAGGACTCAAGTGGTATGGGTGGATGGTCACAAAGAAGTAATTCATCTATTTTATCTTTCCAATCACTCTCTCCTAAGTGACTAAAAGAGTCCAATAATTTTTTGACTTCGGCATTAATGTTCTCATCCATCGGTCCGAATTCTTTCTCAAAGTCCTCTAGACTGATATCAGCTAACTGACACACCCCAACCCAGTTACTTATAATTGTCTTTGAAAGTCAAAGTGAGTCAAACCATAATTGCCTTAACCAAACAATAAACATAAGTATCCTTTTTGAGTATCAGCATGAAGCCATAACACAATTTTTTTTTTCTAAATTTTAAACCAATCATGCTTATTCAAACTTTCTCAAAGGATAAGTAGGATTAAATTACCCCTTTTTAATTTGACCAAAACCATGGTTTTATGCATCCTTTGCTAAACCCACTCGACCTCCTAGATTTGGCAGTGACATTTCATTACCTAAAAAAAGCATAACATAGGAATCGTGAGCAAAATAGTTCAGTGAATGCATTACTACTCCACTAGTGCATAAAATTAAATGCAATAAGTCGTATCTATGTAAAAATATAAAACATCTCAATAGCTCTTGGTTGTTAATAAGCCATAACATCTATTGGCTGTTAATAAGCCATAACATCTCTTGGTTGTCGATAAGCCATAACATCTATTGGACACTAATAAGCCATAACATCTCTTGGATATTAATAAGCCATAACATCTCTTGGTTGTTGATAAGCCATAACATCTCTTGGTTGTTGATAAGCCATAACATCTCTTGGCTGTTAATAATCCATAACATCTCTTGGCTGTTGATAAGCTATAACATCTCTTGGCTGTTGATAAGCCATAACATCTCGTATAATACATGCACATCATATCCATAATCAACTCAGTAACTACGACATATCCTAACCATAATCAACTCAATAAGTACAACATATCATATCCATCATCAACTTGGTAAGTACGACATCTCATACTTGTAATCAACTCGGTAAGTATAACATATAAAATCCATAATCATCACAACAAGTACAACATATCATAATTATAATCAACTCGGTAAGTACAACATATAATATCCATAATCATATCAATAAGTACCACATCTCATATTTATAATCAACTCGGTAAGTGCAACATATAATATCCATAATCATCTCGATAAGTACAACATCTCATATTTATAATCATCTCGGCAAGTACAACATATGACATCCATAATCATCTCACTAAGTACAACATCTCACATTTATACTCAACTCGACAAGTACAACATATAATATCTAAAGTTATCTCAATAAGTACCACATCTCATATTTATAAAAAAACTCAGTAAGTACAACATATAATATCCATAATCATCTCGATAAGTATAACATCTCATATTTATAATCAACTCGGCAACTACAACTTATGACATCCATAATCATCTCAATAAGTACAACATCTAATATTTATACTCAACTCGGTAAGTACAACATATGATATCCATAATCATCTCAATAAGTACCACATCTCATATTTATAATAAACTCGATAAGTACAACATATAATATCCATAATCATCTCGATAAGTACAACATCTCATATTTATAATCAACTCGGCAAGTACAACATATGACATCCATAATCATCTCAATGAGTACAACATCTCATATTTATACTCAACTCGGCAAGTACAACATATAATATCCATAATCATCTCAATAAGTACCACATCTCATATTTATAATCAACTCGGTAAATACAACCGATAAGATCCATAATCATCTCGATAAGTACAACATATCATATTTATATTCAACTCATAAAGTACAACATATGATATACATAATCATCTCAATAAGCACAACATCTCATATTTATACTCAACCCGACAAATACAACATATAATATCCATAATCATGTATAAATACATCTTACAAGTGAGTACACTCACCTCGGAATTTTAATAGGCTTTTCCTTTTCCTTTATCTGGAGCTTGTTTAGTCTGTTCTTCTTCTCTTCCTATCATTCTTACAATAATAGTATCATCAGAAGAATATTAACAATTCAAAGAATAACTTGAACATAACTCAATTTATAAGTATAATATGATTCTATTCAAGTCATTCATCATAAATGAAGTCCCATCTAGATTCAAGTTATGATATCTAACATATTCAAATTATAGCCTAAAACTATTTTAATTATTCCTGGTAATCCAATCCTTATTATATTAGGTTTCCAACCCAAAAGACGACACATCATTCCAAGTTTCCTAGAGCAAGATATGCATATTTCTTTACAACATACCAAATCTGCCCTATAGGCTCCTCTATCGTTTAGTCATCTTCCAAGAATTTTCATAATTTTTATACATCATGAATTCCTATGATATTTCATCCAATTTTATAAAACATATTTAATATTACAAGATTAAAATTTCATAATTTTCAGAGTTCATTTGCTATGTCAAGCAAAACAATAAACATATGGTATGCATATTTACTCTTTTGGGGCAGATTTCATAACCGAACTTCAAACCATCACCCAAGATTCATTTCTTGGTATTTTTACTTTATTTATGGATATGATATACATATATGAGTATATGTTAATCTCTAATTCGAATCAATCAATTACAGTAAGTATACAAAAAGATATGGAAGTTTGAATACACAAGGTTTCTAAATGAAGCAATTTCAAGGGTTTACACATTCATGTTTGTTTAAACCTGCATCTATCCATAAGTACACATCAAGACATGGAATTTCAGTAAAACAAATTATGATTTCTATCATTTAAATCAATAATACAAAAAAATAAACAAGATTTATGGATGGAATTACCGTATGGGCTTTTACGTAATTTTCTATGAATTTTTCTTCAATTTCTCCTCACACCTTCTTCCTAAACTTCAAAATTCTCTTTCCTTAGGTTAAAACTCTTCCATGGCTGAATATGATGAAGGAAGAGATTAATTCAAGGGTTATAAGTCGGCATAAGGGTACCCCCCTTGGTCCAATCAATATATAACATGTGGCATTTATAAGACAAAATGTCATTTAAGGCTAAATGACTACTTTACCCCCTGTTCGTAATTTTAGCCTAACTCTTTCCTCGGACCTTTGTTTTACACACCGTTTGTTGTGTTACAAACTTAAATCATATATCTACAACTATATAGTTTTCTCCTCAAGTCATTTATCAAATTATAGTGGCCAAAACTAGTCCTGAACTTGAACATTCCTACCGAAGACTTCACAAATTTGTGTTGGTGATTAATTCTATATTGTGACACCCCGCCTAATTAAATACCGAGTGATCACTCCTTTATTAAATTAAAATCAAGGTGAACAGTTGGTTCATTCTTAGCATCATTGTCATAAAAATAACTTTTCCAATTTAAACACCCTAATTAATTAAGCTAAGTGTCAAAACTATTTTTTTTTAGACATTACTTTCCAAATTTTATTTTATAAACCAAGATTTAAATATTTACAACAATTCAATATTGAAGAATCACACCAAAATTATCCTGGAACATATAATCCAAATAATTTAAACATTCAACAACTAAATCCCAACATTTAAAACTTAAAGTAAAACATCCAGACAGTAATAAATCCCAAAGTGACAATACTAGAAATAACTGAATCACAATATCCAATAAAACAACTGAGTAATGGAAAGGGCGACACATGCCCCACTAAATGAATATGCTAGGAGTGGAATCAAATAAATGAAGTCGTCTAAGCAAGAGGCCTGTAACTCCCACCTAAGCTGCAGCGCGTTCCTTCCAAAGGATCCTATGCAAGACGCCCCTGTGGCTGGGCACCTGTAATATATACATATATATACAAGAGAGAAAGAGAAATAGAAACGGGTCAGAGCCCGATAGTGTAAATGATTTAAAATTTGTTTAGCAAGTATTTAAAATGTTTACAAGCCAATGCCACAACATCTTAGTGCGGCACTCTCTTGAGAAATTCTCACCTCTCTTCTAATGTGCACGCCTATCGCACTAACCTTCCCAACGGATTATCTTATCTTATAACACACTAAACTTCCCAATGGTTTAACTTATCTTAGGTTACTCGTAAGATTTAAAATTGAACAATATAATTGTTTAAAAGGAAAATCTCATTTAGTAACAAAGCTCCCATTTTAAATTTATTTATTAATAAAGTTTCCCAGTATCATATTATACTTTTTCAAAACAAGTATTTCCAATTTGAGATTTTGTACATGTCTTACTTACCATAACACAGTAGGCAGTTTCAAATTTCAGAATTTCATATATATATAATATATACTCGTATAATATATATATTCTAACAGCACCCCGCATAAAAACTACGGTGTGGGCATACTCTGCTATCCAATCCCCGTATCTCTCGTACTAAGGGGAATACAAGTTCGGAATCACCCTCGAACTGTATAAACACATACACAAATAATATTGAGACGAAGTATAGATTCCAAGTCTCTAAGAGGTCAGCACATACCTTCACGTCTCTTAAGACCGTCTGACCATCGATCAGATAGCCTGTAGCAAGGATATCTATCTTCTAGGGTACGAGTCAATATCCCCCATAAAGGTCCCATCAAGATAAGACTGTCCCAACGCGGTAACCTCGGGGATAGCAAGTAGCGCGGGCATGATTTTAACATGTATATAATATATGCATACACAGTCATATAAATATACTACTTTTATCATATCAATTTAGGTTCATCCCATCACCCATAATCACAACATTTATCCTTATTTTCCCATTATTTGTTATCACGTATAACGGTTCGTCTCTATCTATAATTCGAGGGATTATTCCAACTTACTACGTAACACTCATGGACTCTATCCTCCCAAGTGAAAAATTCAGTAGGTATTCATCTATTTTCCATCATAACCATTTTTTGTATCTCTCCCTTTAATACAAAATTCCATCGTCCCTTATATATAAACACCCCAAAAATATAAATTTCGCCTTACATTAAAGGTCCCTTAATCATTAATAAATTCTACTGGTCATCATCATCTCCCAAAATATTTTAATAAGGATGTCTAAGGAGTATTCTTCATTTAGAATCAATTCAATAAGTTTAAAAGGGGAATTTAAGTCTGCCAGGAGGGGTCGATCGATCGAGGTCAGGGGCTCGATCGATCGAAGCTCTTGGCTCGATCGATCGATCAAGCATGTATGGCGAATTCTGCAGTTAACAAGTTACGGGTTCTAACACACAACTTCATCTAAATCCAGATTTTTTCATTCCCAATCGCTCAAAAATTTGTACTACTAAGAGTATAAACCCATATCATACATCTCCTACGTAAAGCATGCAAATTTCCATTAATAACCATGGATTAACAGGCCAAAATTCATGTAAATCTCAAGAACCCTAGAAATCTCTTTAACATGGTTCTAATCAGTCTTTTCTAGAATTTCCTTCTTCTAAAACATCATAAATTCGTGGTTTAATCCTCTACATGTGAAGGGGTTTCCAGATTATCATTCAAATCATTACTACATGCGATTTCCTATCTCCAACTTGGGTTTTCTTCCATGAAACTCATCCTAATCATCCCTAGACTAACATGAGTGATGCATTAATGAAAATAAGCAAGATAAACACTTGCCTGGGGTTTTCAAAATTCTGATTTGCGGACGATTTTGGTGTGGTTGCGTTTCTCGTCACGCGATCTACGCATTGGTGGTGGTGGCGGTGCAATCGGGTGACTTTTTGGCCTTGGATTGCCTGAAAAGCTTCCTCCTTCCCTCTCCTATGGCCTTTCTAAAGTTTGAGTTGTTTTAACCCTAGAAGGTAACCTTAGACATCTGATATAACCCTTGAAATTTCGTGGGTTTAATTACCCAAAAATGTAAAATGTCAAAAATGCCCTCCCGGGGTGCTAAATAGGCCTAAAAATGCCCCGAGGCCCAAACTAAACCCCCGAGTATACTTTTCTAACTATCTTGACCCTTTCGAACACTTTGACGCACTCAAAACGACCATACGAGCAACTTATAATATTTTCACTTTTATTAATCAATATTTAGTCCCGACGCGACACAGGCGCGTCTCGACTCAAATTTCCAAAATTGTCATTTTATTCACTCTTGACATTTAATAGAACCAATATTATATTACTTTACTCATTATTAATATTCAACAACAAGTTTCCCATAATTACTAACTCACATCCCGTTACTAATTATAAAGTGATTAATTTCCGGATTTATATTAAATTAATAACTCACATTGAATTTAATAAATCCCCAAATTAATATTGCATAAAAATACGGGGTATTACACACTTCCCCCTTAATAACGGAATTTCATCCTGAAATTCAAAAAATAAGGTATACCTGGTAAGTAAATCTGGGTATTTCTCGCGCATATCTGTCTCACGCTCCCAAGTGGATTCCTCCACATTATGATGCTCCCACTGGACCCATACAAGTGGAACTACCTTCGACCTCAATATCCTCTCGCTATGGTCCAGGATAGCCATCGGTCTCTCCTCGTAAGAGCTGTCAGGCTGTAAGTCTATCTCATCTATCGCAATGTGGGTATCGTCCATATCATCCCGAAGATATTGTCTCAACGACGAGATGTGAAATACATCGTGAATGCGATGTAAATGCTCTGGTAGTCCCAATCTGTATGATACCGGCCCAATCCTTTCAATAATGGGAAATGGTCCCACGTACCTCGGGGCCAATTTCCCTTTTCCTCCCGAACCTCATCACTCCTTTCATAGGAGATACACGTAGTAACAATTGGTTCCCCACACTAAACTCCCGGAAGAACCGTTTCGCATCGGCGTCGCTTTTTTGCCTGTCCTAGGCTACTCGAATGAGACTCCTGATCATCTCAATCCTCGCGGAGGTTTCGTGAATTACTTCTGGTCCTAGCAACTTGTTATCCCCCACCTCGAGCCAATAAGTGGTGGAACGACAAGGCCTGCTATACAAAGCCTCGAATGGAGCCATGCCAATTGTGAAATGATAAGAATTATTATAAGCAAACTCTACTAGTGGAAGATGTGGCTCCGAACCTCCTCTAAAATCAAGAACACACATGCGTAGCATATCCTCCAACTTCTGATTAGTACGCTCTGTATGTCCATCTGTCTGTGGGTGATAAGCTGAACTCAACCTCAACTCAGTACCCATAGCCTCCTGAAAGCTTTACCAAAAATGCGACACAAAAATCTTGTCTCTATCTGACACAATATTCAGGGGCACCCCATGTAATCTGACAATATCAGCAATGAACAACTGAGCATACTGAACCGTGGTATAGTCTGTCCGCACCGGCAGTAAATGATCCACCTTAGTCAAACGGTCTACAATCACCCAGATAGAGTCGTGGCCCCGCTGTGATGTAGGTAACTCTGTAATAAAATCAATGGAAATACTCTCCCACTTCCACGCGGGTACTTCCAATGGCTGAAGTAACCCTGACGATTTCTGATGGTCCACCTTTACCAGCTGGCAGGTAGAACACTTGGACACGAACTCAGCAATGTCCTTTTTCATCCCACTCCACCAGTATTGCCGCCTCATGATTGGACATAAATATTGTATATTTATTCCCCTAATTTCAGTGCATTTGTGAACCCGAGTGATGTAACCTATATGGATTTGATGCACATTTATGCTACTGATCTTCGTTGTCAAGTAATTCGTGTTTCGTGCTTCTCTTATTGGTTTTACAGGTTAAATATGCAAGCAGCGCAAAAGAGAAAGCGAGACAATGAAAGAAAAGCTAAGAAGGCAAGTTCAAGGGCATTTTGGTAATTCTTCAGCCATATCCCGAAGGAGGAGTCAACTGGAAAGTTGAAGAGCTCGGAACAACGAGAACACTGGAAGAAACGTCACCCAAATCCGAGCTACGGTTGATGAGTTATGACCCGTTGAAGTTGAAGAAAAATCCAAGGAAGAAAGGAAAGAAAACAATAAAAAAATTCTAAGTGTTGAATGGAAGAAAAAGCACCCCAGACCAACAAACATTCGCGAACCCAGAGGCGAACCGGTTTGGGGGGCGAACCGGTTCGGGGTACATGCGAACTGGTTCGGGGGGCCTGATGCGCGAATTTGCCTCCTTTATTCTGATTGGCTCTAAGGTTTCCTTTTAGGTTAAAACTCTCCAAGAAGTGTGGGGATACGTAGGTAGGAACTTAGGAACAGCCGTTCTGCATATTTTTGAGTAGTTTTTGATAGAGAAAAAATGAGGAGAACATCTAGGAACATAATTTTGATTTATTGCTGCAAGATCCATACACTTCCGGGTTTGTTTTCAAGTTGTAATCTCAGCTATATTTTTGTGATTTTCATTATTCTTGCATGGTAATTTTTTCTGCATGGTCTGAATGAATTTCTTCATTTATAATACTTAACTACGTATATCGATCTAGTGTTATTATGAGTTTGCTCGCATGCAACGTTATTATTTCATGCATCGTTGAGTTTAATATGTCCGGCTAGGTTGAAAAGGTTAGGATGCATGAACCCAACCTAATGTGTTAGTGCATGTGTATAAAGTTAATCCGATGAATTCAATGATTGATTTTTATCGTATTGCGTAATTACATTATAATTGTGGATATTTATATCTCGTTTACCTTTGGGTAATCGTGATGATTTAGAGTACAATTTGAGTGTCATTGCCGCGATACCGATTTACTCATCCTCAAATTAGGTATGACGCGGGCTTGAACCTCGTATACATAATGCTTGGGAGTACTAAATTCCGGGTCAGATCAATCAGTTGAATTTATGATTAGTATTATAACTGCAATACACTAGGGTTGGGGGATTGTATTCCCGTCCTATTTTTCTCATACATAGTTTAAAGTTTCAAATCATTTTTTCATCAGTATTTTAGGTAAATTAGTATAATTGCATCTTTTCATAATTTCATATTTGCACCTAGTTTAATCATTCCCAAAACCAAATCAATTTTCCATTTTCTTTAGAGTCAAAGTTAGGATTTTTCTGTCTATCCAACGTCGTTACGTTCACTCGTCCTAGTTCCCTGAGGATTCGATACCCAGACTAGCCACTATACTCCATAAGAGTGTAGTTATAGTTTAGGTTTTGTATTGTGGTTGGAAGTCGATAACAACGACTAGCGTATTACACGGACGCTCGGTTTTCCCCACGATCACCTCATATCTTGGTACATCTTATCTCCTCCAAGATGTACCGCAAATCGGGACCCATGAGACTGGGTCATCACTGTATGACGTAATCCTGATCCTTCTGGGACCACTAATCTCCCATTAAACCTCAAACCCCCATCAGAACAAACAGAATAGAAATCAACACCCTCGGCTAAAAGTCGTATAATCTGCTCCTGGAAAAACGGGTCTACGGTCTGTGCCTATATCACCCTCGTAACAATCTCGGGTGTCATTATCATAACAGATATGAAGGAACGGGCTACTGCGTCCTGGTGGCCTAACTCCTTCCACTTTGCTTTCCAGACGTCCACTACATCGTCTATCGGTCTACGGCTCAACGCATCAGCAACTACGTTAGCCTTTCCCGGATGGTACTGTATGTCGAACTGATAGTCCTTCACAAACGCTAACCATCTTCTCTGACGCATACTCAACTCTCGCTGAGTGAACAGGTACTGCAGTGACTTGTGGTCTGTGAACAAGCGGAATTTCTTCCCCAATAAATAGTGCCTCCATATCCTCAATGCAAAAACGACCGCTGCTAACTCCAGGTCGTGGGTGGGGTAATTCTTCTCATGCTGCTTAAGCTTGCGGGAGGCAAAAGCTATAGCCTTTTCTTCCTGGTGAAGTACTCCCCTAAGTCCCCGTAAAGAGGCATCGGTGTAAACCAGGTACTCTACACCCGGCTTCGGTAACGCAAGGACTGGTGCTGAAGTAAGCTTGTCTTTCAGCTCGTCGAAAGTCAATTGACAAGCATCATCCCAAACATATGGTACCCCTTTGTGAGTCAAGTTCGTCAATGGACCAGCTATTTTGGATAATCCTCGAATGAATCTCCTGTAGTATCCGGCTAACCCCAAGAAACTACGCACTTCCGTCGGTGTCGTGGGCTGTTCCCACTCCCTCACCGCTGACACTTTACTCGGGTCAACTGCTTTCCCTTGTTCAGAAACAACATGCCCCAAGAACTGTACTTCTCGCAACTAGAATCCGCACTTCTCGTATTTAGCATACAGCTGATGCTCTCGTAGAGTCTGAAGAACCTGTCTCAAGTGCTCGGCATGCTCCTCCTCGAAGTGTGAATATATCAAAATGTCATCTATGAAAACGATGACAAACTGATCCAAGAACTCTCTGAACACTCGGTTCATTAAGTCCATGAACACGGCTGGAGCATTTGTGAGGCCAAATGGCATCACCCTGAACTCATAGGACCCATATCTCGTCAAGAAAGCAGCTTTGAAACATCATGCTTCCTAATACGTAGCTGATGGTACCCCGACCTCAGATCTATCTTCGAAAAGAAAGTTTCTCCCCTCAACTGGTCGAACAGATCATCGATTCGAGGCAACGGATACTTATTCCGTATCGTGACCTTGTTCAACTCCCGGTAGTCCACACATAGCCTCAGTGAACCATCTCTTTTTTTCACAAACAGAACTGGAGCGCCCCAGGGTGAGGTACTCCTGCGAATGAAACCCTAACCTAACAGATGCTCTATCTGATCTCGTAACTCTTGCATCTCTGCCGGAGCCATAGGGTATGGAGCGCGTGCTATCGGTCTAGTATCTGGTAATAAATCTATGACAAAGTCTATCTCTCGACTAGGGGTAGGCCTGGTATCTCCTGAAATACATCAGAATACTCATGAACAACTGGAATTGAGTCTAAGGGAATCACAACCTCCTTAGAGGTATCCTCCTCTATATAATATAAATGAGCGGTCGAGCCTCCCTCTGGGCGAGGCATCACCACTACAAACATCTCTTGCCCCGGAATGGCAAAGGCAATACTCCCACCGAAAAAATCAATCATGGCTCTGTAAGCCGAGAGCCAATCCATACCGATAATAACATCGTGCTCATGCATATCTAAGACTAACATGTCTGCAGGTAATACCAAGCTACCAATCTCTACCCCCACTCCCCGGCATATAAAGAAAATAAGCGACCCACTCCCCAGTGGTGAGCCTACACACGTCACCGTGCTCTCTGCTGTGGCTAACAACCCTAAAGCCTTCGCAAAATGCGTAGCTATAAAATAGTGCGTCATCCCAGTATCAAATAAAACCTGACCCATAGTACCATGGATAGGAAACATACCCTCAATCGCGGGTGGTGCCTGTGTAGCTGCTGCCTGGTGGACGTTATAGACACATCCATACTGTTACTGCCCCTGCTGCACTGGAGCTGCTGGAACGGCTGGTAGGGCTGGTACCTGGGCTGGTACTGGGAGGTCGGCTGGAAAAAGTGGCATATGTGGCTCATTACGGCCACTCTGCTGCTGTGGGGCCCTATCACCCTCTGGGCAATCCTGGCGCTTATGGCCATATTTGTCGCACACAAAACATCGACCTCCGAAGTTACTCCCCCTCTGACCCTGCTGCTGTCGGTGTCGGCCTTGCTAGCCTTGCTGACTTGGGGCTTTATTCCTCTCTGGGCAATTCTGACACCTATGGTCTTTCCTGCCACATCGGAAACACCTCTATCGAAACTGCTTCACTTCACCACGTTGTTGACTAGTCTCGCTTTTTCCCTGGTCTTGCTGGCCTTGAGGGGAGATTTGCGGAAAAACCATGTCAGGGTGAGGACAATCCCTCCACTTGTGACCCGGCTGTACACATTTATAGCAGAGTTCCGAAATTCTTCGCTGGTCGGATTGTAGTTTATCCCCAGTCTGATTCGGACAAGATTGACGTTTGTGACCGTCCATTCCACAATTAAAACACTTCTTTGTGATTTCATTATGAATCTGACTTCGTTGGCCCTGACACTTTTGGCCTTTTACAAAAATTTTGTTACTTCTGGAACTGACTCGGTCTTGGGTGGTTTGTTGTCGCAATTTAGGTGCCTTCGCACAATTGTCAACTTTAGTCACATGCATTTGGTTAACCTCTCTAGATCTTTTGCCTCCTCTAAGCTGTATGCTGCGTTCATGGTACTGTAAAACTGCAGTGGTAACTGCATGTGCCACAATGCCCACAAATTCGACGATTGGTACCCTCTTCGGAGACACTTGAGGCGTGAGTTGTCCTTGCTCATTAACATCCCCAATGGTATTGGCTTGTTCTTCCTGACGGGCCATCTGAAATTTTTAAAATTACATCGGAATAAGTTTAACATTCGTATCAACAAGTCGCAGAAGCACGAATTTCCAACGCATAAAGACGAATACAACATTCCTAATGCTAGGGCTCTATAGCAAAAAATGTTAAGCTGAAAGCGAAATAAGCCGTACAGATCCTAAGGACACTAGAACCTGATGCTCTGAAACCACCTGTGACACCCCGCCTAATTAAATACCGGGTGATCACTCCTTTATTAAATTAAAATCAAGGTGAACAGTTGGTTCATTCTTAGCATCACTGTCGTAAAAATAACTTTTCCGATTTAAACACCCTAACTAATTAAGCTAAGTGTCAAAACTATTTTTTTTTTTAGACATTACTTTCCAAATTTTATTTTATAAACCAAGATTTAAATATTTACAACAATTCAATATTGAAGAATCACACCACAATTATCCTGGAACATATAATCCAAATAATTTAAACATTCAACAACTAAATCCCAACATTTAAAACTTAAAGTAAAACATCCAGCCAGTAATAAACCCCAAAGTGACAATACTAGAAATAACTGAATCACAATGTCCAATAAAACAAATGAGTAATGGAAAGGGCGACACATGCCCCACTAAATGAATATTCTAGGAGTTGAATCAAATAAATGAAGTCGTCTAAGCAAGAGGCCTGCAACTACCACCTAAGCTGCAGCGCGTTCCTTCAAAAGGATCCTATGCAAGACGCCACTGTGGCTGGGCACCTGTAATATATACATATATATACAAGAGAGAAAGAGAAATAGAAACGGGTCAGAGCCCGATAGTGTAAATGATTTAAAATTTGTTTAGCAAGTATTTAAAATGTTTACAGGCCAATGAAACAACATCTTAGTGCGTCACTCTCTTGAGAAATTCTCACCTCTCTTCTAATGTGCACGCCTATCGCTCTAACCTTCCTAACGGATTATCTTATCTTATATTGCACTAAACTTTCCAATGGTTTAACTTATCTTAGGTTACTCGTAAGATTTAAAACTGAACAATATAATTGTTTAAAAGGAAAATTTCATTTAGTAACAAAGCTCCCATTTTAACTTTATTTATTAATAAAGTTTTCCAGTGCCATATTATACATTTTCAAAACAAGTATTTCCAATTTGAGTCATTATACATGTCTTACTTACCATAACACAGTAGGCAGTTTCAAATTTCAGAATTTCATATATATATATATATATATATATATATATATATATATATATATATATATATATATATATATATATAAATACTCGTATAATATATATATTCTAACAGCACCCCACATAAAAACTATGGTGCGGGCATACTCTGCTATCCAATCCCCGTATCTCTCGTACTAAGGGAAATACAAGTTCGGAATCACTCTCGAACTGTATTAACACATACACAAATAATATTGAGGCGAAGCATAGATTCCAAGTCTCTAAGATGTCAGCACATACCTTCATGTCTCTTAGGACCGTCTGACCATCGATTAGATAGCCTGTACCAAGGATATCTATCTTCTACGGTACGAGTCGATATCCCCCATAAAGGTCCCATCGAGATAAGACTGTCCCAGCGCGGTAACCTCAGGGATAACAAGTAGCGCGGGCATGATTTTCACATGTATATAATATTTGCATACACACTCATATAAATATACTACTTTTATCATATCAATTTAGGTTCATCCCATCACCCATAATCACGACATTTATCCTTATTTTCCCATTATTTGTTATCACGTATAACGGTTCGTCTCTATCTATAATTCGAGGGATTATTCCAACTTACTACGTAACACTCATGGACTCTATCCTCCCAAGTGAAAAATTCAGTAGGTATTCATCTATTTTCCATCGTAACCATTTTTCGTATCTCTCCCTTTAATACAAAATTCCATCGTCCCCTATATATAAACACCCCAAAAATATAAATTTCGCCTTACATTAAAGGTCTCTTAATCATTAATAAATCCTACTGGTCATCATTATCTCCCAAAATATTTCAATAAGGATGTCTAAGGAGTATTCTTCATTTAGAATCAATTCAATAATTTTAAAAGGGGAATTTAAGTCTGCCAGGAGGGGTCGATCGATCGAGTTCAGGGGCTCGACCGATCGAACCTTCGATCGATCGAAGCTCTTGGCTCGATCGATCGATCAATCAGGTATGGCGAATTCTGCAGTTAACCAGTTACGGGTTCTAACACACAACTTCATCTAAATCCAGATTTTTTCATTCCCAATCGCCCAAAAATTTGTACTACTAAGAGTAAAAACCCATATCATACATCTCCTACGTAAAGCATGGAAATTTCCATTAATAACCATGGATTAACAGGCCAAAATTCATGTAAATCTCAAGAACCCTAGAAATCTCTTTAACATGGTTCCAATCAGTCTTTTCCAGAATTTCCTTCTTCTAAAACATCATAAATTCGTGGTTTAATCCTCTACATGTGAAGGGGTTTCCAGATTATCATTCAAATCATTACTACATGCGATTTCCTATCTCCAACTTGGGTTTTCTTCCATGAAACTCATCCTAATCATACCTAGACTAACATGAGTGATGCATTAGAGAAAATAAGCAAGATAAACACTTGCCTGGAATTTTCAGAATTCTAATTTGCGGACCATTTTGGTGTGGTTGCGTTCCCCGTCACGCGATCTACGCGTTGGTGGTGGTGGCGGTGCAATCGGGTGACTTTTTGGCCTTGGATTGTTTGAAAAGCTTCCTCCTTCCCTCTCCTATGGTTGTTCTAAAGTTTGAGTTGTTTTAACCCTAGAAGGTAACCTTAGACATCTGATATAACCCTTGAAATTTCGTGGGTTTAATTACCCAAAAATGTAAAATGTCCAAAATGCCCTCCCGGGGTGCTAAATAGGCCTAAAAATGCCCCGAGGCCCAAACTAAACCCCCGGGTATACTTTTCTGACTATCTCGACCCTTTTGGACACTTTGGGGTACTCAAAACGACCATACGAGCAACTTATAATATTTTCACTTTTATTAATCAATATTTAGTCCCGACGCGACACGGGCGCGTCCCGACTCAAATTTCCAAAATTGTCATTTTATTCACTCTTGACATTTAATAGAACCAATATTATATTACTTTACTCATTAGTAATATTCAACAACAATTTTTCCATAATTACTAACTCACATCCCGTTAATAATTATAAAGTGATTAATTTCCGGATTTATATTAAATTAATAACTCACATTGAATTTAATAAATCCCCAAATTAATATTGCATAAAAATATGGGGTATTACATATATTTCATAAGTAATGAAAGTTGGATTAGACTAAACATACTAACTTAATATTATATATTCTAATAACACATTATCCCCATCCCATACGATAATCATGATTTAAACTTGGTTTATAATAATCATGTCCGGATCGTCACAACCTCCCCCCTTAGAAAATTTCATCCCCGAAATTTAGGATGAATTTCACTTATCAAACAATTGGGGATACTATTTTCTCATTATATGTTCCCTTTACAAAGTTGCTTATTTACTTTCATGGATCATACACAACACTTTAACTACGAAACAAACTTTATTCCCAAATAGTTGCTCCTTATGACCAAGAATTTCAACTAGTTCCTCGTTGTACGACAAATCTTTTTTTTCATAATAACTTCAGTTTCTTTATCATTACACATAAGAATAATTGTCTAATGATTTCTTATTAATGAAAACCAATCCCCAACTCATATATTACTTCATACCTTTATATATGTATGTCAAACATTCACACATGCTAGACTATCCATTGTATCATCGTATATTCACAATGAGTGAATATTCTTAACAAACCTAGTATCATTCTTTACTTTTCTCCCTTCATTTCTATAGTCTATCCTTATCATCGTGTAATATTTCAAATCATAAATATCATATTCTCACACTAGCTTATTACACATCACATTTCCATCTTCCCTCCAACACCAAATACATGTGTTTGACCTTAACTACTTTTTGTATCGTTTATGAAGTTTAAGAGTATGTTAAATATCATCCTTACAATTTCTAAATTTAAATACATCCTCACTACTATTCATATATCAAAACTGAACAATTATTCACTCAATGTTTATTCTTAACTAAGATTTCATATTCACCTTTATGTATATTATGCATCCATGCACTATGAACTCAATCTAACTTCTCATTATATTCCCTTTTTTCAGTATCATTTGAATGTTCTTTAACTAAACATACAATAACATTAGCAATTCATTTATCCAACACAATAACTTTACAATCATAATCTTATCCCAATGTTTATTAACATGATATTCTTAGGCAGTATCAGTAATACACTAATCTTACCCGTTTGGAAACAAGGATGTTAAACGTACCATCACCACTTAAAACTTTAACCATACTTACCAACCCCGTAATACTTCTCTAGCTATTATATGTCGTATTTCTTTCAAATAACCTATAAAAATATGTTAATATATCCCCTTATGGTATCTCAAAAAGCATATTATCCTTACACATACTTCTTGGTGATTCCGTATAATGTCAATCATATTCATTATATGTCATACTCTTAGTGATAACATGTATGTCCAATGGCAAATACAACTCAATATCCACCCAAACCAGTTGTTGATATTCAAACCCGATTAGCATCTTTCCTATACTCATACACAACACATACTCTTAAAAGGGCTCTCCAATATTTTTAAACTTCCAACTCTTTAACACTTCATCTCAACTTTTCTATTCATATAAGCATTTCAAAACATCCCAATAGTAATATTCACTACATATACTCATACTATTAAAAAAAAGTACCTCTTAACTCTTATTACTCTTTCCTTCAACTTATCATAATTCAGTATGAACCCATATTCGGATCAATTGTGATATATTGACTAGTAATTGAATTTCAGACCATTTGACATATTAAATTTAAACATATACAACTATTAATCTTCTCACTTCACTTTTACCCTGGGAATCTTCATTTTATTCACACTCAAACAATTTACCATCTCATCCTTTGACGAAATATGGGCTCCCGTACCTCACCCTCCCACATAATTAGGCACACACAAAACCATGGCTTAATAAATGGCACTACTCAAGTCTACATATTCCAATATAAGAAGGGATTACTTCCAATACTTCACAATTTTTGTATACCACATTTTGTCTTTAAAATTTTTCCTTCAATGACATGTTTGTCCATACACAAATAAAAAAATGCAATGATTCATATAAAAATACATGTATACGCTCTCATCCCCGAATAAACCTTAACATCTCGTTTCCTTTCCTGCAATACCCTTACATTTCATATCCCATACAAAAATATATATTTATAACTAACAAATGTTAGTCAATAAAGCAAATTTTCTTATGACTCAAAATAATTTCTACTTCCACTGCCAAATCTAGGCGCTCCTCCCCCCAGAACCTCAAAAACCTAGTCTCTGATACCAAAGTTGACACACCCCAACCCAGTTACTTATAATTGCATTTGAAAGTCAAAGTGAGTCAAACCATAATTTCCTTAACCAAACAATAAACATAAGTATCCTTTTTCAGTATCAGCATGAAGCCATAACACAATTTTGTTTTTCAAAATTTTAAAGCAATCATGCTTATTCAAACTTGCTCAAAGGATAAGTAGGATTAAATTACCCCTTTTTAATTTGACCAAAATCATGGTTTTATGCATCCCTTGCTAACCCCACTCGACCTCCTAGATTTGGCAGCGAGATTTCATTACCTGAAAAAAACATAACATAGGAATCGTGAGCAAAATAGTTCAGTGAATGCATTACTACTCCACTAGTGCATAAAATTAAATGCAATAAGTCGTATCAATGTAACAATATAAAACATCTCAACAGCTCTTGGCTGTTAATAAGCCATAACATCTATTGGTTGTTAATAAGCAATAACATCTCTTGGCTATTAATAAGCCATAACATCTCTTGGATATTAATAAGTCATAACATCTCTTGGTTGTTGATAAGCCATAACATCTCTTAGTTGTTGATAAGCCATAACATCTCTTGGTTGTTGATAAGCCATAACATCTATTGGACACTAATAAGCCATAACATCTCTTGGATATTAATAAGCCATAACATCTCTTGGTTGTTGATAAGCCATAACATCTCTTGGTTGTTGATAAGACATAACATCTCTTGGCTGTTAATAATCCATAACATCTCTTGGCTGTTGATAAGCTATAACATCTATTGGTTGTTAATAAGCCATAACATCTCGTATAATACATGCACATCATATCCATAATCAACTCAGTAACTATGACATATCCTAACCATAATCAACTCAATAAGTACAACATATCATATCCATCATCAACTTGGTAAGTACTACATCTCATATTTGTAATCAACTCGGTAAGTATAACATATAAAATCCATAATCATCACAACAAGTACAACATATCATAATTATAATCAACTCGGTAAGTACAACATATAATATCCATAGTTATCTCAATAAGTACCACATCTCATATTTATAAAAAACTCGGTAAGTACAACATATAATATCCATAATCATCTCGATAAGTACAACATCTCATATTTATAATCAACTCGGCAAGTACAACTTATGAAATCCATAATCATCTCAATAAGTACAACATCTAATAATAATACTCAACTCGGCAAGTACAACATATGATATCCATAATCATCTCAATAAGTACCACATCTCATATTTATAATCAACTCGGTAAGTACAACATATAATATCCATAATCATCTCGATAAGTACAACATCTCATATTTATAATCAACTCGGCAAGTACAACATATGACATCCATAATCATCTCAATGAGTACAACATCTCATATTTATACTCAACTCGACAAGTACAACATATAATATCCATAATCATCTCAATAAGTACCACATCTCATATTTATAATCAACTCGGTAAGTACAACCTATAATATCCATAATCATCTCGATAAGTACAACATATCATATTTATATTGAACTCGTAAAGTACAACATATGATATACATAATCATCTCAATAAGCACAACATATCATATTTATACTCAACCCAACAAATACAACATATAATATCCATAATCATGTATAAATACATCTTACCAGTGAGTACACTCACCTCGGAATTTTAATAGGTTTTCCCTTTTCCTTTATCTGAAGCTTGTTCAGTCTGTTCTTCTTCTCTTCCTATCATTCTTACAATATTAATATCATCATAAGAATATTAACAATTCAAATAATAACTTGAACATAACTCAATTTATAAGTATAATTTGATTCTATTCAAGTCATTCATCATAAATGAAGTCCCATCTAGATTCAGGTTATGATATCTAACATATTCAAATTATAGCCCAAAACTATTTTAATTATTCTTTGTAATTCAATACTTATTATATTAGGTTTCCAACCCAAAAGACGACACATCATTCCAAGTTTCCTAGAGCAAGATATGCTTATTTCTTTACTACATAGCAAATCCGCCCTATAGGCTCCTCTATCGTTTAGTCATCTTCCAAGAATTTTCATAATTTTTATACCTCATAACTTTCAATGATATTTCATCCAATTTCATAAAACATATTTAATAATACAAGATTAAAATTCCATAATTTTCAGAGTTCATTTGCTTTTTCAAGTAAAACATCAAACATATGGTATGCAGATTTACTCTTTTGGGGCAGATTTCATAACCGAACTTCAAACCATCACCCAAGATTCATTTCTTGGTATTTTTACTTTATTTACGGATATGATATACATATATGAGTATATGTTAATCTCTAATTCGAATCAATCAATTACAGTAAGTATACAAAAAGATATGGAAGTTTGAATACACAAGGTTTCTAAATGAAGCAATTTCAAGGGTTTACACATTCATGTTTGTTTAAACCTTCATCTATCCATAAGTACACATCAAGACATGGAATTTCAGTAAAAAAAAATTATGATTTCTATCATTTAAATCAATAATACAAAAAAATAAACAAGATTTATGGATGGAATTACCTTAGGGGCTTTTACATAATTTTGTATGAATTTTTCTTCAATTTCTCCTCACACCTTCTTCCTAAACTTCAAAATTCTCTTTCCTTAGGTTAAAACTCTTCCATGGCTGAAATATGATGAAGGAAGAGATTAATTCAAGGGTTATAAGTCGGCATAAGGTCACCCCCCCCCCCCCCCCCCCTTGGTCCAATCAAAATATAACATGTGGCATTTATAAGACAAAATGTCATTTAAGGCTAAATGACTACTTTACCCATGTTCGTAATTTCAGCCTAACTCCTTCCTTGTACCTTTGTTTTACACACCGTTTGTTGTGTTACAAACTTAACTCATATATCTACAACTATATAGTTTTCTTCTCAAGTCAGTTATGATATTATATTGGCCAAAACTAGTCCTGAACTTGAACATTCATACCTAAGACTTCACAAATTTTTGTTTGTGATTAATTCTATATTTCATAAGTTATGAAGGTAGGATTAGACTAAACACATTAACTTAACAATATATATTCTAATAACACATTATCCCCATCCCATACGATAATAATGATTTAAACTGGGTTTATAATAATCATATCCGGATCGTCACACTAACTCTCTCTCATTATTAAATTTCGCATCTGCTTTCTTAATCTCCTCAAATCTCTCTGTCCCTCTCATGCCAACGTTCTCGCTCACGGTCACTAAGCACACCTCCCTCACCTCTTGCATAACATCGTAATCACCGCTCTCACTTGGTGTAATAAGGCCTACCCCTAATGGATCTCTCTTTTGAGTCCTGTCATGATCGTGTGCTTCCTTGATAAGATCCGTTTCTCGCGGTTCGCTTTCGTCGACCTCGTTCTTAATGTTATTAAAGATATTTGTCTCGAGGGTCATGCTCACAAACATTAATTGCATTCGCCCACTCCGAGTATTGATAAGTTCATTAGCCGTAGCTAAGAATGGGAGACCAAGGATGACGGGAACATGATTGCTCGGGAGAATGGATGGCTCTTCATCCCAAATGATGAAATTCACCGGGAAGTAGAAAGTGTCAATTTAGATGATTACATCTTCAATAATTCCTCGAGGCATCTTCACGGATCTATCCGCGAGATGGAGAGTCATATTTATGGGCTTAAGGGCCCCCAAGTCTAGTTGCTTATAGATGGAATAAGGAAGAATGTTAACACTCGCCCCTAAATCTACTAGCGCTCTCTCGATTCGGTTCTTCCCCATGATGCACGAAATGGTGGGTGCACACGAATCTTTATATTTTAGTGGAAGATCAGTAAACTGCACTGAGCTGACATCATATGTTAGAAATATATTTTTCTTTACCTTCAGCCTTCATTTCACCGTGAGTAAGTCCTTAAGGAACTTAGCATACGCAGGAATTTGCTTTATGGTCTCGAGAAAAGGTAAATTAATCTTTACTTGCTTAAGAACGTCAAGGACATCATCCCGATAAGTCTCTTTGGATTTAAGGATCAAACGTTGAGGATATGGGGCTGCACTGGGAGGTTTCCCAACCACTTTCGGCCCGCATATGTTGTCATTACCACACTTTTCCAAGGGGACATCTTCGGCCTCTTTCGTGCTGGACGAAACTCCTTGTCCTTAAGTGTGTCATGTGGGGGACGTGATAAATCAACAACTCTCCCACTACATAGAGTGGTGATGGCTTGACATTACTCTTGATTCTCTATGGATGTAGAGCTAACACTAGTTTGATCTTGAGAAGGTATTTGTCCTTGGGCCGAAAACTTACCCTTCTCTTGGATACTCAATGATGATTGCAACTTAGAGATAGTCACATTTATGTCAGTGAACATGCGATCATACTTAGAATTGTTTGCATTCTGGGCATTGATGAATTGGAGTATCGTATCCTCGAGACTTCTCCATGGTGGAGTGATATACGATCCGGGGGTGGTTCTTGCATATGTCCTTGCATGTGCGGTGCTTGTTGAAAGTGAAGGGGTGGAGGAGAGGCAATGTGTGAATTAGGATTCAACGCAGCATGTTGTTGCCCGTAGCTAAAACCAGGATGATTTTTCCATGAAGGGTTATAAGAATTCCTGTGCGGGGCAACGAAATTACCCTTGAATCCTCCTAATCCACTCACTTGCTCGTGAAGCATAACTTTGTAGGTGGGAATCGTCAGGCATTCCTCTGTTTAATGTCCCACCTCACAAATAACACACACCTTTTCTATGGGGACGTGGATGGAGTAGGTTGATTCTCTTACCCGTACATTGAGTATTTCTCTCACGCTCCTCTCAAATTGGTCCAGCTGATGATCTAACAAAGTATCTTTTTCTATGTGGTACAGATCGAACACAGAAGGAGTGGTGGATGCTTACGAGGTCAATTTTGGTCATTAGGATCAGATGTGTCCCACGCTTGAGTAGTCTCGGTGACATACTTATGGTGGATCTCGGCATCATTAGCATCTAGCTCGAAAAAGGATCCATCCCACATAGTTTCAACGAGTTTCTTGGAGTTGATATTCAGCCCATTATGGAAGAAAGAGATAAGTTGTTTCTTATAAAGACCATGGTGAGGGTTTGAAGTGACTAACTCGTTAAAATGCTCATGACATCGATCGAACGGCTCATTTCCTAGTTATCGAAAAGTTTGAATTTGAGCATTAATGGAGTTCATTCGATACAGAGGGATGAACTTGTTGAGAAACTTGGATTGCAACTTATTCCACGATGTAATCGAGTTTGGAGATAAAGACCATATCCATGTCTTAGCTTTATCTTTTAGAAATAATGAAAAAAGCTTGAGGTGGATCACTTCTTTTGTGCATGTTTGATCGCTGAAAGTCTCACACGCCTCCTCGAACTCACGAACATGGAGATATGGTTTCTTCGACTCCATTCCATGATAGGTAGGAAATATTTAGATCATCCCATTCTAAAAGTGGAATTTCCATGCATTGAACGAGAGTAGAATACATCTCGGAGTGACTGATTGCTCGGGATATAAGAATTCTCTCAAAGGGCGATAAGGCACCTCTCCCTCTCTTGTACCACGACTAGCCTGATCAGACATGTCTCTCTCTTCAAATGACTCAGTATCCTCACTCGGTGTGCTCGGAGTGTAACCTACAGTGTAGCCTGACGGGTAAGTCGAAGGGTTATTTGAAGGATTACTCGAAGTGTGACTTGCTATGGAGTTTGGAGGTGTAGGATGTGGAACCCAAAACTGAGGTACGTTAGGATTATGTGGGCTATCAGGATCGTACACAACTAATGTATTATCGAGAATACGATTGGGAGTTGATTGAGGAATTTGTTGGGGATTTTGCATGAAAGGACTATGAGAAATGTTGTATCTTTTTGGAATTTTTTATTTTCAGATTTTTTATTTTATTTTAATCAATTTTTGGTCAACATTTTAGACTAACCCAATCTAACCTATAGTCTACCTAAATTCCCAGAAACGGTGCCAAAAATTTGACGCGATCACAAATATGTATATAGTGTGCATGCTCATATAGGCTCAAGTGCATGCCTGTCGCGTTAATAATAAACCCGGTAAGACGGGGTCGAATCCTCAGGGAAATAGGACTAATATTCGTGATAACGAACGGTAAGACGGTGAACCCTGACCTGACTCTAAAAAGAAACAAAAAGAATGATTGAAGTGGGAAATTTTTTATCAATTAAATGAAATTTAATCAAACTAATTATGAAACTAAACATGCAAGAGTAAGCTAATTATGATTTACTAAGTATGAATGGAAAAATAGGTTAGAATGCAATCCCCCGACCCTAGTACTTTTACCGGCTATAAAACTAGTTATGAATTAAATAATTGATAAAATCCCGTCTTCATTAATCGCAAGTATTATATATATGAGGGTTCTACCCCGCATCATACATAATCAAAAGTAAGAATAAAGCGGTGTCATAGTAGCTACACGCGCATTGCACTTTTAAGCATCCCGGTTACCTAGGGCAAACGAGATCAAAAGTCCTACAACAGTTGTGATCACCACACAATATGATTTGATCATTTACTTAATTCAGTGAACTAATTTTACACACATGCAAACCACATCGGGTTGGGTTCATGCATCCCAACCCTTAAAAATCTAGCCTCGTATGGTGAAATTAACAAAAACTAGGGTTTATATGGTGCATGCAACTTTATCTCGCATCTTTCAAGGCTCATAACTTTTGCTCCGAGACTCAGATTTGGACACCATTTCTTCCGACGTTTTTGTAGACTCGAGTCTTCAACTTTCATTTTGGGTCCTTGTCCGGATTCTAGTTACAAATTACTCTTTTGACCTTTTGACTTTTCTTCTTTTTTTTTCTTTTCTTTCGATTTCTTCCATTCTCTCATGCATTAAATACCGATAAACATTTATGATAAATACACAAAACTCGAGGTACTTGTTAGAAGATGTCAGTATCACAGATATGAGATAAATAAATGCTTTTTACATCATCCAAGGTGATAAAAACTTCTAAATCAAAGGGGAAAATCGGAAAAATTTATGCCTAATCAACTGCAACATATAAAACATATTCAATCAATGACTGACAGAAGATAGAACAAATAATTGAACCCATTTAAGAAGGTCCAAGATACGCACCATTACAATACAAGGTTAGACTGCCATCGAATAATAATATATCTAACAAAGCATTAAGTTATGATAAATCAACAACGACATTAGAAGAATAAAATTAACAACGACATTAGAATAATACAAATCCATATCATAGACGAAACTAAGAATTGTTTCAAATAATTATAATTATTATTATAAATCTAAGAATTGTGTCAAATTCGGGTTATCATCCAAGTGGATTGATATTCGATAGGAGTAGTCAAGTCATCCACGTTACTAGTTAGATGCTTTGACACCTGTAAGACAATTGACCACTGGTCGTTGTTGATATACTCCCAGTAAAACACTTTCTTGACCTCTTAAAAACACAAAAAAATGTTTCATTACTCACATACTCGTTGCTCTTGATCTTGGACAATTCAACCATGATCAAATTGTTACTTGAATCAACTTTACAAGCATTTTTTTCCTCAACCCATATCCAATGACAGTAAAATACAACCTCTTTGAAACTTATATAGTCTAATTCAATTGTATTCCTGAATGACACCAAAGTAAGTTATTTCAGCTTTAACAAGGTTTTTAACTTTCGCACTCGCTTGAAAATAAGTAAGAGCCTTATATGAAATGCCCGAATTTTATACATTGGTATTTTCCTCGTACACTCTTGCACCGAATGTATAACCGTTCAATCAATACTTTTTATACTCTTGTGCCACGAAATTAGGTCCAATGGCTAGACGAGCAAACCTTGATGTCACATCATCCATCTTTAACAGCTAAGATTGTAGATAAATTAATTAGGTTAGTTTTAAAGCTTTCTTGTAATTTGTCATTTAGTAAGAGACATTCTCATAATAATTACCTCATGTGACACCCATAGCCTAAATTCACTGTATGATTGTGTCATTATTCTTCGTCTTTTATTGTTCCCACATACGTCATATTTCCTACATTAATCGTGACAAACATATCATGAAGTTGATCAAGTATAAAAGTTAAAATAATGTAAAAACACGACATAAACTTACTTTTTTCATTCTTCGACATCTTCATGAATTTCAAATATATGACGAGTTGTTTGTTCATACTGTAAACTTGTTAATTTCGCTCGTATGCCCATTAAACCCTGATCAAGGTGAAACCCGAGCATCCGTGTAAATACGCTAATCGTTATGATCGTCTTCCAATAGCAATACAAAAAAAAACTAAACTTTAACTACAGTCTTATGGAGTATAACGGCTAGTCTGGGTATCGAATCCACAGGGAATGTTTGATATATTTTAATTGATTTATTACTTCTAAAATAAAGATGTAAAAGATGATGATGGGGTGAGAAAGGAAAAGGGGGGGAAATAAATAAGTTAACTACGCTAATTAGAACTAAACAAAGAATAATAAAACGGAATTAGGATCATATCCCCGCACTTTCGGTAAAGTCGTTGGACTATAAAAGGTTAAAAAATTATATTAATAATTCGAAGAAAACATTAAATCTTTAAAGTACTAAACATATGAGAATTTTACTCCGCATAATATCAAGTTAATAAATAATATAACGTGAATGATAAGATTGACGAAACGCGTATTATACCCTCAAACACTCCAGTTAATTAGGGAAAATGAAGTTAAGAGACCTATAATACTCGTTTAGATAAAATATCAAGCCTATGAATTATCTCTACAATTTCATCTAATTTTATATCCAACTCATTAACCTAGGTTGGCTTCATGTATCCCAACCCTCTAACTATCTAGCCAGACATGATATTATAAGTCTATATGTAAGAATTCATTAATATGCATGAAAACATAAAGAAATAATAATAAAAGTACTGGAATTTAATGTTACCAAGATAGAAGAACATAAGCATGCAAGAAAAAAATCAAACTTCGAATTAAAGGTGCAAAACTTGTAAATTGTTCTCCTAGATGTTCCTCCTCGATTAGGAGCTTTACATGAACGAAAATCTTAATTAAAATAACCCTAATGTCTAAATATAAGATTAAAAGTCGTGTAGAAGAGTCCCCAAAACATAAAACTCTTTTGGCTAGAGGATAAGGACAAAATAAAAATGCCGCTTCTGGTAAGAGATTGTTGGTAAGAGATTGCATTTAGCGTATGCAACAAGACGTTAAACTCCTAGTTTACCCTAGCAGGACGAGCGGTGTCTCGTGAGGGTTTGCAGTGAATATACCCACAAAATTCATTTTCAACTCACAGAAGACTCAAAATACTTAAAAATTGTACAATTTAAATTCCCCAAAAATAGTCAACGTGAATTTATATTCAAGAGTCTCAATTTGTAATGTGTGTGTGTTTGTGTGCAAAGCCAAAAATTGAACCGCTAATCTCCACCGATTGATTATTACGTTACTTTTCTAAAAATTCATTTTGACTCAAATGCTCACGGGATGCTCTAAAAAATGAATCACTCAAAATGTGGCTTTTTTTCTCTCGGTATGCGTGATTCATAAGAGTGAACATAATGGAAAATAAATTCACGCACACAAATTTGATATATGGAATTATTTAAGGTGAAAAGCTCTCATCATCGAATTAAGGTTATTGGAAAACGGGAAACATCGCCTCTTATTCACACCAATTAATCTCTCATCTTAACTTTTCGTGTCTTGGCTCTCCATGAGGTAATTAATTTTGAAATTCGGACTCAGTTAGGACTTTCTCAAGTTATAAGGTGCATTGGGTAAAATTGAGAATGGTTGGTCATTTCGAAATTGGAAAATATTCTTATGATGTTCGTTAGTGCTTTTTTGGGCTTTTGCTCATTTCTCTCTTCTTTTTTTTCTATTTTTCTCATTTTTCTTTTCTTTCTTGAGCGTTATTTTTCTTTTTTTCCTTTCCCCTTTTTCTGCACTTTGACATAATTGATGAATATTCAATTTTCATATTTCCAGGCCAATTGGTTTTTCGGGTTACAAGCGATTATTAGGATCAAGTTGGGTTGCAAATGGATAATTTTACACAACTTTTTATGGCTAATATTTTTTAGGGGGGTAAACAAACGATGGAATACTTCATTGTACGAATTACTCCTTATTTTACCATATGCGTCTCGAGATGACTTTAGTTTATAGATATTTTAGCGAGTTTTTCAAGACAATATCTCACTCATTTCCCATAACCGATCAAAACAAAGGAATTGAGATCCTCACTGACTTATTTTAAATGTTGAATTGAACTTAGAGTTAAACCATTAACTAGGACTTATTTAAATACACTCAAATGGGGATAGGCTCAAAATCTCACCGGATTGATTAATCTCCACACTTATTCGTAAAGTCGTCAATTTTCTTTCAATTTCCATCTTTGGCCAATTTTAGCTTAGTGCTCTTGATTTTTACAATTTGGGACTTTAAACAAAATTTTACTCATATTTTGGAAGTTTTTAAATTCCAATTTTTACTTATTTTAAAGAAAAAGATTTTTTCCTTTTTCGAATTTTTTAATTCTTTTGGAAATTTTTGAAATTTTCTAAGAAAGCATACTTGGAACAAACATGTGATCAATTAAATGAAACTAAACAACAAATGGGAATAATATCCGCATACCCTCTAACTTAAATGTTGCATTGTCCTCAATGCAAATCAAGAACACAACATAAAGAGAGGAAAAGAAAGATATCAACCAAATGGAGTGATCCCCGATAAGTACGAGTCCATTGATTCAACAAAATATGTTAGAACCAATCATATAAAAAAGAATAACGAAAAATTTAACTAATTACTCTAAACTATAATAACAAAAGGAAAAAAAATAAGCTAATTATGTACAACCTACGATTTGAACTTCTAATAAGTTATATACTAGAAGTCGAAAAATTTGAGGATCCACCCAAAATACGATATGACTTTGAGGGATAATCGGTGTACCCTCATTTTCATGTATACCACTCGAAAATAAGAATCCCGTTTGAACAATGGAAGGCATGTGTAAGGCGAAAGAAATGAACCATCAGTAATTAAAAAATTTTAAGGGATGATGGGAGAATTAGATGTTAGGGGTACAAGTACAATTGGGATTCAAGAAAAATAGAATCACCTCCCAAAGATTTTTCGAGTAGTATGGGAAGAGGGGAACACAAAAAGTAAGAATTCACCTTGGAAAACAATTCAAGCAAAAAGTCCTCGTCAGTAAAATGTTTAAACATTTCAAAAGTTTCAACCGACTCATAGGAATCTAGCGGTACTTGTAATGGTTCAATAACGGGGAATGAAAATGGTGATAAAATAAATTCAATCTCAAGTGATTCTTCATCACTTATAGATTTAATATCAAGGGAGCAATACTCACTTTCAATGAGATGTTCTTCAAAAATTTGGGGGGACACACAAGTCTCAACATCCTCTTTGTTTTCCAAATAAGAACTATGCTCATTGAGAGTTGCTTCAAGTTTAGACCTCACACGATTAACGTTAGTCATGCCTTGGGTGAAAATATGGAAGGATTCTCCCAAAGTACGATTCCTTGGTTGTAGAACCTCGAATTCCTCATTTGGTTGAAAACATTTTTCATCTTCAAAAATATCGAAAGAAAATCGTCATTGGATTCGAATAATGCATCCAACTCTTTCTCCCAAAAATGATTTTCGTCCCGATATTTGTTTTCATCTCAAGAATTTGAATGGCCTTGCCAATGGTATTAGGTCGAGGCGCGTATTCTTGAGAATAAAAAGTTTGAAAGGATTTTCCTCCCAATATTTATTTTCAATCTTTTCATTCTCAAGAATTCGAATGGCCTCACCAATGGTATTAGGTCGAGGCGCGAATTCTTGAGAATAAAAATTTTGAAAACGATTTTCTTCCCGATAATTGTTTTCAAGCGTTTCATTTTCAAGAATTCGAATGGCCTCACCAATGGTAATAAGTCGAGGGGTGGATTCTTGAAAATAAAAAGTTTGAGAACTATTACTATATGAACCATTTTAATTACCGAACCCACCATGAAAAGACATGATTACTGAATAGTTTGTAAATTAAAAATTCACGTAAAGAGGTGTGTGGCCGAGGATTCAACGTTTCCTGTCCCGCAATTATGCAAGCTTGCAAAGAAGGTTAAAACAAAAAAACAAAATAAAGATAACTTACAAAATAGTAAATGAATTATAATCTATTACAAATCACTCCCCGGCAACGGCGCCATTTGGATCGAGTCGAAAAACCGAGTGTTCGTGTAAATACGCTAATCATTGTTATCGGCTTTCAACCACAATACAAAAAAAAACTTAAACTTTAACTACAATCTTATGGAGTATAACGGCTAGTCTGGGTATCGAATCAATAGGGAATGTTTGATAGATTTTAATTTATTTATTACTTCTAAAATAAAGGTGTAAAAGATGATGATGGGGTGAGAAATGAAAAAGGGAGGAAATAAAGTAGTTAACTACGCTAATTAGAACTAAACAAAGAATAAAAAAACGGGGTTAGGATCACATCCCTACACCATCGGTAAATTCGTTGGACTATAAAAGGCTTAAAAATTATATTAATAATTCGAAGAAAACAATAAATCTTCAAAGTACTAAACATATGAGAATTTACTTCGCACAATATCTAGTCAATAAATAATTTAACGTGAATGACAAAATTGCTGACACACGTATTATACCCTCAAATACTCCAGTTACCTAGGGAAAACGAAGTTAAGAGACATATAATACTCGTCTCGACAAAATATCAAGCGTACGAATTATCTCTACAATTTCCTCCAATTTCATATCCAACTTATTAACCGAGGTTGGGTTCATACATCCCTACCCTCTAACTATATAGCCGAACATGATATTATAAGTCTCTATGTAAGAATCCATTAATATGTATGAAAACATAATGAAATAATAATAAAAGTGCTAGAATTTAATGTTACCAAGATAGAAGAACATAGGCTTGCAAGAAAAAAATCAAACTCTTAAATTAATGGTGTAAGGACATATTTTGTATAAGTCCGTCACAATTAATTATGTCGTATACCGCTACAAGTCGTCCAAGAATTGAAGAAGTTTTCATCTACAAAAGACGAATCTGAGTTACAAGTGGTCTTCAACATTCAAGCCCAACAATATGACATTTGGTAAGATAATATTTAAAGTTTCATTTACATTTCATATTAAAGTGTTGGGATATTTTTATCAAATATTTTTCTAAAGATTTTGTTCTCGGATACCTTTCCGTAGAAAAATCATAACTAATTCATAAAAAATCAGAAAAATAGGAAACTGGCGGCCACGCGTTCGTATCGAAATTATCTAGAGGCATATATGGAATCTCATTCGAACGACATGCTTATGTTATTCGAATGATATAGTTATCTCATTTGAACGAGATAGCTATGTCGTTCGAGCGAGATGACTTTTAGCCTGACATGTTGTTTTCCTGCTTATCCCTTTGACCGTCACAATCTTTTTATAAAAGGGATGTCAGGCCTCGTTTTTGTGCAGAGAAGAGTTTTCCAAACACTTTAGAGTTTTGGTTTTGTTTATCTTCCCGGAATCTATTTGATAACATCTTTTGGCAAATTGTTTTCTTCTCTTATTTAAGGGTTTAAATAATTTCTGTTTTGTTTACAATTCACAACAAATCCCAATTACTTTTATGTGAGTTATTTGTGGAACCCAAGACATATTTTTCTTTGCTTTATTCTTTGTGGGGAAAACTCTACAACCGACAGATGCGTGCTATTGTGGAGGGAGTCCTTATAAAGTTCACATCTTGTGCAGAAGTCGTCTCTCTTCTTCATTGCTGCCCTCCTGGAAAGGGAAAGTTCTAGCTGAGACATGGGAACCGATACCTGCGGGTATTTCGTATGTCACCCTATTTCATTGTAATCCGTGTAAGTCGTTTTCTTACAAAATTATAGTGAAATAAAAGGTTTTGCCCCTTTGGGGGATTTTTCCTGAATATTTGTGTCACATGCTTTATTTATTTATGGGTCGACACACGCACTTTTAGATGCATGTTTAGGGGCTGGATTAATTTGGTTTAAAAATAGACTCTAATTAAATAAGTGTACCAAATTGGAAACTTGCGAATAAATTTAATCAATTATCACACAGTCACACGTTTTTCAAATTGGTATCAGAGTAGGTTACGCTAATTTATTGCGTATTCCTTTTTCCACAAAATTGTGTGATATTGATTTTTTTAGAAAATTCAGTTTTGTGAAAAATTGCAATTTTTTCAATGGAACACCCGTTTAATGAGGAGCCTATTTTTGAAAAAGTTCACGACCATGCTGAAAATTTAAAAAGTTTAAATTTGAAACTTTGCAAAAGAATTAAAGTTATGGAAAAAGAAAATTCTCATTTTAAATCCGCGATGGATCTTTTGCAAACGGTTCAAAATCAAAGAGATTTTTATCGTGAAAAACTTGTTTCCTTGGACCATAACTTTGTTGCTTTAAAATTGTCCAAGAAGGAGAGTGATGGTAAGGTCCTATTTTTAGAAAAAGAATTGGATGACCTTAAAAATTCGATGGTTTGTGTTTGTGCCAAAGATGACAAAAATATTTTAATCAATGAGTTTGTGGCACGTGAAGAGACTCTTAGAGAAAAGCTTGCTTTGATTGAGGGAGAGAGAGATACCCTTTTAGGAATTGTTGAAAATTTGAAAAAGGCGTCCCTTAATTTAGAAGAGTCCAATTCTTTGCTTGAGTCAAAAATTTTGATGTTAAAAAATGATTTGACAGACTCGAGTAGGTTTGATAGTGATGGTAATGACTCATCTTGTTCTCATGCTTCTAATGCTAAAGCCAAAACCATTATTTGTTTTAGAGGGTCAACTAATTCCAAGGATGTTAGAAAAGATCACACTTTAGTTTTCGTTCCACCCGTTTACACATGTTCATATTGTGGTAGGAAAGGTCACCTTAGGAGATTTTGTTTTGATCTTGGAAGAGGTCCTAGGAATTCGAAGTCTAGTATTTTGTTGGTTCCCAAAATCCTGTGTCGACGTGTTACATCCATTTGGGTTAGGAAATCACTTTGGATACACTAGATTTTAGAATAGTTGATTCTCGTTTGCTTGCACATGATTCTTCTCTTGCCATATCATATAGATGATTATGTTTGTCTGTTTATCATACGCTAGTTATGCCTTTTGATATATTTTTGCTAGCGTTGTGACATGTACTTTTTGTATAAATTTTTGTTTTTGAAAATTTTTGAAAAATACACAAATATTTTATTTTGGATAAAATTTTTGAAAAAAAAAATTCAAAAATATTTTTGTACTTTGGTTGCACCTTTTATGGATGAACACTTAGGATGACCGGGTCACAACATCATTCCATTCTTTATGTGACTATTTGATAGTGTTTTGAGATTATAGGTCAATTCATCCATGTGCTTTACAATGTTTGGAATCATTGAGATGTAATTTAATGTTACTTCCTACATGTTGAACTCATGATTTCCTTTATTGCACACATGCACGAATTTGTTTGATTATTGTGCTTGTCTTATCACATACTGGTTGGGTGTTTTCACTTCAATCCTATCCTTTAAAACGAACCAAGCGCGATAAATTTTGATAAGGAAATTGTGCATATAAGAATCGTTTTGTGAGTTTGTGTGCTTTGTTTGAAAACGGAAAGGGCTGCGAAAGGTTCATTTTGCCTTTGCGAATACTAAGCCACCATTAAATTGGACCTCAAAAATGAAGGAATTTTATTATCCGGGGTCCAAAGAGGTTTAAAAAGAGCCCGAAAAAATTTAAAGGCAATAAAAAGAAATTCATGTCAATTATGGGCCATTTAGGTTTTTGCACCAATTCTCCGAAGTTTGAGAATTTAGTTTATCACCTCTAAAAGAAAATATATATGAGGGTGTTTGGTTGTAGATTTTAAACGGGTTTGCACGTCCTTGAAATTATTGAAAATGCGCTATATAGTTTTGGACGTTATTGGTGTGGAAATCACTTTGACTTTAATTTGTTGATTAGCATAAGACGATGTCATTTAAATTCAACAAATTTTTACACCTAAGGATACTTTTGATGTTCATTCGTTAGGGGTATACATATGCATCGTGCACATATGCTTGATTGAGTTGATTTACCTATCGAATGTGTTCACACCCATTCATTCCATTTCCATGACTTGGTTATTTGAGTTTAAATCCATGGTGTGATTTTTGTATCATATTTTTTAAAGTGGTATCTTATTTTTTGTATGAAAAATTTTAAAAATCCATAAATAGTTTGTGAGATTTTTGAGATACTCCTTTGCATGCACGTTCATTGATTCATATTTTCTATGCAATTTTATTAGACACTCCATGTTTTGATTTTTTCTTCTTATCTGTCTATTTGGGGACATCATAAAAAGGGGGAGAAAGAATTAGCTTTATTCTTATATCATTTCAAACTCGATGCATCACGAAGGTTTTTGCTTTATCTCATCTGTGTAGTGTAACACCCTGTCCGCCCGGGGAGAGCGAATGGAGCGCTAATGCGACAAAATAAATCCAAATTCACAAGTGATAAGGTATAGAGCATCTAAATAAACCCACAATAATATAAATCCACTAATCTCAATCTCTTCAATTACAACAAGTCTCTAGAATTAAAATTACAACTATCTAACTCGAATAAAAATACAAATCTCCAAAGCTCTATATATCAAAATAATACAAATTTTTCCGAAACAAACCTCGCTAAAATCAATCTCAATAGCGCCCCAAAATCCGTGCTAACCTGCCACTAAAAGAAAATATGGGGAAGTACACAATACGACAAGAAAGATGCTCAACAAATATATGTTAGCGATGAATAAAACGTAACAACACGAGTACGAATATTCAAATCAAAATGCAAATCTCAAAGCATTTATCAATATAATTTCTCAACAACACATCAATGGGTCACCAGGCCTCACCCCATCCGCATATGTTTTATCAAGCCATAGCCCGGGAATAGGTATTTTGGCGGGTACTCAACATCCGTGCCATATTAAAATCTCATGACAACGTGCTCATCAACAATATAATGATACCACATGAATCAAAATAATTTCAACAATTATTTTCCAGATTTCAATGAATTTATCAATTCAAATATGAGTTCAATTAATCAGAAATCAAAGAGAATGACACTCGCGAGATTTAAGGAGCATATTGTGTAATACCTCATACCGCAAACCATGATGAGAAACCAATGATCACATCCTCAAGATCAACACAAAAGATCTACAAAAGCTCCTCCAAGAACCTCCAACAAAAATAGCCCCAAGAACACCTATAATCTAAGGTTGGAACTCATAAATCTCAAGGGCCAATGTGTATATAAAAAGAAGAGGAATATAAAATATATTTACTGCCAAAAGTTTTGCCAAAAGTACATTAAAAAGGTTGCCCACGACTTCCTTTTATAATGCAAAGAAATGAAGAGTTGGAATCCAAAAGACTCCTTTAAATAAGGCAAAGAAATGAAGAGTTGGAAGTCAAAATAACTCCAAGAGTTAAAACATTTTAAAATCATTTTAAAATCCGTTTTAACTCCGATTTCGAAACCGTTTGAAATTCTCGCCTTTAAAAATAATAACCAACATATTTGAGCAATAAAAATAATTTTATCAAAAACTTTATTTTCCTCCATTTTCCAAAAATTAATTAAAATAGCTCAAAAATTACGCGGGTTGTTACACTTCCCCACTAACAATGGAATTTTGCCCTCGAAATTCGTCGAATTCCTAACTCTCAAAAAATCAGGCCAACAATCTCCAAAAATAATCTCGTCTCCAAAAATAATTCCTCACCTCTAATCTCGAAACTTATCACGAATATCACCTAAAATTTGCTATCTCCAAAAATTGCTAACCACGCAATGAACCCAAAACCCAAGCTCCGAGGGTTGCCGTATACCTAAGCTCTGATACCATTTGTAACACCCCGTCCGCCCGGGGAGAGCGAACGGAGCGCTAATGCGACAAAATAAATCCAAATCCACAAGTAACAAGTAACAAGGTATAGAGCATCTAAATAAACCCACAATAATATAAATCCACTAATCTCAATCTCTTCAATTACAACAAGTCTCTCGAATTAAAATTACAACTATCTAACTCGAATAAAAATACAAATCTCCAAAGCTCTATACATCAAAATAATACAAATCTTTTCCAAACAATCCTAGCTAAAATCAATCTCCATAGCACCCCAAAATCCGTGCTAACCTGCCACTAAAAGAAAATATGGGAAAGTACACAATACGACAAGAAAGATGCTCAACAAATATATGTTAGCGATGAATAAAACGTAACAACACGAGTACGAATATTTAAATCAAAATGCAAATCTCAAAGTACTTATCAATATAATTTCTCAACAACACATCAATGGGTCACCAGGCCTCACCCCATTCGCATATGCTTTATCAAGCCATAGCCCGGGAATAGGTATTTTGGCAGGTACTCAACATCCGTGTCATATTAAAATCTCATGACAACGTGCTCATAAACAATATAATGATACCACATGAATCAAAATAATTTCAACAATTATTTTCCATATTTCAATGAATTTATCAATTCAAATATGAGTTCAATTAATAAGAAATCAAAGAGAATGACACTCGCGAGATTTAAGGAGCATATTGTGTAAAACCCCATACCTCAAACCATGATGAGAAACCAAAGATCACATCCTCAAGATCAACACAAAAGATCTACAAAAGCTTCTCCAAGAACCTCCAACAAAAATAGCCCCAAGAACACCTCTAATCTAAGGTTGGAACTCACAAATCTCAAGGGCCAATGTGTATATAAAAAGAAGAGGAATATAAAATATATTTGCTGCCAAAAGTTGTGCCAAAAGTATGTTAAAAAGGTTGCCCACGACTTCCTTTTATAATGCAAAGAAATGAAGAGTTGGAATCCAAAAGACTCCTTTAAATAAGGCAAAGAAATGAAGAGTTGGAAGTCAAAACAACTCCAAGAGTTAAAAACATTTTAAAATCATTTTAAAATCCGTTTTAACTCCAATTTCGAAACCGTTTGAAATTCTCGCCTTTAAAAATAATAACCAACATATTTGAGCAATAAAAATAATTTTATCAAAAACTTTATATTCCTCCATTTTCCAAAAATTAATTAAAATAGCCCAAAAATTACGCGGGTTGTTACATGTAGGTACGAAGATTGAAGATCATTATGTTGCACACCCTGATGAAAAAAGATTTGAGAGTTTTGATGTTGAAGAAAAATTTGAGAGTTTGCAAATTTTACCTTTTCAGTTTTGGGATTCATAGGAGGGTAGATTTGTATATGCATTTTGGTATTAGATAATTCGGATATTTTTATGTATGTACCGGCATAGACATAGGGGGAGATTTGTAAGGACATATTTTGTATAAGTCCGTCACAATTAATTATGTCGTATACCGCTACAAGTCATCAAAGAATTGAAGAAGAAGTTTTCATCTACAAAAAACGAATCTGAATTACAAGTGGTCCTCAACATTCAAGCCCAATAATATGACATTTGGTAAGATAATGTTTAAAGTTTCATTTACATTTCATATTAAAGTGTTAGGATATTTTTATCAAATATTTTTCTAAAGATTTTATTCTCGGACACCTTTTTCGTAGAAAAATCATAACTAATTCATAAAAAATCAGAAAAATAGGAAACTGGCGGCCACGCGTTCATATCGAAATTATCTAGAGGCACGCTTGGAATCTCGTTCGAACGACATGCTTATGTCATTCAAACTACATAGTTATCTCGTTTGAACGAGATATCTATGTCGTTCGAGCGAGATGACTTTTAGCCTGACACGCTGCTTTCCTGCTTATCTCTTTGACCGCCACAATATTTTTATAAAAGGGATGTCATGCCTCCTTTTTGTGCAGAGAAGAGTTTTGGTTTTGTTTATCTTCCCAGATTCTATTTGATAACATCTTTTGGCAAATTATTTTCTTCTCTCATTTAAGGGTTTAAATAATTTCTGTTTTGTTTACAATTCACAACAAATCCCAATTACTTTTATGTGAGTTGTTTTGTGGAACCCAAGAACATATTTTGCTTTGGTTTATTCATTGTGGGGAAAACTCTACAACTGAAAACTGCATGTTGTTGTGGAGGGAGTCCTTATAAAGTTCACATCTTGTGAAGAAGTCGTCTCTCTTCTTCATTACTGCCCTCCTGGAAAGGGAAAGTTCCAGCCGAGACATCGAAACCGACACCTGCGGGTATTTCGTATGTCACCCTATTTCATTGTAATCCGTGTAAGCCGTTTTCTTACAAAATTATAGTGAAATAAAAGGTTTTGCCCCTTTGAGGAATTTTTCCTGAATATTTGTGTCACGTGCTTTATTTATTTATGGGTTGACACACACACTTTTAGGTGCATGTTTAGGGGCTGGATTAATTTGGTTTAAAAATAGACTCTAATTAAATAAGTGTGCCGAATTGGAAACTTGCGAATAAATTTAATCAATTATCACACAGTCACATGTTTTTCAAAAGGTGCAAAAATTATAAATTGTTCTCCTAGATATTCCTCCTTGATTAGGAGCTTTACATGAATGAAAATCTGAATTAAAAGAACCCTAATGGTTAAATATACTAGTTGTAAACCCGCGCGATGCGCGAGAATTTTTCAATATTGACGCATTATTTTGTCCCACAAATTAATATAAGTTAAGCACACATAAATCAATATATTGCATCTAAAAAGTTTGAAAAATTCATGAAATAAATGTAAATCATATATACACTATAATAGCTTTGCAGAAACTCAAGATATCGAAAATAAAAAAATAATAATTCGCAACTCATTCACAAAAATTCAGTGAAAAATCAAATTGAAGGATAAGAATGAAGAGAGAGCCTCTTACCTTTAGTTTTTTGCGGGGAAAAACAACCATTAATATCCTTAAAGTACTTGATTAATAAGAAAAGTTATCCAACTAAAATTTACCAATTAAATAACAAAGCCTATATCAACAATTGGATATCAATAATTGGAGTGCACATCAAAATCCAAAGCTCGAAAGTTAGATGAATAGAGTAAAAGGGATAAGATGGGGGAAAAATTTAGATCTCTAGTTAGGTTTATAATGAACTAACCTTCACACATTATTTCCTCCCCTCGTCTACAAAACACACAACATATCAATCACAAATCCTAAATCTTAAATCTTAAAACACTGGAAGAAAAAATGAAACATATTATCTTGAAAATTCTAAAAAAAACAATACCTTTACTAAATTATTCAAAATATTTAATCAAATACTCAACAAATTCCATATATATAACATTATATTTAAGAAAACATAAACCGTATATAAAATTATACATGAATCACAATAGTTTGTGTTTAACTGAAGGGCGTGCAGGGTTACCAGAGCGAGGAATTCAAGAGACGCGTAAGAGGGGAAATGCTTGGGTTTCCAAGTTGAATGAATAAAAAGATAATGAGGGGAATATATTCTCAACCCTTTTGCTACATCCCAAAAGAATATAGGATCCAAAATATTCACACGCCATTCCCATTAAACCTCTCCGTCACTCTCCCATAAACCCAACTGCGAGGTTCTCAACATTTACATGCTCCACTTACGGAACCAATACTCGAGAAATTGAAGAACCCCACTTTGATACACAATTTTAAAGATTTGTTGTTATGTAAGAGAAACAAAGTCACCCATTTGGGGCATTTCTTCAAACATGTACCTTACAAATTCAATACCAAACCACCTGTCACAACCTCAAACCACCATTTGGACATTGCCACCGTGGACACTCTAGTTTCTACTACACCACACTGACCATTCTCTCAAAATTTGATTTTAGAATGGAATGTAGCAAAAGACTGTCTAACGTAGAGAGAGATGAGAAGTTGAATGAATAAAAAGATAATGTTTGGAATATAGAATATTTTTTTTTAAACACAAATAGATTTCAAGCTTAAAAAATTTTAATATCAGTATCCAAACCATAAAAGCAACTATCTTGTTCCCTCAGCAAGCAAAAATAAAATAAAATAGAACTCAAATGCAACACAACAAAATATACCAATAATAAAAAAACAAAACTTGGTACCTTTGTCCTTGTCAGCAGCGGCACGACCCTTGGCCTTGCAATCGAGCAGGGACTTATGGTCCTTGTTGAGACGAAGCTTGGTAATAACAATCTTGGATGTGTTAATTCCAACATTAACAGTAGATCCATTAACCTTCTCATGTTTGATGCGTTCGGTGTGGATGACCCATTTGCGCCGGTAGACTTAGACGACTTTGCCCTCTCGACCCTTGTAGATGCCACAGACGACCTGGACCTCGTCATCTTTTCTGACGGGCTTGGAACGGACGTTGTACTTGGTTCGGAGATCAACAGAGAGGGCCACACTCATAAGGACGCGATAGATGCTTAATGGTGCCGATAAATGGGCATTTTTGTTCTTTCTCCCAGAGATGGTTACCCTTGGATTGTACTTCATTTTCGCTGCCTCTCTCTCTCTGCTCTGCAACTCTAGTGATGGCAGCTGGAATAGAGAAGATATAAGAGGTGAGAGTTGAGTAAAAGGTTTTTTAATAAAACCATAAAACCAAACGACATAAGAGAGAGAGGTACTGGGAAGCCAAAAGGCAGGAAAAAAAGGAACGCTTACGCTTTCAAGAATTTCAAAACAGGGGATGTACAATAGTGATTAAAATATAGAGTGCCACGTGGACACTCTCAATAAAGAGGAGTCTTAAATGTCCATAAATGCCTTGTTTTGTATTTTATAGTATATAGAGATAGGTTAAAAGCCGTTTAGAAGAGTCCCTAAAATATAAAACTCTTTTGGCTAAAAGATAAGAACAAAATAAAATTTTCGCTTTTGGTAATTTGTCACACTTTTAAAGCGTGACTAATTTTGTCACGGATTTGAAGCTTGACTAACGGCAAACCGATTCTCCTTTAACTGAACTGGTTATACTTTCAGCCTTCCTTAGTTTTGCCTCTTTGATTTTTCTCATCTTCGAATGCGCATAACTTCTTCACCGTAACTCAGATTGAGGTGTCATTTTTTCCAGTATTCTTATGACTTCAAGCTCTTCATCTTTCCCATTGGTCCCACCTTTGGACTAAGGCTGAAAATTATGAAAATTTACTTTCACTGTTTCGAGTTCTATTTCACACTAATGTGCATGAAATACTTGTATAACAAAAAAAATACACAAAACACGAAATACTCGCCGAAAAGGGTTAGTAGCATAAATGTGAGTTAAAACCAAGTGAAATACCATGCATGGGATCATAAAAAGGTCAAAATTAAGGGGGTAAATATGGAGTATTTATGACTAATCACACCCCTCATCAACGAACTCATCACTGTTATTTACAATGCTTGGGTCAGACATATATTCTCAAGAAAAGATTGATGACTCCACGATAATGTATTCCTCTAATATTGATCCTTCAACTTATCATGTATTCTTGACATATTGTTTGAAAACTTTCTTCAACCTTTCAAATGGGTACATCCATTGATATCTAACTGGGCAATAAAGAAGTGCCTCGTCACATAAGTGTTCCAAGAAGTGAATACTTATATTATAAAAGATGGGGGAAGTACTTCTCCAACAAACATACTACTTTAGCTACAGCTACTTTTGCGTCCACGATGTGCTTTCGATTGGCTACTTTTTCACATAAAAGTGTGAAGCAAAGTCTAATTTACAAAATGGCCCTCCACAAATCCTTTTGCTTAGAGAAATAGTGCTTAAACAACAAAGGAACCAATTGCATGATCACATGCCAATCGTGAGACTTGCACTTATGTAAATTATTAGTTATATGGAATTACTGTCAAAGATTGGGAGCATTTTCCCATACGAGAACACGATGAGCTCTACCATGGCCCGAGGTCCCCCAAAAGAGGGTAGGAGATAGGTCTAACTCCTTTTTTTCATATTTCTTTATTAAACTGTGTTATTTGATCTTTACACCTTTTGCACTATTGTGACGCTTTTTCCTTTTTTATGCAGATCCTCGAAAGAAGAGAGAACTTAAGCCACGAGATATCAACTTTTCGTCCTTGAGAAAAATATGGTGGATTAGAAAAGTTCTTAAAGATCCTGACTACCCCGAATCGGCTGCTCTCCTGCTCTCCTACACTTTGTCAACAACTTCTTTCGTTACTCGACCAGGAGATAGAGAGGACATAGGGGTTTACCAAGCATAACCCTCCTATTGTCACCACTTTAGGCTCCTTTAAGTTTATTGACATTTCCTCTATACCAACTGTCATCCCTACTTCCTCCAAGGAGAAAATGGATCTCAAGAGGAAGATGTAATACCCCGTGACTTTGGGACTGAGAAATTAAATTTTTGGGAGAAATAAAATGTATTTAAATTGGAGAATTTTAGAATTTGAAAAGTGAGGTCCAAATATTGAGGGCATTATAAAGTAGTTCGAATGACGATTCTGAGTGTGCGGTTGATTTTGGATGGGTCGAGATAGTTAAAATGACTGTCCTTGGGTTTTATTTTGGTTCCGGAATATCTTTAGGTAAGTTTGACTCGAATTGGAGTAAACGAGTCATTTAAAGTGTGTATTATCATTTAAAATTGGGATTTATGTTTTAAAGGTTTAAGAGGCTTACAAATTCATCCCACCTCATTTGAGAGAAAGAAAGAGAAAAAGAAGAAGAAAGGAAGAGGAGAGAGGAGAAGCTTGGAGATTTCCGGCCAAAATGCGATCTCGCGAATGATTCAACCTCTACAATTCTGAGGCAAGTGTTTAATCTTGCTAAATAATTCATTTGTGTATCTTATTTCATAATTTGTGCGCAAAAGAATTGGATTTTGGGTATATATATCAAAACCTAGATTTGGGTATTTAAATCTTGTATTTGATGTTCATACTTGGGTTTAAGGGTGTATGACTTGATGAGACTAGATATAGGATGGGTTTTGGTGTTGGGAACTTGATTGGGTTAGGGATTTATGGTTGGAAGTGTATAAATTGGATTTTGGAAATTTTGGGTTTTGGAGAAATGAACCCCATTTTGTGGCTGACTGAACAGGCTGAATCGATTCGCCCCTTGCGAATCGATTCGCCATGTTGCAGAAGCATCAGGTATTTAGGGCCAAATAGATTCTCCCCTTGTGAATCGATTCGGTATGTATCCGACTTACAGGTCTAGTTGGGCCGAATCGATTCGCTGCTAAGACCGAATCGATTCGGAGGGACTGAATCGATTCGGAAACATGGTTGTTTTTCTAGATTTTTCTAGAATGAGTTTTACACCATTTAGGTTGGGTTTCTCGATTTGGAACTTATATATATGACGCGAGAGATACGTTTTGGAGATTTATTGGGAGTTTTTCTCATAATAGGATCGTGGGGAAGTATTGAGCTCTTTTGGGAAATGTATTTACATTTGTATTGGAGTTTATTGCATTGATGTTGTGGGAGATATCTTAGTATAGATGGGAATTCTATTTTGAGATTAGAAATGAATTAAAATATGGCGTAAGGTTGGAACTCTCAGAGGGAGTTGTAAAGGCGTGGTGTGAAGGCGTTAGGCCGACATTTGTGTTGAATCCTTATAGCGATAGGATTATATTTAAGATATGATTGGGGACCAATGAGAGAGATAGGTCGCGAGTCCTTAGTGATGATAAACTCGAGGAATAAATCGTAAATGTGTTAATGTTAATGGTTCATAGAAGCAATTGAACCGTAGGCAAAATTGTGAACGATTGGATCGTACTATCAATTAGAATGGGTTGTGTTGTAAATGTAGTCGGGATAGTTACTATATATTTATGTGTGAGTAACAATGGGGATTCCAATACTTGATGGGATCATGGAATGAATTTAAGATTAAGATTGAGGCTTGCAGACTATTAGTTAAGTGTATACCTATAGTCGGGATTATTGTTAGATATATAGATGTGCATTCGGATATAGACGGAATGTATAATGATTGTTACATACCTTAAACTTTGGGTTAGAAATCTTAATGTTGTATATATTGAAAGACTATTCATATCATAGGGACAATGGATGAATATGCTTCAAGTGAGGGATCGTGTTTATATAACGAATTAAGTTAATACGCTTGGGACGACGGATAGTATAATGAGGATTATGTATGCTTATAGCCGAGTCTATAAATCTCATACATACGGACGAGAGATAGTATGTATAGATGTGTGTGTGTATATATATATATATGGCGTGAATATCTATACCGTGTGTGATGGTTTGTATATATGATGTAATCATATGTAGGTATATGTATATGGTGTGAATGATATATATACTTATGGTGTGAGCATACCCGGCACATGCTATCATGGGAGGTTGCGCGATATGGGTGAGGCCCCTGGCTTGAGGAGCAGGGTACGTATAGTCCCCAAGTCATAGTCGTCCATTATTATTTGTGTGATTTTATTTTTAGGGTGAGAAGTCTTGGGTATGAGTCGTTCTCACTTTTCGATTAGGAACTATGACCGCTTCCCATACGTTAGGATTGATTTTGTCATCCTGGCAGTGTGATAATAGTCCGATAGGTGGTGACCCCAGGAGAAAGTGAGTAATTCCTGGAAGATGATAGCATGGTGCAGTATTTTTGGTATCCTATAACCGTTTATGTTATGTGTATTGCAAAGTGTACATTATGTGTGTTATGTATACGTGGTTATAGGAATGAATGATTGCTTATATATATTTGGAGTAATATATATATATATATATCCTATAAGTAAAGGGGAGATGAATTTTCAAGTATGTACATCTTGGGTGATTTTGGTGTACTAGTTTATCAGGGTCGAAGGATCGTACGTAGAGACAATTGCGGTGATATCGACCCTAAGGATTTAAATAGAGATTTAAATTGTGTATTTAGAGATGGTATTCATTAATTAGGTAGTTGTAGTAGTAGGATTTGTGTGGAAGACATAATGGATCCCTACGATCAACATTGTCAAGGAGCAATGTATCGGGGGGTTCCTTGTTTGGATTTCGCTTTGCGAGACGCTCCACGCACGAAATGTACTGCAATGTTGGGAGTGGAAAGAAGTTTTGTCCTTAGGAATCAGATGTATGTTATTTGGAAAATATTTTCTTTATCCTAAAACTTATGATAATGTGTGTCATGCTAAGACTAATAATTTGTTTAAGGGAATAAGTAGAACCAATAAAGCCTGGTAAGGAATATATATATGTGTATATATATTATGTGGGTTTATAATGGAGTAGATTTTTGGGTTATGTTAGGATGGTGGGTCATGTGGGTATAGGCCATGCATACAGTTAGGTAGGTTGTCCTCGTATGTGTCGGGTAGCCTATTTAAAGTTCTGGGACACTATTAGGTGCGCGCACTAGATGAGGGGTGAGTTTGGAGTTTCACGAGAGTGCGACTCCACTTTAATTATGAAATTGTGCATTTATATTTATTATGCTCGGTTAACACACTTACTGCAAATATTTTTACACATCGGTCTCTGACCCGTTTATATTTCTCTTTTGCTATATATATATATATTGTTTACTACAGGTGTCCCACGCATGGATACCGGATGCTCTTCTATCCAGAGTCTGGGAGTCGTAGCGATTGCGGACTGTTGGGGGATTTAGATTGTAGTCTTTTTCTATTCCTTTGAAAAATCTAGATAGGATTCGTGTTTTATATCGGGTTTATACCAAAGAGTTAATTGTAGCTATGTATACTTCTTCTTATGGTTGTTGTATTGTCTGTGACCCGACAGCTTATTCGGGTATATTTCCTTTTGTGTACTCAGTTTATTTTAATTCAAGCATTTTCTTTTATCATGGTACTCGTGTGCATTCTACCTTTTCTAGTAGTTCTATATTGGTGGTTTGATATTCATTGTATGTTTTATTTAAATTTTTTTGCCATCCGCTTTTAATAGTTTTGGGTAGTTAGCCTTATTTATTTTAGTATCGTTAGTAAATGCTAAGAATGATATACCTGAGATTCCTGATTAAAGGTAGTATAGGGTTGGCCACCCATTATTATTTTAAGCGAGGTGTCAATGAAGATTCCTAACTTGATGGGAGATGCACTTTGTACAACCTCCCCCACTTCCCATCTATACAAGAGGAAAGAGGTCGGGGGTCCCTTTGACCCCGTTACTATGGGGGATTCCCCCAAGAAGATGCAGGATAATCCCGTAAAGAAGAATAATGCGAACATCAGTTTTATTGTGAACATGTCGACTTCTAATTCAGTGAAAGTCCTCGACAAGGGGAAGGCCCCTGCTAAGGAATCATTGCAAAGACTCCAGAATTGGGTCTTGGTCCTTTTAGGGGATATTATCTCCCCTACGACCAGTCTTTGGTCCAAAGCCTAACCTCTATGAGGTTAACATTGCATGTCGCCTAGACACTTTTTCTCATAAGTAATGAACTCCTTTTATCTGACTTGTAATAAGTTTGATTCATATATTTGGTACTAATATTTTCTCGTCATTTTTGTTTTCTTTGAAGTTCATCGTGGACTTCATCAATCTACTCAATAGGAGGCTCGACCGGAAGAAGGAAGTTGATAACCTAAGGGGTCAACTTAGCTAAGGCAGGTGATTGAAAGCAATGCCCTTCTAAAGACCAAGGATGAGGAGATCGTCTAGCTAAAGGATAAGGTGGAGAGTCTAAATAAGGCGAACTAGGAGTCCATCCAAAACCTTGCAATGTCAGTGGAGGCGAATAGTGCCAGTTTCGATAATGGATGAGACAAAGCCTTTGCAAAAGTTTAAAAGTAGTTGAGATTTTTCCAAAAGCCTTTTTCAAAAAAAGGTTGGGATGAGGCCTTGGTTAAGGCTGGTGTCGCTATCGACTCCGAGCTATTCACCGAGTATGCTCTTAACTCCTCTCTTAACTTGGTGGGGGAAAATAGAAAGAAGAAGCTTCTGACTAGAACAATGTAAAAGAAAACCCAAAGAAAACTACAACAATTTAGTATCATTTTAGGTTATTTTTTAAATTTAAATGTATTTCCTCTTTTTATGTAATCTATGTAAGGGCCTTTCCCCGTTATATTTTAATGAAATATAGTTTTTTTTCTTTAATCGTATATTGCTCAGATTTTTTTTTTATCCTTTGCCTATATATATTATATGTTCAATCTTTTCTCTCTATCAGTAAATTGACATTATTAATCTTTGTATCCCAATGACTATATGGACTTCATACCCCTAGTTTAAAATGATGAGTTGAACTTTGTGCTTGTGCATGATACATATGATCGAGCGAGGACATCCTTTTTGGTGGTTCATCATGCCCTTCATAGGATAATGACTCTATATCGCAATCATACGGGTAAGATCGCAGGTCTTCGAACCGAGATGGAAGAGATAAAGAACATAATTGGCCTACTTTTGAATGAGAATGTTTCCTTAAGGCAAGATCTTAGAAAGGCAGAGAAAGCGTTTGAGCAAAATGAGGCGATAAAAATGGGTTTGAACCAGAGGATCATGAAGTTGAGATATCAGTTTAGAAAGCCACCATGTACAATTTGGTTAAATGGTTATGACAAAGGTTTGATGGAAGCCCTAATTCACCTGGACAAAGCTAAACAAATAGCTTATAAGTACGACGGGTTGAATTAGGAGTGCACACGGTTCGGGTTAATTCGATTTCACTACTAAACCAAAACCAGAATCGGGGTTAACCGACCATAGAATTTTGGAACTGAAATCGAAATCGATGTTTATTGGAATCGAAAAAAATCAAACCGATGGTTCTTGGGTTGGATCAAATCAGTTCTCAGTTTTGATCTCATTTTTAATAAAATATTAAAATACATTTCAAAAATAATTTTTAAAAATAAAAACAACATTATATATAGCATTTAAAAGTAAAAATAGATTATACATATATATATATATATATATATATATATATATATAGAGAGAGAGAGAGAGAGAGAGAGAGTAATAAAATGGATTATAGATTAACACATTATAGGGATAGCGCTAGCGTTATTCAACTCAAAATAGAAAAGAAAAATCACCATTATAAATCAAAGTTTTTAAATAAATCTCAAAAATCGACTTTAAGCTGTGCATTTTCAATAAATTTCAAAAATCGAGTTCCAATGTTAACTCTTAAATTAATGTTTTAATAACCATTCTTGCACCATGGTATGTAAATCCATTGGAAAAACTTGCCCTGGAAAATCTCATTTTATGTCAAGGGTGCCCAAAAGTTCACACAGTAGCCCGAGATATTATATTTTTTTCAAGCTAAAAAAATATATCACACTCCATAACCAACATCTCCAATAGCCCAATATCAATTAATAAAAGTGGAGCCAACTTTTGTACATTTATGATCACAATCGAACTATTCCTACCATACAAACCTCCATATTTAAAATTAGAAAACCACCTGAATAGATTTTTTCATCATCTCTGATAACATCATCTCGAGAAGATAGAAAAAATAGAGACACAAATTTTTTGTGATTTGCTGTGATTAATTATAATATGTGATTTGTTTACCACGGATTTCCTTAACGATCTCATGTTTGAGATCCGGAGATTAGGCAGTAGCGAGGTGGGTTTGAGCACACCGTTAGAGGGTCGAGAGAGGAGGAAGTAATAAGAGGTTAGAAAGGGAATAAAAGGGTTGCAAGACACGAAAGGTTAGAGATGGAGTTATAGAAATAGCGCTTTAGATTAGAACTAGGTGTAAACCTGCACGATGTGTTGGCTAAGGCTATTGTGATAGTAATTTTGCACCACTTAGTGATTCTTGTTTTTAATCATGTTTTTCTAATTTGTAAATTGAACAATGACCTCACTTTAAAAAAAAAAACTGAACCAAAGATCTTAACATAAATAAGATAAGTAATCATAAATGAAACAGAATAAATTTCCCAAATTGGAACCACAAATTTTTTAAACATATATGCATATTAGTACATCATATCATCTCCTGATCAGAAGACAAAGAATGGCCGCAGACATATTTGACCATCAACTATATTTGACAATATCTTTGTCCAAATTGAAATAATAATTTTGATAAATCAGAAGCAAATAATGCAGGATTCCTCTGCAAAAAATTTCAAAAAGTTTTTTAATTTGCATTATTGAAAGAAACTTGAAACAAATAGCACATTCTCTTATTCAGTTACAAACGGGAGCAAAAGTAAAAATTCGATCAGTTAGAAGGATAATATGCAAATAAATGTTCAACTAAGAGGATTGTTAATAGGTAAAAATGACGTGTGATAGGAGCCATCAAAATAGTACGAAATAGGACAGCGAGAAAAAAAAATCCACTAAATTTCGACCTACTGAAAAATAACCAATGGTTGTCCGAAAGAAAAAAATCCTACACTTCATTTGGATCCCAGATACTTTTTTAAAGGTATTGCCAATAGTTTTATACCTTGAGAAATAATGCATACCCCCGTCCAAAATATTAGAAGTTAGAATTGAATTTGAAAAAACTCTTTGCAGTCTTCAAGTGACCAAGAGCACTCAAAAATCATTCAAAAAGCCAGATGATAGCCGCACATGTAATTGAAAATGTCATTTTTAGTTGTGAGCAGAGATTTATAATCAAGATGTTTACAAAAAAATTGAGATCCACTTAAGGCAGAATTTGAAGCCACAAAAACATATCCACTTCCTCAACCATACATATTCAATCTCAAGATTAAAAATATGGGGATATATAACTCAGTACCATGTGCAAAATTGGTCTACCTGGTTCACATTTTTATCCCCGCAGCTATAATATTTGTGTTTAAAAATTCTTAACACGTGAAGAGGGAAATTACAATTGCTTACCTGTAGTTTAATTGGGAAAATTTCACATTCACATTTCTTCAAACACTTGGTGCGTATACAAACATACACACATACATGTGTGTGAAACATTTGGAATTCATTAAAAAACATTAAAAAGAAAACTAACAAATTATACTCCCATTATGAGAAAAAAATGCACCTTCTGCAACACCGAGTCATTCTGATTCAGTACCATATCCCAAACATTAGATGGGCAGTCCATGGAGGTAGACGAAAATGTTGAATGGGGTGAGTTCTTCTTTTTTCCTAGTTCTCAGTCATGGGTTCAAGTACGCACAGTAGGTGCATATTTAACAATTGACAGAAATACAAACATTAAAAAAAGGCTAGTAAATACACTATCTTAGAGAGAGGGGGATTGGAGATGATAAATATTTCAAACCAACAAATAAAACCCATAAAGCCCAAATAACGATTCATTTCGATCCTCCGATTTTCATCAGAAGTCCCTATCAATTTGATTCATTACAAAAAAATGTATACATCAGACCTCAAATCAATTGGGGGAATAGAAAAAAGAAGACCCAACTTACTTATAAAAAGAGTGAATCTCATATATGTACTACTACCAATCACCAAGCATTATTCAGAAGATTGAATTTAAAAAAAATCATTACTCCCCAATGCTCGATCAGAGTTCACAACGGTCGGCAAGTATCTTTCAGTTGGTTCTGGTAAGAAACGAATCTTCTGGCAGCATTTTCTACTCCTCTCTGAGTTGGTTATGGTGTCAGTTTTTTGCTAGTGGCACATTGTGAGTTCTGCGCTACAGGTTAGATAACGACGCTTAGGAGATATCTAGGGTTTGTAAGATGAAAGAGGTGAATCTGTAATCTCTATTTAAAGGAAGATAAAAAGCGAAAAACAGAGGAAAGGATGGAAAATATTAAAGGGCATGTGAGTGGGTAAATGAAAGGCTGGTTGTAAAGAAGAAGTGATAGAATGACTACAGCCGTGATATTCAGTTGCCAATGAAAGATGAGAGAGAAATGAACATGAATGATGAAGTCCACGTGGATAGCCTGGTTGAAGAGAACTCTTAAATGCTTGTAGAGCATTTTAGAGTAATATAGAGATAAGGGAGTTTTGGAATTTTAACAAGTACAAATAAAAAAATAAAGAGTATATATATATGGGTCGGTCCAAGTTTGGTCCCGGTTCGGCACCGATTTTGGTTCCGAGTTCGGCTCGGATCGGTTTTGGAGTTGGATTGGATTGGTTTTATACTGTAACCAGGAATCGAACTGAAAAATTTGTTTTTTAGAACCGAAATCAAACGATGAGCCTAAAAAACCAAACCAACCCAATACAACTAATTTGGTTCAGTTTATTGGATTTTTGGTCCTGTTGTGCACCCCTGGGTCGAATACCCTGTCGATCATCATTGTTCCTCACAATTATGGCACTAGCATGGGGTGGACTCGCCCTTTTACAGGCTCCTTCCAATTGGAAGCCAAAATTCATGGGCGCCAGTTGACTTAGTTCTGATATAGGTGATTAAATATTATTTGGCCGATCATGACAACAACGATGAGTTCCATCGCGATCTAGAGATTGATCATCCGTCACCCAGCGTTCGGCCATCAAGTGGTCGATGAAGATGATGTTGTCTTTTTTATTCCTTTTATATTTGACTCACTGTAACCAGCTTTGCAATTAACGAACACTTAAATGGAATGAAAATGGTTTTGTTTGTTTTTAATTTTTATTTGCATTCTCCCTTTTTCCTTGTGTTGAGCATGTGTTTCTTAGTCTTAGGGACAACATCATTAGTGACATTTGCATTGCGCCTCTTCATAGAGTTATTAAGTGAGGTGATGCCCCCTCTTGGGGCCCATATTCATATGGAAAATTCTCCATTAGTAGTTGCTTTTATGAGATTATTAAAGATAATAAATCGGTTAAGAAAGTCCCTTGGGCCTCCATATGGAGTCTTAGGATCGCTAGTAAAAATATTTTTTTATGGTTCATGTTTAATGATAAATTGCTAACTTACAACCATAAAGTGATGAGATGTTTTTCCCTATATCCTAGTTGTGAATTATGTGGATATTTTGAGGATGAAGAACATATTTTTTGTATGTGTTGTCATGCAAAAAACATTTGGTAGGTGGTTATGTTGCATTATCAATGGGAGGTATACGAACTAAAATTTTCATGACTGGTTGTGTGATAATATATGGGATAAGGAACATCAAAGTAGAAATGGTATATATTGATATATTTTATTTATTTCCAAAGCAGGAAATGATTTTTCATCCCCCCCCCCCCCCCCCCCCCGGTTCGTGATAGCTAAGAGTACTCATTATGCCTTGGACATAATGAATGCTTTTTAGGTGGAAGTTCACCAAAGGTTTGAGTGAATTGATGAGTTAATTAGATGGTATTTTCCTCTTGCAGGCACTTATAGAATCAACTTGAATGGGAGTATAATTGGAAATTTAAGTTATGTAAGCATTGGAGGTGTCGCTAGAAATGACTAAGGGAATTGGATTATGGGCTACTACGGGAAGCTGCATGGGAAATGCACAAGTTTTATAGAACTTGAGGGAATTTTTCATTGTCTGAAGTTGATTAAAGAGAGCGGGTGGTCGAGTGCAATAGTGGAAATAGATTCAGCTGTGGTGGTCTCAATTATTAAAAAAAAAGGCCAAGGCTGAAGGTAGTGATTTTGTGGAGATGCATCCACAAAGAAACCTGATTGAGGATTGCGTTTCTTTATTAGTAGAAATGGGCGCAAATGTGATTCACATTCAGAGGGAAGGAAAACAAAGTGCAGATATTATGAATAATTTAGGAGTGAAGCAAAATGCACTCTTTCAAGTGCCTGAAGAACCACAAGAGGAGGTTAAGGAAAAGTTAAAAGTGGATATACAAGGTTCCACATTCCCTAGATGATTTAGATAGTTTTCTTGTTTGTCCATACAAACAGGGGAAAAAACATTACTATTGCATTGAGAATTGTAGAGTTTATAGTAAATTTAGCGCAAGATCACTTTCTCCAATCTATGTATATATATATATATATATATATATATATATATATATATATATATATATATATATATATATATATATATATATATATATATAACTATAGCCTGAAAGCTTCCTAAAGTTACACGTGTCTACCTCATTAAATTTATGTATTCAATTCTAAAAAAAACAGTGAAAGGAATGGGAGCATATATCATTCTACTATCCCATAAAAAGTCATTTGTTTGACATGAACCTGCCTCTCTCTTTTCTCTATTTATTTTGAAAATATCTCTCTTACCCACTCACCCTCTCACCCATCCATCTTCTCTCAGCGGTATTATCAAAAAGAAACTCTTTTTTTTTTTATATTCTTCTTCCCATTTCCCAGTTCGGATTATTATGCCATCGTCTTGTCCATTTTTGTGAATCTAAAGATAACGTGGAAAAAGAAAATCATGAAAGGCTCCTGCACATAATATTTCTATGTTATTACATTTTTCCATTTTTGGATGGGACTCCTGACAATTCTATTAACTGCAAAAGTACCCATAATATTCATACAAATCGAACACCCTATTTGCTTCCCTCCATCCCTCCCTTTCTCTCTCTTTGTAATAAAAATGGTTATTCATGAATTTAGTGATATTGAAAATTGTGAGAGGAAAGGGCTTCAAGAACTGGAGAATCCATTTATAGAAAATGCCAATGAAGTAGATTATCAAGATGATGAGGATAGCAAAGCAAGTGGATCAATTGGAATGGTTTTGTTAAGTACATTTACTGCTGCTAGTGAATCTTTTGAATTTGGATCATGTGTAAGTATATGTTAACATATATGACTATGTATATAAAACAGATTCTACTTAAAGAAAATAACAAATTTTGTTGTTTTTATTTTCCTTTTTATTGATCAGGAACACCAAAACACCGAATAAACATAGGACAAAAAACAAAACAAAAACAAAAAAAAGAATTTGTTTAGCTTAAGTTAACTTTTTTTGCAGGTGGGATTTTCAGCAGCAACTCAATCTTCTATAAGGAAGACCTGAAATTAATGTTAGCCCAGGTTTACTTTCTTTTGATTTTATCCGCATTCGTTAATAATTATATCATGTTTTGAGAATTGGGACTTATTTTACTATGATCGATAAGTACTCTAGGTTTGGGTCCATTGTAACAATTAGAGCTATGATTGGTACTCCATGTGCACACGTTGCTTTTCATCCTCCAAATCAAGAATACTATTGGTAAGTTATAATGTAAGAAAGTGATTAATAACTTTTTTCATTCCCTTCTTTGAAAAAATCATTTTATTTTTCCAATGAGGATAATGTTGGCTAACTTTACTTTATTACAGTTCTTTGTCACTGCTTTATAAGAAGTTTTATTTGAGATTGTTTTTATAATTTGGCTTGTATTTGTTATCTCTGATTTGTGATTAGGATGCTGTTATCGAGGTATATGTTTAATACTTTGGATTACAGTGGCTAGAAAATAAAGGCATGGAAGTTCAAAATCATCCATTATCATCGGCAACACCAATGCTCGAAGACTTTCCTATGTTTAGGAGTTACCACTAATATCATAATTTGGGGTTCTTAAATGAAACCAATAGACTTTATCTTCAATAATCTCCTATTCAATCATTTTCAGTGCTTCCTCGATCGTAATCACGTAATTCATTATGCTATCTTTTGGGGCTTACAGGAAATCGAATAATACAAATTATAATAGCATAAAAGTGGAGAGTCGACACAGCCGTGACTCTACAGTGGAGATAAGGAAGCCATCAAGTCCCCGAACTCTTTGTCGACAATTTTTAAGTTTTATTTTGGGTATTCGTTCTACAGTTCCAAGCTTGCCAATAAGAATTTCATTTTGAGGCACACTAATCCAAACATTTAAGTGGTTGTCGGTTCTCGATCTAAACATTGCAAACATGTCGTGTTGGGTTAAATTCTGTAGGGAATGGACTGGAGAAATCGAGTTTTGGAAGACAAAAAGTTGTAACGGTAATCGAATTTTTTAAATGGCAGGTGTTGATGCAAAAAAACTGGACCGAATCCCATTTTTATGATCACAGATAAATAGATAAAAGCAATCCAATCAAGCACATGAGAGACAAAGATTTTTAAAGTGGTTCGGCTATAAGGAAAAGCCTACGTCCACTGTTATTTTATTCCCAGGGGTTTACAATAGCACAATGTGGTGTAGAGAGAGAAAAAGGTGTGGATCTTGTGTATGGTGTCTCTCATCCTTGTCGGATCTCCCCCTTTTGGATAAGGGGATACATGTATTTATAGTGATGGGAGATAAAGAGATTCATTGTATGTAGACATTTATGTCTACATTCAATGAATCTAATTGTTGAATTGCTTGGTATGCTATGTGTTGTCATCTATTAATACAGTATAAATATACATTAAGGCTCATTAAATGCGTAGTTATCCTTTGATCTTCCTGGTTGGTATGCCGACCAACTCTCCACGGGTGCCGACTAACTCTCCTTGGGTGCCGACCAACTCTCCTCGGATGCCGACTAATACTCCTCGGGTGCCGAATATTGCCACGTAGGATGACATGTGTCCTTTTCTGATTGGTCCTCGTAGATGGAGAATTTTTGCGTTAACAGAAGCCCCCAATGCTCCATGCTTGATGGTTTACTTAAAAGGATGGAGTATTTATTCTGCAGTGTTGCTCGGTTCTCGTGAAATTCTTGATCTACCTTCTTGATTTGTTCAACATAAAGTGCATTATCTCCTGGACGACATATGATGCAGGCTGATCGATGGTTGCTAATCTTTCTTTAGAGGAACTCCGTGTGCTATGTATGACCCCTGGGAATTTGGATGCAGCCATGCCATAGTATGCAGCTTGTAGCTCGTCATAATCTTCAAGTATGTTAATTGGTTTGCTAGCCGACCAACTGCCTCCTGTGCCGAGCAACTGAGTGCTAACTTAACGTGCTTGATTCTTCTTGTTTATGATCCTCTGAATACTTTGTCGACTAACATACTAGCTTTTGAACCCAACTCTTCAATCTAATTAGTACCAAGCTAGTGGTGGACTTCGAAACATTTTCATACAACTTCTTCAATGTTGGTCGGGACAGTAGTAGTAAAGATCTCAGTGTTGTAGATGCTGATTTTGACTTCTGAACTTCAATAGCATGTGCATAATAACTTCTGAATATGCCTCCTGAACTTCTGAATGCACCTCCTGAACTTCTGAATATATCTCCTGGACTTCAATAGCCTCCTGAACTTCAATATACCTCCTGAACTTCAATATCAAAAATAATTCCTGAGCAAGAAAAACAACTTCTGAATGATAATTGGTCGGGGCCCCGACCGTGTGAGTTTATGGAGTTGAACTTGATGCTCGACTGCATGATGTTATAAGAATGTGCCGCCAAATGAACAAATATATCTGTAATAGAAGCCCCCAAGTGTGGAATGTGAACTTTGAATGCTTTTTGCTTGATCTCTTTCACATACTCATACTTTGTTTCCGACCAACTGTAGTTGACAGCTTCTTATTTTCGACCAACCTGAGTTGGTGGATTTTTTTTTTAACGAGCAACTTTGACACTTTCTGGAATAATTTTACCTCCCGAGGAATACATAGTTTTACTTCCCGTAGGAATACATAGTTTTACTTCCCGTAGGAATACAAGTTTTACTTCCCGGAGGAATACAAGTAGCTTTACTTCCCGGAGGAATACAAGTAGCTTTACTTCCCGCAGGAATACAAGTTTTACTTCCCAAAGGAATACAAGTAGCTTTACTTCCCGGAGGAATACATTTACTTCCTAACCAACATAAGTTGGCATTTTTAGGAATACATTTTTGATAATAAATGATAGAGACTTCCTCGGAGCTGACCAATAGATTGTTGGGAATAAGATATAATAAATGCTGGAGACCTCCTCGGAGCTGACCAACAGATTGTTGGGAATAAGATATAATAAATGCTGGAGAACTCTTCGTAGCTGACCAACAGATTGTTGGGAATAAGATATAATAAATGCTAGAGATCTCCTCGGAGCTGACCAACAGATTGTTGGGAATAAGATATAATAAATGCTGGAGACCTCCTCGGAGCTGACCAACAGATTGTTGGGAATAAGATATAATAAATGTTGAAGACCTCCTTAGAGCTGACCAACAGATTGTTGGGAATAAGATAATATAAATGATGAAGACCTCCTTGGAGCTGAATATATGATTTTAAATATTTGTCGAGCTCCATGCTGAAATAAGAATAGAATATGCATCCAAATAGATATAAAGAATAATAAAGTGCCTCGTTGATCTGTCGAGGTAGAATTATATAATGCCGAACAAGAATAAGATCTTCCAGAACATAAGAATATGGCCGAGAACGTTGTCAGGCCTGAATATAAATAAGAATTATCCGACCAACTATCCGTTGGGGGTGAAATACAACGAATGTTGTAATTCTCCTTAAAGCTGAATAAGTATCTTATCGAGGCACAATTTCATAATGTCGAATAAGAATAATATTTTCCAGAACATAAGAATATGACTGAGAATTTTGCTGGGCCTGCATATAAATAAGAATTACCCCGACCAACTATCCGTTGGGGGTGACATATAATAAATGTTATAGTTCTCCTCGGAGCTGAATATGATAATAAGTATCTCACCGAGTTCCATGTTGAGATGAATATCGAATATGAATCCCAAGGGATATATAGAATAATTTGTGCTTGAGCCGATATCTGGGCCTGAATATAAATAAGAATTGCCCCGACCAACTATCCGTTGGGGGTGAAATATAATAATTGTTGTAGCTTTTCCTCGGAGCTGAATATGATAATAAGTATCTCGCCGAGTTCCATGTTGAGATGAATATAGAATATGAATCCCAAGGGAGATATAGAATAATTTGTGTTTGAGCCGATATCTGGTCCTGAATATAAATAAGAATTGCCCCGACCAACTATCCGTTGGGGGTGAAATATAATAACTGTTGTAGCTTTTCCTCGGAGTTGAATATATATAAAGAGAAGAAATTTTTCGAGCTCCATGCTGAGATAAATATAAAATATGAATCTGAACGGATATAGAATAATTTGTGCTTGAGCCGATATCTCCGAGTGAAATGATAATAGTTTCCAGATTGTTTTCGAGCATTCGTCGGGGTTGAATCTTGTACCTGCAAAAATTAATATCTTGCTCTACCATTTGTGTAGGCTGAATTGATTAGTCGTGAGAATAATTTAATCATTCAATAAATATATGAAAAAAATATTAATTTCAAAAAATGAAATAATATATGTTGGCTGATATGTCGAGGCAAAATTGCCTGATGTCGAGCAATACTACTTTCTAGAGGTTTACGAGAGCTTTCATCGGGATTGAATCTCATCCCTATGAAATTTTAATAATCTTCCCGAGCACCTGTCGAGACTAGAGAAAATAATTATTATCATGAGAATAATTATTCAGCCAAACAATATGTGATGTGTATCAGAATAAGGCAACAAAAATTTTAAAATATGAAATAATATGTTTTGTGCCAAATGTGTGTGAGATGGAGAAATTTTTATTAGATATGCGCCATAAATAAGACATAAAGTTTTTTGTAAAGTTATTTAATCTCCAACAACTAATCAGGTATAAGTTGCTGTTTGAAAATTATTTATCACTTGGTCTTAAAAATATTTCTATGGTGATAACAAGTTAAAAAAGACTTAAGCCCCCTGTTTGTGCCGAGCTGAACTCGTGTTTAAAGAAATATCTGGGGTGCTTCGCATTTTTTAATACCCCAAGATTCTACTGCTGCTGACAAACGGCATGGATGTTGCCGACCAACATTTAATGATATCTCATGTTATAGAATATATAGTGCCGACCAAGAAGCAAATGTCCCCCGACCAGCAGAGCGATTTCGTCGATCAACAAAAATGGTGCATTGATATTGCAGATCAGCTGTTAGATGGTCATCGAACAACATCAAATGTCACCGACCAAGAAGTGGATGGTTGGATAGTTGCCGACCAGTAAATTGAACCTTCCGAACAAGACTGAGATGTCGCCGATCAAGAAGTAGATGATCGTTGACCTGCAATTGGTTCCACCGAGCTACAATATGGGGCTCCGACCAATAATAAGATACCTCGTAGTTGGATAAAATTATTTCAACGTTGCTGATGGATCTTCACATCTTATCTCCGATAAACAAAAATGGTTTGGTTAAGCTTCTCTTTAATAAAATATGGCCCAAGATGATGCCGACCAACAATATAGATGGCTGACCAGAATATCTCGAATCCTTAAATCAAAAAAATAACATTCGATGTAAAATTTAAGCATTAAGAATGTTAATTAAATGAATAATTATCTAATCCACTATATCGTGTGATTCCGATAAAGAAACCATGTGATGTGATGAACGAGGGGCCAACATATCAAATTTGTGCCCAGAGTCTTGATATGGTCATGATTGTTTTACTGATCATCTTTTACAAGAGGTGGGTAATGATTTTTCAGGTGACAGAAAATTATTTTTTATATTGATCCCTTCCTATTCCCTATTTGGAGAGATAAAAATATGTTGAATGATCGAAGTTATTACCAAATTTATATCAAAAATCAGTCAATGAGACTTTATTGACATAGATGGAAGATGAACCAAATTAAGTATATAGTTCATAAAAATGAATGCAAAGAGACTCAAACTTGAAGAGAGAGAAAGTAGATATGGGTCATGATTTCCATGAGAAAACTTTTTATTGTCTTTAACCTTTTCCCATTCTCTGATTAAAAATGTAATGGGAATTTGAATAGTCATCAAAGATCTTTCAAAAATTATTTCAAAATCAACAATGAAAATTATCAAATCTTATCATCGTCGTATATATTGGTATATGTAATCATTTAAAATATTTATTCCATGATATAAAATTGAAACTTGAGAATCAAGCAAAGAGTTATGATTTATGAAATCCACTATTTTTCGGATTTCTAAATAAGAATTGATCTAATAGTTATGATTTAAAAATCATGATATGCAACATTTTGCAGATAAAAATTGGACAATTAATTTACGTATATAAACATAAAAATCATGATTGAATCAAAAGATGTATGTATAATTGATTATATGTAGAGAAAATAAAAACTTAGCTTTTGATGGAGAACAATGGTTGTAACACGTTCCCACAGACGGCGCCAATCTGTTGATGCAAAAAATCTGGACCGAATCCCATTTTTATGAGCACAGATAAATAGATAAAAGCAATCCAATCAAGCACATGAGAGACAAAGATTTTTAAAGTGGTTCGGCTATAAGGAAAAGCCTACGTCCACTATTATTTTATTCCCAGGGGTTTACAATAGCACAATGTGGTGTAGAGAGAGAAAAAGGTGTGGATCTTGTGTATGGTGTCTCTCATCCTTGTCGGATCTCCCCCTTTTGGATAAGGGGATACATGTATTTATAGTGATGGGAGATAAAGAGATTCATTGTATGTAGACATTTATGTCTACATTCAATGAATCTAATTGTTGAATTGCTTGGTATGCTATGTGTTGTCATCTATTAATACAATTTAAATATACATTAAGGCTCATTAAATGCGTAGTTATCCTTTGATCTTCCTGGTTGGTATGCCGACCAACTCTCCTCGGGTGCCGACTAACTCTCCTTGGGTGCCGACCAACTCTCCTCGGATGCCGACTAATACTCCTCGGGTGCCGAATATTGCCACATAGGATGACATGTATCATTTTCTGATTGGTCCTCGTAGATGGAGAATTTTTGCGTTAACAGCAGGGGTGTATGGTTTTGGAAGTAATTTCAAGAAGGAGTTTTGGGTTTGTTTTCAAAGATGGCTTAAAGATAGTTTAAGAAAATCATATAATGGTTTAAAGTCATAGAAGTGGACATTGTCCCATAAGAAGGGTTGATATTGTGCTTTTGTGCCAGTAGGTTGTATAAGGTTGGATCGTGTGGTTGGTGGATGTTGTTCGGGTTATGAGTATCTCGGGTTTGGGCAGCGGTTTGGTGAATAATTAGGATGCGGATATTGGGTATGGCAGGTGATCGGGTATGGGTTAAAGAGTTGTTATCATCTCATAATTTTTGTTTTATAAAGGGTTTATAGTTTTAATTTTTATATTAAACTACTTCAATGATTAAAAATAAATGTTTTCTTTATTTAGTGATCATAAAATTGAATGGAAATTGAGTTATAATGTATTCTTGAAATTAAAAATATGAGTTGCACTTATTGAATGTCATTCATATGATTTTTAATATTAATTTAATACTCAATCTTCTTTCATTTGTAGAACATATTATGTGAAACATGCTACAATAACATACCAATATATCCACCCTAGTTGCTCCATCGGTAATGGACCAGTTCAGATTGTGTGGATTAGGCGCACGGTCTCGAGTTCGATTCCTCCAAAAGATACTATACTTTAATTGGAGTGTGTGTTAGGGTGGCTCTGGCACTAGCACCACCACCACCACCCACCCACCCCACCCATTTAGCTTGCACGTGGAGTCCAAATGGCTCGTTCGTGTGGAGGTTCAGGGTTATCAAAAAAATAACATACCAATACAATTTAAATATATTCGGTCACACATCACGTGGTCTATCTGTTAGTTTAAAGTTAAAAGTACTTTTATCAAGAGATATCTCTATCTTTTACTACTATAAAATGCAAAACAATGCATTTATTTTTCTTTACAATTAGCCTATTCACGTGGCACATAATATTTGTTTCATATTTCCTCCGTCTCTCTCTTAATTTCGATAGACGACATTTTTGGGGAAGCAACTGATTAAGAGATATCTACAGCCTTTAGAGAATGTCATTTTTCTCTCTCTGTACTTTCCAAATTTCGTTGACCCTTCCTCTTCCTCCCTCTACCCTTTATCATTTCCCGTCCCCTCTGTAAAGTTTCCTCTCTCGCTCACTCTCCGAAGGCCTTATAAATAGATTGCCCAACAACGTCAATCAACAACCCTGTTTGCCAACAACGTCAATCAACAACCCTGTTTGCATCTTCTCCACTTTCTCGAACCCTGCCATACCAACAACTCACCACCGAACCCCACATCCGTGCTGATATAGTTATTGTAATACCAGAGAGGATCCGAGCAATACATGCGTAAAATGAAACAGGATCAAGGTTTAGACATTTTATCAGAGGATTTGGAAACAGGGCGATGGGCACTAAAGGCATCCGGAGTGATCAATGTTTAAACGGAGCTTTGTTTCGTTTTTGCTTCAACTCAGAACTTTTTACCGGGTAGGGGGAAAACATAAGAAAAAAAATGTGGTAAAGTTGTTGAAAACGTTGTACCTTAAGCAAAAGAGAACAGGTACCTGAAGCGGTGGAAATCACAGAGGGTTGGTGGAAGAGAAGATGAAGATCAATTTGATCTTAGTTGTTGGGCCTGGAATTGCAAAACGTGTTGGAGAGTTTGGGGGAGGACTGTTTGGTGGCTGAGTGTGAGAAGATGATTAGCGGCGTTGAGTGTGATGGCGATGGTCTGGTTAGCTCTATATGCTTTTGCATAAGCATATTGTTTTGACATTAGAGGTATGCGGTATTTTATATGCTTAAAATGATTATGAGAAGAGTGATTTGGTTGATTGAAATATGATTTTTGCCAAGGTTAATTTTTATATATTTGTGCTTCTTTATATGATTTGTGGCTTGTTGTAAAAATAAACAGTGAGATAATATAAGTTAAAAAATGTATTTTATTACAGTAAATAATTATTTTTAAATTGATTTGAAATTTTAGTCTTTTATTATGGTTAATATTTAGGAAAATTTTAAGGGCCCAGTTGGTTGTGTAAATTATTTAATTTTAAAAATTGATCAATTTGAAATGAATAGATTGTCAATGTATTAATTTTAAATAGGTTTAAATCTAATTTGTGGTGTGTTTGGAAAAGAAAAATTGAGTTATTTACTTTTGATACGTGTGTGTGTGTGTGTGTGTGGAGAGAGAGAGAAATATTGTGAGAGTACTCTATATAAGTTGTGCATTTAAGATTCATGTTGTAATTATAAATTGTGCAATTTCAAGCCTTTGGTGAAATGAATTAATTTAAGTTTTTGTGAATCAACATGAATTGGTTCATTTTTGAATTTTTTCACTCTTGCAACCAAATACTAATAATAAGGCAATTCATGGATAAGTTAATTTTAAATGGGCTAATTTACAATTTCGGGGACAACCAAACAGGCCCTAATTTGATATTATGATCGAAGTCATCTTGGACATTTCATATACACTTCTTTAGTCTACTCTTAAACTGGATACTCTGATCATGTGAAGGACGAAGTTTGAATAATTTATTGTTAATTGAACGATAGATACTCAACAACGTCCTCAATAACCTCACCCATAAAATTATAATAATTAGTCCTCTGCTCATCTACTTTTCTCATTTTATCCTATCTGAATATTACAATAGTTGTTGGATGTGTTAAGGAAGTTACTAAATGTACATACATTTATTTCTTAGGTATTTTTATAGAACTTCTTAGTTATATTTTATTTATAATATTTGACTTTAATTTTTTTTCCTTCTAGATCTCACCATTTTCTCCACATTGTCAATGATCTCATCTGTACTTTTAGCCCTTATTGTACCCCGTTGGTTTTCATATTCATTTTTTCCACTTTTGACAAATTGGTTGAATAACAAAACACCAACATGGTTGATCGACTACCTTTAAAGATTTAAAAATAGAAGATCCTACAACTCCGAATCGGGTTCTCTCTCTTCCACCCCTTAAAAAATGACCACGGACATATTTAATTTGAAACATAAGAAGTGATTTCAATTTATATGTGAATGAGTAGTTCAGAATCCCTGATTTCTAACTACAGAACCTATTTAAACTAAAATTATATTTCTTCCCAAATTCTCCGAGTAATTTCCATATGAACATGCCATGTATAATTCATCAATATGAGACTAAGAATTATATGACCTTTCCCCACCCCCACCTACACTCCCACCCCCGATCGTAAGTAACAAATATTTATTATTTATCTCCATGTTAATTTCTATGTTTAATTTGTTTTGTTGTGTGGCTTAGATTTTGTGGATTTGCATCAGTGTCATCTTTAGAGGCAAAGCCATGGAATTTTTCAGGTAGTGGTTTATCTATTTCTATTTGCATTAGAGGTGATGAATTAAATTTGATTTTGTATTTTTTGATGAGATAATGGATAGAGAAAGAGGCCTGCAAATGAGAAGAGGCTGAAAACATGGTGGGAGTTGCATATTGGGATAATATGTACTTTAGCAGTCTCAAGTTGGTTTCATATTTATATTAAATACATTTGTAACTCATTGTATTTATTATTTGACTTGGCAACTCTAAGTTTCTTTGACTGTTGGTTTCTTTAGTGGTCTTACGTTGGTTTCTTTGGTTGCTATTTTCTTTTCCAATTTCTAAAATTTTATAACTCGAGTTCGATCCTCAGTTTTAAAAATGTGCTTTAAGCTTTTAGTTAATTTCACAAAATGCAACTCAAAAAGTGGACATCAAGTATCTGTTAAAATGCCATAAAGAAATCTTCACATTTTCAGGCCATATGTTTGACGAAATGCCAATATAAGAACATCTGAGAACTGTTTTTTCCTATTCGTGTGTCACTATTTGGTGTGAGATTTCTATCAAAGTAGCTTAGACCGCGCATCGCGCGAGTTTACACCTAGTATACTATAAAATGCTAAACAAGCATTTAATGATAGCTTCTTCTAAGGCTATCCACTTGGCACATTCCTATTCGTATACCTTCTAAAATGCTCAACAAGGGCTTTTAATGTGAAATCCCCTTAGATCATCCACGTGGCAAGTAGCTATTTTCTATACTCCTCACCATTATTTAGATTCTTACGTGTACAATTTTCAGAGAAAACCAATAGTTTTTTTTTACTCAAAACTTGTACAACTCTTTCCTCTCCCCGAGGAAACCAAACGGCTAACACATTCATCTTCCATGTGTTAACAATCTATAGCCCCTATTTTATTTTATTCTATATTTTATATGGAAATAATAATTATAGGATATATGAAGAGTTGTTGAAATTTTTGGGGAATAAAAAACCTTCAAATTAATTGTACATAACCTCCTATATCTATTAAACATCGGCTTCTCCCTATCTCCAAACCCCTTCCTCCATCGTCTACCAGCACTCTATCAAGAAATAATAGTTTAATGTTTTGTGGTTCTGTTCGAGTTTAGAAATGGAGTAAGATCTTAGGTCGATAAAAAGTGTATGGCCGTTGATGGTAAGGGAGTTCCAGAGGAGGGTTTCGTGGGTGAGGCCGAAGATGAGGAAGTTGAATGGGGTGGTGCAACGGCGGAGGACGGTGGCGATGGATGTGAGGTCGATTGGGGACATGCAGGAGTTGGCGGTGGAGTTTGAGGCATAGTGGAGGAGGGAGTCGAATATGGTCTTCGGTAGGGGGAAGTGGGTGGAGGAGATGGTAAAAGAAGTGGTGGTGATGAGGGTGAGGGTGAGGGTGAGGGATAAGGTGAATGTAAAAAAGGAGAGGAAGATGACGTGGCATATGCGGTGAGAAGGTGGTTGCTTGTGGAGGAAAATAAGGTTGGTCTTCATTTTCTAGGAGAGGGAATAAACAGAACAGGGATGGAAAAGGAGAGAGTGATATTTATTTTTGGGAAAGTGAGCAGTTCGAGAATGGGGGGACACAACTCACATGGTGATATGTGTACGGTTATACTCGAATGATTTTAGATGCAGTTGGTCATGTATATTCAATTTTGAATGCAGAAAAAATACACCATTATTGGTCATCGCAGTTGTGTCACAAAGTTCATTTTTAGGTTAGTTAATATCTCTTATGTATATCTACTGCTAAATGGATTTTGGGAATATGCAATTTTAATGGGATGTTGTAGTTCGACAAACAATTCAAACGGGAAAGCGGGCACGACTTTTGTTCGCAAAAGGGGGAGAGAACAACACGTCCAGTGACGGTGGACTCCACGGTTGTTGTTATCCAAAGAAGGAGCTTGATTTTATGTCTTGGTCCTCCAAATTGAGCGGACCAACAAAATGGGTTCAATCGCATTGTTTTACATTGTTTTAATATTTATTCATTAGTTGTTAAGAGAGGAATTATTGGATGGTATATATTGATATTGGTTTGTGTGCAAGTTCCTTATTCTCTTTCCCTCATACATTTTCCTTCCTTTTCTCATCCTTTATCTCTAAACTCTATATATCTGTATACTATTTTTTTATTTGTGTGTTTAAATTAATGTATGTATCATGTCCTTAATTTTTATCCATGAGATTGTCCAACTATTAAGCTTATGGTTGAATTTTAGGTTTTTATCTGTATAACTAAATATTGGTGTTCATTTTTTTGAAAATAAGATCTGTTATTTAAAATATACCCACAAAACATATTGATTTGAACAAGTATTAATTTATTTATATCATCTCAGGAATTTTGTTTGGCTTTTTTTCAACTTCAGATATTTTTGTTCGATTTTAGTTGAAAACAAATATGGTGTTGCTGTTGTCGGCTTAAAATGTGTAGTGTGGGGATGTTAGTGTTGGGTGGTGTTAGGTCAAAACTCAAACCCGAAGATTTTAGTAAATATTCACAAGTTTCTTTGGACAATTAACTTAGTTCATATAACTGATGTGTATAGAAATTTTTAATATTAGGTTCATTTTTTTAAGTAAGGATGTAATTTTGACTAAGTTTCTTTGAAAAATTAACTTTGTATAGATAACTCATGTGTGTATAGAAAATTTTAATAACCGATTCATTTTTTCAGTACAGATGTGATTTTTTGCCCAAGTTTCTTTTGTAAATTAACTTGGTGCATATAACTCATGTGTATAGAAAATTTTAATGGCAGATTCTTTCTTTTAGTAATGATGAGATTTTTTTTCTTTCTTGTAATTTTCAGAATTTAATTTATCCTATTATAACTTTATTTCCTACGCTTATGTTTCAATGCAACTCATATTGCTACAATATACACGCAGTTTCGTTTCAAGGTTCGCAAATTTTAGAATCCATACACAAACAAAGATAACAATCATGTTTACAGCACATCATTCGATACTTTTTATGTTCAGAATTTAGGTCAAAATCGATTAGCTCGCGCATCGCGCGGGTTTACACCTAGTGGCATGGGCGGAGCCACACACACCCGAGAGGGTGCGGGCGCATGCACTGGATTTCGGTTTTTTTTTTTTTTTTTTTTTTTTTTTTTTTACATGTGTGTAATAACTTAAATATTAAGATTAAAATTGGTAATTTTTGAAACTTAAGTCAATATATATATAACAGAAGTCGACTCTAGTTTTTCAACCCAACCAAAGTTTTGTCTTCTCTCTATTCAAGAACAAAACAAAAGGTAAGTCTCATTTCTCTCCTCCATTTACATATTTGTTAGTCTACAACACATTAACGGGTTCAAGATAAAAAATTCCTGAATGTGAACGGCCCTAACGGCCCTAGTTTACTGAAATTATTACTGAAAATTATTACGAACCCTAGTTCAAGATAAAAATTATTATTGAAAATTTTCTCCTCCATTACATTGATTTTATTACTGAAATTATTACTGAAATTTACAAAATGATTAATCATACAAAGTGATTAAAATTTTACTGAATTAATTTATTAAATAAATTCAATAATAAATTTCAACATCAATGGGTTAATCTTTTTCCAACAAATTTTATGTTAGATTAATTCTGATTTTTATGTTAGATTAATCATTTTCCATTAATTTTATTAATTTTAAATAACTTGTTTAAGTTAGATTAAATCTGTTTGATTAATATATCGAAAGAGACGTGTTGGATGATATTGACACTGAACATATCATTCAATTTTTCTAGAAAATGAAGTCTAGGAAAGTTGCATTGTAATAACTATCCTATTTTAATACTAGATTAATGCCTAAAATAGTACAAATAACTCAAAAAAATTCGCCTCGGGGGCTCCCGCCCCCGAACCCCCGGGATACATCAAACAATTTCGCACCCACTAACTGCAAATCCTGGCTCCGCCACTGCCTAGTGGTAAATAAATCACAATATTTATTACAGTGGCATTGCCATATCAAATGTAGTAAATATGCTTTTCATTATACAGAAACTTTCAAGTCCTTCCTTTTAACCTGGTAACTTAGCAACCAACTTAAGACTGGCTAGAGATATTATGACACAAGCCCAGAGCTTTTTCATGGTTTCTTAACTTACTGCAATAGATATCATATGAGATAGACAGTTTAATATTGAATTAGCAATAATTAATCATATAAAGATAAAAAGACGATGAAATTAAGGAAGTTGGCCAATTTTTCTTACCTTGCTAGAGATATTACTGGAAAGCCAATCAAGACCTTCATAGAGTCCTTGACCCGCAGTTGCACAAGTACTCTGAATGTACCTGCATCAATAAATTTTCAATGCCCTCAACATAAATAAGAAGAAATAAAAAATGATAATAAGAATAGGATTTTGTAAGTTTTTTTTTTTATTGTCATAATCTTGTTACGAGGGTACAAAGTGGTTTGAAAAATGTGCGACTGTATCGTAAAACAAATCAATGTACTCGAGTTTGACTTATATTCCACTCTATTAAAACTGAGATAAAAATAAACTATCCAAAATTAAGATGTATTGAATAATATGTTGAGTTTTATTCCATATAAGCTCGTAAATGTCCCCAAGGTAGATAAAAATTTCATTTACTTGAACTCGTATCTACAAGTCCATGAAAAAATTAAAAATAGAAAGTTACTTTTGCTCCTGAATCAGGTCATAAATATATATAGAAAAAATAAGGAATATTTGACCTTTGTCCCCCACCCATTTAGTCCAATTCATACATTGGTACCCACTATGTTTCATGTATAAGGTTGGCCCCAATTTTTTATAGAAACCATGTGATCAACTCAATTAACCGTTATTTTTTTCATTAACCCTAAACTACCTCTCTATTTAACAAAATCAGATAATACATTGTTTTATGAGTTTATCTTCATTCTAGTAGCAATTTTTTATTTTATATTAACTGATTTTTTTTTTCTGTTTTCAGAAAAAAAAATAGATGGTTTTCGACTTTTTTGTGTTTTGGATAAAAAGAAAATTAGTAAGGAAAAAGTACATATATATTGAGTCTTTTTACATGAAATTTAAATTTCAATAGAAAAACTGATATCAAGTCACATATTGAGTCTTCTTTTATAATGTAATTTTCATGTAATACGTTAAATCAATAAGTTTATTCTGCTCTTGATGAACTAATAAAGTTATATGGTAAAATTGAATGATTCATTTAATGGAACGTGAGATAATGTAAATCAATTCATCTTGGTGTATTGTGAATCCCTGGATTTTACTGATATCCACATTTTCCTAGTTTCTCCCCATCTGTTTGAATTAAGCACGAAGGTCCTCTTATCATAAAAATAATAATAGCGTAAAGTTAAGATTTAGGTGTTATAGGTTTCTTATGTGCGGATTATATTAGACTTATTATATAAAAAATTCTTTTTGACGGAAAATATAGTAAAACCCCTAGTACAAAGATAATGATTGGAAGGCTTCACTAAATTTAAAGAAGCTAAGTTCAACATTTTATCGAAATATAATTTAGTACTAATTAGTTTTGATCTTTCAGTATTATCAAAATAACTCTTTAAATATTACGTGAAAATCACATTTTAAAAAAGACTTAATTGTATTAATTCATATCAATTTTTATTAAAATTTGACTTTCAAGTAATACTTTAAAAAGACGCAATATATATCTACTTTTTGTTCATTAATTTTTTTTTTTTTTTTGTCAAACCTCCAAAACTTTTTTTCTGTGAAAAAATAAAAACTCATATAACACAATTTTTTTTGAAGTAGGGGTAATGAGACAAATGTATAAAGCAATTTATTGTTTGTTTTACTAAATTGTGGGGTAATTTCCAGTTTAACCAAAGAGTTGACGGTCAACTGAATTGATCAGGTAGTTTTCATTTAAAATGAGGGTCAAATTTATATAATTGAAAAAACGGTATTAAATTGTAAATTGGACAAATGATTGGGGGCAAATGCCAAATAAGCCCAAAAGTAAACTAGTTGATATCTTGGTCAATTATAGCCTCATCCAAGATAAGTTATATTTTGAAAGCCAATAGTTCTCAAAAAATTGTTGGCTTGTAAAGTTGAGAAGACAGAGCAAACAGTAGATGCTCCTAAAATAGCAAGTGATGTGATGTGTCCGTATGGTATGTTATACTCTAACAATTCGTAATAGCTTTTCAAGAACTTGAATGTTGCATTGTTAGGAATGCGCAAGTCTCACACTGGTCAACTTAAATGTTTCCAAACGATTTTGAGTTTTTAAAAAAGGTCAAATATTACAATATTTGGCATAGGGTAGTTTGTAACCTCACATTACCATGGTTTTGGAGATTTGGGTTTGAGAATGAATCATCTGAATATCAATATATTGAAATAAGGATTACCATCGGCGCTGGCGAAGTGAGTGGAGGCTGAGTTGATCCGTTATTTCAGAAACACTCATAGCATTTGGAAGATCTTGTTTATTGGCAAACACAAGAAGGGTTGAATCACGTAGTGTGTCCTGAAAATATTGAATCAAAGTTTATAGAGCAGCAGAGAGAGCATTAACATCTATATTCTTTAGTCAAAGTTGTAGAAAAATGATACACCATACCTCGTTCAGCATCCGATGAAGCTCATCTCTGGCTTCTGAAACTCTCTCTCTATCGTTACTATCCAACACAAAGATAAGACCTTGCGTATTCTGGAAGTAGTGTCTCCATAAGGGACGGATCTGTGTCACATTTTTGTAAAAACAATCAAGTTCTACGTATAGTTTGATGCCATCTCTAATGTGTTGCATATAATATTTCTTAAGTTCTTTTAGAATAAAAGTCTCATCCATGTGTTCAAAGGTTATATATTTCCTTTGTGATAGACCCTTCTTTTGTTATGTTTGGGAGTTTCATTTTGTAGAGCAAAGGAAAAAAAAATAAGAGAAAAGTGTTTCATTTAATAGATTATGTAATTTTAGGATTTAAAATAATATTGATTGTGAATATAGGACAATAAACATTTCGTTTCCATTTCTAGCCCCTATTTTCAAATTAAAGGGACACGTGGCATGCTGTGATTTGTTGACGTTTTATGAATATGTATCCGTGTCGGCCGCTTTATTCAAAAATAGGAATTAAAACCATAAATAAAATGTTTGTTATCCTATTTTCAAAATACATATGACAATAAGTCCTAAATTTACAAAGCCCCTTCATTTAATTCGTTTGAGAGTTTAAACATGAAAAAATAAATATTTTCTCTCGTTTGGTAGTTTAAAATGAGAAAAAAAGATATGAATATATTTAAAAACTTTTTCTTCCTTTCTGTACAAAACTTTCTCTTCAAATCAGAAAGAAGGGGAGGGAAAGGAAACTTTTTTAATGAATTCTACCTTTTCCTCGTAAAGAAAAAAAATTCCTCACAAATCTCAAACAACAAGAAAGAATTTTGTTTTCTCTTCACTCCTATTCTACCAAAGAAATTAAAGACTAATACTGTATCATGTCTTCTTTTCTCTCCTCTCTTATTAATATTTCCTTATTTTCTTTCATCTCCTAATGAAATTTGAATGTAATTAAGTGTTAAATACAACTTAAAAGTTTTTACCCCTATTATTTGGACGAATTTATCCTCGTATTTTTGTTTCAATGTCATTTAGCTCTCTCTCTCTCTCTCTCTCTCTCTTTTAAATATGCTTCATCATCCACCACATCATATGTCGACCGCCACCATTATCTCTCAAACTATCATGTCGATGACCACCACCACCGTCTCTATGGGTGGACCTAAAGAATCTCGTGGGGGTGCATGTACTAGAATTTTAAGGTGCCTAAGTGTAAATTTCTTAGATAGAAGATGAGTAAATATACCTTTTATAATTGTCAGGGTAAAAAAAATGATTTTGTTTAGAAAATCCAGCCCTTACACACTCTCGTTTCTTTTGAAACCAACAATACCAAAAATCATAAACCCTTCATCCTTGTTTCTCTAACTCACAAGAGTATCTCGTCCCCTTTTTTTCTTTCCCGATCTCCGACTAAAGCTATATGGGATCCGGTTCTGTAGTGGGTGAAAAGGAGATTGGCGGGGTGGAAAAATTATTATCTGTCCAAGGGTGGGAGGTTAAATTGATAAAAAGTACTTTGTCGAGTCTGCCAACCTACTTCTTGTCTATTTTAACTGTTGCCATATTTAGTGCATAAGATGATGAGAAACTTTATGTAAATAGGTAATGAAGATAATTTCAAGTACTGCCTAGTGAGTTGGGAGGAAGTGTGCAAGCCGATTAAAGAGGGGGAGTGTAGTAGTGAAGATTCTTGAGTACTTTAATAAAGCGTTGTTAGGTTAATGGCTATAGAGTTTCTCACACGAGGAGAATAGGTTATGGAGGAGAGTGGTGGTAGCTAAGGGGCATGTACTTTGGCTTGAAGTGGGGAACTTTGTCCATGGGGTGGGGTTGTGGAAGCACATGTATAAGGGTGGGGGGAATTCTATAGATACACAAAGTTTCATTTGGAGAATGGTAATAGGATTAGATTTTGGAATGATATGTGGGGAAAAAGGTTTCTCTGGTGGATCAGTTCCTCGAAATATTCAGTATCAGAGGGGATAAGGACAGAATGGCAGTTGATCATATGACGATGGTTAAGAATCGAGTGTTGTGTGAAAGCCAAAATTCATAAGACGATTATGGGACTAGGAATTAGGTGAAGCTGAGGCATTCTTCGACTGGTTGGGAACGATGTCCATCCCATCGGGAAAAGAAGATGACCTAAGATGGGTGTCAGGCAGAAGGGTGACTTTTACGGTCAAATATTATTATTTTGTTTTGAGAGGAAATGGGAATGCTAGCTTTCCATGGAAGGAGATTTGAAAGTCGAAGGCGCCTTTGAAAGTTATTTTCTTTTTCTGGACCGCTACTCGACACGCGATATCGATGATTGAAGGCTTGTAGATGAGGAGACGACTGATGGCTAGTTGATGTTGACTATGTAAGGAGCCTTAAGAGACGCCAAATAATCTACTCTTTCATTATTGGGTGACAAGGGGACTCTGGGAGGTTTTCTTATCCCTTAGCCAGATTTCATAGGTGTTGCCCAAATCGATGAGGACATTATTGGAGTCATGGAATCCCCCGAAGGGGTAAAAGGGAGTTAGAAAAATCTGGGACTAGTCCCATAATGTATTTTTGGACGATTTCACGGGAGATAAATTCAAGATGTTTTGAAGGAAATGAAGTTGTTTCATCTAGATTGTGATACTTATTCCTGAACCCTCTACTCGTTTGGTATAAGGAAATTCATAACACATCTATTCATGTTTTCTGAACTTTTTAGTGGAGATGTATAGAGTTACGTATTCTACGAAGGTGTTTGGGGGGACCATTACTAGGCCCCTTTTTCTTCTTGGTTGTTATTTATACATCATGTATACGGGTTTTGCCCCCTTGGCAGGTGTTTTTATAACATCATTTATTTATAAAAAAAATTGAAAATATCACAGTTGAAATTTGAGTTTAGTTTGTTAATTTTTTTTATTTTTAAAAATATTAATTGATTGGATGTATGTTAAAAATATATCTTAAATGAATAATTGTTGAAAATTCAAAATTGTGGATCATAATATACTTTGGGGGATGAAAATTTGCATTAAATTCAAAATACCCTCAAAAAATTTGCTTTTAGAGCTCCCACCCCTAAACCCTCGTCATTAATTGAAACTTTTCCACCCCTGACCTAGAATCCTAAGTCCTCCGCTGACAATCTCCGAACTCTTTCAAATGTGTATAGGTTTCTTTGATCTTTGATAGATGGCATCAAAGTGAGGTTGGTGATGTTTAACATGTGGCTAAAAGTTTCTAGTAAAATATACCTTCGATGTGATCGTATTCCTCTTTGATCTTATAATTGGTCTCATGCTCCGTTAGTTATATATCTTCTTCATTATTGTGTAGTAAATGTATATTATGCATTATAGGTATTAAATATTTACTATGGAAATATGTTTAGTAATTATCTACTCTTCTTTTTCGATCTTATTTTTTGTCTATAAATTATGCTTCGATGGGTAGAAAATATTATTATGCATATAAGGGCCGTAAGTAACTAATAAATATATACTACTATTATCCGTATGAAATATTCACTATTCTTCTTCTTTGATATTGTTGTATGTCTTCTTCTATAGGTTATAATTGTTGTGTGGTAAGTATATATTGCGCATATATTGGTAGTAAATATTTACTTATACTTATTTAGTAGATATTTATGCTATCTCGGTATCAATTGCTTCTGCTTGGTTGTATATTAAATATGTATAGTAACAGTGATGCACTACAACATAACTCCTAATAACGTATATGTGAACATGCCCACTTTTTAAAAATAGTAGAAAAATATATATGTCAATCAAATTTGGTATACATGATCTACATAATGAGGAAGTCATCTACCAAAATATAACTTGGAAGTAAATGATTTGTAAATTGGATGAACACGTGTTTTTTTAATCGTTAAAACTTGTTATCATCATCTCACTCACTTTGAAGTTAAATTTTTGGATAAAATTGTATGTAAATGTTATGGAGATCATGTATACCAAATTTAGTTGAAAAATATTTATTTTTACTATTATTAAAAATAGATATATTTATAGGTTTATTGTTAGGAGGTATGAATATAATAAATATTTAGAGCATGTAATGAAATTTGATAATACTATACATCTCTTCTTATATTTACTATATGAAAAAGTAATGAAAAACTAAAGATTTTGGCGGTTATTGGTTGGTTTAGTGTTTCGTGTTTGATTGGTATGGATTACTATGGTGGTGGTTTCAAAGGTTGGTTTTCACGTTGCCATAGAGATCCATGAGTGAGAGGGGGAGAGAGAGAGAAAGATAGATATCACTACGAAGTCAGAGAGGGAGATGGAGAGAAAGAGAGATATCAGTGCGATAATTATGATGAAGGTGGTGGATCACAGTGGTGGTGTTCACATATATTGACTCTTACAATTCCAGGGGAGATTTATGGGGTGAGAAAGAATGAAGGATTATTTTGTCAATGAGGACGAACCGGGAAAAATCGTCCAAATCGGCTTGTCCCTCAAGGCATAGATAAAGCAAGATCTGATTAAGTTGTTATGAAAATGACAAAGTGTGTTCACATGGAGCCATGCCGACATATTGGGCATTGACCCCAACGTCATTTGTAATCGACTAAATATAGACGAGAAGGCCAAGTCGGTGAAACAAAGATGACGAACCTTTTCTAGGTATAGATATGATGTCATTCAAGATGAAGTCAAGAAGCTGCAGACTGCATATTTCATTAGAGAAGTGTAATATCCGGAATGGCTCTTTAATGTCGTCATTGTGCCTAAATAGAATGAGAAGTGGAGAATGTGTGTTGACTTCACAGACCTTAAAAGCATGCTCGAAAGACAGTTTCCCCTTGCCCTGGATTGATCAGATGGTAGATGTGATAGCAGGTCAAGAGCTTATGAGCTTCATGAATGCTTATTTCGAGTAAAATCAAATTTTGATGCACAACGATGATGCTTAGAAGACTTCCTTTATCACAGATAAAGGAACTTACTATAATAAAGAAATGTTATTTGGCCTGAAGAATGCATGAGCAACCTATCAGAGGTTGGTCGATAAAATATTTGAAGATCAAATTGGAAATACGATGGAGGTATATGTAGATGACATGCTAACAAAAATTTTAAAGCCCAAGACTCACGTGGATGACTTAGAAAAGACTTTTGACACAATGAATAGATACGGAATGAAGCTAAACCCCGTAAATTGTGTGTTCGGTATCGAAGTAGGGAAATTCTTGGGCTTCATTGTTAACCGAAGGGGGATCCAAGCAAATACTTCCATGATTAAAGCACTGATTGACATAAAGATGTCGAAGATGACATAAGACATCCAAAGGTCGACAGGCTAAATAGCTGCCCCGAACAGATTCGTTTTTAGAGAAATAGACAAGCCTTTGTTTAGGATGAGGAGTGTGAAAAGGAATTTTAAGAGTTAAAAGCTTTTCTCGGCTCTCTTATTCTCCTCTCCCAGTCGATTCAAAGAGAAAAACTATATTTGTATCTAGCCATTTCAGAGTCGGCCATTAGCGTAGCCATTGTTCGAGACGATAATAGGGTTCAAAACTTTGTCTACTTCAATAATAAAGATCTTCAGGGGGCAGAGTTGAAGTACTAAAAAATGGAAAAGCGTACATATGATTTAATCCATGCTTGAAGGAAAAAGAAGTCTTACTTCTAAGTGCACATGATGGTAGTGCTAACTGACACTCTCCTCCGGCAGGTCATTCATAAACTTGAGAAATCGGGTAAGTTAATGGCCTGGTCAGTGGAGTTAGGTGATTTTGATATCATTTATTAGCCAAGAAGTGCAATAAAAGGGAAGGCATTGGCAAACTTTATAGCCGAGTTAACGTGGAATACTAAGAATGATTCGGAAACTGCACAAATAGTCGAGACTCCATCAGTTATCCAGAAGCATGTTGTGGTCGAGGTGTTACCAGCTGATAAAATAGAATGTGTGACAGAAAAAGACTTCCTGATAAATAATGGAATTTTGGACAAAGTCCCTTTCACGAAAGGGGAATCTATTTGGATACTGTTTATGGATGGCTCATCCCGTGGAAGTGGTAGCGACACAGGCCTGATACTGTCAGCCCCAGATAGGACCGACATTAAGTATATCTTACACTTTAACTTTAAAGCATTAAATAATGAGTCAGAATACGAAGCTCCGCTTGTAAGTATCTCTCTGGCCAAAGCACTAAATGTTGGCTAGATGGTTGCTTATAGCGATTCTCAGCTAATTGTTAATCAAGTACTGGGAATTTACGAGGCCATAGATGGAAAAATAGCTAAGTATTTAGTCAGAGTGAAGAAGATGTTGTTGAATTTTAATGAGTTCAAGATTAAAAGGATTTTGAGACTCAAAAATTAAAGAGCAGATGCATTAGCAAGAGTAGCATCTACCATTAGAATAGAATTTAGACGATTCGTCTCGGTTGAGATTTCATTCAAGCCAAGCATAGAAGTGGAGGAGATTGGAATGGAACTTTGCTTAAACTTGAATTTGGGAGCATCTTGGATGGACCTGATTATAGATTATATTATAGATGGAAATTTTCCAGAAACTAAAGTCAAAAGGAGAAAAAATCGATTTTATAGGAGATGTACTCTATAAAAGGGGCTTCTTACTTCCACTTCTCCGAAGTGTGTACCATGCTGAGGTAAGCTATGTTCTCTGAGACGTACATGAAGGATCATACATAAGTCACATAGGTGGATGATCCATGGCCAAAAGGATCGTCACCCAAGGATATTATTGGTCGAGTCTTACTAAAGATGTGGCTGAATACGTTCAGATTTGCGATAATTATCAACGGTTTGCAAGCATCCCTCATCAACCCCACCGGACACTCTCTCTAATATCAGCCCCTTGGCCGAAAATTTTAAATTTTTTAATTGTTGCAATTGACTACTTCTCCAAATGGGTAGATGCCAATGCCATGATAACAATCACTGAGGAAAAATGCTTTAAATTCATTTTGAGGAACACTATATATCATTACGACCTCCCCAATATATTGATATCTAGATAATGGAAAGAAATTCAAGAATAAATCTCTAGAGGCGTATTGCAGAAGGGTCGACAAGCAATTATATTCTTCACCCAGCCAATGGTAAACCAATTGGCATATATAGGTAACAAATAGAATGATATTAGATGAAATAAAGAAGAAGGTGTAAGATGCCAAGGGACATGGGTTGATGAGTTATATGGTGTCATATGGGTGTACAGAACAACGGAGATGACTCGGCAGGGGAAACGCCATTCATGTTAGCCTACATGTTTGAGGTTGTATTCCCAACAGAGATTGGGTTACCGAACCATAGGATTCAGACTTATGTCCTAGAGGCTAACCTTAAAGAAAGAAGGCTCAAACTGGATTTCATAGAAGAGAGACAAGAAGATGCGATCATTAGACAGTTGGCCTACCAGTAAAGGGATACCAATTTTTATAATAAGAGAGTCAAGTCTCGGCTTATTGCAATGGGAGACCTTGTACTTAAGAAGGTCATACAAAAGGCCAACAAACTTCACCCCAATTGGCACGGGCCTTATAGGGTTACAGAGGCGGTCGTCCCGGGCACCTAGAGACTGGAGAATCTTTAGGGATAATCATTTTCCAATCCTTCGAATGCGGATCACTTAAAGAGATATTATCAGTGGTTTATCGATTTTGTGTTCATTTAAATTCCATAGTCAAGAGGTAATCATTCAAGTTGAATGTAAAGGGAATAAAGTTTAATGTGAAATATAGAAATGTTATCTCATTTTTTCCTTTCATTCAATTTATGTCCCTAATAGGTATAATAACACTCTTTAATTATGGTGAATAATTAAAACTCTCTCTCGGCGGTACAAGAGTGACTCACGAGTTTCGGTTCTGAGAAGTCACTCTAGAACCCTGAGAGGAGGGGGGTCCTTTAACATCATTTTAGTGGTGAAGACCAAATAAAATCATTTAAGTATGATACTCTTAAAACATCACTTATTTATGGTGAATAATTAATACTCTGTCTCGGTGGTACGAGAGTGACTGAGGAGTCTCGGTTCCAAGAAGTCACTCCAGAAACCTTGAGAGGGGGGAGGTCCTTTAATATCATTTTATTGGTGAATATCAAACAAAAACATTTGAGTATGATAATCTTAAAACATCATGGTGAATAATTACAACTCTCTCTCGGCGGTACAAGAGTGACTGGGGAATCTTAGTTCTGAGAAGTCACTCTAGAAACCCTGGGAGGAGGGAGGTCACTTAACATCATTTAAGTGGTGGAGACCAAATAAAATCATTTGAGTATGATAATAATAAAACATCATCAATTGTGATGAATAATTAAAAGTCTCTCTCGACGATACGAGAGAGATTGGGGAGTCTCGGCTCCAAGAAGTCACCCTAAAAACATTGAGAGGAGGGAAATTTTTTGAAAATAATTTTCTAAACATCATTACTATTGTAACAACCCGCGTAATTTTGGGCTATTTTAATTAATTTCTGGAAAAAAAAGTTTTAGATAAAATTATTTTTATTGCTCAAATATGTTGGTTATTGTTTTTTAAAGGCGAGAATTTCAAACGGTTTCGAAAATGGAGTTAAAACGGATTTTAAAATGATTTTTAAATGTTTTTAACTCTTGGAATTCTAAGTCGACAAACTGTCAATTTTTGGGCACGATCGATCGATCGAAGCCTGGGAGTCGATCGATCGACCTCCCCTAATTTCGTGAACAACAAGTAATTTTCCAGAGTTGTTTTGACTTCTAACTCTTCATTTCTTTGCCTTATTTAAAGGAGTCTTTTGGCTTCCAACTTTTCATTTCTTTGCATTATAAAAAGAAGTCGTGGGCAACCCACTTAACATACTTTTGGCACAAATTTTGGCAGCAAATATATTTTATATTCCTCTTCTTTTTATATACACATTGGCCCTTGAGATTTGTGAGTTCCAACCTTAGATTAGACGTGTTCTTGGGGCTATTTTGTTGGAGGTTCTTGGAGGAGCTTTTGTAGATCTTTTGTGTTGATCTTGAGGATGTGATCGTTGGTTTCTCATCATGGTTTCAAGTATGGGGTTTTACACAATATGCTCCTTAAATCTCGCGAGTGTCATTCTCTTTGAATTCTTGTTTAATTGAACTCATATTTGAATTGATAAATTCATTGAAATCTAGAAAATAATTGTTGAAATTATTTTGATTCATGTGGTATCATTATATTGTTGTTGAGCACGTTGTCATGAGATTTTAATATGGCACGGATGTTGGGCACCCGTCAAAATTCCAGTTTCTCGGGCTATGGCTTGATAAAGCATATACGGATGTGGTGAGGCCTGGTGACCCAGTTAAAGTGTTGTTGAGAAATTTATTGATAAAATGCTATTGAGATTTGCATTTTGATTTGAATATTCGTACTCGTGTTGTTACGCTTTATTCATTGCTAATCCATATTTGTTGAGCATCTTTCTTGTCGTATTGTGTACTTCCACATATTTTCTTTTAGTTGGCAGGTTAGCGTGGATTGGGACGCTATGGACCAATTGGGATTATTTTAGCGTGGATTATTTTGGGAAGAATATTTTTGGAAGATTTGTATTATTTATTTTGTTGTATAGAGCATTGGAGATTTGCATTTTATTCGAGTTAGATAGTTGTAATTTTAATTCGAGAGATTTGGTATTTAATTTGAAGAGATTGAGATTTGTAGTTTCTCTTTTATTGTTGTGGGACTTAGATGCTCTATACCTTGTTACTTGTGGATTTGAATTTATTTTATCGCATTAGCGCTCCGTTCGCTCTTCCCGGGCGGGCGGGGTGTTACAAATGGTATCAGAGCTTAGGTATACGGCAACCCTCGGGGCTTGGGTTTTGGGTTCATTGCGTGGTTAGCAATTTTTGGAGATAGCAAATTTTAGGTGATATTCGTGATAGGCATCTAGATTAGATGTGAGGAATTTATTTTTGGAGACGAAATTATTTTTGGAGATTGTTAGCCTGATTTTTTAGAGTTAGGCATTCGGCGAATTTCGAGGGCGAAATTCCATTGTTATGGGGATGTGTAACAACCCGCATAATTTTGGGCTATTTTAATTAATTTCTGGAAAATGGAGGAAAATTAAGTTTTAGATAAAATTATTTTTATTGTTCAAATATGTTGGTTACTATTTTTAAAGGCGAGAATTTCAAACGGTTTCGAAAACGGAGTTAAAACGGATTTTAAAATGATTTTAAATGTTTTTAACTCTTGGAATTCTAAGTCGGCAAACTGTCAATTTTTGGTCACGATCGATCGATCGAAGCCTGGGAGTCAATCGATCGACCTCCCCTGATTTCTTGAACAACAAGTAATTTTCAAGAGTTGTTTTGACTTCCAACTCTTCATTTCTTTGCCTTATTTAAAGGAGTCTTTTGGCTTCCAACTTTTCATTTCTTTGCATTATAAAAAGAAGTCGTGGGCAACCCTTTTAACATACTTTTGGCACAAATTTTGGCAGCAAATATATTTTATATTCCTCTTCTTTTTGTATACACATTAGCCCTTGAGATTTGTGAGTTCCAACCTTAGATTAGAGGTGTTCTTAAGGCTATTTTGTTGGAGGTTCTTGGAGGAGCTTTTGTAGATCTTTTGTGTTGATCTTGAGGATGTGATCGTTGGTTTCTCATCATGGTTTGAGGTATGGGGTTTTACACAATATGCTCCTTAAATCTCGCGAGTGTCATTCTCTTTGAATTCTTGTTTAATTGAACTCATATTTGAATTGATAAATTCATTGAAATCTGGAAAATAATTGTTGAAATTATTTTGATTCATGTGGTATCATTATATTATTGTTGAGCACGTTGTCATGAGATTTTAATATGGCATGAAATGTTGGGCACCCGCTAAAATTCTTGTTTCCCGGGCTATGGCTTGATAAAGCATATACGGATGTGGTGAGGCCTGGTGACCCAGTTAAAGTGTTGTTGAGAAATTTATTGATAAAATGCTATTGAGATTTGCATTTTGATTTGAATATTTGTACTCGTGTTGTTATGCTTTATTCATTGCTAATCCATATTTGTTGAGCATCTTTCTTGTCGTATTGTGTACTTCCACATATTTTCTTTTAGTTGGCAGGTTAGCGTGGATTGGGACGCTATGGACCAATTGGGATTATTTTAGCGTGGATTATTTTGGGAAGAATATTTTTGGAAGATTTGTATTATTTATTTTGTTGTATAGAGCATTGGAGATTTGCATTTTATTCGAGTTAGATAGTTGTAATTTTAATTCGAGAGATTTGGTATTTAATTTGAAGAGATTGAAATTTGTAGTTTCTCTTTTGTTGTTGTGGGACTTAGATGCTCTATACCTTATTACTTGTGGATTTTGATTTATTTTATCGCATTAGCGCGCCGTTCGCTCTCCCCAGGCGGGCGGGGTGTTACAAATGGTATCAGAGCTTAGGTATACGTCAACCCTCGGGGCTTAGGTTTCGGGTTCATTGCGTGGTTAGCAATTTTTGGAGATAGCAAATTTTAGGTGATATTCGTGATAGGCATCTAGATTAGATGTGAGGAATTTATTTTTGAAGACGAAATTATTTTTGGAGATTGTTAGCCTGATTTTTTAGAGTTGGGCATTCGGCGAATTTCGAGGGCGAAATTCCATTGTTATGGGGAAGTGTAACAACCCGCATAATTTTGGGCTATTTTAATTAATTTCTGGAAAATGGAGGAAAATAAATTTTTAGATAAAATTATTTTTATTGCTCAAATATGTTGGTTACTATTTTTAAAGGCGAGAATTTCAAACGGTTTCGAAAACGGAGTTAAAACGGATTTTAAAATAATTTTTAAATGTTTTTAACTCTTAGAATTCTAAGTCGGCAAACTGTCAATTTTTGGGCACGATCGACTGATCGAAGCCTGGGAGTCGATCGATCGACCTCCCCTGATTTCGTGAACAACAAGTAATTTTCAAGAGTTGTTTTGACTTCCAACTCTTCATTTCTTTGCCTTATTTAAAGGAGTCTTTTGGCCTCCAACTTTTCATTTCTTTGCATTATAAAAAGAAGTCGTGGGCAACCCTTTTAACATACTTTTGGCACAAATTTTGGCAGCAAATATATTTTATATTCCTCTTCTTTTTGTATACACATTGGACCTTGAGATTTGTGAGTTCCAACCTTAGATTAGAGGTGTTCTTGGGGCTATTTTGTTGGAGGTTCTTGGAGGAGCTTTTGTAGATCTTTTGTGTTGATCTTGAGGATGTGATCGTTGGTTTCTCATCATGGTTTGAGGTATGGGGTTTTACACAATATGCTCCTTAAATCTCGTGAGTGTCATTCTCTTTGAATTCTTGTTTAATTGAACTCATATTTGAATTGATAAATTCATTAAAATCTGGAAAATAATTGTTGAAATTATTTTGATTCGTGTGGTATCATTATATTGTTGTTGAGCACGTTGTCATGAGATTTTAATATGGCATGAAATGTTGGGCACCCGCTAAAATTCTTGTTTCCCGGGCTATGGCTTGATAAAGGATATACGGATGTGGTGACGCCTGGTGACCCAGTTAAAGTGTTGTTGAGAAATTTATTGATAAAATGCTATTGAGATTTTCATTTTGATTTGAATATTCGTACTCGTGTTGTTATGCTTTATTCATTGCTAATCCATATTTGTTAAGCATCTTTCTTGTCGTATTGTGTACTTCCACATATTTTCTTTTAGTTGGCAGGTTAGCGTGGATTGGGACGCTATGGACCAATTGGGATTATTTTAGCATGGATTATTTTGGGAAGAATATTTTTGGAAGATTTGTATTATTTATTTTGTTGTATAGAGCATTGGAGATTTGCATTTTATTCGAGTTAGATAGTTGTAATTTTAATTCGAGAGATTTGGTATTTAATTTGAAGAGATTGAGATTTTTAGTTTCTCTTTTGTTATTGTGGAACTTAGATGCTCTATACCTTGTTACTTGTGGATTTGGATTTATTTTATCGCATTAGCGCTCCGTTCGCTCTCCCCGAGCGGGCGGGGTGTTACAACTATGTTATGATGTCATTAAATACCAGATATGGTGACTTGCTGTGCAAATAGTTAATAAAACACTGCATACGCATCTCAGACAATACACTTGAGCAAAAAATAACAACAACAAATGAATAATTAACCACAACATGTCATAATACTGGCAAAAATTGGTGAAAAGTTAAACACATTATTATAGATAGAAGTTTGAAATTTTTCAGTGTCCAGAATGGACGAGTTACAAAAAAAAGGGCTTGAGGTACCACACACGGTCGCCCATAAATAAATCTCAGCTTAAGAATCAACGACCATGGGCTTTGTGACAGTTGGCCCAACTAGATTTTCATCCTAAGCGGTCGTATTTCCCTATTCATCACCAGCTCTATTAGATGCCTCCTTCTCCACAACTGTCGTGTCAACCTCTACAGCACCAAGCTCTACCGTCTTAGCCTCAGCCTGAATTTATTGAAGAGATTTGATACACTCCGAATTCGCAAACTTAAAAGAGTTATCTCGGCCAAATGGGGGTCATTGGCCACCAACTCAGAACACTGTTTGGATATCGGTGGAAGATATTTTTTATTTCCTTTCTCCTTGTATTGGATGGTGTAACTGAAAAATTCCTCTGACTATAACAATTGACTTCTCGGTTGCCACCCATAACATATCATCCTCACCCTCTTCAAGATCATTGAGATTTTTCTCAAACTCCCCGATCTTTGCAAGGAGCTCCACCGTCATGTTTTGCATTCGTTCTATATAGCAGGATCTATGCTCCTAGGTTTGGGTGTAATTCTCGCCCTTCAGATTTTTGAGCTTATATTTTAGATTATCGGCCTCAATCTAAGCGTTCTCAGTTGCCTTCACTTTCTTGTCAGCCTCGACCACCCAGAGTTGAATGTTTTGGAGGGCTATGACAGACTGCAATAAATTAATACGAGCTAGCACCAGACGATATAAGGCTTCAAAAATTCAAATGAAATATCAAGAAAAAAATCTTTACCTGAGTGGCCCTATGGAGTGCAAAATTGAAAACCCATGAGAGGTCCTATGCATCAAAGTAGCAGTTATCACACTCAAGGACAACCACAGTTATGGACTGTCGGGCCTTCAACTGGTTCCTTAAAAGAGAGTCAACATTCATGCCCAATTGGTCTAGACGAGTAACAGTTGAAGTGCCATCCCTTATCGATAGAAGGGGTTGTTTGTTTGCCTTGTAGGGTCATCATTCTTCTTCCTTTGGGAAGGGGGGTTTGTACAAGTTCCACCATGGGCGTCCTTCCTCTTTTCCAACCCCTCAGTAGTAGGGGGTCCAGCAGTTGTAGATTTTGTCCAAGTCTGGGTCGGCGCTGCAGTTTTTTCTTGGTTCGGGCCAATAGATTGTTGGACATGGGGACTTCTATCTCCCAAATAGAATCTTATACTCCTTCTGGATAGTCTACAAAAAATAACACATGACTTAGTATCAGCCTTCTTAAAGTTAAAGAAAAATTAGACGAAGGTAAAGTTCAAAGAGTTAAAGAAAATTTCTTACGAACTTCAGTTAAGGGGTCCACCCCCATTCTAATGTATTCAAGAAGATGAGGAGTCATCAAATCCTCAAACACTATGAGTTTTTTGCCTCGAAGTTTTTCGATGTCTTCACCCGTCTCGGCGCTGAGACAAGGATATATCTTCGCTGAGATCAAGACTCTGTACCAGTGCCTTAGAACTCTCAGCCCGTTCGTAGAAGAGGACGCGCCTTCACTAGACACCCAGTCCCGTGAGATAAAGAAATAATGGGATTTCCAGTCATGGTTGGAACTCTGATTGGTTTGAAATAGTCTACGATAGGGAATCCTCCAAATCTAGGCAACTCCAATAAGAATCCTGTAAGAATTCGGCATAAGTCAGACAGGAGCCAAGCTAATGAAAGCAAGGATTGCTCGGATGGATGAATGAATGGGAAGATGAAAACTGACGTTGAACATTTGTTAGTAAACAACAATCTCTCCCTCAACCTTGTTGTCAAAGGCATGTTCATTCTTTGAGGGAACCCTCATGTTAATGGATGATTTGACACCATAGATGTGCCTCCAAACTATTATATTAGCCTCACAGACGTCAGTGGGAAAATTCGAGGCAACACTTGTGTCAAGGATAAATTTATCTTACTCCTCATCCTCTTTAACGGCAAGAGCTTTGCCGCGAGGATCACAATTCTTAAACTCGTCCCCGATCATGGACGATATGGACACTACCATTGGATCGATAGCTACCTCAACTTTTGGATTATCATTAGAAATGTCATAGATCTCAGGCTTAGGGGCCCTTGTGAACGAGCAGAAATTATGGCATGACCATGATTATAGGACTGGATTGTTTCTCCCTCGACTAAAAGATCAGCAGGGACTCTTATGGCCACCTTAAAGGATTCAACCTGAGACTTCTCTCATATTATACGAGAGTCCAGAATATGAGAAGGGTTGTAGCCCTTGGAAGATGAAAAGCATAGGGGGTCCTAAGAGGACGAAGCAGGAATAGTGTTACTGCTGATGGAAATAACAACTCTAGACTCGGATAAAGTTGGATACGTGAGACATGATTGTGGACATACTATAGGTAATGGGATAGAAATGAGAGGAAATTGAGTCTCGGCTTCGAGTCTATGTTTAGCTTTGGCCTCGGCCCTATTAATTTCTCGTCTAATTCCCTCACAGAGTTAAGGAAACTCTTATCCTAATTTGTAAAGTCTACGGTGCATAAAAGAATAGAAATAAGGGTTAGTATGGTGTTAACTAAAGATCAAGCATGGAACTTGAAACTTTTTTGAAATAAGACAATCGAGAACACCAAGAATAACTCCGGTGAGATTCAATCAAAAAACTCATCAGAAAATCAATCCTAAACCCAAAAAACCCTAAAATCAGCAAATCTCAATCCTATAATAATGTTTAAAATCTATATGCTTATAGAACCACTACAATTTCAACATAAAACCACCAAAAGTGGTGGTCGAAAAAACCTATTTCACTAAAAAGCAAAGAAATAGAGAATTCTTGAAAATGAAAATTGGAAGACAGAAAAGAACGGGAAAGAGGATACCTGGAAGGAGGAAGAAGACCAAAAAAGGAAGAGAACGTCTTAAACTGAACAAAATGATCAACGAAAGGGAGGAAGCCTTGAGAAAGAAACTAAAGGGTTTGGAACTCCGTAGGAAAACGAAGGGAAAATGAGAAAAGAAAGAAAAAGAAAGGTTTGGGGGAGATTTTAAACTGCCCAGTATGTATGCGAATTCCCAGGTGCTCATCATTGTGGTGCATTACTCGAAGTGGCATTTTGCTGTGCAGCCATTTGGGCCACACGCCAAGCCATTCACACACCTACGAGTGTCCACTCTGGAAGACTGAAATGACATCTCTACAAACACGCCTTCCCATTACCGGCATGTGACTATGCTAGTATTGAGGCGACATCCAACCACTCATGAGCCAAGACAAACTTACACCTTCGCCTCCCATTAATATTGAAGACTAAGGTCTAAGGAATGATTGATACACATAAATCTAGTCTCATCCAGACGAGACCCGCTGTGATAACTTACCCCCTATAGACTACCTCAGACTCATCATGGCGCTATAGTTATCATCTACAGTGTCGTACCAGATAATCTCAGACTCCGATATTATCTTATCACATGACCACCTTCATCAATGACTAAGCACATTGTCAGTCTTACAGTAGCATAAGCATAATGTCGACCTCAGAGTATCAATCGCAAATAACTTTATAAGGCCGAGACCTCCCCATTATCTACCTATGCCTAAAATGGAATCATCCTCGTCTCGGCTCTATCGTCAGGATCAGTGTCTTACCAGTGTCGACCAAAGACTCGTAGCCTCACACAAGGCATACGCGCGTGGAAAACATGATAGGGGTATTATTGGCACATTCAATTAATATCGTTACAACAAATCAACAAGCATGTGGAAGGAATATTCGATCATTATGAGTTGCACACCTCACACTATAGGTTTTATTCCCTTGTTGGCTATTGGCTCTCATTACACATAAACTGCATGCCTGGGGGTGGTATTATGAACCCTTGAGGATAAAAAAGGAGCTCACTACCTCCTTCTACAGGTATCGAACTCCAAAAACCCTAATGTGTTATACTGTATACAGAGAAATAAAGTACAGAGATCTTGTAAACACCATCAATGGCTAACAACCACCTTATTTAGTGGAATTGCTTTACATTTTGCACAGTGGACTTAGGTCGAGGCTGAACCACTTATATTTTCGTGTATCCTCTTTATCTCTTATCTCCTCTAATGTTTATTATAATGTCTTATCTCCACCATTGTTATGCAACCCTAGAAACCACGATTGGATCTCTATCTGAATGATATTTGGCATCGTCAATTTTGTCCCACACCAAATGTACGGCATTTATGTGTTACGCTAGCTAAAACACTCCATTTCATGCATGATTTACAAATGTTACCGCATGCATTTATTGATCCAAAGAAACTCACAGTCACAAGATTTTAAGTTTGATTCTTTATTGCTTTTGATAATATATCCACATAAGATTAATTTGATTAGCCTGTTCTAGGCTTGTACGATACTTTTTGCAAATAAAAGTAAACAGCGCACGCGAGCTCTTATATCTTACTATTTGTAATGTGTAAAATACAAAAATTATACATGCAAATGTTGAAAGCTCACAAACGAGCGCACACGATCTCTTAAGTACAAGAGAAAGGGCTAAAATTGTGGCCCTACAAACATATATTATAGTATGTCATATGTCATTTTGCAATATAAAGCTTACTACAAATATATTTTGTAAGATTTATAAAAATAAAATTTATTAATAATAATCGCGACTATCAAGCTTAGTACCTTATCTTGTCCTCCTACATCCCATACTGTGAAGCTCACATTTTTGTACTCCACAGTCTCAACATTAAAGCCTGGTACATTAAAGGTCATCAAGGTTAGGATATACTCCCAATTAGACTGTAATCCTTAAGGCCCAGTTTGGTTGCGCAAATTATTTGATTATGTAAATTGGTTCATTGTGAATTAGTGAATTGTAAATGAGTGAATTTGAAATGAGTTAAATCCAATTTTACACAATGTTTGGTAATTTGAAATTGATATTAAGGTTCTATGAAAAAAAGATAAAAACAAATCAAGAGAGAGAGGGAGAGGGAAAGAGAGAGGGGGAGGGGGAGAGGGAAAGGGGACATGCACTTTATGTGGCTCCTATTTCAAATGGATTCATTTCACCTTTTTTGTGAAATGGTCCAATTTCAGATTTTGCACATGAGCTAAAATTGGATAATTAATGAATCATTTCATTAATGAAACCAAACACAATTAATGGGTCAATTTGTAAATGGATCAATTTATTAATGATCCAATTTACAATTTTGGGACAACCAAACGGGGCCTAAGAATAATAAATGAACTTGGACCAAGAAGAGAGGGAGCTCAAACTTTAGCGTCTCATAACAAATATTAGAGGGGGGTCATATTAAATAATTGATCATTTGAATAAAAGTCTCTCAACATTGTTTTAATGAACGTTTAGTTCAATCCTTTTTATCTTGTTCCAAAAAGTTTCTACCTATATAAAACCAATGTTCTAAAAAACGTGAGGCGTGAATGATGCGTGAAGGTCAAGCTTTAAGCCTTAGAAGCCTAGGCGGGCTTAGGCGTTTAGGCATTTTTTAATATATTTTAATATTTTTTAAATATAATGAGGCTATTAAAAATACTAAAATGGTACATATATTAAAATATGTCTGAATATATGCAAATTAAAATACTATATTTTTTTAAATACTAAGAAAAAGATATAAAAAAGGAAAAAAGAAAAAGCGCGCATTTTTTTGGACTAGGGGCGGATACCATTTGTGTTTTAATTGTTTTAAATGTAATATTTGTCTGATTTTAAAAAAAAAAAAAGCTTTTAAAAGGCAATATCGTTTCACTAAAGCGTTTTTTTTTTTTAAAGTGCATCTTAAGCGTTTTACCAAGAATATGGCGTTAAAGGCCTAAGACGGGACATTTCACCCTAGCCTCAAGGCTAGGCGCGCCTTTTAGAACACTGTATAAAACACTCACAAACACTTTCTTCTCTTATCCTAAATTCTAAGAAAAAATTGTAAAAAACTACGTAAGAAAACTTTTAGAACATGAAAAAATAAAATGGATTAAGTGCACTATGTAGTTAGCTTTTAGGAACTAATGATTAATTGATCCTAAAGAATTGTTAACACGAATGTTAGAACGAAGGGCGACTGATTACAGAAGTAAATAGGAAAGATATCACCATGTTCTATCTATTTTTCATGGGATGTATCCGTACAAAGAATCCTTGTATCCTCCCGAATTCTAATAAAAGTAGAAAAAATATTTGTTCACATAATATTTGTAGCGTGTAAGAGGAAATATTTTGTGTAACTTATCACATCAAACCCACAATAACATAATGTAAAGCATATGGGATCAAAATCACAAATTATAATTTACACAAACAAGGCTTCGAAATATCTAGCCTCCTATAGGTTTTATATAATTAGTAATAGAGGGAGACACGGTATCTTATATATAACAGCAAAAGACAATTAAATTTCTTCGTGCAGAATTTGTTTTCTAGAATATATTAATTACTTCTTAATATATATACACACATATACATATTTAACCATAAATTCAATCTCGATATATTAAGAAGAGAGAAGCTTTAAAACTATATAATTTTAAAAATAAATAAAAGAATTATAAGACCCTGGTTTTGATCTTAATTTAAAATAAATAAATAAAAGAGTTAAAGGAATGTTTCGGTCATGCAATGATCTATTTACCCAAAGTTGCATAAACCCAAAAAAGGAAAATAAGGAATAGAGAGTGATTAGAGTCAGTACCGATGGTGGGAATGGTAGTAACAACCTCTCCAAGCTTTAGTTTGTAGAGGATAGTTGTTTTCCCGGCAGCATCAAGGCCTACCATTAGAATCCTCATTTCTTTCTTCGCAAAGAGCATTTTCACTAGCCGAGATATGGCCATCCCCATTGCTGCAATTAACACAACTAGTGAAGAACAGTAATAAAAGAAAAAGATAAAGAAAAGCCCAAAAGCTCATACTACGTGTGCTTATCGCCCAATAATTTGTGCACCCATTTCACAAGTGAAAGGTTACAGTTTAAGGAACTCACTTATTCTTTAAACATCAAGGCGAGATTATCTAAAAATTGGTAGCGGTGTGGACATGTGTTGAATGACTTAGGTAATGCCTTAAATAAATTTCTATAAAAGAGAGATTTTTTTTTTTTTTTAATCTGAATGGGAATAATCTTCAATTATATATATTATACACGATAAGGAATATTTTTTTTGAATATATAAATAAAATTTAAATTATATAAAATAAAATAACTAAGGCTAGCTCTCCATATTTTAAGGTGTTAAAAGATTCCTAGCAAAAGTTGAACACTAGGTTTGATTGATTGTTATACATGTAACTTAAAGGGACATATACCAAATAGTCCCTCAAATATTTTTTAATACTCATTTAGTCCAAGCCTTTTTATTTTGCCTCAAAAAGTCCTTTGCCACATATTTTGGAAAGAGAGTGCCGCTGGCGCGGACCTCTAAAAATAAGAGAATATTGAGTGCTTGAGGGACTAAATGGGTTAAACTAAAAATATGTGTCATTTTTAAAAAATATATAGTTATAGTAGGGACTATTAAATAATTGATCCTAACTTTAAAAACAATGACATGAGTTCCAAATAAATTATCTCAAATGGTGTGATTGCAATAGAAATTAGTAATTATGAAGGGGTTAACTTTGGTTTAAGCACTCGAATTTTGTGAACAGAAAAAGGCCAGTGGAGGGCTCGAGGATAGAGAGAGTGAGGCAGCAAACAAGTTATATTTGTTGAGTTAGCTTAGTATTTAACGAATCAATGTCAGACCTGGTCTAGGGAATAAAGGAAGAAAAGAATGGGATTCGGATGAGGAATTTGGAGAAGAATAAAGAGCCTTAACTTTGTTTCATTTTCAGTTGCCCGTTTTGCCAATTGGTCAACAATCCGAGGCTGTGGGGATGGCTCTGATCTTTTATGCAACTTGGGAGGTGGAAAGGGAAATGGAAGACTACAACTAGAAGTGACCAACCAAAAATCATTTGATCCTAATTTGAGTTCTTTTAAAACTCAATTCAACCTGAGTGGATGGTAATCCGTGCTAGTTAGTGTATGTGGATTTGGCTACAAACACCAACTAAAGCATTGGTCACAATTGTTGCAAATAGGTATTTGGACACCAAATTTTGAGCTCAAATTTAGATGGAACTTACACCACGATAATTTAGGGATCATATACGCTTCGCAAGTAGAATTAACGTGGTATATTCGCATGCCCAATTCCATTAAGTTATGAACGATAAATATATCTCCAAAGTGACTCGCAAAGAAACGAAAGTTAATGAATTTGGTGTGTTTTAACTTTTGTCCACATTGGAAGAATAGTGCGAATTTGAAGAGTTAATAAGACCGTTGTTGATGTAAAAAACTAGATTATATCTAATTAATCAATCACAGATAAATAATACAAAGGATTTTTAAAGTGGTTCAGCCTTGTGAGAATGGCTTACGTCCACTATTTTGTATTGTTGACTGTTTGCCTTGAATCTCGGAAATGGATTTTTCAAGAGATCCAAAGTCCCCTCTTATGAGGAGGTTGCAATGTATTTATAGCCTTGAGGCTATACATATGAAAGGATAATGCGTTGTTATCTAGTAGACATATACATTTGTACGATATAAATGCGCATTTAATGCGTAGTTGTCTTTTGATTCTCTTGATTTGGATGCTCTGCACGCTAAGTAGCTCGGACCGATTAAGTTGCTCGGTACGTTTAAGTTGCTCGGTACGTTTAAGTTGCTCGGGGTGCCTGAGTTGCTCGGTACGCTTAAGTTGCTCGTCTAAAGTATTTGTATTTGGCCATGTAGGTTGACACGTGTCTTCAAGTGATTGGTCCATGTCAGCAGACTAAATTTGGTATCAATAGAAGCCCCCAATATTTCACAGTTGAGGTTGAAGGAGAGTGTGGAATATTTTGCTTGAAATTGCTTGGATTACTGTTATTCTTGAATTTTAGGAAGACTTTCCTAGTATATAATTCCTTTTTGAACGCATAATATCAGGCTTCATAAATATTTTGAATTTTCATGATCACTTCGATATTTGTACTTTTTTTTTCTTTTAGCCGCCGAAAACGCAAACGTCTTCCCTTGTAATCATTTTTTTTCTCTATTCCTGAGGTAAAGTATTTAAGTGCGATAGAAATCCTATCATTTTTCACTTTTCAAATTTGTATCTCTGAACTCTTCATTTTTTCTCTATCTTGTGCCTTCATTCTTTCCATCGTTCATTGTCAACTGATCTCTCTTTCTTCTGTAAGATTTTCGTCCCTCTTCTTTATTTACTTCATTCGCCATGATTTATCTTGTTGAATCGTTGGATAAATTTCGGTCTGAGTTTTCAATCCTTTCGTGGGTCATTTTGGAAGAACCTTCTTGTCCTTCTGATTTACTTTCTTTGGAGGAGGAACACTGGTTCCCAAGTCTTTTTGTAGCCGAATGTGACTTTTCTTTCCCGCTAAATCCCCTGTGTTTGGAGTTTTGCCAATATTTTGATATTGTACTTGCAAGAGTAGCTCCAAATATATGGAGGGTAGTTAATTGCGTACATAGTTTGAATCAACTTCATGGAACTAGTTTGGGGATTCCAGAAATTATGTATTGCTATAGATGGGTTACCAGTGATTCCACATTATATTTAAAAACTTGGTTTTCAAATAGAGCTTTAGTTGTCAATCTTCCCGATGCCAATAGGGATTTTGATCATGGGGTTGTGATGAAAAATTGGCAACACCCTCCATTAAATGGAGATGATATATACCAAGGTCCCAGGTGTCCACCTTATGGCAATGGGATAGGTTATTTTTATTTTTGAAATCTTGTTTTCTTTTTATTTGATAAAATGCATCACTGACATTTGATTTTGTTTGTTACAGTTGACAGTAAAAGAAAACCTCCAAAAGAAATCGAGGTTAATATAAATCATTTAAAACTTATCTAGGGATTGCATCAATTTGTTGCTGGGGAGCACATTAGATTTGTTTCTTACTTGTTGCAATACAAAAGCTACACATCATCCTTCATTGCTCATCCTCGTCCTGTGGTGGTTGATCTTGATCGGGTACCAACCTCTGAGACCAGTGTGGAAGGTTCTTCTTCTGACTTGGGTATTCCTATTACTGATCTAATGAAGAAGATGAAAGCTCCTGCCTTTTTTGACAAGTCTGCCTTTGCCACCGATGAGGCAAATAAGAATAAACAAGATATTCCAGATGAAGAGAAAAAGAATATAGATGTACCCCCTTTTATTACTGCTAAGAAAGCTGGCAAGTATCCCCCTGTGCTTCCGAGTAAGACTGTTGTCATCTCTCCTTCGATTGAGACTGTTCTCATTCCACCAATAGAAACAGCACCTTTAATCGAAAATGCTCCTGCTCCTCTGAGGAGATTAAAAAGAAGTTCTTCTGAGAGACCTATTGAACCTATCTCTCAACCTTCAAATGTTGAAGGTAGTGTTCCAGCTCTTGTTCCTCCGAGCTCTGCTGTGGGCTTGATAAGATCCTGGACTGTTCCATAATTCCAAGGTGTTGAAGACACCTTTTCTCGTGAGAGACTTACTACATTAGCGGCTCAACACATTACTTCAGTAAGTATCTTTAGTCTGAGTCCTTTATTTCTAGTATTATGTTCATATATTGACTTAAAATTCTTCCTTTTTTTCAGCTTGTGACTGGCTTCAATAGTATTTTGAAGAAGGATGAAGCCATCAGAGCTTCCAGCTCCTCGGGTGGGGTAGAAGAAGCTTTTACTGGACTAACCCAGTCTTTGAGGGAATATCGTCAGAAGTACGAGGAAGACAAAGATGCTTGGGAGAAGCAATTCAAGTCTGTTGAACTAAATAGAGATCAAGTTGTGACTGCCTCCAAAGAGTTGGAGAAGAAATTAAAAAAAGCTGAACAAGATAAAGAGGAGCTTGTGATCAAGCTTAAATCTTCTGAGGAAAATGTTGCTAGGCTTCAAGATATTGAGCAGCATAAAACAGAGGTGGAAGAAAAATTGAAGTCTGCCAAAGAGCTCTTTAGGGAAAGGACCTCCTCGGAGAGGGTAAAAAGGAAAGCTGGAGTTAAAAAATCCTTCAGTGCTGGTTGGGACAAGGGTGGAACAAGGGCCTGGCCATTATTTTTTCTCAAATGGAGTACGCCAATGTCAAATATTTTAGGGATGGATGGGTAGCAGCCATGAAGAATTTGAAGGTTGCTGAAAATTCTGAGTTGTTCCAGGAGCACACTCATGGCCCTCCTCCCTCTCCTGGAGAAGAAGAAGAAGAAGAAAAAGAAGATGAATCTGCTTCAGATGAATCTTCTATGATGACAGGAGAGCAGGTCCCTATTTTTCAACCTTTCGAGAAAGTCCAGTCAGCTAGCACATCTGCCGAGCAACTGCCATTGCTCTCCGAACAACCAATCCCTTCATCCAAACCGTCTGAAGAAGTTATAGGAAATAAGGAGAAGGTGTAAAGTTGTTCGGGTCTTTTATTTTATTATTTTCTTGAATGTAACCTTGAACTATATTTTCCTTTATTATGATGAATAAAATTTAAACTTCTGTTGTTCGTCTTGAGTTTCTCTCTTACTTGCTCTGTTCGCACCATTGTTGATTTTGTGTTTCATTTTGTCTTTACTAGTTTGTGGCCAGGATGGAACTTTTATCAGCTCATGATTCAGAGTTGATGAAGAAATGCAATGACTATTTCAAAGATGGTCGTGCAGATTTTATTGAGGCTTAAATTATTGATATTCTTGGATCAGATGTTTCTGAGAGAGCCATTGATGCTTATCAGTACCTGAAGTGCCTTCTTGATCGTGTTATGGCCAATAATGTGGCCTACTATGAAATGATTGAAGATCTTCAAGGAACGATCGAGGAGCTCCAACAGCAGTACAAATAATCCAATACACTTTTACATCAAGTCTATGAGAAAAAGTACCAGCAATTGAGTGCTGACAAGGGGTATGACAAGTTTATTTTAGCTCATGAGAAAAAGGAGACTGTGCTGAGGCTTGAAATTGAAGAACATAGACATATCGCCAAGTTGTTGGAGTAGGAGAACATTGCTTTGCATGAGGAAATAAAATAACTCAAATTTGCTGCTTCTTCTTCTTCGGGAGCCTTAGTCCCCATAAATGAAGATGGTTTTTCATTTTTAGAAGTAGAAAATGCTAACTTAAGGGATGAGTTAGAAACTTTTAAACGAGCAGGGTCTTCCACACCTGCTTGTGGTAGAACAAGATCTTCTTCTCATGGACGAGTAAGGGATGATCGGGTTAAAATTGAAGAAATGAGAACTCATTCGGCCTTAGAGAATCAAGTTATTCAGTTGATGGCGAAGAACCAAGCCTTGGCAGAAATTTCTAAGAAGATTCAGAGTTTCAACGACCAACTCTCCAATCAAAGTTCCGCTCTGGAAAGTAAAGAAATTCTTGTGAAAAACTCCACGAGCAACTTGAGAGATTAACTTATCAATTTCACAAGCACCCCAGGGAATTTTGGATGGATGGGTATAATGAAGCTCTATATATCATCTTGATGATCGTTTGCAGCAGTCGAACAACGAAGGATACAAGCAGGGGTGGTTGAATGCCTTATGTGTCCTGAAACTGGATCAAGGTCATTTCTTATGGGATTATTATGAACCCGTAGTTCTTAATTTACCTATGTCTCCCTTCAAACTTGACCTTAATTGGATTCTAGCCCGTGTTATTCCTCGAATTTTGATCTCCAAGTATCTCGGTGATTATAGTCTTCATTCAAACTTTGAGATATCTCGTCCAGAGCACTTGCTTGATCATCCATCCACAATGAATGTCAGAATGTTGCGAGATATAAACTTTATAAATTCCCCTTATGCCTTAGATGATCCTCCATCTGGGGTAGAACCTGTTTTTAAAGCAAAGGGAAAGAAACCCATAGAATAGGATATTTTTATGTAATGAATCAAACTTCATATCATACGTAATCTACTTGGTTTTAATGAAAAAAAATTTAGTCTTTGACAATTTCATTTTCTTCGATAGTCTTTTGTAGAATGTCCTTGTTTGTTGGTTGGTGAATATATATATATACACACACACTATACTTATCCCATTTGTTCTTTGATTATAGTGACTTGTCACTCCGTGGGCCTAAGCAATGGAATGATTTGCATCCCATGTTCCTACTTAGTTGTAGTAATCTCGTATGGATTACCTTGTTGCCTAGACAGTGGATGCCCCGGGAGGTTGTCCAGCTTCTTGCCTAGTTTGGTACCAATCAACCGAAGTTGGTGGTTATTGATTTACCGACCAATCGGAGTTAGTGGTAATGAGTTGCCGACCAATCGGAGTTGGTGGTTATTGATTCACCGACCAACCGGAGTTGGTGCTAATGAGTTGCCGACCAACAGGAGTTGGTGCTAATTGAATTGCCGACCAATCGAAGTTGGTGGTATTGAGTTATCGACCAACCGAAGTTGGTGGTATTGAGTTACCGACCAACTGGAGTTGGTGGTATGGAGTTATCGACCAACCGGAGTTGGTGGTATGGAGTTACCGACCAACCGGAGTTGGTAGTATTGAGTTACCGACCAATTGCAGTTGGTGGTAATGAGTTCCCGACCAATCGGAGTTGGTGGTAATTGAATTGCCGACCAACTAGAGTTAGTGGTATTGAGTTACCGACCAACCGGAGTTGGTGGTAATGAGTTCCCGACCAATCGGAGTTGGTGATGTGTTGCTCTGAATTTGGGTTAGTGTAATGTGTAGCACTAATATTTAGAAAAAATTTCGACAAAGAAAGAAATATGGGAGAAATATCACTTTATTCATTTTGAAGAAACTGTGTTACATAGGAATTTCAATTACTAATAGTGCTTGTGCAGGTGTTCTGCATTCCATGCATTTTTGAATTTTTCTCCCTCCAAAGTTTGAATTATGTATATCCCTGGATGAACAACTTCAGTTACTATGTAAGGTCCATGCCAGTTGTCTTCCAGTTTGTTATGCTTTTGGATCACTTTCTTCAGCACATAATCCCCTTCTTTCAAATCACACTTCTTCACTCTTTTGTTATAGAACAAAGTTGTTCGTTGTTGGTATGCAGCATTCCCGATTGCTGCTTCTTCCCTAACTTCTTCGAGCATATCCAGATCTAATCGACTCATCAAGTCACTGATAGAAGAACTGAAATTAAGTACCCTATGTGTTGGTAGACCCAATTCAGCAGGTATTACAGCCTCACTCCCAAATATCAGCATGTATAGAGACTCCCCAATTGTTGTTCGTGGTGTGGTGCGATAAGACCACAACACAGAGTGTAGCTCGTTGATCCAATTTCCCTTTGCATCATTTAGCCATTTTTTTAAACCATTCAGTAGGGTTTTGTTCGTCACTTCAGTTTGCCAATTGCTCTGGGGATGGCCTGGCGCAGAGTGGATCTTCAATATGTTAGATTGATGATAATATGAAGCAAATTCCTCGTTGTCAAACTGGGTTCCATGGTCAGTAATAAATGCGTTTGGGAGACCATATCTGTAAATAATACTCTTCCAAATAAATTGATAGACCTTGTAATATGTCATATCAATGAGAGGTTCAGCTTCCACCCATTTGGTAAAATAATCCACAACAACCATGAGGTATTTGAATCTTCCTTTGGTCGTAGGAAGTGGCCTGACTAAGTCTATCCCCCACATGGAGAATGGCCAAGGATATGTAATGGGTGTTAACAATGCCTGAAGAGTTCTTCGTATGGAAGAGAAGCGTTGGCATTTATCGAACTTCTTAGCATAAGTTGAGCAATCAGCTCTCATCGTTGGCCAGTAGTACCCATGTGTTGTTATTCTTTACAAAAGCGTTCGACCTGCTACATGGGCTCCATAAGACCCTTCGTGAACCTCTGCGGTCAAGTCTTTCACTTCGGAGGGATGGATACATCTCTATAATCCTGCTATAACTCCTCGTCTATACAAAATGCTACTGGTCAATACGTAATGAGCAGCTTTAAACTTCAATTTCTTGGCTGCGAGTTTATCAATCGGAAAAGTCCCTTCTTCAATATAGGCCCTGATGGGATCCATCCAAGATGGTCCCAAGTCGAGGGTAATGAAGTTCATCATCAAATCTTCGTCTATGCTCCGACCAGCCAGGATTTCTATTGGGATTATTCTTCGTAGCTCGATGCGTGTGGTTGATGCTAGCCGAGCTAGGCCATCAGCTCTTGCATTCTCCAATATCGATATTCTGATCAAATGGACTGAACTGAAATTCGATACAACCTGTATTGCTTTTGCGTGATACTTGACCATTAATTCTCCCTTTGCTGCATACACCCCGAGAATTTGATTTATGATTAACTGTAAATCACCGAATACAATGATATGTTCTGCTTTCATAGTTTTGGCCAGATTTAGACCCACGATCATAGCTTCATATTCAGCCTTATTATTAGAAGCCTTAAATTAAAAGCGTAGAGCATAATCCATATCAATCTCATACGGACTGTTTAAAACAATTCCTGCTCCACTGCTAGTGGCACATGAAGAACCATCCACAAACAGATTCCACACAGTTACATCATTATCAAACTCTTGATCAGACAGTGTTCCTCGGTGGAATATTTGATGCTTCCTTTTATCCTTCCCCGGCTCTACTCGCTGCTCGTTGATTGTCTTCTCTTGATCTTCCATAAATGGAAGTTGGTCAGGGGTTAAATTTGATGATCCCGTAACATCCACGGGTTGGTCTGTATTAAACTCCTATTCTTCGGGGGTATCAGAATGAGTAAACTCTGCGATAAAATCAGCTACTGCCTGCCCCTTGAGCGACGATCTAGGCTCATAAACTATGTCATATTCACCAAGTTCTACTGCCTAGTACATCAATCTTCCCGATTTCTACAGTTTATGCAGAGCTTGTCTTAATGGCGTATCAGTATACACCACTATAGTATGGGCTTGAAAGTATGGCCTCATCCTTCTGCTTGCTTCGATTAGTGACAGTGCCAACTTCTCCAACCTTGGATATCTGATCTCTGCTCCTCGAAAAGCCTTGCTGGTGTAATAAACTGGTTTTTGTACTCCGTCTTCCACTCTTATCAACGCCAAGCTGACTGCATTCTCTGAAACTGCTAGATACAAGTATAGTTTTTCTCCCATCACTGGTCTAGATAACAATGGAGGTGTTCCCACATATTTTTTCAACTCTTGAAAGGCTTTCTCGCATTCGTTATTCCATTCAAAAGTTTTTCGGAGTGTTTTGAAGAATAGGAGGCATTTGTCTATTGCTTGTGACACAAATCTGTTGAGTGTTGTAACTCGCCCTGTGAGGCTTTGCACTTCCTTCTTCGTAGTTGGAGATTACAGCTCCAATAGGGCTTTGATCTTTTCAGGGTTCGCCTTGATTCCTCATTGGTTAACAATATATCCGAGAAACATGCCTTCTCGTACTCCGAATATGCACTTGGTGGGATTCAACTTCATTTGATATTTCTCCAATTCATCAAAATTTTGACCTAGGTCAACTAAATAATCAACAGCTTTCTTGATCTTTGTCAGCATATCGTCGACATAAACCTCCATGTTATGACTGATTTTCTCTGTGAACACCTTATTCATCAGCTGCTGATATATTGCACTTGCATTTTTAAGTCCTAAAGGCATAACATTATATCAATAAGTTCCTCTTGGGGTGATAAAAGAGGTACTTTCCCTGTCCTTAGGTTTCATTTTAATCTGATTGTAACCAAAATAAGCATCCATGAAACTCAACAATTCATGCCCCGAGGTAGCATCCACCAGTTGATCGATTCGGGGCAACGGAAAATGATCCTTTGGGCATGCCTTATTAAGATCAATGAAGTCCACACACGTCCTGCACGTATTATTTTTCTTCTTTACCATCACTACATTTGCTAGCCAATCAGGATATTTGACATCCTCAATAAAAAAGGCTTTCTATAGTTTCTCTACTTCTTCCTGTACAGCTTGATTCTTTTCAGGGTTAAACACCCTTCTTCGTTGCTTCACCGGCTTGACCTCCTTATTCACGTTGAGCTCGTGGCATAGGAAACTATGGTCTATCCCTGGCATGTCTTCATGACTCCATGCGAAAGTCTGTTTTCTGCGTCTTAGAAATGCTATCAGTTCCTATTTTATCGATACATCCAATGACGCACTAATTTGGGTTGGCTCGAGAATGCTTCTATTCATCTGCTGAACAAGAAGAACGAGAAGAATATAATAAGAATACTACTACCTATCAAGTGGATGAAATAGAAGATGCAGAGATTGAAACATTAGACCCTAGAGATGAGTCTCAGCTCATGAAGGGCCAGGTCATGGAAGCTACCGAAAGTATCATTCTGGGTGCTCGTCGTCCAGAATGATACTTTCGGTAGCTTCCATGACCTGGCCCTTCATGAGCTGAGACTCATCTCTAGGGTCTAATGTTTCAATCTCTGCATCTTCTATTTCATCCACTTGATAGGTAGTAGTCTTCTTATTATATTCTTCTCGTTCTTCTTGTTCAGCAGATGAATAGAAGCATTCTCGAGCTACTTTCTGGTCGCCTTTCACCACTCCCACTCCAAAATTGGTTAGGAATTTTAAATATTGATGTACAGTAGATGGTACTACTTCGAACTTCTTCAAACCTACCCTTCCCATGATGATATTGTAAGTTGATTGGACATTTTTATCCATTACGAAAAAGTGTACTCTTTATGTTCGACAAGCTGGCCATGTACCAATAAGCATATCCAACTTGATCGTCCAAAGTGGAAAAACTTTTTTTCCAGTAAAACCGAGGGGCCTATGATAGGGCTCCAACTAGGCTAACTTTAAATTCAAACTGTCAAAGCATGGGTAGAACATGATGTCTGCAGAGCTACCATTATCCACCAGCACCCGTGAAATCACCACTTCTTTCATTCTCATCTTGATTACCAATGGGTCATCATGAGGATATAGTACACCTCCCAAGTCATTTTTAGAGAAACCAATGACCAGTATGTCCTTATTCACCTTCCTCGGGCGATCATCTTCAGCAAAGTTGATTCGCTGTATGTACGAGCAAGCTTGAGCCTCATTAAGGTAAGCTTTCCTCTTCGCAGTAAGATCTCCACCTCCTGCATCTCCACCTGTAATAACATTACATTCAAATGATCCAAAATGGATTGAAAATACCTCATGCTCTGGCTGTCTTGGTCTTTTAGGAAAGTCGGGATCATCTTCGTGATCTCTCTTCTTGTCTTCTTTTGCTCGACGAGGAGATTTAGATCATTGCCTTCCTCGATTGCTGGTCTTTCCACCATTTTGGCGATCAACATACTTATCCAATTTTCCTCGTATGATGAATGCTTTAATTTTATTCTGGAGAGCTTTGCAACGTTTGGTCGTGTGACCATGGTCTTTATAGAATTCACAATATTTGGACTTATCCCTTTTGTCAGGATCCGCCTTCATTTTCCCTGGCCAGGCTAACTCCTTGTTGTTCTTGATTTCTTTAAGAATGTGATTTATATCTACCTTCAAGGGAGTATAATTTCCAAATTTCCCCATCTGCTCCAGCGCTTGCTTCCCTTTTGGCGGCATGTTGCCACCATTGTTCTTCTGATCCTTCTTCTCGGTTTTACCAGCTTCTACCTTGGTCTCCTTAGTTTCTGTGTTCTTCTTCGCAACCATGGCTTCCTCAGCGTTCATGATTTTGGCTTCCTTTGCCTTCGGTTCTTCCATGGTCCTAGGTGGATCTTTGGCCAGAGTATAGTACAATTTGTCTGGTAACAGTCCACTCATCATAGCAGTTGTTGATGTAAAAAACTAGATCGCTCTAATTATTCAATCACAGATAAATAAAATGAGACAAAGATTTTTAAAGTGGTTCAGCTTTATAAGAATGGCCTACGTCCACTGTTATGTTATTGCTGAGTATTTGGGAATTCTCGATTACAAGTTCAATCCAGAAATTTCGGGTCCCCTTGAATGAGGATGATACAAGGTATTTATAGCCTTGAGGCTGTACATGAAAGGGTTGATACATTAAATGATATACACATGAAAGGGTAATACATTTAATGTAGCGTGTGTGTCAAGATTATAAACATTCAATGATTAGTTGAACTGTTGTCTATCTGGTAATTAATGATACGGCCGAGATGCAGCTCGGACCGCCTTAGTTGCTCGTTGATCAAGAGTTCCTCGGAGCGCTTGAGTACCTTGGAGTGCTGGAGTTCCTCGGGGTATCTTCGCTGCTCGGAGAGAACATGAATTGGTCGGGGAAATGAACTTCCTCGTTACTATTGTGCCACGTATATTGACACGTGTCTTCGTATTATTCGTCCACATCAGCGTATTAATTTTGGTATCAACAGAAGCCCCCAATGTTTCGTATTTCGAACTTTGAGGAATATGAAACATTCTTTCTTGGTATATGGCAATATTGAATGATCTTCCTGGGTTTTAGGAGCATCGTATTTGAATTTATTTCCAAATTCACAGAATCCGCCTTTTTTCGAATTTTTAAGAGTGCTTCGATTTTTGTGTCCTTTTTGTCCTTTTAGCCGCCGGAAGTTCAATAGTTTCTTTCGTGTAATCATTTCCTTCGCCGCTTCCCTAGGCAAAGTATTTAAACTTCTTTGGTAACCATACCGTCTTCTTCTTTTTCCAATTTTCTGCATTCAAGCTTTCTATTCTCTCTTTCTCTCTTGTGCGTTCATCTTTTCCTTCGCTAGTTATCAGCAGATCTCCTTCCTTCCTGTAATATTTTCTTCCTTCTTTTTTTATTCATCATGGTTTACATTATTGAATCTCTTGAAAAATTTCGTTCTGACTTTTCCATCCCATCTTGGGTAATTTTGGAGGAGCTTTCTGAACCTCAAAATTACTTTCGTTTGGCTGAGGGACATTGTTTCCCCAGTCTTTTTATTGCTGAATGTGGTTTTTCCTTTTCACCAAATCCATTGTGTCTTGAGTTTTGTCAGTATTTCGATCTTGTCCCTGCAAAAATAGCCCCCAATTCATGGAGAATAATTAATGGGGTGTATAAATTAAATCTAACTCATGGGACTCGTATAGGAATCCCTGAAATTATGTACTGCTATAGATGGGCCGTTCTAGATAATATTTATTACTTAAAAACTAGGTTTTTGAATAGGGCTCTTGTAGTTAACCTCCCTGATGCAAATAGAGATTATTTTGAACATGGGGTGGTTATTAAAAATTGGCAATATGCCCCTTTAGTTGGAGATGAAGTATACAACGGTCCCAGATGTCCCCCATATGGCAATGGGATAGGTTTATTTTTCATTTTATTTCTTTTCTGAATTTACGAATTCATTATGTTTGACAAAATGTATGACTGATATTTCATTATGTGTTTGTTTACAGTTGAGAGTAAAAGAAAAACTCCAAAAGAGTCAGAGGTTAATATCAAGCATCTGAAACTTATCTGGGGTTTGCATAAGAACGTTGCAGACGAGCACATCAGGTCTGCATCATATTTGCTACAGTATAAGAGCTATACAACCTCGTATACTGCTCGTCCTGTTGAACCAGCTTCAACTCCAGAGGATTCTTCTTCAGATTCTCACATCCTTTTAAGTCAGAGAATGGGCAAGAAAAGAGCTCCTCCTGCTCTATTTGATGACATTTCATCTGCTGCTGAGGCCAAGAAAAGTAAAATTGATGTCCCAGAGGGGACTAAGAAGGTGGATGTTGCGCCTTCAAAAACTACCGAGAAGCCCCCAGTGGCTCCGAGCAAGAAAGTTGCTCCTGTGCAAGTGATTACTATCTCTCCGACCAAGAGTTCTTCCTTGGTTGAAGCTGCTGAAGTCCCTTTGAGAAGATTGAGGAAATCATCCTCAGTCAATTTGGCTGAAACTGTCTCCTCTCTACCAGCTGGTGGTGTTAGTGTTCCAACCATCATTCCTCCGAGCTCTGCAATGAGCTCGGTAAAAACTTGGATCATACCCGAGGTCCAAGGAATTGATGAAAAAATTTCTAGGGATATGCTGACATCCCTAGCTACTCGTCATCTTGCTTCAGTAAATTTCTCATACTCTGAGTTTTCTTTCTTTCTCTGAATGCTTGCATTTTTGTATTGACTTTACTATTTTTCTCATCTTTCAGCTGGTGAACTGTTTTAATAACATCGTGAAGAAGGACGAGGCAATTAAAGCTTCCAGCTCTTCGTCTGGTGTAGAGGATGCTCTGCTGGGTTTAACCCAATCTTTGAAGGATTCTCGTCAGCAGTATGACGAGGACAAAGCCGAATGGGAGAAAAAGTTATCTACAGTTGAGGCCGAGAAGGTAAAGATGGCTGAGATCTCCAAGAGTTTGGAGGATAAGGTGAAAGGTTTGGAGGTCGAACATCAGAAGTATGATGTCAAGCTCAAGAACTTTGGAGAGCTTGAAGATAATCTGAAGAAGGAAGAGGAAGAGTTGTCCGCCCTGCGAGATATCAAGGGCCAAAAGGAAGAATTGGATGTGAAGCTCTCCTCGGAGAAACTGAAAAGAAAGCTCGCCATTAAGAAATCCTTCAGCGCTGGCTGGGATAAGGGGATTGCTGCGATGACATCCCAAGTTCAATACGGGAAGTTGAAATACTTCCGAGATGGCTGGGTAGCTGCCCTGCAAGAATTGAAGATTGAGGACGACTCTGGGCTATTCCAGCTACACCTCCCTGGTCCTCCCCCACCAATTGTGGAAGAAGAAGAAGATGAGCCTATTTCTGATGAATCTTCCATGGCCATCGGTGATCAAGTCCCTGCATCTATATCTTCTGCCAATGAGGACATTTCTTCCATGCCTCCTCCTCTTGAGAAAATTTCAACTCAGGCTGATCAAGTTGCTGTTACCACCGAGCAACCAAGCTCCTCGTCCCAGCCTCCCGAGAAAGTCTTGGGAGACAAGGAAAAGGTGTGAAGTTGTTCGGTATCATCTCTATCTTTCATTATTTGTAATCAAACAATGTAATCCTTTTGTGATCTAATAAAATACATCTTTGTTCATCTCTGTTGTTGATGATTTGTTTTTGTTGATTGTTGTCTTCTCATCCTTAGTTTGTGGCTAGAATGGACCTAATATCTGCGCATGATACAAAGCTGATGCAGCAATGTCATGAGTACTATAAAGCTGGTCATACAAATTTGAGTGTATCAGAAATTGCTGACATCCTTGGCCATGATGCCTCAGAACAAGCAATTGAGGCTTATCGGTACTTGAAGGATTTACTCGACCGAGCTGTGGCCAACAGTGTGGCCTACTATGAATTGATTGAGGAACTTCATTGTACCTTAGAAGATCTTCAGAGTCAACAGAATGAATCAACTGCTTTGTTGCACAAGGAGTATGAAAATAGATATCAGCAGCTTTCTTCTGAAACAGGCCATAAAAAGATCCTTGTTGGATACGATGTTAGAGAAAGAACTTTAAAAGGTGAAGTTGAGGCCTGCAGGCATATTGCTGAGTTGCTGGAACAAGAGAACAATAATTTACAGAAAAAGTTGGCACAGTATGAATCTGCAGCGTCATCTTCCACTGCTTTAGTACAAGTTACCGATGAAGGTTTCTCGTTTTTAGAGGTTGAGAATGCCAAATTAAGGCAAGAACTGGATAACTTAAGAAGATCTGTTATTCCTGTGACTGCTTGGGGACGAGGAAGAGGTTCTCGTGGGCGAGGAAGAGCAGTTCAAAATGTTGCCGAGGAGCAAAGTTTTCCAGTTGCTGCTCGGAGTAGATCAAGAGTTCTTAGCCGTAATGTTGAAGAGGCTCGCACTCAGTCTACTTTAGAGACTCAAGCATACCAATTAAACGCCAAAGATCGTGCTTTATCTGAATTGTCTAAGAGAAATCTATCTTTGGAAGATCAACTTACTGCAACGAAGTCTGCTTTGAATGATAAAGATGTTTTTGCCAGGAACCTTCACGAACAATTGGATAGATTAACCTTCCAATTCCATAAACAGCCCAGGGAATTTTGGATGGCAGGATACAATGAAGCCCTTGTTCATTTAGATGCTCATATTAAACATGCCAATAATGAAGGTTATAAGCAGGGGTGGTTGAACGCCCTAGGTGTACTAAAATTGGAGCAAGGGCATTTTTTATGGGATTATCATGCTCCAGGGTTACTAGATTTGCCTGTGCCACCTTTCAAATTGGACATGGAATGGATCCCAGCTCGTTCCATTCCTCGGAGTTTAATTTCAAAATATCTTGGGGACTATAGTCTTCATTCTCAGACTGAATTATCTCGTCCCGAGCATCTCTTGGATACACCTTCTGTGATGAACGTCAGAATGCTCAGAGATATTAATTTCATCAATTCTCCTCTTTGCCTAGAAGATCCCCCTGCCGGCGAGGAACCTATTTCAAAAGCTAAAGGAAAGAAACCAATAGAATAGTTTTTTCAATGTAATAATTAGCACATATATGTAGCTTGTAATATATTTTGATCTTAATGAAAGAATTTCATTTTCTGTTTGCAAATTTGTATTGCGATTGTCTTGTGTTTATCAAACATTTTTACATTTGTGTATATGTATCTGTTAAAAAGATAACAATATGGTGTTGTTCATCAACCAACTTAGTAATCAAAATTACAAGTATCAATGTTGCTCAATCACTTAATAATAAAGTAATGAGTATAAAATGTTTAAACAGTTTCCAACCAACCAAGGTTGTTAAATTGTGTTTGTCGACCAACTACAGTTGGTGGGTTTTTATCCCCGACCAACCATACTTGGTAAACTTTTTTCATAAAATGTGTCCGTCCAACCAGGGTCGATAATTTATCCTCGTCGACCAAGTATAGTTTTCATAAAATGTGTCCGTCCAACCAGGGTCGATAATTTATCCTCGTCGACCAAGTATAGTTGATCACCGACCAACTATACTTGGTTCAGTTTGGAATTCTTTGTATTTTCTGAAATGATTTTATCTTCCGACCAACTTGTTGGCCTATTTTCAAATCAAATAATATTGTTCTTCCCTCAATCGTAGTTGATTATTGAACTATCAGGTTCTTTCAAACTATCTTGTCCACTAGTTATCTTACCAACCTTAGTTGGTCACGCTAGTGTATGCCTCCTAACCAAAGGAGTATATTTTTTGGTTCTTTCGAACTATCTGTCCACTAGTTATCTTACCAACCTTAGTTGGTCACGCTAGTGTACGCCTCCTAACCAAAGGAGTATATTTTTTGGTTCTTTCGAACTATCTTGTCCACTAGTTATCTTACCAACCTTAGTTGGTCACGCTAGTGTACGCCTCCTAACCAAAGGAGTATATTTTTTTGGTTCTCGTCCTTTTACCAACCGGAGTTGGTCGTGGGTCTGAACTATCGTCTTCTTTTTGCTGTCGAGCAGCGCAGCGTAGTGTACAACACTAGTATTCCCCGAAAAACTTTCAAACAAAGGAGAGGAAAATGGTTAAAACATCATTGTTTTATTCATATTGATGGAACCGTTGTACATTTTACATCATTGAGAATACTTGCGAAGGTGTTCAGCATTCCAAGCATTCTTGAATTCTTCTCCTTCTAGAATTGCTATTCGGTAAGTTCCTGGTCGAACAACTTCTGTAACTCGGTAAGGCCCATGCCAGTTTGCCTCCAATTTATTGTGTTTCTGAATTACCTTCTTTAGCACATAATCCCCCTCTTTTAAGTCACATTTCCTCACCCTTTTATTGTAGAACAGAGCTGTGCGTTGTTGGTAAGCAGCATTCCTAATGGCTGCCTCTTCTCTGAATTCCTCGAGCATATCCAAATCTAGTCTTCTCATCAAGTCGCTGACTGGGGAATTGAAATTCAGCACTCTATGTGTTGGGAGACCCAATTCTGCAGATACTACAGCCTCACTTCCAAATGCCAGCATATATGGTGATTCTCCAGTCGCTGCTCGGGGAGTTGTTCGGTAAGCCCACAATACTGATTGTAGCTCGTTAATCCAGTTAGCTTTAGCTTCACTTAGCCTTTTCTTCAAACCATTTAGCAGTGTTCTATTCGTCACTTCAGTCTGTCCATTGCTTTGAGGATGGCCTGGTGCTGAATGAACCTTCAAAATGTTCGACTGATGACAATAGGCAGCAAATTCCTCGTTATCAAATTGGGTTCCATGGTCTGTGATGAAGGCATGAGGGAGACCATATCGACAGATGATATTCTTCCAAACGAACTGGTATACTTTCTCGTACGTCATGTCGATAAGGGGTTCAGCTTCTACCCACTTAGTAAAATAGTCTACTGCGACGACGAGGTACTTGAATCTTCCTCGGGTGGTCGGCAATGGTCCCACCAAGTCAATTCCCCACATGGCGAATGGCCAAGGGGAAGTTATGGGTGACAATAATGCTTGTGGAGTTCGTCGGATAGAGGAAAAACGTTGGCACTTGTCACATTTCTTAGCATAGGCTATTCAATCAGCCCTCATCGTCGGCCAATAGTATCCTTGAGTCATTATCCTTTGTAAAAGTGTTCGACCTGCTACATGAGCTCCACAAGACCCTTCATGGATTTCTTTAATCAATTCCTTCACCTCGGAGGGATGTACACATCTCTACAAACATGCCATAATTCCTCGTCTATATAAAATACCATTAGTTAATACATACCGAGCAGCTTTATACTTCAATTTTTTGGCAGCGAGCTTATCCTCTGGTAATCCTCCCTCTTCAATATATATCCTGATGGGATCCATCCAAGATGGTCCTAAATCAAGGGTAATAACATTCATCGTCAAGTTTTCATCTATGCTCCGACTTTCTAATACTTCAATTGGTATCGTTCTTCGCAGCTTGGTACGAGTAGCTGATGCTAGTCGGGCCAGTGCGTCTTCTTTTACATTCTCCATCCTCGGTATTCTCACCAATTGAATGGCATCAAATTCTGTCAGTAACTCCATCACCTTTGCTTGATACTTTGCCATTAAATCTCCTTTAACTGCATATGTTCCTGTCATCTGATTTACAATTAATTGAGAATCACTAAATACAATTACTTGCCGTGCTTCCATAACTTTTGCTAAGTTTAAACCTGCTATCATGGCCTCATACTCAGCTTCATTATTAGAGGCTTTGAATTGGAATCGTAAAGCATATTCCACGTCAATCTCGTCTGGGGTGTTTAAAACAATTCATGCCCCGCAACCTGCTGTGCAAGATGAGCCATCTACATATAATCTCCATATGGGTAACCCGTCTTCGAATTCTTTATCTGATAGAGTTCCTCGGTGAAATATTTGTTGCTTCTTTTCATCCTCCCCTGACACTTTTCGCTCCTCGTCGATCATCTCTTCTCGCTCTTTTACCAACCGGAGCTGGTCTGAGTTTGAAGTTGATGATCCTTCTACATCCACAAGTCCTTTTACCAACCGGAGTTGGTCTGGATTTATGTCTGTTGATCCTGTAACATCCACAGGTTGGTCAGCGAGCAACTTTTGTTCCTCGGGGGTATCAGGGTATGTAAACTCTGCTATAAAATCTGCTACAGCCTGCCCTTTCAATGATGATCTAGGTTCATACACAATATCATATTCACCGAGCTCTATTGCCCAGTACATCAGTCTTCCTGACTTCTCTGGCTTATGAAGGGCTTGCCTCAATGGCATGTCGGTATAAACGACGATGGTATGGGCCTAGAAATATGGCCTCATTCTTCTACTTGCGTCAATTAATGCCAATGCCAATTTCTCCAGCTTTGGGTACCTAATTTCCGCACCTCGGAAAGCTTTACTTGTGTAATAGATTGGTTTCTGGACTCCATTCTACAATCTGATCAATGCTGAACTAACTGCATTCTCTGATACTGCCAGATACAAGTACAACTTCTCTCCTGTTATTGGCCTGGACAACAATGGAGGTGCTCCCAAATACTTTTTCAAGTCTTGAAAGGCCTTCTCACATTCATCAGTCCACTCAAAAGTTTTTCGAAGTGTTTTGAAGAATGGGAGGCATTTATCAGTTGCTCGGGACACAAATCTATTGAGCGCTGCAACTCGTCCTGTAAGACTCTACACTTCTTTCTTCGTCGTTGGGGATCGCAGCCCTAAAAGAGCTTTGATCTTTTCTGGATTTGCCTCAATTCCTCGTTGGTTGACGATGTATCCGAGAAACATTCCTTCTCGTACTCCAAAGGTTCACTTCGTCGGGTTGAGCTTCATTTGGTATTTATCTAGTTGATCAAAGGTCTGACTTAAGTCAACTAGATGATCAGCAGCTTTCTTGCTCTTTGTTAGCATATCGTCGACGTAGACTTCCATGTTGCAACTGATTTGTTCGGCAAAAACCTTGTTCATCAGCCGCTGATATGTTGCACCTGCATTTTTCAAACCAAAAGGCATGACATTATAACAATAAGTTAGGGTAATAAAAGAAGTACTCTCCCTGTCTTCAGGTTTCATTTTGATCTGGTTGTAGCCAGAATATGCATCCATGAAGCTGAGCAGCTCATGTCCCGAAGTAGCATCCACTAGCTGGTCTATTCTGGGCAATGGAAAATGATCTTTCGGGCATGCTTTGTTGAGATCAGTGAAATCAACACACATTCTCCATTTATTATTATTCTTCTTTACCATCACCACATTTACTAACCAGTCTGGATATTTCACATCTTCAATGAATTGGGCTTTCTGGAGCTTCTCAACCTCCTCTTGTATAGCCTTATTCTTCTCGGGACTAAACACTCTTCTTCTCTGCTTCACAGGCTTGATCTCCTTATTCACATTGAGTTCATGACATAAGAAGTTTGGATCTATTCCTGGCATGTCTTCGTGACTCCATGCAAAAGTATTCTTCCTATTTCTCAAGAAAGCTATCAACTCTTGTTTTATTGAAGCATCCAACGACGAACCTATCTGGGTTACTCGTTCAGGGTGCTCCTCGTCCAGAATAACATTTTCTGTAGATTCTACCACCTGTCCTTTTACAAGTTGGGATTCATCCCTGGGATCAAGAGTTTCAATTTCTGTACCTTCCTCCACCTGGTAGGTAGTAGTCTTTTTCCTTGATTCCTCAAGCTCCTCTTGCTCGGCAGATGAATAATAGCATTCTCGAGCTATTTTTTGATCACCTTTCACAACTCCTACTCCGAAGTTTGTTGGGAATTTTAAGCATTGATGCACTGTAGATGGAACTGCTTCGAACTTCTTCAAACCAACTCTTTCCATGATGATGTTGTAGGCTGATTGCACATTCTTGTCCATCACAAAGAAGCGTATTCTTTCTGTTCGACAAGCAGGCCAAGTTCCAATGAATATGTCCAACTTGATCATCCCAAGTGGAAAAACTTTCTCGCCAGCAAAACCCAGAAGGGGTCTGTGATAAGGTTCCAATTGAGATAATTTCAAATTCAAGCTATCAAAGCATAAATAGTACATGATGTCTGCCGAACTACCATTGTCCACCAACACCCTTGAAATCACCACATCTTTCATCCTCATTTTGATCACCAAGGGATCGTCGTGAGGGTAAAGAACACCTGCCAAATCGTTTTTTGAAAAACCAATAACTAGCTTCTCTTTATTTACCTTCCTCGGACGATCATCCTCGGCAAGATTTATTCGTTGAATATATGAGCAGGCTTGAGCCTCTCCGAGATAGGCCTTTCTTTCTGCAGTAAGGTCTCCCCCTCCAGCATCTCCTCCTGTAATAACATTACAATCAATTGACCCAAAACGTATGGAAAAACCTCTCGTTCAGGCTGTCTTGGCTTCTTTGGAAGATCGGGGTCTTCATCTGGATCATCTTCATGATCTCTTTTCTTTTTCTCCTCCGTCCGACGAGGAGATCTGGAACGATCTCTAGTTCTATCATCATTTTTCTTTTCACCTCTGCGATCTACATACTTTGACAACTTTCCTCTTCGGATGAGCGTTTCAATCTCGTTCTGAAGGGCTATGCAATTTTTGGTCGTATGGCCATGATCTTTATGGAACTCGCAATATTTGGCCCTATTCCTCAGGTCAGGATTGGTCCTCAGTTTATCTGGCCACTTGATTTCTTCGTTATTCTTGATTTCTTCTAAAACATGATTAATACCCATCTTCAATGGAGTATAATTATCATATTTCTTCAGGACTTCCCATGATGTCCTATTATTCTTGGAGTGCTTGTCACCACCATTACTTTTTTGCCCTTTCTTCTTAGATTTGTCAACCTCCACCTTGGTTTCTTTATCCATATTCTTCTTCGCAGCCATAGCCTCCTCGGCATTCATGATTTTGGCCGCTTTTGCCATCAACTCTGACATAGTTTTAGGTGGATCTTTGGCCAAAGTATAGTATAATTTGTTAGGCAGCAATCCACTCATCAAAGCAGTGATCGCTGTCTTTTTTTCGTAATCTATGACTTCCAACTTCTCGTTATTGAAACGAGTTATGTAATCTCTAGTACTCTCACCAAATTTTTGTCTAACACTTAACAAGTGCGCCACTCGCTTTACCGGCTTTGCTCCAAAACAGAAATTGCCAATGAACAATTCGGCTAACTGAATAAAAGTCGAAATCTTACCCCGAGGAAGATTGTTGTACCATATCTGTGCAGATCCGGTAAGAGTTCTCGAGAATGCTCTACACCTCATCTCGTCGGGGACAGCATATATGTCGGCAGCAGCTTGGTATTGTTCTATATGAAGAACAGGATCTGTCTTTCCATCATACTTAGGGGTCACTACAGGTGCTTTAAATTTCGATGGTGTAGGAAAAGTCACAATGGCCTGCCCAAAAGGTGTCCCTTGAACAAAAGTTCTCTGTAAGGGATTCTTTTCTTTAGCCATTTCTCCAAGTCTATCATCCAATCGCTGAATGGAACCTTTCCATGCTTCATTTCCTTCCTCGGGCCTTTTAGTCCGAGCAATTGATTGTTCTGACGTAGCTTCCTGAGATCTATCTCGATGAGTAGCTGGTCGTGATTGTGCTGATCCTTCTCTCAAACCTGATGGTGGTCGCAAACTTCTCGATGGGGCTCTAGGTGGACTCATATTTCTCCTTGGTCCTAACCGACTGAAAGGAGACACCCTGCTTAATCTTTCCAGGGCGCTGGTTCTCTCCGGAGAGAGAGTGATATGTTGATCTGTATCCGTAGCCCGTATCGATGAAGTTCGCCCAGGTTGATAAGAAAAATCATTAGATTCTTCATTACGATGTGACCCAGTACGCCTGGAACGCGATTGCCCACGATCACTCCGTTGCCTTGAATGGGTAGGTGCACCGCCGTGAATAGTTTGAATGAGTTGCCTCATTGTTTCTTGCATGGCGGTTTATCCTTCAGCCAGATTCGTCATAATTCCAGCCAGATCTGGAGGTGCAGATGGATTCGGAGGATTTCCAACATTTCCAGCATTTTGATTACTGGGTTCGGGATTATCCGCCATTGATGATAAATGATTTTTGGTGAAAAACGATAACAACAGTCGTTCCCACAGACGGCGCCAATCTGTTGATGTAAAAAACTAGATCGCTCTAATTATTCAATCACAGATAAATAAAATGAGACAAAGATTTTTAAAGTGGTTCAGCCTTATAAGAATGACCTACGTCCACTGTTATGTTATTGCTGAGTATTTGGGAATTCTCGATTACAATTTCAATCCAGAAATTCTGGGTCCCCTTGAATGAGGATGATACAAGGTATTTATAGCCTTGAGGCTGTACATGAAAGGGTTGATACATTAAATGATATACACATGAAAGGGTAATACATTTAATGTAGCGTGTGTGTCAAGATTATAAACATTCAATGAATAGTTGAACTATTGTCTATCTGGTAATTAATGATACGGCCGAGATGCAGCTCGGACCGCCTTAGTTGCTCGTTGATCAAGAGTTCCTCGGAGCGCTTGAGTACCTCGGAGTGCTGGAGTTCCTCGGGGTATCTTCGCTGCTCGGAGAGAACATGAATTGGTCGGGGAAATGAACTTTCTCGTTACTATTGTGCCACGTATATTGACACGTGTCTTCGTATTATTCGTCCACATCAGCGTATTAATTTTGGTATCAACAGCAGTAATTGTTGTCTTTTCCTCGTAATCAATTACTTCAAGCTTCTCGTTATTAAAATAAGTAATGTAGTCCCTAGTACTTTCTCCTGGCATCTGTCTAACACTCAGTAAGTGTGCTACTCATTTAACAGGTTTTTCTCCAAAACAGAAATTCCTTATGAACAGCTCTGCCAGTTAAAGGAAAGTCGCAATCTTCCCCCGAGGAAGGTTATTGTACCATATCTGGGCTGACCCGGTGAGAAATTCTCTTGATTTGGATGCTCTGCACGCTAAGTAGATCGGACCGATTAAATTGCTCGGTACGTTGAAGTTGCTCGGTACGCTTAAGTTGCTTGTCTAAAGTATTTGTATTGGCCATATAGGTTGACAGGTGTCTTCAAGTGATTGGTCTATGTAAGCAGACTAAATTTGGTATCAACAACCCCAATTATGGACAAAGGCTTAGATGCCTTTGGGGTATCCCAACTCTTTGAAAGGGAGATGACCTACATTATGCAAGTGTTGGGATTGGACCAAAAGCCCGCACACTTGGGCTTAGGCTTAAACTTTTTGGATCGGATTTCAATTTCTTTATTTTTTTGTCATTTATTTATACTGTGCCAAGTAAGTAATTCTAATTTTCTATAACAATATTAAGATAAATTAAATTTTTTTTCTACTATTTATATTGTGTACAGAATGATTTTCAAATTACAGAAATTTAATAAAACTGTTAGTGTTATAGAAAATTAATTTTCTACACTGTTCATTGTATTCTGTCTCAGAAAATAAATTTTATTTATAAAATTTCTTTTGGGAATCTGTTTGTATAATTTTAATTCTGTTTTGTACGGAATTTTTTTTTAATATTAAAAATAGTTTTACACAAAATTTTCTTAATTTAGACTAGTAAAAACTAGTGTTTAATATGTTAGTTTAATTATGTGATATATAATTCAAATATTTTTTATTATTTAGAATTCTCGTTAGAATTCATTTAATCTTAATTATAATTTGAGAAAATTGGTGTACAGAATTTTGTATTCTGTTTTGATAAGTTCATTACAAATGAATAATATCATTAATAAAAAATTTATTTTTGTAACAGAAATGGAATCACAAAGTACGAACACAGTCTCATAAATCGTGAATGTGTCACATGCAACTATTGTTGCCCCCATGAACATGCCACATGGGGAGAAATCGGAAAAAAAAAAAATTCGGGGCCAATTTCAAGTGGTGGCAAGGACAGATGTATTTTTCTCTCACAACCTTCCAATTGGCAAGGTTCATTTATGAGGATTGTCCCCCTTTGCAAAAGGGTGATGAAACTAATAAAGTTATTGTCGTGGAAGCATGGAAACATTCTAACTTTCTGTGCCGAAACTACATCTTGACATACTTGGACAAGACGTTGGACCATGTGTACAGCACCATGACAACCGCTAAGGCGTTATGGAATTGTTTGGAGAAGAAGTACAAAACTGAAGATGCGGGTATGAAGAAATTCATCTTAGGCCATTTTCTAGACTTCAAAATGGTTGATTCCAAGCCGATTATTGCGCAAGTTCAAGAACTTCAGGTTATTTTTCATGACATTCATGTTGTAGGATTGTCAGTCAGTGACACTTTTCAAGTGGTGGCAATAATTGAAAAGTTGCCTCCATCTTGGAACTTGTTCAAAAATTATCTCAAGCACAAATGCAAGGAGATGAATGTTGAATAATTTGTAGTGCGACTGTGGATTGAAGAATATAATCGTGAATGTCAAAAGAAAAGTGGAAAGGACATCATACAGTCCAAGGCTCATGTGGTTGAAGGTCCTAAATCTAAACGTAAGCGTGATGGGGAAGGCACATCTAAACAAAGAAAGAAGTTCAAAGGAAAATTCTACAATTGCGGCAAGCCAGGACACCGCTCAAGCAGTGTCGCAAACCAAAGAACGAAAAAAAGAACAATGCTCAAGCAAATGTGATGGAGAGTGACAACATTTTCGATGGTATCGCAGACATAAATATTTCTGTTGTTATATCTGAATGCAATTTGGTAGAAAATACCAAGGAATGGTGGGTGAACACTGGGGCTACACGCCACATTTGTGCAAACAAATGGATGTTTACAACTTATAAGGATTTAAAATATGAGGAGACCCTATTTATGGGGAACTCTTCAAGTTCTAAAGTCGTGGGATAATGAAGGATTATTCTGAAGATGACTTCGGAAAAGAAGCTTACTCTTAATAATGTGCTGCACGTGCCTAACATGCGTAAAAATCTAATTTCTGGATCGCTTTTAAATAAGAATGGGTTTAAGCTTGTGTTTGTTTATGATAAGTTTGTGTTGTCCAAAAATGACGTGTATGTGGGAAAGGGTTACCTGTCTGAGGGGCTCTTTAACATGAATGTAATGGAAATGATCCCAAAGGCATCCCCAATGAATAAAATTGCTAGTTCTACTTACTTGATTGAGTCATCTAATATTTGGCATGCTAGATTAGGACATGTTAATTTTGATACCTTGCGTTGATTAATTAACTTGGAATTTTTGCCAAAATTTAATATTGATAAAAATCATAATTGTGATATTTGTGTGGAATCAAAATTAGCGAGATTACCTTTTCATTCTATAAAAAGAATCACTGAACCACTAGATTTAATTCACACGGATATTTGTGATTTAAAATTTGTACAAACTAGAGGTGAAAAAAAGTATTTTATTTCTTTTATTGACGATTGCACAAAATATTACTTCGTATATTTATTACATAGTAAAGATGAAGCTATTGAGTCATTTAAACAATACAAGAATGAAGTTGAGAATCCATTAAGCAAAAAGATAAAGGCTATAAGGAGTGATAGAGGAGGTGAATATGAATCTCGTTTTGAGGAATTTTGTTCCGAACATGGAATTATCCATCAAACCACCGCTCCTTATTCTCCTCAATTGAATGGTATTGCTGAACGCAAAAATCGTACATTGAAGGAGATGATGAACTATATGTTGATAAGTTCAGGAGCTCCCCAGAACTTGTGGGGGGGCTTAATGTCCGCTAATTACATTCTTAATAAAGTCCCACACAAGAAAACTCACAAGACACCTTATGAGTTATGGAAAGGTCGAAGACCTTGCTATAAATATTTATGAGTGTGGGGGTGCTTAGCCAACGTGATAGGTTCTAAACCTAAAAAGGTAAAAATAGAACCAATGATCGTTGACTGTGTCTTCATTGATTATGCTATAAATAGCAATGCATATCGTTTCTTAGTTTGTAAATCTGAGATTCTAGATGTTTATGCAAATACGGTTATTGAATAGAGGGACGCTTAATTTTTTGAAAATTAATTTCCACATAACATGACCTGAGAATCTGGTCCTTCTTAAAGGAAAAATCAAGCTACTACAAATGGTACTCATCAACCTATTAAATCAATAGAGGATTGATGATGCTGGAATTAGCACCACAAGAGAACGTGTTTTTAAGCTCAATCTAAGAACAACAATGGCAGTACAGTTATGTAAAGGGAAAGATAATGAGATGAGGAGAAGGGGAGAGTACACCAGGATATAAGTGGTTCAGCCTAGAATGGCCTACGCACACTGTGTGTGCAACCTCACTACAATAAGGCACTAATGGCCATGGATACAATCTCTCAAGCTTTCTCTCTCTTACTGTGTATATGGACAGAGTTTCAGCTAGGGTTGAATATATGGGATCCTTTTGCAAGGTAGAGGATGACCTCTATATATAGTACCTAGGGGGTGTAATGTACCCCCCATGCATGCAATGAGCATGTGTGTGGTTACCTCGCCAATGTGGGAGTGCCATCTGTCACTGTCACATGTAGAGAATGATGATGCAATATTCCCCCCACGTGTGGGGAATAATCTTGTTATAACTGATTTGTGTCTATGTGTCCTTATCCATATGTCAGCAGGTGCTCGGCTATCGCGTCTGGGGTATGACCTCGGCCTTGGTGAGGTCGAGGTTGGTGAGTCTTGATATATGTTCAGTCCGAGGATTCCATGGAGGTCTCGGCCTGATCCTAGCCGAGACAATAAATAGGGTCGGCCTGATATGAGGCTGAACTGGTGGCTTGATGAGGTTGCTGGTGACTTCTTACAGGCTCGGCCTATGTATGGCCGAGGTTGCCATTTCAAGGCATACGCGAGTGCTGTTGATCCTCATGACGTCCCTTAGAGAGTCTCATAGTAGTGTCGGCCTGGGCCGACCTTGATATGGCCGAGGGACGATATCGCGTGCCCAAGACTTGCCTAACGTCTGCCATGATCTCGGTCGAGTCTAGTGTCTCTAGGCTGAGGTTGGTGTCTCTAGGCCGAGGTTGGTGTCTCTAGGTCGAGGTTACACTTGGGGCATATCAATCACCCCCCGGCCCTTAGTCATATGTGAGAGCAAGTGACTAGGGGATTACTACACCTCCAAGGCATGTCTGTTACAAGCCAATACTTGCTTGACACTTGTCCAATGTTGGATCATGCTTGCTTGGTAGGCGTGTGCTGTTAGCTGCCCTTTGGGTATCCCAAGGCAATGATGGGCCTTGGGAGTTGTGCCTGAGTATATAAGGGTGTTGAACCCTTCTTTCTCTCCTTCTTCTTCATTTCTTCGATTTCTGCCGTTTCTCTCCAGCTGCTCTCTCTCTCTAGAAAGATCTTGGTTCAAGGGTTTTGGGTGGTGATTTCTCGTATCTTCTCCTCTCTTCCTTACCATTTCATCCTCAGGTAAGGTCTACCATACTTTTTCCTTCATTTTACCTGCAAGCACCCTTATTTTCGTACTTTTCTGCGACTTTCTTAGTTTTCCGGCGACACCACCATAGTTTCAGGAGAGCTTTTCTTGCTAAATTTAAGTAGTTTGATCTTTAGATTCCTTCGTTTTATTACCCAGTCTTGTTTGTAATTTTTGGAGTTTAGGAAAATCCCCAAGTGTAGTGTCGTCCTCTGATGCTCAGACCCTTATATCAGCATCTTGAGGAGTTCCCCTCCCTTAGGGAGAAGACTTTAGAAAAGATTAGGCAGATAGAAAGAGCGCAGGAGGAAGCTCGTAGATCCCAGGAGTTTCCCATTAGACCCATATTTCCACCACCTCTGAAGGTGATATATCCTAACGCCCCGGAGAACTTCTATCAGACAGGGGTTCTTGCTGATCCCATACCTATGTCTGAGTCTGAATCTTCTACCTCAGACCCCATGTCTATGGATTCCTTTCAAGAGGCGATGGACTTCACACCTAGGCCTGATCAGGCCCCTGATCAGGCCGAGGTCTCCAGTCGAGCCTCGTCCCATAACCACTCAAGTACCTCAGGGTCGTCCTCGGAGGTTGAGATTCTTGAGCCGAGTGTGGCCATTCCACCAACAATTGACGCCATCCCTTTGTCGACCTTCACCAGGACAGAGTTTGCTCAGAGGTTTCCGAGTAACCCATCAACATCTGCTCCAGCCGACGTTGAGTTGGATGATGATGAGGTTGAGAGCGATGTCGACGTCTCTGAGGCGGCCGAGCACGAGAGTACTATTACTGATGTAGACCTTCTCTGCTTCAGATATCTGTATTCTATCAGCCCCTCAATAAAACTTAGGAGACCTCTGAGAGAAGAGAGGGCTTATTATGGCCGAGATGGCGAGATCTGTTTGTACGAGCAGATGTTCAAGCTGGGGTTCCGTCTGCCCATTCACCCCATTATCAGGTCCATCCTCTCTTACATTAATTTGGCCCCCTCCCAACTCTCTCCTAATGCCTGGAGAATCCTAATAGGGGCCATATTGTTATGGAAGGCTGTCCACCACTCAGACCTTCCAGTCCAAGTCTTTTGTAGGTTGTTACGTCCCTTCCTCGGCCAAAAATCATCCGAGCTACTACCATTTTGTAGCTCGGAGGCCTGAGAAGAAATTGCTTCAGGTGACCCAGACTTCCAACCATAACTGGAAGCCTCGGTACTTATTTGCCTCAGGGCCATGGGAGTTTGGCCCATGTGTTCCCTCGTCCAATCTGGAGCAGAGGATGCCCCTGAGATGGGGTAAGGTCGCCATGTCTGCCAGGGACGACCCTGGCCTAAGTCTACAAAACCTCCAGAAGCTGAAAGCCCTTCAAGATCAGGGGGTAAATGGTCTATTTGTCAGGTTTGAACATCTGATGACTCCCCATTTCCTCTCTGGGACAGGTCTGGGTGGAAGTCCCCTTGCCGAGCTTGGTAAGCTTTTTTGTTTTGCAAGTTTAACCTCTGAATTTATTCATATCTGATTATCAAACTCAGGTCTACTAATTTTTTGCAGAGCGACCGAGGGATATTCCAGACGATCGTTAGGAGATGGCTACACCGAGCTTGACAAGACTTGCCAAGAGAGCAGGGCTTAATGCTCCTCCCCCAGCTCACTCGGCCTCTAAGCCCCCGGCCAAAAAGAAGAGGGCTCCCGAAGATCATGCCCCCGAGGATCAGAGGCCGAAGAAGAAGACCACTGAAGCCGCTATCCCTATTTCTTCAGCTGACATCCTGTCGGATCGTCTGGATCAGTTGAAGTTAACTGATAGTGTGTTCGGCCACAATATGCAGACCCTGGATGCAATTGGCTCTGTAATGACCGAGGCTGACAAGCGCTTCTACAGGGCTATGGACACCCCCTTGCTGGTTGAGTCCGGCCTTCACAGAACCGTTCAGGTATGATTTGGTCTTTAATTACAAATTCTTCTAAGTGTGACATCTGATTCTTCTTCAACTTACTCATGATCACTAAATATGCAGGGATTGACCACTATGCACTATCTATCGAATTGGACTCTAAGGAAGTTGCCTCTCATCCAAAAGGGGCAAGGGGCCAAAAAAGTCCATAGTACTCTGAATGCAGAGATAGAGCGCCTCAAGTCTGAGTTGAAGGGCTCTGAGGATAAGGTGAAGGGGTTGGAGAGGGACATCTCCCATCTCGGCAAGGATCATGCTGCTGCATTAAAGGCTAAGGACGACGTTCTGCAGTAAAAGGTCAACTCAGCTATCAGGGCCGCCCTTGAGGACGCCTCTGAGAAGATCATTGCTGACTACAAATCCTCTGATGAGTTTATGGGGTTTGGCTTTGAATACCTTGAAAGTGGTATCAAAGCCAATACTAAATGGTTGACATCAGGGAGAGAGAGGCCGGCACTTTGAAGGCCTCTGACTTCGTGGGTCTCGGCTTTGCTGATCCTCAGTTTTCCCAGGCTCTTCAAGAGGTTGAGGAAGAGGCTTCTGCTCCTACCGAGACTTCTACATTGGAGGTCACCGAGGTTGGAGAGGCATACCCTTATGATGATGCGGCCGAGGTGACTAACCAAGCCGAGGGTGTCAACGTTCCCTCCTCGGACTCTTAGGATATTTTTTATCACTGTGTAATTTAACTGTATGGTGGAACTTTTGTCTGTAATCATTGAACATCTAATTTCTGAATATATATATCAGCCTCTGATGAGGACCATCTTCACTTTCTTTTCATTGAATGTCATGTGATGCTTTTCATTCTTAGTTCCATTGTTATGGTGTCTGCTTAAAAATAAATTTGCAATGAGCTTCAACCTCTGAAGCCCTCTTTTTTCTAAGCATGTCTTTGCAATGGTCTTGTTTAAACTCGACCAATGGTCCTGAGCTCAGACCTCGTCACCAATGCATGGTGTTATGTAGGTCTGAGGTCATTACCTTATCACCAAATTATGATGTTATAAGGGTCTGAGGTCATCACCTAAGAGGTTATCCTCATAATGAATTTCACCAAATTAATGATGTTAAGGGTTTGAGGTCATCTCTTTATGGTGTCTGAGCTCAGACCTTGTCACCAAATTAATGATGTTATAAGGGTCTGAGGTCATCACCTAAGATGTTATCCTCATAATGAATTTCACCAAATTAATGATGTTAAGGGTCTGAGGTCATCTCTTTATGGTGTTTGAGCTCAGACTTTGTCACCAAATTAATGATGTTATAAGGGTCTGAGGTCATCACCTAAGATGTTATCCTCATAATGAATTTCACCAAATTAATGATGTTAAGGGTCTGAGGTCATCTCTCTATGGTGTCTGAGCTCAGACCTTGTTACCAGATTAATGATGTTATAAGGGTCTGAGGTCATCACCTAAGATGTTATCCTCATAATGAATTTCACCAAATTAATGATGTTAAGGGTCTGAGGTCATCTCTTTATGGTGTCTGAGCTCAGACTTTGTCACCAAATTAATGATGTTATAAGGGTCTGAGGTCATCACCTAAAAGGTTATCCTCATAATGAATTTCACCACATTAATGATGTTAAGGGTCTGAGGTCATCACCTAAGATGTTATCCTCATAATGAATTTGATCGAATTAATGATGTTAAGGGTCTGAGGTCATCTCCTAAGATGTTATCCTCATAATGAATTTCACCAAATTAATGATGTTAAGGATCTGAGGTCATCTCTTTATGGTGTCTGAGCTCAGACTTTGTCACCAAATTAATGATGTTATAAGGGTCTGAGGTCATCACCTAAGATGTTATCCTCATAATGAATTTCACCAAATTAATGATGTTAAGGGTCTGAGGTCATCTCTTTATGGTGTCTGAGCTCAGACTTTGTCACCAAATTAATGATGTTATAAGGGTCTGAGGTCATCACCTAAGATGTTATCCTCATAATGAATTTCACCAAATTAATGATGTTAAGGGTCTGAGGTCATCTCTTTATGGTGTCTGAGCTCAGACTTTGTCACCAAATTAATGATGTTATAAGGGTCTGAGGTCATCACCTAAGAGGTTATTCTCATAATGAATTTCACCACATTAATGATGTTAAGGGTCTGAGGTCATCACCTAAGATGTTATCCTCATAATGAATTTGACCAAATTAATGATGTTAAGGGTCTGAGGTCATCTCTTTATGGTGTCTGAGCTCAGACCTTGTCACCAAATTAATGATGTTATAAGGGTCTGAGGTCATTACCTACGAGGTTATCCTCATAATTAATCTCTGATTTAAGAATGAAGCAAGAACTGTCATGGGAACTGATTTTTATTAATAACCTCTTCACAATAAGATGGTATATTTACATAAAACTCTATGCAATATCATATGTAATATCTCTTTAGGTGGTCAGCATTCCATGGGTTAGTGAAAGGTTCTCCTTCTAGGTTTTCTAGCCTGTAAGTGCCAGAAACAACCGCTTCTGTTACTTTATAGGGTCCATGCCAGTTTGGGTGAAGCTTGGTTGCCTTCTGTAGGGTATTCTTTAGCACTAGGTCTCCCACTGCAATGGGTCTTGACTTTACCCTCTGGTTGTAGCATTTCGCTGCCCACTCCTGGTAGGCTGCCTTTCTGACTTCTGCGTCTTCTCTTCTTTCTTCGATAAGATCTAGGTCTAGCCTCCTCTCTTCCCCATTATTGTCAGGGTCGTAGGTTTGAATTCGATGAGTTGGGAGTCCTACTTCCGTTGGGATGACAGCCTCTGAGCCATGTGCCAGCATGAATGGGGTTTCTCCTGTTGGTGTTCTTGCCATGGTTCTGTAGGCCCATAACACAGCATAGACCTCTTCAGTCCATCTTCCCTTTGCATCTTCTAACCTCTTCTTGATTCCGTCCAAGATAGTTCTGTTTGTGACCTCGGTCTAACCATTTGCCTGAGGTCGACCAGGAGATGAGAAGAACTGCTTAATCCCTACTCTTAGGCAATACTTTTCTAAGGAGGAGTTCTTGAACTGGGTCCCATTATTCGAGATGAGGGTGTTTGGGAGACCATATCTGCATATGATATTCCTCCAAATGAACTGGAAGGTCTTCTGCTCTGTGATTGTTATCATCGGCTTTGCCTCCACCCACTTTGAGAAGTAGTCAATGGAAACTATCAAGAATCTATAGTTATTGACAGTTCTTGGCAGAGGTCCTACTAAGTCAATTCCCCATACCGCAAATGGCCATGGAGATGAGATTGACGTCATAGGCTGATGGCGTTGATGAGGGATAGTGGCGAACCTTTGACATTTGTCGCACCTCTTCACATAGTCTGTAGTGTCCTTGGACAAGGTCGGCCACCAGTATCCCTGAGTGATGATCCTCTTGGCCAAGGGCCTTCCCCCTATGTGGCTAGAGAAATAACCCTCATGAACCTCCTGTAAGACCCGGGGAACTTCCATGGGATGCAGACATCTGAGGAGAGGCAATAGAAACCCCTTTTTGTACAAGACGTCTCCTACCATTGAAAACTTGGCAGCCCTGTATCTCAACTTTCTCCTTTCTAGCTTGGACTCAGGCAGCTCTCCCTCTCTTAAGTATCTGATGAGCGGGTCGATCCATGAGTCTCCTAGGTTCAAATTGTGACAAGGGCTACATACCTCATCTTCCTCGATGGTTTCCTTTCCTAAGACCTCGATCGGAATGGTCCTTCCCATATCTGTCTTCATTGCCGAGGCCAGCCTTGCCAATGCATCAGTGTGGTTGTTACTTAGTCGAGGCACTCTCTTCAGTTTTTCTTCTTCAAAATATTCTAACAACCTTCTTACCCTCTTTAAGTACTTGGCCATTCTTTCGTCTTTGGCCTCATATATCCCTAGTACTTGATTGACCACCAACCTTGAGTCGCTATGGAGTAGGAGTCGTTTTACTCGAAGATTCGTTGCCAATAAGAGACCTGCTATCATGGCCTCATACTCGGACTCGTTGTTTGAGGTCTGGAAGTTGAATCTCAAGGCATATTCAATGTTGGCGCCATCTGGAGCCGAGAGTATTAGCCCCGCACCGCTTCCACTATCATAGGAAGAGCTATTAATAAAGAGGCTCCAGACGTCTGTGTCCGATGAGAAGACCCCTTCTCCCATAATTCCTCTCTTGAAGAGGTATCGATCCTCCTCGTTCTCTTCTACTCTGCTCCGGGATTTGCCTGCGATGAGCTCTTCCCGATCTCGGAAGACGTTTTGTGTTGTTTCTTCTGAATTTCGGAAGACACTACAGTTTGTCTCTTCGCCGTCCTCTAGGCCTTTCTTTGTCTCGGCCTCTTCCCAGGTGAATTCTGCGAAAAAGTCTGAGAGGGCCTGCCCTTTGATGGTTGTCCTAGGCTGATAGGTAAGATCAAATTCTCCTAGTTCGATGGCCCAGGTCATCAACCTCCCGGACTTCTCAGGTTTATGCAGGACCTGCCTTAGTGGGGAGTCAGTGAGGACTACCATGGAGTGAGCTTGGAAGTAAGGCTTCATTTTTCTTGAGGCGTGTATTAGGGCATAAGCCAACTTCTCCATGCGGGGATAATTTTTTTCGAACCCTTGAATGGCCTTACTGTTGAAGTACACAGGCCTTTGGATCCCATCCTCTTCCCGTATGATGGCCGCGCTGATGGCTGATTCAGAGACTGCCAGATACACAAACAACCTTTCTCATGCGATGGGCTGAGACAGCAATAAGGGAGACCCTAAGTAGGACTTTAGTTGGTTGAAGGATTTTTCACACTCTTCGTCCCATTGGAAGGCCTTTCTTAGAACTTTAAAGAATGGAAGACACTTGTCCGTTGCCCTAGAAACAAACCTGTTAAGGGCAACCACTCTACCCGTGAGTCTTTGGACATCCTTAATACTCCTAGGAGTCTTCATGTCGAGTAATGCCTTCATTTTCTCAGGGTTCGCTTCAATTGCCCTCTGGTTAACGATGAACCCCAGGAACTTCCCAGCTCCTGCTCCGAAGACACACTTTGCTGGGTTGAGTTTTATTCTGTATGAGTCCATAACATCGAAGGTCTTCTCAAGGTCCGCTACGTGAGTACAAGATTTCAAGCTCTTCGTTAGCATATCGTCTACATACACCTCCATGGTCTTACCTATTTTCTCTTCGAACATCTTATTGATAAGACGTCGATACGTTGCCCCTGCATTTTTTAGACCGAAGGGCATGACTTTGTAGCAGTACGTCCCTTTGTCAGTAATGAAGGTTGTCTTCTCAGAGTCTTCAGCATCCATGAAGATTTGGTTATAGCCTGAATAAGCACCCATGAAGCTCATAAGCTCGTGCCCTGCCGTCGCGTCCACCATCTGATCTATCCGAGGTAAGGGATAGCTGTCTTTTGGACAAGATCTGTTTAGGTCAGTGAAATCCACACACATTCGCCACTTCCCATTGGCCTTAGGCACGATGACTGCATTTGAGAGCCACTCCGGATAGGTAACCTCTCTTATGAAATCGGCCTCTTCCAACTTTTTGACCTCTTCCCGGATGACATCGTATTTCTCCGTGGAGTAGACTCTTCGTCTCTGCTTGATCGACTTGGCATCTCTGGTTACGTTGAGCTTGTGGCTCATCACCTCAGGGTCGATGCCGGGCATGTCTGCGTGACTCCATGCGAAGACACTATGTCTCCTCCTGAGGAGGTTTATCAGCTCTTCCTTGATTCCTGGATCTAGGGTCTTACCGACCTGGACGGTTTTTTCTGGCTCGCCCTCATTGAGGACGATGGATTCTACCTCTTCCGCGGCTTCTCCCTTCTTCAACTTTGTTTCATATCTTGGGTCAAGAGTGTCAATGCTATAAGTGGTGGTTGCCCTCTTATGGGTTTCTCTCTCTTCGGCCGAGTTGAAGTAACACTCTCGCGCCGTGGTCTGGTCCCCTTGCACTTGCCCTACTCTATAAGGAGTCGGGAATTTTAGCATCTGGTGGACCGTCGACGGCACAGCTTCAAACTCTTTAAGGGCCACCCTTCCTATGATGAGGTTGTAGGCCAAGAAAATATTCTCATCCATAACGAAAAAGTTTATCTTCTTGGTCAGCCTCTTAGGCCACTCATCACCCATTCGTACGTCCATCTCATACATGCCCAAGGAGTGGACCTTTTCGCCACTGAAGCCTATCAATGGGTGATGATAGGGCACCAGCCTTGCTCTGCTAAGGCCTAGGCTCTTGAAGCAAGGCCAGAACATCACGTCTACTGAGCTCCCTTCGTCTATGAGGATTCTTCGTACCTCGCACCCATGCACCCTTGTTGTTATGACTAAAGGGTCATCATGGGGGGCTAAGATACCCTTGAAGTCGAGTCTGGAGAACCCCATAACGAGGGTGTCCATGTCTACCTTCTTCCTCTTCTGCACTGTATCGGAAGACGTAAGATTCATAACTTCAAGCTTGGCCACTGACCTGGCCTCTGCTACATGAGCCTTCCTATCTGCTACTTCAGAGCCACCTCCTGAAAATCCCCCACATATGGTGCTAATACCAAAGGAGATCGTACCGACCCTCTTCACCGGGGTGTTGTCATCTTTTGGCGGAAGATCCGGGTCGTCTTCGTCATCTCCTTCTGAATCATCGTCTCTTCTGGTCGGGACATTGCCACGGCATCTGTCATTTCTTCTTTTCTTAGGGTCATCTCTTCCACCCTTTGGAGCCTTACCATCCACATACTTCCTCAACTTTCCAGATTTCAACATCTTCTCAATCTCATCTTTTAAAGCGAAGCATCTATCCGTGGCATGGCCATGATCCTGATAGAACTCGCACCATAGGTTTTTGTTCCTCTTATGTGGTGGGGTCTTCAGTTTCTCTGGCCATCTCAGAGTCCGGTCAGTCTTAATCTCATTGAGGATGTGCTCGCAGCTTACAATCAGGGGTGTATAATGAGCGAACTTGTCATCAACTGACCTCTTCTTCCCCTCTTTCTTGCCTTGGGACCTCCCAGTGCCACCGCGGTTCTCCTCCTCATACTTGGAGGCCATTGCCTCTTCCGCATTCATTACTTTCCCTGCGGTTGCCAGCAGCTCCACCATAGTCCTAGGGGGGTCTTCCTCCAGTTTCCATAATAGCTTCCCCTTCTGGAGGCCTCCTATAAGGGCGGTCATGGCTATGCTCTCTTCATAATCTTCCACCTCCAATTTCTCTTTGCTGAATCTTGCAATGTAGTCTCTTAGGCTCTCACCCTTGGCCTGCTTGACATACAGCAGGTGGGTGGTCTTCTTTTGAGGTCTCATCCCAAAGCAGAAGTTGTGGGTGAATCGCTCAGCCAAGCCTTTGAAGTTCTCAATTGAGTTCTTCGGAAGAGAGGTGAACCAACTGTGTGCAGCCCCTGTTAAGGTCCCAGAGAAGGCTCTACACTTCATCTCATCGGGTATCGAGTAGATGTCTGTTGCCGATTGATACATCTTGATATGATGCACAGGGTTAGTGCTACCATCATACTTGGGAGACACCGTATGAGGCTTGAACTTAGCTGGGGTTGGGAACCCCACTATCCTAGCCACAAATGGGGATCCCTCTGAGTAACCCCTTTGTAATGGGTCCATGCTTTTAATGAGGTCTCTTATCTTCTCCTCAAGGCGTTGGATAGAATCATTCCATGGTCTTCGGCCATCGACTTGGCCGAGGTTATCCCTTGCCATCTCCCTCGGATGGACCGAGGGTTCCCCTTCCACGACACGTTAGTTGTTGACCTCTTCTTGTTCCCTGCCTCTTCTTTCACAGGGTCGGCCTTGGTCTGGCCGACCCTGCATGTTCCCTCTCTGAGAGCCTGTTGTGCTCTTTGATCTCGACAGCCTGTCTTAGGTCATTCATCGGGCCCAGTCTCTCGAAGGCCGACCCTCTGCTCAACCTATCAAAGGTCGACCCTCTTTGTTGGGCCTCTTCACCTCTTCGGCCGACACAACCTTGACTTTGCTTAAGAGGTCGTACAGTGTTATTTGACACCTCATACGGCTCCCAGCAGTCCTCCGGGGCTTCTTCCGCCTCTAGATCGTCATACATGTCCTCTGGGAAAGGGTTTCCTTTCCTCCCCAGGCTTGCGCCTGGGTCAGCAACGTCCCTTCTCCGCTGTGGTGCAGGTTGGTCCTTCATTGGTGCCTGGGGTGGTCCCCTGGCGTCAGGACGAGGCTGAACAGCCACCGGAGTGATCATATTTGGTGAGACTCCAGGTGGCCTCATCATAGTTTGGTTGAACTATGTAAATTGCTCCTGCATAGCTTGTTGCGTTGCAGCTAAGGATCTCAAGGCTGCAGCTACCTCCGCCATTTCAGACTGGGGGGCGCCTGACTGGAACTAGGCCCTCCACCCCCGGGCGGCGGAAGAGGCGGTGGTAAGTCTGGTGCCATATGTTTACACTATAGAGCTTGAGTAGCATATGAGCTTAGTACCTCAGAGGACCTCTTTCAATGGTGAAACAGCTCCGCGCTAGGGGGAGGCCTGGTTCACCACCAGAGTCTCCGATGAGGTTAAGCAGAAAAAGAGGAAGAGATAGCTTCTCGTTCCCACAGACGACGCCAAAATGATGATGCTGGAATTAGCACCACCAGAGAAGGTGTTTTTAAGCTCAATCTAAGAACAACAATGGCAGCACAGTTATGTAAACGGCAAGAGAATGAGATGAGGAGAAGGGGAGAGTACACCAGGATATAAGTGGTTCAGCCTAGAATGGCCTACGTCCACTGTGTGTGCAACCTCACTACAATAAGGCACTAATGACCATGGATACAATCTCTCAAGCTTTCTCTCTCTTACTGTGTATATGGACAGAGTTTCAGCTAGGGTTGAATATATGGGATCCTTTTGCAAGGTAGAGGATGACCTCTATATATAGTACCTAGGGGGTGTAATGTACCCCCCATGCATGCAATGAGCATGTGTGTGGTTACCTCGCCAATGTGGGAGTGCCATCTGTCACTGTCACATGTAGAGAATGATGATGCAATATTCCCCCCACGTGTGGGGAATAATCTTGGTATAACTGATTTGTGTCCACGTGTCCTTATCCATATGTCAGCAGGTGCTCGGCTATCGCGTCTGGGGTATGACCTCGGCCTTGGTGAGGCCGAGGTTGGTGAGTCTTGATATCTGTTCAGTCCGAGGATTCCATGGAGGTCTCGACCTGATCCTAGCCGAGACAACAAATAGGGTCGGCCTGATATGAGGTTGAACTGGTGGCTTGATAAGGTTGCTAGTGACTTCTTGCAGGCTCGGCCTATGTATGGCCGAGGTTTCCATTTCAAGGCATACGCGAGTGATGTTGATCCTCATGATGTCCCTTAGAGAGTCTCATAGTAGTGTCGGCCTGGGCCGACCTTGATATGGCCGAGGAGCGATATCGCGTGCCCAAGACTCGCCCAACGTCTGCTATGATCTCAGCCGAGGTTGGTGTCTCTAGGCCGAGGTTACACTTGGGGCATATCAAGGATGAACCAAGATATAGTAAAAGGGCAAGGACCTCAACTTCCTTCGGTCCGGATTTTCTACCATATTTGCTAGAAAATGAACCTCAATCATACAAAGAAGCAATATCCTCACGTGATGCTTCTAATTGGAAAGAAGTAATTAATAGCAAAATTGAATCCGTTTTGCAAAATCATACTTGGAAACTAGTGGATCTTCCACCAGGTTCGAAACTGTTAGGTTACAAATGGATCTTCAAAAAGAAGTTGAAGACCAATGGATCAATTGATAAATATAAATCTAAACTTGTAGCTAAAGGTTATAGGCAAAATAAAGGGTTGGATTACTTCAACACATATTCTTCGGTAATAAGAATTACGTCCATTCGAATGTTAATAGACGTAGCTTCTATTAATGGACTTGAAATACATCAAATGGATGTAAAAACTACTTTCTTAAACAGGTGAACTAGATGAGGAAATTTATATGGAGCAACCTGAAGGGTTCGAAGCTTCCGAACAAGAAGAAAAAGTATGTAAGCTTATGAAATCACTTTACGGATAAAATAAGCACCTATGCAATGGCATGAAAATTTTGATAATGCAATGTAATCAAATGGTTTCAAAATTAATGAGTGTGATAAATGTGTTTACTTTAAAAGCATTCAAAATGAATATGTCATTGTATGCCTTTATGTTGATGATATGCTAATCATGGGTAGTAACATAGAAATTGTCAAAACTACAAGACATATGTTGAGTAGTCGATTTGATGTGAAAGATTTAGGTATCGCCCATGTTATATTAGGAATTAAAATTTCTAAAACATCGGATGGACTTATATTATCTCAATCTCATTACATAGAGAAAGTACTTGAAAAATTCAAGAAATATGATATCAGTCCTACCAAGACACCTATAGATGTAAATTCACATCTAGCGAGATATAATGGTGAAGTCGTATCTCAACTAGAATACTCTCGTATTATCGACAGTTTAATGTATATCATGAACTGCACATGACCGAATATATCATACTCGATAAGTAAGCGAAGTCGATTTACGAGTAATCCAGGGAGAGATCACAGGAAGGAGATATTAAGAGTTTTGGGTTATTTCAAATACACTCAAAATTATGGATTGCACTATTCAAGATATCCAATTGTTCTTTAAGGACATTGCGATGCAAATTAGATATCCGATACAAAAGACTCTAAGTCTACAAGTGGTTATGTGTTTACCCTCGGAGGTGCAGTCGTATCTTGGAAATCCTCAAAACAAACGTGCATTGCTAAATCGATAATGGAATCTGAATTCATTGCATTAGACAAAGCTGGAGAAGAAGGTGAATGACTTCGAAACTTCTTAAAGGATGTTCCAAATTGGTCAAAACTTGTTCCTGCAATAAGTATACAGTGTGATAGTCAATCAGCAATTAGAAGGGCACAAAATCACACGTATAACTGAAAGTCACAACATATTCGTCGTCGACATTATACCGTTAGAAAACTTCTCTCAAACGGAATTATCTCAATTGATTATGTAAAGTCAAAAGATAAAGTAGTGGATCCACTAACGAAAGATTTAAACCGAGAGCAAGTTGAAAGATCATCTAGAGGAATGGGTTTAAAGCCTATAAGTAAAAAAGAATCAATATATAGGCAACCCGACCTAGCTGACTGGAGATCCCAAGATTTAGGTTCAATGGGAAAAATGAACTACATTGTGTTCAGTACGCACTGGGGGGATATTTAATCGTATCCATTCCAAATGTGAGACAGTGCACATCTTTCGTGAATTTAGGGTATGTTACGCTTTTAATGACATCCATATCTTAGCACCTCTAAGTGGAGTATAGAATAATACTCCTTATGGATATCACCTACGTGAGTAAGAAGGGGGCCACTTCTATGAGAATAATGAAAGGCAAATTCTCTAAAATACCCACGGAACCAAGTGGTGTTCATTGCCAAACGGACACAAACGTGAGAACCAACTGTGTTGAAGAATTATTACGTGAATATTATTTGTCTAGCTTTACAAAAATAGTTAACGGTAGAAGGACACATAGTCTATTGATTAACCAATTAAATCCGATAGTATATCACTAAGGAAAGTTCAAGGCCACTAGGCTACTTCTCCCGATGCAAAAAAAAAATAGTTTTTACTCAAATCGGTGTGTGCATCTTCATCTTGCATATTTGTATATATATAGCAATATATCATTCATGTGGGTGACTGTTTGAAATAGGTACTTGATAGCAAATTTTGAGCAACTTTGAGCTCAAATTTAGGTGGGACCCACATAACGATAATTATGGGACCATATACGAACGTGTTCTCCTTCGCTAGGAGATTAACGTGGTATATTCACATGTCCAATTCCATTAAGTTATGAATGATAAATATGTCTCCAAAGTGACTCACAAAGCAATGAAAGTTAATGAATTGGGTGTGTTTTAACTCTTGTCCCGCATTCGAAGAGTAGTGGGAATTTAAAGAGTTAATAAGACCCCAATTATGGACTAAGGCTTGGATACCTTTGGGGTATCCCAACTCTTTGAAGGTGAGATGGCCTAGATTATGAAAGTTTTGGGCTTGGGCCAAAATCCCACGCACGCGCGTGCGCGCCGTCCGTCCATCCGGTCGGCTCGGCTTGGTTCGAGCTCAGGCTTGGGCTTGGGCTTGGGCTTATAAAAATAAATCCCTTTCATTTGGGGCCAAATTATTTAATTTCATAACTAATTAATTAATTAAACTTTTTGTGCCGAATTTTAACCCAAATTAAAATCCTTTTTGGGCAATTGGTTGAGCCAACATTTACAACTGTTTGTAATTGTTGACTGTTTGAACAGTTAACCAAATATTTATATATATATATATATATATGTCTCCCTCCGTTTTTGCAACAAATGAAAAATTCCCTCATACATTCTAGATAAAAAAAATTAAAAATGTTTATACATTTACTGTTCATTCAGTCATGTTTATGATTTGAGAAAAAGACTCAGGATTGAGTTTGCTGGAATCAATTCATAGCAGTGCTTCTTGATTTGATTTGAAATTTGTTCTATCTTGGGAGACAATAATTCAAGCCTTATAGCACTATAGAGGGAATTAATTTGTCTTAAGGCAACTGTGGTATCACATAGGGCTCGGATTCAATTTATTTATTCTTCTGCTATTTATTTATGTTGTGCCAAGTAAGTAATTCTAATTTTCTATGTTTTGATTTTTATTATTTCTATAATTATTAATATTATTATTTATGTACTATTTGAAAAAGTAAATGGTAGTATTTCAGTGAGTCGTTAAAAAGTCAAGATTCTCAACTGGTGTGTGATATGTAAGGATTTGTAACCTGTGTTAAAACCCACTCAATCAAAAAGGTTTGTCGTAAACATACGAAACACATGGACGTCTATAAAGTCCATATCTAAAATGCACCGGACATGATACCTAAGTCCATAGACATATTACAATTAGAAAAAAAACCTTGGAGATTGACATTTAAAATGTGAAAAAAATTATGTCATGAAAATATTTAATTAATTATGTACTGAAAAGAAAATAAGAATTAGATTTAAAAATTTAACCTAAGGTATATTGTGATTCTTAAAAGGAGACAAAGGTTAAAGAAGATGGAAATTATGTTTCTCTCCACGGTCTCCAAAAACATTTTTAGAAAGCTTCGAACATCTCGAATCTTTTAGCATATGATCCACTCAAAGTAAACCTTCTGTGTGGGCACATTTAAAGATGATGTGATGGTCAAATATGATAGAATTGACCTTCTCTCCCCTCACTTATTAATAGAAACATGAATAGTTTTTTCCTCTACCTCTCTAACTCACCACTATAGATATTTAGCCTAAAACCCTAGATTACATCAATATATATATGTATGGGCCAAGGGTTTTAGTCAAACTGGGTTCCAAAAAGTTTTGGTCCTACTACTCGGTATTGGACTATACTAGGGACCCAATACAAATAATTAAATTGGCTTTTAAATAGGTACTCAGAAATCCCAAATTACAACCCCCTAATTTATCATTTTGTATTATTTAATCGCAATTAACTCTACTAATTAATCACGACTACACTCCAATTTAATTATCTCTAATCACTTTGATATAAAGAGGCTTTATTTGCAAAGTTAATTATGACGCATAATATGATTCTCCGCGTTAAATTTTTGATACCCGCTTGGTCAAATCAATTTGTTCCTAATCAAGTTTAACTAATATCTAATCAATTTCCTTGATTCTGAGACTTAACTTATTTTCTACTCCACCGGGATTATTAAATAATCCATTGATCGAGTTTTATTTAGTGGGAACAAAATATATAAGTCTATCAAGGGGGTATCACAGTACACGGTATTGTAACAAAAAAAATAATTCATGGTATTCCTTGGACATGGGTTCCTCTTAATTAAGATCTCAGACCTACTCATACAACTTTCATACAATGTGCGGGGTCATTTGACCCCATATAATATAACATCACACCCACGAAATCAAAGTGACATTTGCACGAGCATTTCAATCCTCATAATTCTTTGGACTAAGAATATATGCACCATTTACAAATGGTGTGAGATTACTTAAGTCTAATTAAGATATCCCTTAAGCTCAAATATCACTGGTGGCCCTGTTCAATATATTCCTGGAATGTACCTATCACAATCCTCTATCAAACTATCAAATAAGTTCTCGAACCATCAAACATGTTCTTGCAGTTTGAGATAAACTATTAGGATTTGCATCAATATCATTCTGATAGGATGTCAACTCCCTATCAATGTTGTGAGCGTTTCAATAGTGTTAGATACATAAATTCAATCTCCTTGTGATCAACTCGAAGACGACTCATCAGAATTCCTACTGAACTCTATTGACCGACATGTCTATAATACATTTAAACCAAATATAAAGCATTCTCGTAACCATGATTCTTATTTCAAAATGACCTAACACATCTTTACTTAAAAGTAAACATCGTACATGGTTTGAGAATAAAATCCCAACAACTACTTCACTCAATAGGTTTATGGACATAAGTTTAATATCTCTTCATTAGCATTTGGATTAATTAATCACCCTTGACTTGTAATATTTTCCAAAGTATATTATGAAATTCTAATTTATAACAAGGAGCAAAAGGTAATGTTTTGACTTTCCAAATCAGGAAATGTTCCCAGTAAATGGAGTTTCAGACACAAAACCCAGCAGAGCAGAGAAGGTTAATAGAGTTGCAAAGGTTATTAGAGAAAGTGGATATAAATTACTCCCAAATGCCACAATTAATACATTTTTTTCACCTTCTCTCGACCAATATCACTCCACAACATTAAATATAGAGAACTTCATTTATGACGACCAAATTGGTATTTGAGTTGTATTTACCACATTCGAAAATTGTTCTCCTTGAGAATTTAGATTTCTCTCCATTTTCTATAATTTCATTATGTTGCCTTTCTAGAGTGTCTGAATGATGGAAATCAGTCACTTATTTATAGGCAAGGACAGGACCTAAATCTCCAACAGTCACTTAATATCAACCGTGCATCAAGGTAGATGCCCAAGAGTCTTTTTGACTCTTGGTATTTGGAGTACACTTTCATTAACCAAAGTGACTCTTAGTATTAATATAATTATGGAGCACATAATGGAGAATTATTTAAAATAATTCTAACCGTCCTAACCCCGCAAACTCTCTCCAACCACTGATTCGGTTCTACCAACCACCTGACCCGTTTCTAACCTGCAGTAAAAATGCTAGCCCAACCACCCTATAACTCCACCAGATAACCAGCGCCAACGAGATCCTACTACGCAACCTTCTAACCTCCACCACCAGAACTTGTAACCATCTAAACCCACTCTGACCTGATTTACCACATAATACGGACAATCATGAACCTATCTAAACTAGCCCTGCTGTCTACCCCAAACCCGCGACCCTACTACCCACTAACCCGAACTTCCCCCCATGACCCACCCCATACATGCCTAAACTCGATCCCAAACCCAACAGTTGACTCCATAATTTAAACCTTTATCTTTAGTCTAACCCTAACACACCCCTATCATTATTTTTCTTCTTTTAAACCACACCCTTTTAACTACCACATTCCCTAAAATAACTCTTAAACTGCCTCACACTCTCCCTACCTCATAACACATGCATATGCATGTATTTCCAACATTAGCATCACCTTAATTCTAATCCTCACCCTATTTAATCCCACAACCTTTATCCTTCCAAATATACACCTAACCCCATTCAAGTTCGTATAAAATAAAGACTGATGCGTTATTTTAAGTAACTGAATTTTTAGGTAGAATAGAGTAGAGAGAGAAATACCATCTTTAGGAATAATTTAGTATAATTTTTGGTTAGTTTAGTATTAATCTTTTAGTTGTTTATTTATTTTTTAGAGAGTTGTAAGAGATAGATTACTCCTATGACATACAATTTGTGAATTTGTGAGATAAATTTGAGTGTTGACTTATTGTTATAAATCTCATATTTGTGGGTTGTTTTTCTTGTTCAAAGTTGGGAGTTCAATGGAAATGCAATGAGACTCGGTTTAAATATTGTTCTTTTCTCTCTTTTTTTTCGTTTCTTATGCCTATAATGGAGTGTTTTTATATTTTATATGTAAAATACTTCACATGTTAGGCTAAATCCCCCATTCAATGGGTGAAATGAAACCTATATCGATGTTATTCTAATTAGTTTATTTTATTTATTTGTTATGTTCCTTTGAAAATTAGTGTTAAACTTTCATTTTTCAATTTATGCGTCGAGAGAGGGTATATCATTTTCGTGAGAAAATCAAATATAAGATATAATGTGCATTTTTAGAATCGAACTAAAGGTAGGTTTTTCTTTAAGTGTAGCTGATTAGGCATAAATTCTTCCTAATTTATCCCTTAATTTGGGTACTTTTAGCACCTCGAACAATGTAATCGAGTTGACTTTATCTCATAATCTTTCTACTGACTAATCCTAACGAGTACACCGAGTTTCTGGTATTTTGTAGTGATTTTACAGGTATTTGATGTCAAGAAACGAAAGAAGGAAACCGGAAGAATCAAAAAAGAAAAAAAGGAAAGTCAAAAGGGCAAAAGTGTAATTTCCACCCAGAATTCGGATGAGGTACCTAAAGAGAAGTTGAAGATATCACATTCATGAGCACATAGGAAGAAACGATACCTCAATCGGAGTCCTGAAACAAAATATGTTAGCAGTCAAAGTTGAGAAAAAAAGTCAAATAGGCAGACCGGTCTGCCCCTACCCCGGACCGGTCCGCTGTGCAAACTCCAGTAGACCTCGGATCGAAAGCAAACCGAAGAAGGAAAAAAATAAATGAATCGGTCCGCCCCCGGACCGATCAGCCCCAAAATAAAAAGAACCGATCCGCTTTAGAGGCAAACCGATCGGCCTAAAGCCCGGACCGGTCCGGGTATCGAGATTTGCAAATTTGATCTTCTCCTAAAAGGTCCTAATGCAGCTGAAATTCCTGAATTCTTGGAGGGTATAAAAACCCATTTTCTTATTATTATTTGGACGGGATTTTTAGGGAGAATTTTAGTTAATTTTCCTCTCTTTTTCCAGAAACCCTAGTTTAGATACAATTTGCAGTTTTAATTCCAAGATTGAAGCTTTATTCAGAATCTATTTGATTACCAGTTTTATTAATTGCTGCAATTACTGCTTTGGTGATTTTAGTGAGTTATTTCTTCTTTTCAATTCTATTCTACATCAATTCACAAGTTTTCCTTAGAATAATTATGGTTTTCTGCACATCAAACATTGTTTTCATTAATTTCAGCATGTTAGGCTAGATTTTCTAAGGCCGGGATACATGAACCCAGCCTGATGTGTTAATTGCACGTATATAACATTAATCCTCTGAATTTAGTGATTGATTACGATCGTATTGCATAGGAACACAACAATTATAGATCTTTATATCTCGTTTGCCTCTGGGTAATTGGGATGATTTAGAATATAATTCGAGTGTTACTATCGCAATACCGATTTACTCATCCTCGGATTAAGTATGACGCGGGCTTGAACCTCGTATACGTAATGCTTGGGAGTACTAAATTCTGGGTCAAATTAATCAGTTAAATTTACGATTAGTATTATAACTGCAATACACTAGGGTTGGGGGATTGTATTCCCGTCCTGTTTTTCTCATACATAGTTTATAGTTTAAATCAGTTTCATCAGCAGTTTAAGTAATTTAGTATAATTTCATCTTTTCATAATTTCATAATTGCACGCAGTTTAATAAATTTCAAAACCAAAACATTTGTTTTCCTTTTCTTTTTAGAGTTAAAGTTAGGATTCCTTCGTCTTTTCCCGTCGTCACAACTCCGTTGTCCTTTTTCTCTGAGGATTGATACCCGACTTGTCGGATTATTACTTGAGCGATAGGCTTGCACTTGAGCCTAGAGAGTAAGCACTTCTGAGACACATTCTGAGTCGCGTCAAGTTTTTGGCGCCGTTGCCGGGGAAATAGGTAGACTTAGGATTAGATCGAGTCAATCCAAAACTTTGACCAAAAATTTCCAAAAATCCAAAAACATATAAAATAAATCAAAAAGCACAAAAAGATTCACCATCACCTCTCATAAGCCATTAATGCAAAATTCTGAACTCACTCCTATACCCCATAATACTCCAACCAGCATTCACGAAAATCTTATCGTTGAGTATAACCCCGATAGACCTCACACTCCAAACGCCCCACAGTTCTGGATCCCACCTCCCACACTGTCACACTCAATCTCAAACAACACTCTATTTTCCTTCTTAGGACACACCCCCAAGTACACCTCAAGCACACCAAGTGAGAGCACCGAGTCGTTAAGTGAGAGAGAGATGTCGCAACACGGTAGTGCAGCTGTCGGTGAGGAAGAGCCCCTATACCGCCCGCTGAGAGAATTCTTATATCCTGAGCACACTGTCACTCCGGGATTCACTATACTCCCATATAATGCCGGGAAAATACGTTTCAAAAATGGGATGATCCAGATGCTACCTCATTACCATGGTATGGATTCTGAAAAGTCATACCTCCATATTAGGGAATTTGAAGATGTGTGCGATACTCTCAATGATCAAACCTGCACACAAGAGGTGATCCGCCTCAAACTCTTCCCTTTCTCGCTCAAAGATAAAGCTAAGACCTGGCTATGGTCTTTACCTCTGAGCTCGATTCCATCATGGAACGAGTTACAATCGAGATTTCTCAAGAAGTTCTTCCCAACACATCGAACAATCTCCATAAAAGCTCAAATTCAAGCGTTCAGACAATCTGAAAATGAGCCATTTCATCGATGTTATGAATGTTTCAATGAGTTAATTACTTCATGCCCCCATCAAGGATTTGATTCAGTGCAAATCATCTCTTTTCTCTATAATGGGTTGAACCTTAACTCCAAACAACTTGTTGAAACCATGGGAAGTGGTCTGTTTGTCAATTTAGATGCCCACGATGCTGAGCTTCACTTGAGGTATGTCGCCGAGACTACCCAATCCTGGGATACTTCTAATCCTAACGCTCAAAATCGAAATCGTCAAGTGACCACCACTCCATCGGCGTCCGGCCTATTTCACGTAGATAAGAATTCTATGACGGACAGTCGATTGGATACCCTTGAGAAAGGATTTCGAGACCTACGCGAGATATATAGAAAAGGACCGGCTGGATCCATACCAAAACCCGTCGAGAAGGGGTGTGCGATTTATGAGGCGGGTCATTCAACTGCGGAATGCCCGACCATACCCACCTACAAAGTAATGCTTCAGGAGCAAGTTAGTGGTATAGAAGGATTTAAGGGTAATTTCGATGCACCGCACGGGAATTCATACAACCCTTCATAAAAAAACCATCCCGGTTTTAGCTATCGGAAACAACATGCCGCAATGAACCCTCCTTCACATGTTGCCCCTCCTCCACCACAACACTTTCAACAATCTCCACACATGCAAGGACATGTGCAAGCACCACCACTGCAAGGATATTATATCCCGCCACCGCGGAGAACTCTCGAGGATACCATGAATCAATTCATCGCAAGCCAGACAGCAACCAATGCCAAATATGATCGTCTAATTGGCGACATAAATGTATGTCTGTCAAAGATACAATCCTCGTTGAGTGTCCAAGAGAAGTGCAAGTTTCCTGCCCAAGGCCAAAGACCTCCCCAAGGTCAAACTAGTGTTAGCTCGACCTCCACTAAACATCAGGAGCAATGTCAAGCTGTTACCACTCTTCGTAGTGGGAGAGTCGTTGATTTATCACCTCCTCCACACGACACAACGAAAGACAAGGAGATCTCGCTCGGCACGAAAGAGGCCGAAGATATCCCCTTGAATGAGAGTGATAAAGAAGATGCTAGTGAGCCAGAGGTAGTAGTGAAACCACCCTCCGCGGTACCGTTTCCTCAAAGGTTGATTCCCTCCCATAAAGGAAACCTACGTGAGGATGTGCTAGAAGTGCTAAAGCAAGTAAAGCTGAATTTACCTTTTCTTGATGCCATTAAGAAAATTCCAGCTTATGCGAAAGTCATCAAAGACTTGTGGATGGTAAAGATAAAGATGAAGGTAAAGAAGAATGTCTTTCTAGCCCATAAGGTGAGCTCCATTCTACTAAATGATCTCCCGCCTATATTCAAAGATCCCGGTGCACCCACCATTCCCTGCATCATTGGAGAAAACAAAATCGAAAAAGCCTTACTTGACTTGGGAGCAAGCGTAAACATACTCCCTTACTCCATTTATAGGCAACTTGATTTGGGCGACCTCAAGCCCACAAAGGTCACTCTCCAATTAGCGGATTGAACCGTGAAGATCCCAAAGGCATAGTCAAGGACGTGATCGTCCAAGTTGACACTTTCTACTACCCGGTAGATTTTGTTATTTGGGACACGGAGCCCTCCTTCAACTCGAGCAACCATGTTCCCATCATCCTTGGGCGCCCATTCTTAGCTACGGCTAACGCAATCATCAATACTCAGAATGGGCGAATGCAACTAACCTTTGGGAACATGACATTGGAAACCAACATCTTCCACATAGCCCAACATATAGGGGAGGAAGATGATATTCACGCAGTGAGCCTCATAGATGAGATAGTAGAGGAGTACTTTAAGGAGAATTACTGTGGCGACGCTTTAGAGTCCTGTTTAGCGACGAGACATGAGAGAGGGGACGTACACCGACTTCGAGAGGGAGGTTAAGGAGTTGAGTGAGTTACTCGATGAGAGTGCGTCGGACGAGGACGCGAGAGATGTTAATTGGGTTTTTAGATTTAAGGAGTTACCTCCGAGGGATACACGCATGGTTCCCTACAGTGATAAATTTCCAACCCTTGAATTAAAGAAACTCCCCTCCCATATTAAATATGCATATCTAGGAGAGGATGATACATTTCCTGTTGTTGTCTCCTCTAGCCTAGACGAAGAGCAGGAGGGTAAATTATCAAAAATTCTGAGGAAGCACCAAAGTGCTTTTGGTTGGTGCATTATTGATTTGAAGGGGATAAGCCCTTTGATTTGCACTCACAAGATCCATCTCGAAGAGGATGTCAAGACCTCTAGAGAAATGCAAAGAAGACTAAACCCCAATATGAAAGAAGTAGTGAGAACCGAGATTATCAAGTTATTGGATGCTGGGATTATCTACCCAATCTCGGATAGCAAGTGGGTGAGCCCCATTCAAGTCGTCCCGAAGAAGTCGGGCATGACAGTGATCGAGAATGCTAAGGGAGAGCTGGTTCCCCAATGTACCACCACCGAGTGGCTCGTTTGCATTGATTATCGAAAACTCAATGTGGGAACTAGAAAAGACCATTTCCCCTTACCATTTATTGATCAAAAGCTTGAGAGAGTAGCGGGCCAGCCTTATTATTGCTTCCTTGATGGTTATTCCGTATATAGCCAAATTGAGGTGGATGTACTTGACCAGGAGAAGACGGCCTTCACTTGCCCTTTTGGTACGTTTGCCTACAAACGTATGCCATTTGGCTTGTGTAATGCACCTGCGACCTTTCAAAGGTGCATGTTGAGCTTATTTAGCGACATGGTCGAGAGAGGACTCGAAGTGTTCATGGACGATTTCAGTGTTTTTGGCACCTCTTTCAATCATTATTTAGAAAAACTGGAAAAAGTACTTGCCCGGTGTGTGCAAAAGAACTTAGTGCTGAATTGGGAGAAATGTCATTTCATGGTCACCGAGGGAATAGTTCTTAGCCACATAGTATCATCCAAGGGAATAGAGGTTGATAGGGCAAAGATAGATGTCATAGCTGATCTTCCCCCACCAAAATCGCTTAAGGACGTGCGCTCATTCTTGGTTCATGCGGGGTTTTATCGAAGGTTCATTAAGGACTTTAACGCCATCGCTAGAACCTTAAGCAACCTACTCATGAAGGACACCCCATTCGAGTAGACGGATGCATGCCAAAGCTCTTTTGAAAAACTGAAAACCATGCTCGTGTTCGCTCCCATCATGCAAGTTCCGGATTGGTCCTTACCATTCGAACTTATGTGTGATGCTAGCGATTACGCGATAGGGGATGTTTTGGGCCAAAGAAAAGATAAGCAAGCTCATGTCATCTACTACGCTAGTCGGACCCTTACCGGACCTTAACTCAACTACTCTACCACGAAAAAAGAGTTGCTAGCGGTAGTCTTTGCCCTTGATAAATTTCGGTCATATCTCATCGGCTCCCCCATTACTTTCTTCACCGACCACGCGGCTTTAAAATACCTACTTGCAAAGAAAGATGCCAAGTCGCGCCTCATAAGGTGGATCCTACTCCTACAAGAGTTCAATCTCTCCATCAAAGATAATAAAGGAGTAGAAAACGTCGTTGCCGACCACTTATCACGGCTTTTGTCCGACATACCTAGTGATCCCGGATGAGCAACTTTTTGCCACCTCTCCTTTACCCTGGTTTGCGGATATAGTGAACTACCTTATCACGGGAGCCTTCCCTCCCGACTAAAAACCGCAAGACAAGAAGAGGTTTATTACTTGGTCGCGCATGTTCTTCTATGAGGATCCATTCCTTTTTAAATATTGCGCCGACCAAATCATCCGACGATGTGTACCAAGTGACGAAATACTTAAAGTCATCCAGTTTTGTCATTCGAAAGCTTGTGGAGGCCATTTTTCGAAGAAAAAGACGGCCGTTAAAATTCTGCAATGCGGCCTCTATTGGCCCACAATATTCTGGGATGCAAATGATGCTTGCAAATCTTGCAATAGGTGCCAACGGATGGGGGCAATTACCCAACGAGACATAATGCCTCTTACCCCCATACTCATCATTGAGTTCTTCGACTGTTGGGGTATTGACTTCATGGGTCCCTTCCCCCCGTCCTTTGGTTTCCAATACATCCTTGTCCCGGTAGACTACGTTTCTAAATGGGTGGAAGTTATAGCTACCAAGATGAATGACAACAAAGTGGTGATAAAGTTCCTACAGGAACACATACTTTCTCGCTTCGGTGCACCGAAAGCGATAATTAGCGATAATGGCACGCACTTTTGCAATAGGCAATTCGCGAAGCTAATGAGTAAGTATGGTGTCGTTCACAAGGTTGGAACAACTTATCACCCACAAACGAATGGGCAGGCCGAACTAGCGAATTGGGAAATCAAGAACATTCTTGAAAAGACCATCAATCCTACTCAGAAAGATTGGTCACTTCGATTGAACGATTCATTATGGGCCTATTGTACCGCATATAAGAATCAACTCGGCATGTCCCCTTTCCGCTTTGTGTATGGCAAACCTTGACATCTTCCCGTCGAGCTAGAACACAAGGCGTATTGGTCAATTAAGCAACTGAATTATGCCATGGATAAGGCCGGTGAAGCCCGCAAGCTTCAAATCAATGAGTTAGAAGAGATACGCAATGATGCGTATGAGAATGCTAAAATTTCCAAAGAAAGGATGAAACTCGCTCATGATAGCATTATTCGACGCAAAGAGTTTCATCCCAGGCAAAAAGTACTTCATTATAACTCTCGGCTTCATCTCTTTTCAGGCAAATTGCGGTCACGATGGTCTGGCCCGTTCATTGTGAAGAATATTTTCCCCCATGGAGCTGTTGAATTAGACGATTTAAAAGTGGGAAATACATTCAAAGTGAATGGACAACGCCTAAAGCCATATCTAGAGGCATGTGCAGAAGAATTCGACACCGTCTAGTTGTCGAACCCCGTTTACGGGGTAGAGTGAGCTGTTACAGTGAGGTCATCGCACCCCCGACGCGTATGGGGTGAGAGTCGTGTGTGTTGTGAGAGCCGTGTGTGTAGTGAGCATCGATAGGACTAGGTTTCATTCAGGAAAAGCATTCGTGTGTTTCGGGAGTATCGAGTCAAAGGGCGTTAACCAGCGAAATCGAGAGGGTTTTAATCCAGATTAATAGGGAGTATGTGTGCAAGTGAAAATTTTCAGAGAGGAGAGATCGAAATTCAGTTCGGGAAAAATCCAGCCCAAAAACCCTGGGCCGGACCGGTTCCTTTAATTTAAGGCCGGACCAGTCCGCCCCCGGACCGGTTCCTTTAATTTAAAAAGGATCGGTCCGCTAGTCAGATTTTTGAATATTAAAGTACTCGGACAGGTCCGCCCCTACCCTGGACTGATCCGCCTTCTGCAGATCTATTTTTAACCCTTCCCAAGATTCACCCCCACTTCTCCCCAATCCTCTTCCTTCCCTCCAATCCGTTTTCCCAACTCCCAACCCCAACCTTTCCCTCCCAAATTCACCCCATTTTCCCTCCAAACCCTTTCCCTCCAATTCCAACCCCTCCACTCACCCTCTCACCTATAAATACACACTCAAACCCTTCCTTTTCCTCCACACCTTCAACCAAATCCTCTCTTCTCCCTCCCTAATTTTCCAAGCAAAATACCTCTTGTTTCCATGGCTCCACGCGTTGCCCCAACAAGTATGACTCCACCGACATCCAATCCTCCGATCATGGCGAGTTTCGCTCCCGCCAAGAGGAGCGATGGTGCCATCAATTCTTCAGTTTGGACCGCAAACTCCATATGGATCGCGTTGTCCAATGGGACAGGCTGCCCAATTCTGTCACAACCCTATTCATGGCTTGGGGCTAGTGTCGATTCCTCAATGAACCCTACGAAGCTGTTTGGGCAACCGAAGTCTGCTCCTTTTATGGCACCTTAGTTCGGACGGGCCAATTCGAGGCCCAAGATTACATGGATGGGAATGTCATCCCATTTTCTTTGGCCCGTCTCACGGCCAAGTTGGCTGAGTATGATGTCCCGGACGTTCAAGAATTCACCTATCCATGAAACGTCCCCCCGGTCGATAAAGATATTATCATGGCCCGCATTGCACCGAATATGGCTTGGACGAGGCAAACCGTCGCCGTTGGACACCTTAACGAGAAGGCGCGCCTCACATTTCAGATTGTGTGCGCCAACATATTGCAAATGTCCAACGATTCCGCCATACGGCCCCGACAAGCCACTTTGACTTGTCACCTCTTTGACCCCCACACTTCCATCCATTTGGCTCGCACTTTATAAGCCGATATCATCAACGCCTCATTGGATGAGAAGGGTACCACCCCACTACCCTATGCCCGGTTGATCACTTCCATCCTTAAGGATACTGGCATAGCGGTGCCGCTCGATCATACTCACATTCCCGATCCTTTTGGACAAGGGACCCGCACCAAGAGCGCCAAACAGCTAGCTATCCTACGGGCTAGGCGGGAAGGTGATAGTGAAGAAGAGGTTTCCTCAAGAAAGAGCGAATAAGAACAAGAGGCATCCGGTGAGGATGTCGAGATGGGGGATATCGATCCGGACGAGGAGGACGATCCAGATTTTGAGTGGGAGGGAAGTGACCTCTCAAATCGAATGTCAGCACTTGTAAGGAACTTCGACAACTTTTTGACCGACTACTGTCGCGACATGAGCATAGTTCTCCGCTTCCAAGCGGACATCTATCGACGCCAAGGGGATCCTAATGAGCCACTGCCATCCTATTACCATAACCCCTATGGCCCCGACGCGCCCGGTTCCTTCCATCCCCCTCCCCAGTGAAGCTTGATGTGGTTCTGGCATCTTTTTTTTTATTTTTCTTATTCACAGTTTGTATGCTTATCCTTGTAATGGTACCACAGTCTTGTTTGTAATAAAAACTGCATTTTCTCCATTTGTTTGTTTTATATATCGCACTTATTATTTTACCTTATTTAGATTTTCGTCCTTTTTTCTTGAGGACAATGCAAAAGTCTAAGTTAGGGGGGGGGTCACAAGTGCGTATTTCTAAAACTTCACAAATTTTCAAAAATGCCCAGAAATTTCCAAAAAAATCATAAATTTTTGAAAAATCCAAAAATATTTTTGTTCAAAATAAATAAAAATTGGAATTCAAATTTTTCAAAAATATCATTAAAATTCGGTTTAAAGTCTCAAATTGGTAAAATCCAACATACACAAAGCCGAAATTGACTAAAGATGGAAATTGAGCGAAAATTGACGACTTAACAAATAAGTGTGGAGATTAACAAACCCGGTGAGATTCAAGCCTATCACTTTTTGCGAGTTTTTAAATCAATCTGAGTTAATTGTTAACTCAAAGTTCTTTTCAGCGCCTAAAAAGTCGTCGAGGATCTCAATTCTTTCATTTTGATCTAAACTTAAATTCATCTCGAAACGCTTATGGTAACGCAATTGGTATTTTAGATAATGAAGTAGGCCCTCGTTTATCACCCAAAAATATTGGTCAGAAAAAGATGCGAAAAGTCTCCCCTTTTGCAACCCAAATTGAGCCGAATAAATTTTTCCTTTCGTTTGACAACCCAAAAAACCCAAATAGCCCGGAATTGTGACAAATGAAAAAAAATCAGAGTTTAAGTCCGAAAAGTGCATGTAAAGGGGAAAGAAAAAAATAGATATGCTCAACAAAAATAGTAAGAAAAGAAAAGAAGTGAAAAGTAGAAAAATAGAGAAAAAGAAGAAAAATGAGCAATAGCCCGAAAAAAGCACAAATGGACATCATAAATGACTTTTCCAAAATCAACCTTCCCTACCATTTCATTTTACCTAATACACCTTAAAAACCCGAAAAAGTCCTAACCGAGTCCAAAGTGCGAAATTGATTATCGCGTGGAGAGCCAATACACCAAAAGATAATAAAGGAGATTAAGTGCGCGAATAAGAGGCAATGTTCCCGTTTTTAAAACCGTAATCCGTTGATGAGATCCTTTCACCATGAAATTTTCGTCTTTCTAATTGTATGCGTGATCTTGCATCTATTACATTTACTCTTTATATCACGCATATCGAGAGAATAGCCACATTCCGAGTGATTCGTTTGAGAGATCATTCAGCGAGAATTTGAAATCAAAACGAATTTTTGGATAAGCAACGTAATGATCAATAGATGGAAATTGGCGATTATATTTCCTGCTTCGCACACACACACTACGGTTTGAGACTTGTACATATGACTTGATGATGACTATTTTCTGGAAAAGTTTGAATTGCACAATTTTTGCATATTTTGAATTTTCTTTGAGTCGAATTTTGTGGGTATATTCTCTGCAAACCCTCACGAGACACAACTCGTCCTACTGGGGTGACCTAGGGGTTTAAAGGCTTATTGCATACCCTAAATGCAATCGGTCGCTCACGAAAAAGGTATTCTATCCCAATAAAGTGTTTTTCAAGAATTGAGCCTTGCTAGGATTCTTTTACATTGCTCGGGACGGGAAAAGTTCTAAGTTAAGGGGGTTTGATTAGGCATAAATTCTTCCTAATTTATCACTTAATTTGGGTACTTTTAGCACCTCGAACAACGTAATCGAGTTGACTTTATCTCATAATCTTGCTACTGACTAATCCTAACGATTACACCGAGTTTCTGGTATTCCTTAGTGATTTTACAGGTATTTGATGTCAAGAAACGAAAAAAGGAAACCGGAAGAATCAAGAAAGAAAAGAAGGAAAGTCAAAATGGTAAAAGTGTAATTTCCACCCGGAATTCGGATGAGGTCCCTAAGAGAAGTTGAAGATATCACATTCATGAGCACATAGGAAGAAACGGCACCTCAATCAGAGTCCCGAAACAAAAGATATGAGCAGTTAAAGTTGAGCAAAAAAAGTCAAATAGGCAGACCGGTTCGCCCCTACCCCGGACCGGTCCGCTGTGCAAACTCCAGTAGACCTCGGATCGAAAGCAAACCGAAGAAGGAAAAAAATAAAAGAACCGGTCCGCCCCTGGACCGGTCTGCCCCAAAATCAAAAGAATCGATCCGCTTTAGAGGCAGATCGGTCCGCCTAAGGCCCGGACCGGTCCGGGTATCGAGATTTGCACTTCTCCTAAAAGAGTCCTAATGCAGCTGAAATTCCTGAATTCTTGGAGGGTATAAAAACCCGTTTTCTTATTATTATTTGGACGGGATTTTTAGGGAGAATTTTAGCTAATTTTCCTCTCTTTGTCTAGAAACCCTAGTTTAGATACAATTTCCAGTTTTAATTCCAAGATTGAAGCTTTATTCAGAATCTATTTGATTACCAGTTTTATTAATTGCTGCAATTACTTCTTTGGTGATTTTAGTGAGTTATTTCTTCTTTTCAATTCTATTCTACGTCAATTTACAAGTTTTCCTTAGAATAATTATGGTTTTCTGCACATCAAACATTGTTTTCATTAATTTCAGCATGTTAGGCTAGATTTTCTAAGGCCGGGATACACGAACCCAGCCTGATGTGTTAATTGCATGTATATAACATTAATCCTCTGAATTTAGTGGTTGATTACGATCGTATTACATAGTAACACAACAATTGTAGATCTTTATATCTCGTTTGCCTCTGGGTAACTGGGATGATTTAGAATACAATTCGAGTGTTACTATCGCAATACCGATTTACTCATCCTCATATTAAGTATGAAGCGGGCTTGAACCTCGTATACGTAATGCTTGGGAGTACTAAATTCTGGGTCAAATTAATCAGTTAAATTTATGATTAGTATTATAACTGTAAAACACTAGGGTTGGGGGATTGTATTCCTGTCATGTTTTTCTCATGCATAGTTTATAGTTTAAATCAGTTTCATCAGCAGTTTAAGTAATTTAGTATAATTTCATCTTTTCATAATTTCATAATTGCACGTAGTTTAATCAATTTCAAAACCAAAACATTTGTTTTCCTTTTCTTTTTAGAGTTAAAGTTAGGATTCCTTCGTTTTTTCCCGTCGTGACAACTCCGTTGTCCTTTTTCCCTGAGGATTGATGCCCGACTTGTCGGATTATTACTTGAACGACAGGCTTGCACTTGAGCCTAGAGAGTACGCACTTTTGAGACACATTCTGAGTCGCGTCAGTAGCACTATGTTTTTAATTTTAAACTCTAAAACTAATTTTTCATGGATTAAATAATTGTTAATAGATTTATCCTAGCGGGTGATTTATTAAAAATGATTTTATTCTAATTTTTTAGAGTTTTTTAAAGGTTTGAAATTAATTTTCTATGAGGATAATGTTGAAATTACGTTTGTGATGAGAGTTAACTTGTAATTTTACTATTATCTTGCGCCATTTCGAATAAATAAATAAATTATAATAATTAATATATGTGGTGAACTCTCATATCTTATTTGTTCTTACATCTATTCACATTATTCATCTCTTATTTTAGTTTTTATATGTTAACCTACTATATATTACTACTCACTTAGTTAATTAGCTTTCATCACCTCCTGAAATTATTTTTAAAGAAAAAACAAAAGAAATATAAATATTTAGAAGGGAATTTTGCAATTATCTTCACACATTTAGTTCTCTCATTCTTGAAAGTTGATTTGATACCTTACTTGTCCTATACATGTTTTTAGTCTATTTGTAGGTTTAGGAAAAATTTGGTTGAAAAGCTTTGTTCTACAACGATTACACTTAAGCCATTTCGATAAAGACTACAAGGAATACCACGTTCAACTATCAATATAGGGAATAAAATTACTTAATACCAAAGGCGTAATTCTTCCTAAAAACTCAACTTGTGTTGTGTAAACCAATCTTAAGTATCATAAGAGTAATTCCTAGATTGTCATTTTAGAATCAACACTTTAACTTCAAATCTCACTAGATATATCTCTCGGAATCGAAATCTCCGAGATTTGGGTAAGTGTTTCTCTCAAGTGTGTGAGGAGATGAGTAAATATAAACAAGATCAAATATCTCACACAGTTAAAAGAAACGATGGATACATGAAATAATTTGATCTCATGAAGGAATGTTAACAATTATGTTAAGGATGTCGAGTTATTCACCATATAGTCTTCTCATTCGTCTGAATACCTCACCAAAGTTTAAAATGATGGATCATGTAAAGGATGAGGGGAAAATGATATGGGAACGATGGATGATATTATGATAGGGTTTTTGAGAAGAGTGGAATACAATTTGAACAAATTCTATCTTCATTTCACAAAATTATGGTCGCATGTTTTTTTCCCTTTTTTCTATATATTTTTTCTTTTTTATTTCTTTCTGCTTTTTTTATTGTGATGCACTTTTATTTTCAAAACATTAATGAAAAAAAATTTACATTGGCAATCTTAATCACTATTTTTCTTAGAAATGATGATATTTATGGAAAATGATATATGGATTGTATGGGTAATACATAAGGACAAGAGAAATATGGAAAGATAATGGGTGAAGTGAATGGTAAGTGTATAGATAATATGAGTGAAGGCTTAGTTCCCGGGATAAACTACAAGATATATGTTTCATATCCCTCGAAAATGATTTCAATCTCAGTGGTTATGCCAATAATGAAGAATAGTGAGACCATGCAATGACTAAGTACAATACCCAAAGAAAGTTGAGTCATCCTGTGACTCAGAGATTACGTATAAACATTAAAAAAATGGTAAATAACTCAAATCTCGTGAGTTTAAGTTTCCACTAGTGATCTTCTAAGGCTCTCTTGAGAATGTCGTCACTCCAACTTTTGATTGCAAAACGTGATAAGTGAAAATATGTCATATTTAGGAATTCATAGTGGAAGTATTCCTTAAGAGGTATTATTTTATTTTATAGTCAAAAGAATAATTTTAAGTTCGAATAAGGGTAATATGAGACTTCTAAAAGAGATATGATAGGCAAATCATGTCATAAAAAAATTGAGATAAACTGCACAAAAAAGAGTTTAAATGACTTATTATTAACAAAATAATTACCAAACGGTATGATTTTAATAAATTCTCCACCCCCAAATAAAAGATATCATCATACTCATTGCTAAAAGAATATGTGAAATTTAAAGAATAAGGTTGGAAAGATATTACCATAATCAACAGCTAATGAAATTTGTACCGCGTGATAAAGCCAATCGAAACCAAAAGGACAACGGTGCCACAAAAATTTATAAAACTCTATAAAGCATATGAAAAGAATCAAGGGGGAGGATAGAACACCACCCTAGACCGGATGAAACTCATACTTCAAAATAATACACGACGATATTCCTCCCGGTAGATCTAACTTTAATGTCTTCAACCAGACCGAACAAACAAGATGGAACTAGAATAGAACGGAGCGACAGAATGTGTGGGTGATTGGAATCACCCCAAAAAAGACTAAAAAGTCAGTCATGTTGGATAAAGGCTATAGGGTTAGTGCACTTGTATGGAAAAGTGATTCACGTGATGCAAAGCATTAATGGACCATGGGTGGGTGGCGATAAGGGTATAGGGCAGAAAGGAAAGGGTGAGAGTGAAAAGGGACTGATCACGGGCCTTATTGAGCTTAAAGGCGAGGACAAAAAAGTTCCTATAATCATGGTGCTCTAATTACATGGAGGAGACGAAACTATTTGGCAATAGTGATGATGTGGTCCTCATAGAAATCACACGATCGTTCTACAAATGGACGATAAAAATAGTTGCGGTGTGACACGTCAATGAGCTAACAGTAATAAAAGGGTAGGACGATGGGTGGAGGCTAGGGTTGATCCTTAATGGTACTCGCAAGAGGAAGTGTGGGAGTAATGGATGGAGTGATCAACTTATCCACCCAAAAGTCACCATTTGTGGTGGTGGTGGTTGAGTTTAACGAGGCATTCAAATAAAATTGATTTAGCCCCATCGTGGATGGATCCAATTGTGTTCTATCTTAAGAATATAGATCTCCCACTACACAATAAAGATGACCACAAACTTAAGGTCCAACAAGTAAGGTTTTTACTCAACTCTTAAGGAAAACTTTACTGGCGATCGTTCACATGTCCTCTACTCAAATGCATCCATCCAGATCAAGTAAAGATCATTCTCAGTGAGATGCGTAAAGGAACAGGCACGCGAAAGATAATTTTCATTTAGGGAAGTATTCCAAGGCTATATAAGTCCTTTCATGTAGAAGGATGCCATCCAGATCATCCATAAATTCATAAAGTGTTAATAGTTTTCCCCCATCATTAAGCAGTCAGTCGCCAACCTCTTCCTCTCAGAAGTCCGTGTCCCTTTTCTCTTTGGGGCATGGATATTATAGGACATTTTCCTGTTGCACTAGGAAATAGATTTTACTTGATAAACACCACTAACTACTTCACTCAATGGGTAGAGACTAAACCATTTCCTCATTTTAGAGAAGTTAATGTCATGCGGTTTGTAGAATATGGAATTGAACAACCGAATGGGTGACAAAAAATGGGACCTAGGTTGACAACAATGTCTTCAGAGAATTTTATGTAGAATATGAGATAAGCATTCACTATGCCTCAGTGAATTTTGAAAAATACAACGATTAGGCAGAAATCACTACTTAAACATTACTCTTTGAGATCAAACGGTGATTAGATAATGCCAAGGGGAGATGGGTGGACAAGATTTCACCTGTCCTTTGGGCCTGCAAAACAATGCCTAGAATATCAACGAGAAAAACCCCATACTCTTTGGCATATTGTATGGAGGTCATCATTTCGCTATAAATTGGTCTCCTAACTTTGAGGACGACCACAATGACAACCGTTTAGCTCAGGAGCTTGATCTGGTAGAGGAACGGAGAGAGAAAGCTCTCATCTACCTTATAGCATATCAAAACGATCTTACCAAGCAGCATGACATGAAGGTTAAAGTTAGAGAGTTCCAAATCAGTGATCTAGTTGTCATTAAGGTCCTATCGATCACAAAAAATCTCTTTAACGGAAAACTAGTACCGAATTAGCAAGGTCCATAAAGAGTAGTGTCAAAAGGAAGAGGCGGATCATACCACTAGGAAGATCTGGATGCCTCAGCAGTACCTGAGTCATGGCATGCCAAGAACCATAGGAAATTTTATCCTTAAGTAGACAGGTTAATCAAAATAATGTAGGTGGGTGATAGATATTGCTTCGATGGGAGTAGGGGTGGTTGTGTGGATTGAGTAATCACTAACTACAGAGTTGTCTGCAACAATAACCTCGGGGACTTATGTGAAATTCTTGCCTTACGCAATTGTTAGTTCATAACAAATAAGGATGTGGGTGGTTCTCTAATGAGGTCAGATGCCAGACAGTGTTCGACTAAACCCGACTTTCTTCAAGTAAACCAAGTAATGACTTAATCTCTTGGTTTTCTCTTGTAATAAGTCTTTGTACAATATAATTTTCGATTAGTAACAAAAATGGTTGAATTAATATAATAAATTAAGTGAATAGTGGACGACCTACCAGGAGATCTAGCCTAGGCAAGCACAGGAAGAAGCAGATAGTTTTCAATGTATAATAACCTAGAGAACTCCAAGACATACCTGTCGGTTTATTTTGTGATTTGGACAGCCAAGTCATCATTTATAGGACTTGTCTATGTCTTGGAAATGTTATTTGGTAGACTCAGGAGAAGTCCTTAGGTCATAGCTTTGCCTAACTTTGTTTATGCCCAAATAAATCCCACATATCTGGTTAAAGGCTAATGTGCCCATTATAATATGAAAAATTCTTTTGGTTTTTTGGATTAGAATTATTCCATGAAAATGGAGTACTTCCACCAGTAATGGGTGAAGGGGAAATGAACTCCTTTTTTTATTATTGCAATAATTATTAAGGCAGACTCATCATCAATGTTATACACGTCTTCTTCCACAGGCGATGTCCTTATATTAACGTTGCTAGGGATGAGATATTTGGTACGAAATGCCCCAGAATTATTTTTTGAGGTCATCTCGTACTTTTTAAGTGCCTAATATGGTTGTGAGAATTGACAATAGAGAAAGAGAAGAAGAAGAAGAAGAAGAAGAAGAAGAAGAATAAGAAGAAGAAGAAGAAGAAAGCTTGAACGAGAAGAAAGCTTGAACGAGAAGAAAGCTTGAACGTCTGAGTTTCAAACTTAGAGAGAGAAATGTAAATTTGGATGATATCTTCAAAATGTTCAAGTAAGAGAAGGTTTAACGATGATTGAAACCTTTATATCTTTTTACCTCCATAAAGGAGCTGAAATGACGGCTCTCTTATGAAAAGAAACTCACTTCAGTTCCCCCCCCCCCCCCCCAAGTCATGCACTTCACGTGTCATGAATGTGTGGGGAAGAAAATTTATGGCGCACATTACACTAAGTATAAGTGTTGCCCAGATTATACTCAAGAGGGGGGGTGAATTGAGTTTTTACAAACTTTTAGTCAAATTAAAATTTCAGGAAAATATTTAATTTATAACACTTTGACAAATTTCAGATTAATAAAACTATAAAGAATAAATCCAACAATATCAAATAAATGCAACCAACTAATTTAAACAACTAGAAATGCAGATTCTAACACAGTAGGAATATTAAATTAATTTTTGTATTTAAGATTAAATGATATTCTGAAATTAATTATTTAATTCAAAGATAATTATTTTAACCTTAAAATTAATTAAGTCAAATTTCGGGATTAATTATTCGCAAGTTAGTGTGCTGAAAATATTAACTCAAGCAAGCATGTTCAAATAAATAAATAAAAGTGAGGAAAATAAATGACACCGAAATTCAACGTGGTTCGGCCAAATCCCGGCCTACGTCCACGTGCCTAGAGCCCCTGTCTCCTTTGCGCTTCACTAAACCTGATCCACTTGCGGGTAGGATCAAACCACCGCGTACAACTATTTGCAAGCTAACTCCGAGCTTCAAACCCCGTGGCCCACTTGCGGGTAGGAACCAATTACCGGTAAAAACCGAAGCTTCAACAAAGCTTCACAACAAATCTGAATTTTTTGTACTACAAGGTAAAATACTGAAACTCCTTAAAATACAATTTGTAATCTGAGTTTCTGAGACTTCAATAAATGATGTTGAAGTAGGCACAAGTCTTCTTCTTCAATGATTGAGCAGATGATAAAATTAATTGCGCTCTTGAATGTGTAGCTAAGTAGTAAAATAAATGCTCTCAAATAATATTTCAAGTCTTGCTCATGTTCTCATTGAAGTGTTAGTCTTCAATGCAGCTCTTCAAAGCTTTAAATGTGTCTTCCAAAAACTAGCTGTTAGACACATGCATTTTGAGCATTAAATGATCCTGATTTTGCTGAGATGAGGTAGCTGAAAATAATCTCCAGATCTGATAGGCAAATCTTCATTTTTATCTTCTCTATAAAAATATAGGTGTTGAGACATGAGAATAGACATCTGAAAATATGGAGTCTAAAAGATATATTCCTCAGTATCCTTATTTGTATTTATTTGAATCTGCAGAATGTTAGTTCACAAAACAAAAGAAATATCCAATGTATAGAAGAGATATAACCAATGAAAATAAGTGAGTTGCAGAAGTCAATAATTTTTATATTATAATTATGCATGGTACGAATAGGCAATCAGTTGTAACAAGTTGATATAAAATTGGAGCATAAAAATAATGCGTGGCTCATGATAAAAGCCAGTTGATGAGATCTTTTTTATAGAAGATTTTATTTAAGGATAAAATCACTCCTAGTTGCCTCTTGTCATAATCGAACATCAGTAACAATATATGAACTGACATGACACTGTCTCTCCTTGAGTGGCTCGAAATCTGAAATTGTTTTGTTACAAATATAACTTAAAATTTTAATATCCACTGTATGAGAAAATAAAAGCAGGTATAGTGATGGTACAAGCCGAAAGGATATGACTGTTTAACATATAAAGTAAATATGAAAGATTTCATTCATATATAAAAATTCTGACAGTCAATGGTTCCAAAGCTGATATGGTTAAAAGATATACTGCCTAATAAGATTTCGTGGCCCAAAGCAGGTAAACTATAAACCATTGGCTAAAAAGTACATAAGGAAGTAATTCAGTAATGTGCGGTTCCCAAAGCCATTAAATGAGAGTTGCGTTACTATATAGATATTACATGCACGCTCCTAGGCAATATACGGGTAGGAGAATCAGACATACAAAGACCCAAGTTAATAATATATATATATATATATATATATATATATGGTGTACGGATAGAAGGTAGCTACAGGCGCAAGGCAGCTTATATTATATCAAGAAGTAAGTACGGACATGCTGGCCCAAAGCAAGTACGGACTAAGGCTCAACGCAGCTTTAGTAAAAGAATGGGACGTCAACAGGTAGCTACCAATTACATGTCAATCTGGCGTGTAAAGAGGTAGAACTGAAACAGTGCAACTGGTAACATGTAATTGGTCTGAAATTATCCGAACATTAAGCTTCCAACTAAAGATCTCTTGTGAACGAAATTTCTATAGGTAATTTATGAGAACTCAAGGTCAAATCTAATATGGCAAGTATCCGAACCAAACAGGTATGCGACTGAAGCTATAAAAACAATATAGCTACTGAGACATTGAACTACAGTAATTGGTGCACATATCAGTAATCAAGGACATGTCTTCTATCAGGTACAGTATGGTCAAATCGAGTTACCACCTAATGCATTTAATTGATGACAAAGTCTATAGACCAAGGGCTACTAGAACTTCTCCTAATGTTTTTTTAAAAAAACGTTTCTCTTTTAAAGGCTGACAGGATATGAAATATTTATATAAACTAAAAGATATGTAATATAAGTTAAGAAATATTTATATAATAAAAAAAATGTTTGGAATCATCAAAATCAATATATTAAGTTAAACTAAAATGTACATTAATTAAACTAATTTAATTAATTAGGGATAGATAATATTTTCGTTAACAATAGGGATTACGTGCATCATTAGCGATGATTACACTCCCACTGAGCTCAAGTGGAATACGTGTCAACTAATATTCGACGCTTGAGTAAACCCATGTCAGCATGTGCTCAATTAAAGAGGCAGAATTAAGGAAAATCATCCTTAAAATCGACCGACCCGATTATGAAGGCCATTTATGGGACCATTAGTTGAACTGTCCATGTGGCATTCAGAGAGAAAAGTGGTGTACTCGCCTTAAGATCACTAACCCTCTAACGGAGAATCAAGAAGGATGAGGATCAGAATTGGTCGAATACAAGCCTATTTTAATTCTTTTACTACAAAGATAATATCAAAGTTGATAACTAATCACCATAAGGAAAACATAGAAGTGTAGGACGCTTGTATATATAAATAGTAACGACCTCAATCGTTTGGGGTACAATTAATGATATTCTCTGAACCATGGATTAGACTTTCAACTAGAAATCCTACGCTCTAGTCTTGATCTATTTTCTCCATTAATATATCTCTCTCCTCCTTTCCCCATTGACGTAGGCATGCCGACCTGTCAAACCTTGTAAATATTTGTGTCATTTTTATTTTGCCCTCATTTACCAAGGCCAAATTATAATATTGCAATTGTTGTGGGATTGATATCTCATATACATATATACACACATATATATATATATATATATATATATATATCTGTGTGTGTGTGTGTGTGTGTGTGTGTGTGTGTGTGTGTGTTTAGTCCCTCAAATTGGAAAATATTAATAAAACAAATTAACAGATGTTTACTAAAATGATCTTCATTGCTTGTGATGCCATTGTTAAGTCTTTGATTAAATTAATCATAATTACATTTTTATGTGTCAATGAAAATAAAAATGATGAGATATTGGTTGGGAGAGTTATTTAGGGGTGTCAACTTTTAAAGCGATAACACGAAAAAATAAGACATGGCATCTTAGTGGTACTTATTTTTTACACGAATTTATGGCGTGTCTTGTTCGTTTTACGAGTTAAGTAAAATAAAACATGAATAGATATCATCCGTAAGAGTTATCTAGGTATGTCAATCTTAAAAATGATATTATAACGCGACACGAAATTAACATGATAGGTTGTGTTAGTGTGAGAGTTATTTACATGAAGTTATGGCTTGTCCTATTTGTGCTAAAACTATGACTCCGGTTAGTTGTGTTATCAGTGTTTTACTTGTGTTTTTGTGTCAATTAGGTATAAAATTTAGTAATCATGTTTGTTTTTTTATTCGTGTTTTACTTGCGTTTTGGGGTCAATTAGGTAAAAATATTAATCGTGTTAGTAACATCAGTTAATATCTTAAATGGGTTGTGCTTGCCTCAAGTTAAAAAAATACATTTTTTTGTTGTTGTGCTCTTACCCAAGTGACTCTTGTCATGTCATGTCATGTGAGGCCAAGACTTGACTTAGAACAAGAATTTCTACTCCTATAGTCATTACATGTATTCTCGTCCAGTTCATATCTTTTATTTGTATATTTGTTTTACTCTTGCAATTTATAAATAATTTTTAATTTATACATACATAAAAGAACTATTATGAAGGATAAAAATAATAGTACAAATTTGTACTTTATGTTCATGATATAAAGTTAAATAAAAAGAGTAATAAACCATTTTACTTTTATTCCTAATAATTATTTTGGAAGGGTTTTATAAATGAATTACATTTAGAAAAATGTTTCAAAATCATGGCACTCCAAAGTCAAATAGTGCCTAACTAATTGAGTCTATAAAATTCTATAATTCTAATTGCATTGAAGAGGAAGAAGGAAGAGTTGTCAGCTACTAATAAATGAGAAAAAATGGGGAGACAGTGTTGAAGGCATTGTTTTAATTGATTTATTTGGATCATTAATATTTCCATGTGGCTAATGTCATCATATATGATATGATACGACTACTCGGGTCTTAGTACTGTGAAGTGTATCATATCAGGTTTATTTTTGTGTTGTTTCCTTCTCTTTAATTAGTGTAGGAATGTACTTTTTAATAATTACATTTGTGTCCCTTGAATTTTAAATTTTGTAATAACTTGATCCCTAAACTTTAAAACATTAAAACTGTAAAATAGATTTTTTTTTAATTATTTTTTATGTAACATTAATTGATAGTTTCTTTGTGTTACTTTTTTTTCTCAAAATCCGTGTGACACCGTGTAATACCCCACTATTTTTAAAAGAATTCATGAATCATTAGTGATTTAACTAATTTATATAACACCCAAATTTAATAATGAGAGATTAACATTAATTATATGTCAAATTATTAAAAGGAATTTATTTGTTGAGGTTAATTAGTTAATAAAAGTAAAATTGAAATTTTAATGTTAGTTTTAATTGTTAATTTGGTTAGTTTGCTTAAATTGGTTTAATGGGTTTAATTGGTTTAATTGGTAATGGTCTTATTTGTCAAAGGAATAATGAGCTAGCTTAAGGCTTTAGGTTTTGGAGACAAAATGTGGTTAGGATGATTTAAGGGAATGAGGAATATAGCCTTTGGTTAATTATGGTTGGTAGCTTTGTAGTTTTGCAGTGCTAGTGGGTTAAAGGAAAAGGCGGTTGATTTTGGGAGTTAAAAGGATAAAGGCGACTAGTTTAATAAGGAAAGGTCAACTGAGATTAAAAATGGAAAAGGCAATACTGGGGGTTTAAGTTTTAATCATTGTGGTGCTCGAAGGTATTAAATGGGAATGAGGGTTTTGTTTTTAAAATTACGGCGCAGGTTTTCCTCTTTATGTAAGGGGCAGCCCTTTTGTTTACATACAGATCCTAATTTTTCCCTACTTGTTTTCTCAGCACACAAACATCATTCTCTCCTCTTTTTACCAACAAAACAAAATACCCACTATTTCAACACCATGTCTACCCTAGTTTAATCATAATTACAAATTAAACCCTAGCCTGTATTTTTTTCAATTCAAGATTTAAAAATAGGGATTTCAAGGTTTAATTTAAGGGCTTTTTGCTTACACCACATTATCACCACCCAATGAGGTGTTTCCACATGAGCCATAAACCAGTACTAACAGCCGAAGTATGATGTAAAAATGAAAGATAATTGGGAGCATGCATGTTTACACTTTTCACAACTTGGACATGGAATTAGAAAAACAAGAGGAGGCTATTTGAATAGGGACGTTAGTGGACCTAAAGAGAGAAACCTCAATTGGATGACTAATCACCCACCAGTTACCATAAAAAGTTACATTGCATGGCAAGAAACCTTATAAATAAGTAACGAGCCCACAAAGGAAGAGAGAACTCCCTCATCAAAAACTATTTTTACATACATTTATCCTTTCTTTCCTTTTCTTTTATTTTACTTTCTTTTAGTTATTTACTATATTTATATCTTTGAAGGAGATTATAAGTTAATTTATAACTTTCTTGCAACTTTTTTAAAAGTTTCTCTTTTTTTTTAAAGAAAGTGAAGAAGAGACCTTCACCAATGGCTTACAATGCATGAGATAGAAAAATCTGAAATGAAGCCAAATAAATATCTAGATTTTACACTTTCGTATGGTCTAGATTTAAAAAGAGATTCTCACATCTTCATGGACAATGTGTATAATCTCTGAAGCTTTCATAACCTCACCTTCATATTCCTTTTTATTTCGCGCGCACCAAATCCTCCAACAAATGTAGCAATGGAGAATAATTGATAGTAAAGATTTTCTATTTTTTCCTCTAGAGTTTAAATACTAAGACATGAGAAGTCTTTTGAGGGTGGAAAAATTAAATTTATACCCTATGAGACCCGTGAAATGATTCCAAACGTCAAGAGCAAGTTGGCAAGAGCCAAATAAGTGATCAAAATCTTCCTCTACTTGGTTGGTGCAACGTATGCATCTAGAGGCAAAAAAATATGGAGGTTCTTCAAATAAGGATCCAAAGGTAAAGCATGAAGGAGAAGACGCCACATGAAGAAGGAGACTTTAGGAAGAATTCTGGGATTCCAAATCACTGAGAAGGAGAAAATATTACAATTTCTATTATGGGCCAATTCTTAAGCTGATTTTATGGTGAACGATCCATCCTAACTAGGTTTCCAAATAATCGGGTTATCAATTTCCACATAATCATGATAAAAGTCTCACACTTTTTGCATTCTACGCCAAGTTGGACTAAAAAAAGAAGGAGATCCGTGCAACTCATTTACAGTTGTTGATCTATATCTCTTATGAAAATAATCAGACCAAATATTTCCACTGTCAAAAGAAGCCCACAGTTTGCAAGAATAAGCTTTTATAATATCAGATAGAGCTTTGACCCCCACACCACCTTCTGTATATGGAAGATACATTTGATTCCAGCGTACCCAATTATAAAAGTTTCTTGCCTTTAATTTTGTTATATTTATGTTCTTTCTTTAATTCCGTAGTAAAATCTTTTACATTATCGCCATTTCTTTTTCTTTAAATTTTAAAGCTTTAGTTGTATTTCAGTTCCTGTAATTTACATCTTCCTTTGTACTGGTTTATTTAGCATAATTTAGTACTTTCATTAAATTCTTCCCTAAGGGAACCATAAATCTTCTTAATTGAAGCATCAAACACTACACAATCTCGTTATATTATCACTGGGCTAAGATCTTTAGTTGAAAAGACAATAAATTTTGTCCAGAATGCTCACAATCCTAATTAATCACCAAGCCAAGTGAAAAATATCCAAACATATTGTTGGCACACCCAGTGGGACACATGTCTAATTTTGTTGATACAACTTACTAGGACACGTCGAAGTGATGATATAATAGAAAATGTTGTTAAACTTAGCTCTACCAGCTAGCATATTATCACTTCGGAGAAAATAATGGTTAAAAAAACTCAATAGTTGCAACCAATGGCTATCAGTCAAGATAAATATTCTAATGATGCCAAGATCCAATAATATTAAAAACACACGTGTAGTTTGTGTCCCACGAACATCCATGACCAATTGATCAGCCAATTAAACCCATATTTTGATCATTTTGGAAATACGGTACAAAATCTCAACACTATGATTAGAATAATTATCAGAAGGTTTTCCTTACCCAATGGGATAACAGCCACTAGTTAGTCATATACACCACAAACTGGTGTAAACACAACTACAAAACTAAACCATTACCATCCTTTTTATTATAGGCCTAATACGGCTAAACTAACTTTAGAAACAATATGAGGGTGGAATGATACTCTAATACAACTACTTTAGGTATTATCAACCCATTTGAAGGTTTAGGACTACCTAATACTTACCAATAATTGGGTTACAACAACCCAGTGGGAAGAACATGTCTCCCAGGGGTAGCACGGACCAAACCGTGCCAAAATAATATCAGCTTAGGCTTACCAAGTGCCTCGAACTGTGGAATTATTAATAATTTCATGTTCGAACCAGAATCAGGGGATTGGTTAACCCTAGGAGGTTAGATAATAATAGTCCTCGAGCATCAAACTATGCCTTACCAAGCATAACAGACTGTTCCTCCACAAGTTCCACCACCTTTGATGCAACCACGTCCCCTCTTGAATTCAGTCATTGTCCCATAAAATAAGCAATTATCTTGAGAAGTTGGGAGGAATGAGATTGTTGACGTCATTTGTGAAATATGTGGACCAGTGGATCAGTGGTGTAGACTCCAGTATATAGGAATCCATATCATGAATGGATAGATGGGATTGAACTCTTAAAATGTTTTAAATTCCCAACCTCTATCCTTTTTCAGGGTATGTAAATCACTCCACTGTAGAACACATTGTTAGATTCAGTAGTCAGTGTGATGAAGATGGTACAAATGAGTATATCTAAAACTTCATTTGTCTGCTAGTCCACTCACTAATACAACTTTTACATGGTTTATAAGTTTACCACCTAACTCTGTCCAGAATTAAAAACGAACGAAAACTATGTTTCATGAAACATTCTTCCAAATTGAGCCAGATATTTCCATGGCTAACTTGGCTAGATTAAGTCAAAAATCTGATAAAAAGGATATTAATAAGTCATCAATAGGTTCAAAGGGAAAGAAAAAAAATTCAAAATTATCATACCTGAATCCGAATTTATGAAATTAGTACAGAATGGTTTTGAATTTAGGCTTTGAAAAAAGTCTAATACCCCTAATTTTAGAGATTTGGTAGACTTACTTGTCAAGGTATCTAGATATCAAGCCATTCTAGATTAATATCATGAAAGAAATACTTATTCTTTAAAAACATATTATGAAGATACCAACTTTGAAATATATGTTGCTGAAATCTAGGGTCTTAAACTAATATCTGTGAAATATTGGTTCGAAAGGACACAATAGCATAATCTTTTGCACATATATTAAAAGGGATGATAACGAAATACTCATTTGACATTTCTAAGGTCGATGATATCTTTGACAATCTTATAAAGGATAAAATCTGAAATCCACGTGATGATGCTAAAAACCAAATGAAATTAAAGGGAAAAGTATTATAAATGGCATACTTTTTTCTCTCATTCAACTAATACAAGTTATGTGTATCGCAACGGGATTCAAGAATTGATTCGATGGGGAGAAATTAAATTCCCTGCAAAAGAAGAAATCACCATGAGTGTAAATGATGGCCCATTCCCAAAAGTCAAAGAAAGGGGATAAATGTGCAGTCCATTCATCCACCGAGCAATAAAGGTCATGTCAAACTTAGAATGAAGACAAAAGTTGAACCTAAGGCTTTGAAGCCTAAAGTAACCAAATACCCTGATCAAAAGGTGACAAAACACCTATGTATCAAGTGTGGTTAGTATTATGCTGAAATGTCCCAGTTGGTGGCTTCGAAAGGAAAGCAACAGTAAAAGGGTAATAAGAATGGAATAATGGTTATGCAGCCAAAATCCCAATATTTCAAAATCAATATTCCCTCAGGGAAAGTAAGACCATTATTTGGTCCCTTTCATCCCCAATGGGATGATAAAATCCATAAAAGTAACCAATACATCCGGCCTGGCTTCAAGGAGGCCAAACTTCATCAATTTAGAAATAACTTAGGACCTGCAAAGGTCCCAAAGTCAATCACAATGGTCAAAAGAGTACCTGATTGGTTTGTAATCCAGTATCCAAAGGTGGCACAATAATTCAATGCTATGACAAAAAGACAAAGGACAATTAAACCTCAACAAGTGGCCCCTGGTATGTGGCATGTTGTGCAACAGCCTAATTAAAAGGGAGGCAACCAGAAGTGGTGATCTATTATACTCAGCAAAGAAGGATTCTAACAAAGTACAAGGTCTAGTAAGAGGCTTCTGAGGTTATTAGTACCAGTGGCTCAGAGTGATTTACCCCTTCTTCATTAAATTCAAATCCAAGATTTCATAGAAACAAGAAGAAAGTAACTCCTTTACAAACTTATTGGTTGAAATGCTTAAATAGTTATAGAAGGTCATGAGTGTGGAAGGGGATAGTTCATTTGGAGACAGTTCATCTACTATAAAAGAAAAGGAAGAAATTATGGCAATAGATGACATAGTTCTCGAGAAAGAAGTTGAGAAGAAATAATTAATTTAATTTGGTTCTCTACCTCAGCAAGTGTCAATCAATATAACGGTGATCCTGTAAGGACATATTTTTAATAAGTCCGTCACAATTAATTATGTCGTATACCGCTACAAGTCGTCGAAGAATTGTGAAGATTGCATCTACAAAAGACGGCTCTGAATTACTAGTTGTCTTCAACATTCAAGCCCAAGAATATGAACTTTGGTAAGATATTGTTTTAAAGTTTCATTTACATTTCATATTAAGAGTGTTGGGATATTTTTTTTTTTAAAAGGTTTTAAAAAGTTTTTATGTAAAAATATTTTTTTAAGAGGTTTTATAACTAATTGTGAAAAACTGCTACTACAGTAAACGTACCTCTGTTTCGACGCCAAGGTCGTTCAAGCGAGATCTCAATCTCGTTCGAACGACAATGGGAAGTCGCGCATAATCGTTCGAACGACACGCGATCTCGTTCGCGCGAGATGTCATTCTCGTTTGAGCGAGATGACTTTTTGGCTGACACGTCTGACTTCATCCTTATCTTTGACCGACTCAAATTTCCTATATAAAGTAATGTCAGCCTTTGCTTTTAGATGTGGAGAATAGTTTAAACTTTTAATAGTCTTATTCTTTTGAAACTTTTGTGTATCTGCCTAGTTTTAACTCAATACCTTTTGGCAGAAAGTTTTTCTCCAACAATTTTAAGGGTTCAAATGTTTTGTTTTCAATTCACAAAATCCCAATTACTTTTGTGTGAATTGTTTTGTGGAACCCAAGAACATATTTTGTTTTTGTTCATACTTTGTGGGGAGAGCTCTACAACCGACAGCTGCGTGCTATTGTGGAGGGAGTCCTTATAAAGTTCACATCTTGTGGAGAAGCTGTTTCTCTTCTTCACTGCTGACCTCCTGGAAAGGGAAAGTTCCAGCCGTCGACATCAGAACCGACACCTGCGGGTATTTCGTATGTCACCCTATTTCATTGTAATCCGTGTAAGCCATTTTCTTATAAAATTATAGTGAAATAAAAGGTTTTTCCCTTCGGGGATTTTTTCTGAATATTTGTGTCACATGCTTTATTTATTTATGGGTTGACACACGCATGTTTACATGCATGTTTAGCGGCTGGATTAATTTGGTTTAAAAATAGACTCTAATTAAATAAGTGTGCCGAATTAGAAAGTTGCGAAATAAATTTAATCAATTATCACGCACTCTACAAATTGGTATCAGAGCGGGTTACGCTAATTTATCGCGTGATCCAGTTTTTTCAAGGATTTATTTTTTATACAATTTGACTTCTCACATCGTCAAATTGGTATCAGAGCGGGTAACGCTAATTTATCGCGTATTCCTATTTTCCACAAAATTGTGTGATATTGATTTTTTTTTAAATCAGTTTTGTGAAAAATCGCAATTTTTTCAATGGTACGCCCGTTTAATTAGGAGCCTATTTTTGAAAAAATTCACGACCGTGCTGAAAAATTAAAATGTTTGAATTTGAAACTTTGCAAAAGAATTAAAGTTTTGGAAAAAGAAAATTCTCTCTTTAAAAGTAAGATTGAATATTTGCAAGCGTTTCAAACTCAAAGTGATATTTGTCGTGAGCACTTTGGTAATGTGTGTATTGATTTTGATTCTTTGAAAATTGCCAAAAAGAAGAGTGATGAGAAAGTCCTAGTTTTAGAGAATGAATTAAAGGACTTAAAAAATTCTAGGGTTCCTGTTTGTGCCGTCGAGGATAAAAAATTAATCGATGATTTTACGGCACGTGAAAAGACTCTTAGGGATAAGTTTATTTTAATTGAGGGGGAGCGTGATAAACTGTTAAGTTTAATTGAAAATTTGAAAAAGAAATCCCTGTCTTTGGAAGAGTCTAATTCTTTGCTTGAGTCAAAAATTTTGAAGTTAAAAAATAATTTGACTGACTCAAGTAGGTTTGATAGTGATGGTAATGGCTCATCTTGTTCTCATGCTTCTAGTGCTAAAGCCAAAACCATTATTTGTTTTAGAGGGTCAACCGTTCCAAAGGATGTTAGAAAAGATCACACTTTAGGTGTCGTTCCACCCGTTTACACATGTTCATATTGTGGTAGGAAAGGTCACATTACGATATTTTGTTTTGATCTTGGAAGAGATCATAGGAATTCGAAGTCTAGTGTTTTGTTGGTTCCCAAAACCCCGTGTCGACGTGTTACATCCGTTTGGGTTAGGAAATCACTTTTGGATACACTAGATTTTAGAATAGTTGATTCTCATTTGCTTGCACACGATTCTTCTCTTGCCATATCATATAGATGATTGTGTTTGCATGTTTGTCATACGCTAGTTATGCTTTTTGATATATTTTTGCTAGCGTTGTGACATGTAATTTTTGTATAGATTTTTATTTTTGAAAAATTTTGAAAAATACAAAAAGATTTTATTTTGATAAATTTTTTTGAAAAATCCAAAAAGATTTTTGTATTTTGTTTGCACCGTTTATGGATGAAGACTTAGGATGACCGAGTCACAACATCATTCCATTTTACATGTGCCTATTTGATAGTGTTTTGAGACAATAGGTCAATTCATCCTTATGCTTTATAATGTTTGAAGTCATTAAGATGTAATTAAGTGTTAGTTCCTACATGTTTGACACATGTTTCCTTTATTGCACACATGCACGAATTTGTTTGATTATTGTGTTTGTCTTATCACATGTTGGTTGGGTGTTTTCACTTCAATCTTGTCCTTAAAACGAACCAAGCGCGATAATTTTTATAAGGAAATTGTGCATATAAAAACCGTTTTGTGAGTTTGTGTGCTTTATTTAAAAAACGGGGAAGGGCTGCGAAAGGTTCATTTTGCCTTTGCGAATACTAAGCCGCCGTTAAATTGGACCTAAAAAATGGAGGAATTTTATTATCCGGGGTCCAAAGAGGTTTAAAAGAGCTCGAAAAAAATTTAAAGGCAATAAAAAGAAATTCATGCCAATTATGGGCCATTTAGGTTTTTTCACCAATTCTCCAAAGTTTGAGAATTTAGATTACCTCTAAAAGGAAATATATATGAGGGTGTTTGGTTGGAGATTTTATAACGGGTTTGCACGTCCTTGAAAATCTTGAAAAGCGCTAAATAGTTTTGGACGTTATTGGTGTAAAAATCACTTGACTTTGATTTGTTGATTTGTATAAGACGAAGTCATTTAAATTCAACAAATTTTTACACCTAAGGATTCTTTTGATATTCATTCGTTAGGGGTACACGTGTGCATCGTGCACATATGATTGATTGAGTTTATTTACCTATCGAATGTGTTCACACCCATACATTCCATTTCCATGACTTGGTTGTTTTAGTTTAAATCCATAGTGTGATTTTTTTTGTTTTGTATCTCATTTTTGTATGAAAAATTGAAAATTCAAAAATAGTTTGTGAAATTTGTGAGATATACCTTTGCATGCGCTAGTTTGATCCAAGTTTTCTATGCATTTTTTCGTGACACTCTATGTTTTGATTTTTTCTTCTTATCTGTCTATTTGGGGACATCATAAAAAGGGGGAGAAAGAATTATCATGTTATGGGGGAGTTTTTGCATTATGAGGGAGATTTGATTTATTAATGCTTTATTCTTATATCATTTCAAACTCGATACGTAACAAAGGTTTTTGCTTTTTCTCATGTGTAGATACAAAGATTGAAGATCATGGTGTTGCACACCCTGGTGAGAAAAGCTTTTAGAGTGTTGATGTTGAAGAAAAAATTGAGAACTTGCAAATTTTACCTTTTCAGTTTTGGAATTCATGGGAGGGTAGATTTGTATAGGCATTATGGTTTTTGATAATTCGGATTTTTTTATGTATGTACCGGCTAGACATAGGGGGAGATTTGTAAGGACATATTTTTAATAAGTCCGTCACAATTAATTATGTCGTATGTCGTCGAAGAATTGTGAAGATTGCATCTACAAAAGACGACTCCAAATTACTAGTTGTCTTAAACATTCATGCCCAACAATATGAACTTTGGTAAGATATTGTTTTAAAGTTTCATTTACATTTCATATTAAGAGTGTTGGGATATTTATTTATTTTTAAAAAAGGTTTTAAAAAGTTTTTATGTAAAAATATTTTTTTAAGAGGTTTTATAACTGATTGTGAAAAACTGCTAGTGCAGTAAACGTACCTCTGTTTCAACGCCAAGGTCGTTCTAACGAGATCTCAATATCGTTCGAACGACGATGGGAAGTCACGCATAGTCGTTCGAACGACACGCGATCTCGTTCGTGCGAGATGTCATTCTCGTTCGAGCGAGATGACTTTTTGGCTGACACGTCTGACTTCATCCTTATCTTTGACCGACTCAAATTTCCTAATAAAGCAATGTCAGCCTTTGCTTTTGGACGTGGAGAACAGTTTTAACTTTTAAGAGTCTTATTGTTTTGAAACTTTTGTGTATCTGCCTAGTTTTAACTCAATACCTTTTGGCAGAAAGTTTTTCACCAACAATTTTAAGGGTTCAAATGTTTTGTTTTTAATTCACGAAATCCCAATTACTTTTGTGTGAATTGTTTTGTGGAACCCAAGAACATATTTTGTTTTTGTTCATACTTTGTGGGGAGAGATCTACAACTGACAGTTGCGTGCTACTGTGGAGGGAGTCCTTATAAAGTTCACATCTTTTGGACAAGTCGTTTCTCTTCTTCACTGCTGCCCTCCTGGAAAGGGAAAGTTCCAGCTTCCGACATCGGAACCGACACCTGCGGGTATTTCGTATCTTACCCTATTTCATTGTAAGCCGTGTAAGCCATTTTCTTACAAAATTATAGTGAAACAAAAGGTTTTGCCCTTCGAGGATTTTTCCTGAATATTTGTGTCACATGCTTTATTTATTTATGGTAGACACGCGCATTTTTAGATGCATGTTTAGGGGCTGGATTAATTTGATTTAAAAATACACTCTAATTAAATAAGTGTGCCGAATTAGAAAGATGTAAAATAAATTTAATCAATTATCACGCACTCTACAGATCCTCCTAAAGAGGTTCGATGCTGAAGAAGGTCAAGAAGTACCTTTTATGGAAATGAATGAAGATGAAAAGTCAGAGGGTAGACAAGTTTAATATATTTTTCTTTGCCCTTGATCTTGTGTATGGGTTCGAAGAGTCTACTAAGAATATTGTTAATGATATTAAACTTTTGTTCGTAAAAGCATAGATAAATGGATTTTTTATCAATAAAGTATTGATAGATAATGGTGCACTTGTTAACCTATCGTCAATTTCCATGTTATCTAAAATAAATCAAAAAAATACTAAACTAGTTCAGAATTATATAATTATATCAAGCTTTGCTAGAGATAAAAAGTCTGCCAAAGGTGTACTACCAGTTGACATTGAAGTAGGCACTATAAAAATCCAAAATTGATTTCATTATTATAGAAGGCAAATCGAGTTTTAATGATTTACTTGGTAGGGATTTGATCCATTTTAACAAATACATTCCTTCTTTTGTGCATCAGAAATTACATTTGATGAAGGAATATGGACTTGTGGAAGAAGTAGTGGCTGATCCATTACCATTCCAATTGTGTTGAAGCAGAGCTCTACCAAGAGAATATATGGCTAGTGAAAGCGGAGCATTTAATGCAAGAGGCATCAGAAGGAGAAGTATCGGAAGAAGGTTGGAATGACCTTATTTTTGGCGTGATGGGGCCAACTAAAGAAAATAAATCAGTTGTTCAATGGATTGCACACCCATTGATATTCAGTAGGCCAATGAAATTTTGGTCATGGATTTATATAACTTCAGAGATTTGAAGTTGAGCACTAGACTTGGTGAAGAAAAGACCATAAATTAGATTGACAATATCTTCAAAGAATATATAGAGAATGATGTTCCACGAGACAATGGTGAATTAGCAATTTCTCCAATAAAATATGAAGAACTTATATTGAATCAACTAGACCCCTTGGTATAAATCAATTTGGGAACCGAACAAAATAAAAGATTCATTTGTATCAGTGCCTACCTGAACAAATAAGACCAACAGTTGGTTATAAAAAATTTACATCAATACAAGGACTATTTTTATTGGGAATATGATGAGTAACCTGGCTTAGATAGGAAATTGGTATAGCGCAAACTGTCAATCAATGAGGGTTATAGACCTGTCAACCAGCTACTAAGATAAATTATTATATTTGTCACAACTATAATAAAAGAAGAAATAAAGAGATTATTGAAGGATGGATTCATTCAAACTACTAGGTATGTTGAATTGATCTACAACGTAGTGTTAGTAGTCAAGAAAAATGGAAAATTTAGAGTGTACATTAATTTTACGAATCTGAATGCCGCCGCTTGAGAACATGTTGCTATATAAGGAGTGGAATATATAAAATCTAATTTTTAAGATTTCAAATTTAATACAAAACTTAAACAGATTAACCCATTGCACCGATTTTAAACAAGTAATGATTAAACAAATTAACCAATTTTATTTTAACCTAAACATGCATCTAAGTGAGTGATGGATAAAATAAAGTAAATCAACAATAGCACCTGATGTATAAGGAAAATCCAAATGGAAAAAAACTCGGATGGTCTAAACACACAAATTTACTATGATAAAGGATTTAATAAAGTAGACAAATGATTTACATAATGCCTTGACACCCTCTCAATTCTTGATGCATCTTCGATATTCAACCTCTCCTCCACAGGGATAACGTAGGAATCCACCCACGCAACTGCCACAATGTATAAGTCCACACACGTCTCTGTATTCATCGAACAGCTCAGCAACTGTCACACACAAAGTCCATCGTATGTAAAAAAATCAGCAAATACGAAGTCCACTGTAATGAAACATTTCTCACAAAGACGTTGAGAATAAACCACGATGCCCACAAACTAGATTTAAAGCATAATATAATGAACCTTGGATCAAAAACTATTTGGTTTTAAACATAGAGTTTGGGTAAAATCGAAGAGCTTTTTGGTAGAGTTTGGGAACTCAAAACATAAGTATTTCTCTTAAATAAAAATGTTGCTCCGCACTCCTATTTATAAGCGGTTTTTTAAAAGTGAGATAAGGATCAAAATTAGTTTGGAAAATCTCGAATTCTATAAATATTTCTGGATTCGTTAGAACAAGGTACATCTCATTTTAACAAAGTACCTCGTCTCATTCAAACCGGGTTCTAATGAGACTCCCAACGAAATTCCAAAGAATGTAAGAAATCGCTCGTTCAAAGTTCATTGTAACCCTATTGCGTTCGAACGACATACCAAGTCGTTTTGAAAAAAATATTAAAAGCGATAAAACCATTTTAAAAATTTTTAAAGCAATTTTATAAAAGCCTAATACCCAATTATTAAGTTCCAAAGATCAATTCATACCTGAGAAATCCTCGAAAAATGAAGATGAAAACAAGGCACGAAACTCAACACGATGATGAACGTGATATCTTGGCCGCTATGTCTTCAATCAAACACGTAATAGGCTTCAAGAAAAATACCAACTGTAACTTATGACACAAAATGTTTTCTTCAGAATTAATCAAATACATACAATTTCACTCTATCGAAAATTTGTCCTTACCCTATTTGGGGACAAAACTAAAAATAAAAACTCATATGGGTTGTCAAGCTCTTTTATGATTCAATTCCCAATTCCAAAAGGAAAGAGTAGACTGACTCATAAACCTTGAGTAGCTTTGCTTCCTTAGAAAAAATTTACATGTTCCAAACCTGCACACTTAAACACACCTTAAAATGAAAACAGAATATAACAATATAAATCTGCATAAGAATTAAACTCCCCTTATGTCTAACGATCCCCCGCCTAGTTAATCTACTACTAAAACTAAAGTGAAAGATATAATTTCTCCTCATTTTTGTTAACAAATAGACAAAGAAAGAATGTATAGTAAATCATTTCTCCCCCATAAATCATATCCCCCCCCCCCCCCCCCAAAGTGAGAACATGTGATAGCAAATGGAAATAGAGAGGAAATAATAATATCATACAACGGTGTGAAGTGAAACAAACACAACTTGGCAACACAAGCACAAATAATTCAAATAAAGATCAATCAATACCAATATTGATGCAATAAATGATACCAACTTGAATACACAATGAAGCATGGGATACCAATGTAAACAAGCAATAAAAGATACCAATATAATCATATAGGATGTCAATCTGATTCAAAGATAAAGCACATGGCAAACATGGATTACATACAAATGCAAAGAATCAAATACAAAATGATACCATATATATAAAGATATAAAATATACCAATGACACACAGGCACGTATATATATAGGTATAAACAACCATAAAATGACACAAAACACATATGCTTTGCACACTAGCATAATATCGATGTATCCAAACATGTGGGATTGAATAAAGGGACGTGAACTAAGACCAACTAAAAAATGAATCGATCACTCAAAAATGTCCAAGAACTTCTATATTATTGCATTAACTTTATTAAACAAAAATTCAGCCTCATGGTGAAAGAAAAAGTGAACTCATAATGGACAAACAAGCACAATTCACATTAGCCTATAAAATATTAATGATTCTAGAATAAATAGCATCAAATAAGAAATAACTAGTACTAATTGTGCAAATCCATTGATCTTCAACTTATAACACCCTCAAAATTATAAATACATCATCTTTCTCACTCTCATATGTTGAAGATGGCAATTTAATTGAAGAATCAATGAAATGAAATTTTTCCTTGACAATATTTTCTTTTCTTTTGCCTCTTAATCTTGCCAATCGTATCCTTTCACTCAAGGATAGTTTCTCCATTCGTATCCCTTTTCCCGTGCACACTCATATTTTTAATAAAAGTACAAAATCATAGGCAATGAATCTTACATGAACAAATATATATATATATGAATGATAAGAATGTTAGGAGAACATCTCACTTATCTTATGTAACATATGAAGTTAAAATCCAAAAGAGCTCATGCATGTATGTGAGGAGGCAGATGCAAAGTGAATCCATTAAGCAAGTCATTTTCAAACTACTCTATGAAACCATAACTAAGAACAATCTAACATTGAAAATCATAATCAAATATCTTAGATACATGGAAATATGGAGTAAGTGGATTCAAACACCCCAATATGCCACATAAAATGTGTAAAACTAAACTACACATAAACCAAAAATATTTTTGAGTTTTTAAATATTTTTCAAAATGATACCAATTTAACAAAAACGACACAAAATACAAGTAAAATCTTTTCGTATTTTTCTCAATATGATAAAAAATTAAAAATCAAAATATATAAGATAAACAGCATACAACTAGCAATAACATATAACATTAAATGCAAATACTAGTGCATGAAATCCATGCAACCAATCACCCTTAAGATATAGTATATGAAGAGTCATGCAAGCATGCAAGACTCAACCGGCGTAACAATCAATGTCTCCAAAGATGATTTCTTAACCCAAACAGATGAATACCTATGCCTCGAGATTTAAGAACCATTGTAACATGGGATCTAGACTTCCTAGGACCACTTCTAAGATCATAACAAAATGACCTAAGGTGACCTTTTCTACCACAATGGGAAGATGTATAAACACAAGGAATGTTACCTAAAGGTTGACATTTTATGTCGTCTTGGGCAAACGTTGACACTTTAATATAAACATTGGTCTTAGCTTTAGGCACGGAAGCATTTGAATTATCAAAGCCACTATCAACCCAACTTGAGTATCTTATATCATCTTCCAGCTTCAAAATTCTAGACTCGGGCAAAAATTTAGGCTCTTCAAAAGATAAGGAATCCTTCCTCAAATTTTCAGTCATTCCTATAAAGTTATCTCGTTTTCCCTCAATGTAAGTGAAATTATCCCTAAAAGTCTTCTCATGTGTCCTCAAAATGTTTATCGATTTATCATTATCCTCAATGACACGTTAATTAACCCTCAAAACTTTAGAGTCCTCTAATTCATTTTCTAAAAATCAAAATCTATAATATAATGAATCTTAGACCTAAAATTATTTGGGTGTAAACATAGGATTTGCGTAAAATCGTAGAGATTTTTTATAGAGTTTGGTAACTCATAATATAAGTATTTATCTCAAATAAAAATACTTCTTTGCACTTCTATTTATATGAGGTTTGTTAAAAACGAGATAGAGATCAAAAGCAATTTGAAAAATCTCAAATTTTACAAAAAATCATTGGCTCGTTCGATTGAGGTAAATCTCATTCGAATGAAGTACCTCATCTCATTAAAGACGGCTTCTTATGAGACTTCCAATGAGATTCCATACAAGGAAATAAATCTCTTGTTAGAAGTTAGTTAAAACCATATTCTAATGAGCTAAGGTATCACTTTTAAACGGCATATCAAATAGTTCTAACGACCTCTCAAAAAATATTCTCTTATAAAAAGATATTAAAATAGATAAATTGATTTTAAAAGAAATTTTATAAAACTTATCACTCAATTATTAAGTCCAAAGGATCAAAATATATGCATTCATACTTGAGGGGTCCTCAGAAGATGAAAATGGAAATAAGGCATGAAACTCAATACGATGATGAACATGATATCTTAGCCACTATGTCTTCAATAAAACACATCATAGTCTTCAAGGGAAATACCAATCCTAACATATGACACAAAATATTTTATCCAGAATTAAGCCAATACATTTCAGTTAACTTTATCTGAAATTTATCCTTACACCACTCCCAATGACGAATATCCAATACCAGTTGTAGATTTGTTGGTTGATAGATCAGTTGATCGTGCTATCATGTCTATGATGGATGGTCATTCTATTTATAATTAAATGTGCATAAAAATGTTGTTCCATGATAATTTGGTAACCTTTAAATGGATTATATTCCATTTGGGCTAATGAATGTAGGGACCACTTATCAAAGGTGAATGAATACCATTTTTTATGATATGGTATGCTCCTTTTTATAGTGTTATATTTAAGACATAATTGTGAAATAAAAATCGATAATTGCTTATGTAGCACACCTTAAAAAGTCCTTTGAAAGAATAAATTTTATCAAATTAAAATGAATCCTTTGAAGTTTCTGTAGAAAATTTCCTAGGATATTTGGTGTACCAAAATGGAATCCAAGTTAATTAAAATAAGGATAAAGCTATAATTAAGCGCACAGACCCCAAAATAAAAAATAATTATAAAGATTTTTGGGATAAGTCAATTTTGTTCAAAGATTTATATCTAATGTAGGAGGAAGAATTAAAGTATTTTCTCCTTTCTTGAGGATAAAAGACTGAGACGAGATGGAATCGAGCGATAAGCATGAACATGCTTTCCAAGCAATCATGAGATACTTGGTCAAGCCACCTGTTTTGGCACCTCCAAAAGATAACAAGCCACTGAAGTTAATATTTTAGCCTCTGAGGCATCCATTGGAGTATTATTGGCTTAAGACTGTGATTACAAAGAATAAGTTCTTTACTACATTATTAATTTATTAAATGATTGTGACTGTAGGTATTCTGTAATGGAAAAATTATGTTTAACTTTGTAATTTGCTACTATGAAATTAAGGCACTATTTGCTTTTTATAAAGGTTTTTGTCATTTAAAAGTTTCATTATAATTGAATATATATTCGCAAGGCTTATACTAAGAAATAGGTTTGGCAAATGGGTATTGGCTTTATCTCAATTTAGCCTGCATTATGTACCTCAAAAATCAGTAAAGGGCTAAGCTTTGGTTAATTTTCTGGCAGATCACCCATATGAAGATGAATCAAATGAATAAATGAGTAATTTAAGATAGTTTATGTATCTTTAGACCGTTTAAAACTATGGTTTGATGTTTCGAAGACTGAAATGATGTCAGGCATATGGCTAGTTATTGAATCCCATGAAAATATTAAAATCAAGCATGGATACAGGTTGGAAGAGAACAAGTGTTACAACAACAAAGTAGAATTTGAGGCTGCGATAATGAGCCTTGAAATTATTCAGAGTTATAATGATCATGTCATAGAAGTTTTTAATGATTCAAAATTGGTTATAAGATAATTAACTGGTGAATACAAATGTGTCCGTAATGGCTTAACCTTGTATAACCAAGTGGCTTTGAATTTATTGTCCAAATTTGATGAAGTGTCACTAAATTAAGTTCTTAGATTTCTAAATGAAGAAGCCAATGAAATGACTCAAAAATCTTTAGGTTGTAAGCTTTATGATGAACTCTAATCAAAGTTAAATCTTAGTGTTATTAATGATTTCTGACCACTGCTGCATAACAGGTGTCCTTTGGTTGCGATTCGGAATATTTATATTCATAAAGATTAGAGAAAACCACTAATTAAATATCTAACTGACCCAAATATCAAGAGTAAAAGGGATATTAGGTTGAGATTAACGAATTGTGTTATGTATGTTGGTAAATTATTTAAAAGAGGTGTTGATGGTATGATCCTAGAGTACCTGAGTAGAGATAAGGGTTTAATAGTCATAACATAACTCCATGAGGGTCTTTATGGATCTCATCAAGTTGGTTCTAAGATGATGTGATTATTAAGAAGGCGTGGATTTTATTGGCCATACATTTTAAAAGACTATATTGAGTTTGCTAAAGGATACTAGAAGCGCCAACGGCATAGTCCTTTGAAACATGTGCCTTATGTTGATCAATAATATGTAATGAAGTTATAGCCATTTTGAGGGTGGGTTATTTATGTCATATGAAAAGTTTATCCGTCATCCTTGTTGATGTAAAAAACCAGACTAGGTCTAATTAATTAATCACGGATAATATTTTTAAGTAAAAGAAAAAGACAAAGAGGTTTTTAAAGTGGTTCGGCCTATGAAGAAAAGCCTACGTCCACTGTGCTTCTTATTTTCTGGTATTTTTCTTTCAATCACTTTCCCTTGATGAAGGTATTACAAAGTATTAATAGCCCAATATGGATACCAAGAGATGGAATGTTAAAGGATGGAATGCCTTTATAAATTAGGCATTTACAGCAGTACAGAAGGTCCATAATGTTTCTGGTTGTTAGCGTTTTGCTGATAATGTTGGTTAGCCTTCCTACTGTTGGTCGGGCTTACTGGCATTAGTCAGCATCCCAGTATGATGATCGGCATTCCAGGCCTTGTTCGGTGGTTATTCCTTACTGACTAGGATTATTGCCACAGTGGATAACACATGTCTATTTCTTATTGGTTCACGTTAGTGGGTAATTTTGTGTATCAACAATCCTCTAAATTGCATAGTTTTGTTTTGGTAGTAACATATTACTTTACCAAATGGATCAAAACAAAGGCTTTAAAGTCAGTTACCCAAAATAAATTAGTAGATTTCTTGCAAGAAATTATTTATAGGTTTGGGATTTCAAAAACCATAACCTCAAACAGCGAAAGCATCTTCGAATAAAAATTGATGATAGAATGTATTTCAATGTTAAGAATAACATTGACAACATCAGCACCATATTTTGCTCAATTAAATAATTCGGATGAGGCCACAAATATGGTAACTAAAGATAACCAGAGCAAATTGCTTGAGAATAATCTAACAGATTGGCATAATTTATTTCTAGAGGTTTTGTGGGCTTATAGGGCCTCTAAAAGTTCAAGTACTGGAGTAACTCTCTATGCCTTGACCTATGAGCATGATGTTTTATTACTAGTAAAAATCACCCTTAATTCATGAAGAGTGATGGCCCAAAATGGATTGACAATAAAAGGCTATGACTAAGCTATGCACATGGAATTGAAAAACATAAATGAGTATAGGGACAGAGATTTAAACAATATTTTGGTCCAAAAAAAGAAAATAGTTTATGGCTATAATAAGAAAGTGAATAAAAGGACCTTTAAAGAAGGAGACTTGTTTTGAACAACCATTTTGCCTTTAGGATAAAAATATGGAGCATATGGAAAGTTCTCCCAAAAATGGGAAGGAGCATTACCTAGTCTATAGAGCGTTCAAATGTGAGTTATACCATTTTAGAGACATCAATGGTTACATTCACATGAGAAAAAAAAATGCAAGATTTTTAAATTCATATTATTCGATCATTTCGCAATTAAGGTAATAAGAATAAAATACCTCATTTCAAAAGATAATGGCAAAGTCTGTTGATACCAAATTTAACCTGTTGACTCGGATCAATCATATGAAGACACGTGGCTATCTACATGGCAACAACATGCACTTACGAGATAATCACACGCTCCGAGGAACCATGTTACTCTGAGGAACTCATACCCTCCGAGGAGCAGACCTCTCCGAGGACTCATACGCTCCGAGGAACAGACCTCTCCGAGGAACTCTTGAATATCAGAAAACTCAGGCGGTCCGAGCTGCATCTCGAACAAAGCATTAATTGATGAATAACCAACAGTTCAACTGGTTCATTAAATGCTTATCATTTAGACGCACACGCTTAAAGGGCATTAAATGTATTACCCTTTCATATGTATATCATTTAATGTATCACCCATTCATATGACAACCTCAAGGCTATAAATACATTGTATAATCCTCATTGTAGGGGATCTGATCCTGAATCCAAACTTTGGGATCCAGAACGGAATTTCTTGTAATCGAGAATTCCCAAACACTCAGCAATAAAACAACAGTGGACGTAGGCCATTCATATAAGGCTGAACCACTTTAAAAATCTTTTATCTCATTTATTTATCTGTGATTGAATTATTAGAGTGATCTAATTTTTTACATCAACAGATTGGCGCCGTCTGTGGGAAACGACTGGTAATATCGTTTTCTCACCAATAACAATCCGATACCAATGGCTGATATACCTGAATCCAGCAATCGAAACACTGGAACCCCTCCAAATCCATCTGCTCCACCAATTATTCCAGATCTAACTGGAATGATGGCGAATCTGGCTTAGGGCCAGACCGTCATGCAAGAAATGATGCGACAACTCATCCAAACCCTCCATGGCAGTGCGCCAGCCCATTCCGGATCACGAAGTATTCAAAGAAATATTCGTGCACCTCCTATGCGTACTAGGCATACTAATTCGTATCGCAATAAGGAATCTGAAGATTTTTCTAATCAACCTGGACGAACTTCGTCAGTACGAGCCACAGATACTGAACAACGTGTCACCCTCTCCCCAAATAGGGCCAGCGCATTGGAAAGATTAAGTAGGGCCTCTCATTTTGATCGATTAGGACCTAGGAGTAACAAAAGTCCTCTTAATGCAGCGTCGAGGAGCTTTCAACGACCATCAGATTTAAGGGAAGGATCTGCCCAGTCGTGACCAGCTGCTCGTCAAGATGGATCGGATGATCGACCAGATGCTCGTCGAGATAAATCCTAGGAAGCCACTTCAACGCGATCAGTTGCTCGAACCAATAGGCCCGAGGAAGGGAATGATGCATGGAAAGGATCTATTCAAAAGCTGGAGGATAGATTAGGGGAAATGGCTAAGGCTAAGAACCCTCTACAATGAACCTTTGTTCGAGGAACACCTTTTGTCCAGGACATTGTTGATTTTCCAACACCATCAAAGTTTAAGGCACCTGTTGTGACTCCTAAGTATGATGGGAAGACTGGCCCTGTCCTTCATATAGAACAATATCAAGCTGCTGCCGACATCTATGTTATCCCAGACGAGATGAGATGCAGGGCATTTTCGGGAACTCTTACCGGATATGCTCAGATATGGTATAATAATCTTCCTCGGGGTAAGATTTCAACTTTTCTTCAACTGGCCGAGTTATTCATTGGGAATTTCTGCTTCGGAGAAAAGCCAGTTAAACGAGTAGCACATTTGTTAAGTGTTAGACAAAAAGCTGGTGAGAGTATTAGAGATTATATAACTCGTTTTAATAACGAGAAGCTCGAAGTCATTGATTATGAGGAGAAGACAGTGATTACTGCTTTGATGAGTGGACTGCTGCCGAACAAGTTGTACTACACTTTGGCCAAAGATCCACCTCGAACCATGTCAGACCTGATGGGAAAAGCGTCCAAGATTATGAATGCCGAGGAGGCTATGTCTGCGAAGAAGAATATGGACGCCAAAAAACCAAGGTGGAAGGTGATAAAGCTAAGAAGAAAGAGCATAAGAACAATGGTGGTGACAAACACTCCAAAAGTAGGTCGTCATGGGAGGTTTTGAAGAAATTTGATAATTACACGCCTTTGAAGGCAAATATCAACCACGTCCTGGAGGAAATTAAGAACAGCGAGGAGTTAAACTGGCCAAAGAAAATGAAGTCAGACCCTGACACGAGGAATAGGGAGAAATCCTGCGAGTTCCATAAGGATCATGGCCATATGACCAAAAATTGCATAGCTCTTCAGAACGAGATTGAAACACTCATCCGATGAGGAAAGCTAGCAAAGTATGTTGATCGGGGAGGTGAAAGAAGAAACAACGACCGAACTAGAGAGAGGTCTACATATCCTCGTCGAGCAGAGGAGAAAAAGAAGAGAACCCATGAAGATGATCTAAATGATGACCCCGATCTTCCCAAGAAACCAAGGCAGCCAGAACGAGAGGTATTTTCAATACGCTTTGGGTCATTTGATTATAATGTCATTACAGGAGGAGATGCAGGAGGAGGAGACCTTACTGCAGAAAGAAAAGCTTACCTCGGAGAGGCTCAAGCTTGCTCGTACATTCAGCGAATAAATTTAGCTGAGGAAGATCGCCCGAGAAAGGTGAACAAAGAAAAATTGGTCATTGGGTTTTCGAAGAATGATCTTGCAGGAGTTTTATATCCTCATGATGACCCACTAGTGATCAAAATGAGAATGAAGGAGGTAATGATTTCAAGAGTGCTGGTCGATAACGGTAGCTCGGCAGACATCATGTTCTACTTGTGTTTCGATAGTTTAAATTTAAAGCTATCTCAATTGGAGCCTTACCACAGACCCCTCATCGGTTTTGCTGGCGAGAAAGTATTTCCACTTGGGACGATCAAGTTGGATATATTCATTGGTACATGGCCTGCTTGTCGGACAGAAAGGATGCTATTCTTCGTGATGGATAAGAATGTCCAGTCATCGTATAATATCATCATGGGAAGAGTAGGATTGAAGAAGTTCGAGGATGTACCGTCTACAGTGCATCAGTGCCTAAAATTTCCAACAAACTTCGGAGTAGGAGTTATGAAAGGTGATCAGAAAGTAGCTCAGGAATGCTATTATTCATCCGCCGAGCAAGAAGAACTAGAAGAATCAAAGAAAAAGACTGCTACCTATCAAGTGGATGAAGGTGCAGAAATTGAAACCTTGGATCCTCGAGATGAGTCGCAACTCGTGAAAGGTCAAGTGGTGGAAGCTACTGAAAATATCATTCTGGACGATGAACACCCTAAACTAACTACTCAAATAGGTTCATCATTGGAAGTCTCATTAAAACAGGAATTGATAACTTTCCTTAGAAGCAGAAGACAAACTTTTGCCTGGAGTCATGAAGATATGCCTGGGATTGACCCAAACTTCTTATGTCACGAGCTCAATGTGAATAAGGAGATCAAGCCTGTGAAGCAGAGAAGAAGAGTATTCAGTCCCGAGAAGAATCAAGCTATACAGGAGGAAGTCGAGAAGCTCCAGAAAGCTCGTTTCATTGAAGATGTTAAATATCCAGATTGGTTAGCCAATGTGGTGATGGTAAAGAAGAAAAACAACAAGTGGAGGATGTGTGTAGACTTCACCGACCTCAACAAAGCATGCCCAAAAGATCACTTTACACTGCCCCGAATTGATCAACTGGTGGATGCTACCTCGGGACACGAGTTGCTGAGCTTCATGGATGCTTATTCTGGTTATAATCAGATCAAAATGAAACCTGAAGACAGGGAGAGTACTTCTTTCATTACCCCTAGGGGAACTTATTGTTATAATGTTATGCCTTTTGGTTTAAAAAATGCAGGTGCGACATATCAGAGGCTGATGAACAAGGTCTTTGCTGAACAAATCAGTGACAATATAAAAGTCTATGTTGACGACATGCTGACAAAAAGCAAGAAAGCTACAGATCATCTAGTTGACTTAAGTCAAACTTTTGATCAACTAGATAAATATCAAATGAAGCTGAACCCGACGAAGTGCATATTTGGAGTACGAGAAGGCATGTTCCTCGGGTACATTGTCAATCAATGAGGCATTGAAGCAAATCCTGAAAAGATCAAAGCTCTATTAGGGTTGCGATCTCCAACAACGAAGAAGGAAGTACAGAGTATCACAGGACGAGTAGCAGCACTCAACAGATTTGTGTCATGAGCAACTGATAGATGTCTCCCATTCTTCAAAACACTTAGAAAAACTTTTGAGTGGAATGATGAATGTGAGAAGGCTTTTCAAGATTTGAAGAAATACTTGGGAGCACCTCCACTGTTGTCCAGGCCGGTGATGGGAGAAAAATTGTATTTATACCTTGCTGTGTTCGAGAATGCAGTTAGCTCGGCGTTGATCAGAGTGGAGAATGGAGTACAAAAGCCAATTTATTACACAAGTAAGGCCTTTCGAGGAGCAGAGATCAGATATCCAAGGCTGGAGAAATTGGCACTAGCGCTGATTGAGGCGAAGAGAAGAATGAGGCCATACTTCCAGGCTCATACTATAGTAGTATACACTGATGTGCCATTAAGACAAGCCCTTCATAAGCCAGATAAATCAGGGAGATGGATGTACTGGGCAATAGAGCTCGGTGAATATGATATAATTTATGAACCCAGGTCATCACTAAAAGGGCAGGCTGTAGCAGATTTCATAGCGGAGTTTTCCTATCCTGATACCCCCGAGGAACAAGAGTTGCTCGCTGATCAACCTGTGGATGTTACAGGATCGACAGACACTAGCTCAGACCAATTCCGGTTGGTAAGAGGGCAAGTGGATGTTACAGGATCATTAAATTCGAGCTCAGACCAACCTCGATTGGTAAAAGGGCAAGAAAAGATGATCGATGAGGAGCGAGAAAAATCCGGGGAGGATGAAAGGAAGCAGCAAATATTTCACCGAGGAACTCTGACTGATCAAAAATTTGAAGACGAGTTACCTATATGGAGGCTATATGTAGATGGCTCATCTTGCACTGCAGCATGTGGCGCGGGGATAGTTCTAAGCACTCCAAACGAGGTCGACATGGAATACGCTTTGCGTTTCCAATTCAAAGCTTCCAACAATAAGGCTGAATATGAGGCCATGATTGCAGGGCTTAATTTGGCAAAAATTATGGAGGCACAGCAGGTTGTGATCTTCAGTGACTCTCAATTGATTGTAAACCAAATGATGGGAGTATATGAAGTTAGAGGAGAATTAATGATCAGATATCATGCAAAGACAAAGGAACGGTTATCAGAATTTGCCGCTATGCAGCTGGTTAGAATACCAAGAATGGAGAATGCGAGAGCAGACGCCCTACCTCGACTAGCATCAGCTACTCGCACCGAGCTACGATGAACAATCCCAATTGAAGTGTTAGCTGGTCGGAGTATAGATGAAGATCTGAAGATGAATTTTATCACCCTTGATTTAGGACCATCTTGGATGGATCCCATCAGGGTATATATCGAGGAAGGAGAGTTGCCAACCGATAAGCTTGCAGCTAAGAAATTGAAGTTTAAAGCTGCTCGGTATGTACTAACTAATGGTGTTTTATATAGACGAGGAATTATGGCAGGTTTGCAAAGATGTGTACATCCCACCGAGGTGAAAGATTTGATTGAAGAGATCCATGAAGGGTCTTGTGGAGCACATGTAGCAGGTCGGACACTTTTACAAAGGGTGATGACGCAGGGATACTACTGGCCGACGATGAGGGGAGATTGTATAGCCTATGCCAAGAAATATGACAAGTGCCAACGTTTTTCCTCCATCCGAAGAACTCCACAATCATTGTTGACACCCATAACTTCCCCTTGGCCATTTTCCATGTGGGAAATTGATTTGGTTGGACCACTGCCAACGACCCGAGGAAGGTTCAAGTACCTCGTCGTCGCAGTGGATTATTTTACTAAGTGGGTAGAAGCTGAGCCACTCATTGATATGACGTACGAGAAGGTGTACCAATTTGTTTGGAAGAACATCATTTGTCGATATGGTCTTCCTCATGCTTTCATCACAGACCATGGAACACAATTTGATAACGAGGAGTTCGCTGCCTATTGTCATCAATCAAACATTTTGAAGGTTCATTCAGCACCAGGCCATCCTCAAAGAAATGGACAAACTGAAGTGACAAACAAAACGCTGCTGAACGGTTTAAAGAAAAGATTGGATGATGCGAAAGCGAATTGGATCAACGAGTTACAATCAGTACTCTGGGCTTACCGAACTACTCCCTGAGTAGCAACTGGAGAATCACCATACATGTTAGCGTTTGGAAGTGAAGCTGTCATACCTGCCGAGTTGGGTCTCCCAACACACAGGGTACTGAACTTCAATTCCCCTATCAGCGATTTAATGAGAAGACTGGATTTAGACATGCTCGAGGAGGTCATAGAGGAGGCGGCCATTAGAAATGCTTCTTACCAGCAGTGAACAGCTTTGTTTTACAATAAGAGGGTGAAGAAGTGCGACCTAAAAGAAGGAGACTATGTGCTGAAGAAAGTAATTCAAAAGCATAACAAACTGGAGGCAAACTGGCATGGACCATACCGAGTTACAGAAGTTGTTCGACCAGGAACTTATCGAATAGCAACTTTAGAAGGCGAAGAGTTTAAGAATGCATGGAACGCAGAACATCTGCGCAAGTATTATCAGTGATGTATATGTAACACAGTTTCCATCGGTATGAATAAAATAAAAATATTCTGCAAATCTCTCTGTTTATTGAAAAAATTTCGGGGAATACTACTGCTATGCACTACTCGTCAAAGCTCAGTAGACTACTCAACAAAATATTCCAAACTGTACCAACATAGTTGCTCGACGAGGAGAAAATATTCCAAACTGTACCAACATAGTTGGTCGACGAGGAGAAAATATTCCAAACTGTACCAACGTAGTTGGTCGACGAGGAGAAAATATTCCAAACTGTACCAACGTAGTTGGTCGACGAGGAGAAAATATTCCAAACTGTAACAACATAGTTGGTCGACGAGGAGAAAATATTCCAAACTGTACCAACGTAGTTGGTCGACGAGGAGAAAATATTCCAAACTTTACCAACATAGTTGATCGACGAGGAGAAAATATTCCAAACTGTACCAACGTAGTTGGTCGACGAGGATAAATATTCCTAAAAATGCCAACCTGTTTGGCTAGGAAACGAAATATTCCAAAATGTACCAAGTATGGTTGGTCGGGGATAAAAACCCACTAACTATAGTTGGTCAACGATGAGAATTTATCGACTTTGGTTAGTCGGATACATTTTATGAAAAAGATAAAAATTTACCAAGTATGGTTAGTCGGGGATCAACTCTCATTAACTATAGTTGGTCGACGAACACAATTTGACAACCTTAGTTAGTTGGAAAAATTTTAAACATTTTTATGCTCATTACTTTATTATTAAGTAATCGAGCAACATTACTGATACTTGTAACCTTTTTTAAGTTGGTCAATGAACATCACAATATTATTATCTTTTTAACAGAGATACATGAATATAAAGTATTTGATAACTACAAGATAATAGCAATTAAGATTTGCAAGCAAGAATGAAAGTCTTTCATTAAATTCAAAATAAGTTACAAGTTACATTGATAATAAAATGAAAATTACATGGATATGTATACTAACTGTTACATCAAAAAATTCCTATTCTATTGGTCTTTTCCCCTCAGCTTTCGATACAGGTTCCTCGTCAGCAAGCGGATCATTTAAAGACTGAGGAGAATTGATGAAGTTCAAATCCTTCAGCATCCTGACGTTCATCACAGAAGGTCGATCTAGAAGATGCTCGGGACGAGATACCTCAAATTGAGAATGTAAATTGTAGTCACCGATGTATTTTGCAATTAAGCTCCGAGGAATGGCACGAGATGGGATCCATTCCATGTCCAAATTGTACGGTGGCACAGGCAATTCGAGCAACCCGGGATCATAGTAGTCCCACAAATAGTGTCCTTGTCCGAGCTTCCGCACGCCTAAGGCATTCAGCCAGCCTTGTTTGTAGCCCTCATTATTGGCATTCTGGATACGATCATCCAAGTGGAATAGTGCTTTGTTGTATCCAGCCATCCAGAACTCCCTGGGCTATTTGTGGAATTAATATGTTAGCCTTTCAAGCTTCTCGTGGAGACTCTTGAAAAAAAGCTCATTATTCTCCAACAATGATTTCTTTGCAGAGAGATGTTTTTTCAGGTCTCGAATATTCTTTGACATATTAGATAACGCCTGGTTCTTAGCCATTAATTGGAATGCTTGGTTCTCTAAGGCAGACGCTGTCCTCTGTTCCTCGACCAGCACCCGAGCTGCTCTTCCTCGTCCCTGAGGAGCTCTTGCTCGTCGACAAGGAGATGTGGAAGTGCCCGACCTCCTCAAGGTGTCCAACACTTCCCTTAATTTGGCATTCTCAACCTCTAAAAATGAAAATCCCTCGTCAGTCACTGGGATTAGGGATGTTGAAGAAGAAGCTGCAGACTTCAACTGCGCTAGCTCCTTCTGCAAATTGTTATTCTCTTGCTCCAGCAGCTCGGCAATCTGTCTGCACTGTTCAACCTCACCCTTCAAAGTTCTCTCCCTCAGATCATACCCAGCAAAAAGCTTCTCGTAGCCCTTGTCAGCAACGATCAGCTTATACTTCTTCTCGTACCCCTCATGCAGTAAGGCAGTTGATTCCTTGTACTGATTCTGAAGGTCTTCGAGGGTACACTGGAGATCATCGATCATTTCATAGTAAGCCACATTATTGGCTACAGCTCGGTCAAGTAGACACTTCAGGTACTGATATGCTTCGACTGCCTGTTCAGAAGCACCATGACCAAGGATATCAGCAACTTATGCAGTACTCAAGTCTGTATGACCAGCCTTAAAGTACTCATTGCATTGTTGCAGCAACTTCGTGTCATGGGCAGATAGCAGGTCCATCCTGGCCAGAAACTAGCAGAGAAAGAAAAAATAATCATCAAAAAGAAGATCAAGACAGAATACAAATAGAAAAGAGACAACCGTAAGGAAGAAAACTCAAATTTTATTAGATCATAGTGCAGAGTTACAAAGATCTTGGTTACATTTGACAAAAAAGAAAAAGAGAAAGAGAAAACCGAACAACACTACACCTTTTCCTTATCTCCCAAAACCTTCTAGGGAGGTTGGGAAGAGGAGGCAGGTTGCTCGGAGGGAACTGTGACTTGTTCAGAGAGCACTAGTTGTTGCTCGAAAGAAGAAACTACTTACTCGGCAGCAAGCTGGCTGGTAAGGGCATGTTCTCCCACTACCATTGAAGACTCCTCAGAGGTAGCTTCGTCCTCTTCTAATTCTTCTGGAGTAGGGGGGACCAGGGATGTGTCTCTGGAAGAGCTCGGATGACTCGTCGACCTTCAATTCCTGAAGGGAAGCAACCCATCCATCCCTAAAATACTTTACACTGCCATAATCCACTTGATAGACCATGGCGGCACATCCCTTATCCCAACATTTGTCCCAGCCAGAGGTTTTTAAAGTGGTTCGGCCTATGAAGAAAAGCCTACGTCCACTATGCTTCTTATTTCCTGGTATTTCTCTTTCAATCACTTTCCCTTGATGAAGGTATTACAACGTATTAATAGCCCAATATGGATACCAAGAGATGGAATGTTAAAGGATGGAATGCCTTTATAAATTAGGCATTTACAGCAGTACAGAAGGTCCATAATGTTTCTGGTTGTTAGCATTTTGCTGATAATGTTGGTTAGCCTTCCTACTGTTGGTCGGGCTTACTGGCATTAGTCAGCATCCCAGTATGATGATCGGTATTCCAGGCCTTGTTCGGTGGTTATTCCTTACTGACTAGGATTATTGCCACAGTGGATAACACATGTCTATTTCTTATTGGTTCACGTTAGTGGGTAATTTTGTGTATCAACAATCCTCTAAATTGCATTGTTTTGTTTTGGTAGTAACATATTACTTTACCAAATGGGTCAAAACAAAGGCTTTAAAGTCAGTTACCCAAAATAAATTAGTAGATTTCTTGCAAGAAATTATTTATGGATTTGGGATTTCAAAAACCATAACCTCAAACAGCGAAAGCATCTTCGAATAAAAATTGATGATAGAATGTATTTCAATGTTAAGAATAACATTGACAACATCAGCACCATATTTTGCTCAATTAAATAATTCGAATGAGGCCACAAATATGGTAACTAAAGATAACCAGAGCAAATTGCTTGAGAATAATCTAACGGATTGGCATAATTTATTTCTAGAGGTTTTGTGGGCTTATAGGGCCTCTAAAAGTTCAAGTACTGGAGTAACTCTCTATGCCTTGACCTATGAGCATGATGTTTTGTTACTAGTAAAAATCACCCTTAATTCATGAAGAGTGATGGCCCAAAATGGATTGACAATAAAAGGCTATGACTAAGCTATGCACATGGAATTGAAAAACATAAATGAGTATAGGGACATAGATTTAAACAATATTTTGGTCCAAAAAAAGAAAATAGTTTATGACTATAATAAGAAAATGAAGAAAAGGACCTTTAAAGAAGGAGACTTATTTTGAACAACCATTTTGCCTTTAGGATAAAAATATGGAGCATATGGAAAGTTCTCCCAAAAATGGGAAGGAGCATTACCTAGTCTATAGAGCGTTCAAATGTGAGTTATACCATTTTACAGACATCAATGGTTACATTCACATGAGAAAAAAAAATGCAAGATTTTTAAATTCATATTATTCGATCATTTCGGAATTAAGGTAATAAGAATAAAATACCTCATTTCAAAAGATAATGGCAAAGTCTGTTGATACCAAATTTAATCTGCTGACTCGGATCAATCATATGAAGACACGTGGCTATCTACATGGCAACAACATGCACTTACGAGATAATCACACGCTCCGAGGAACCATATTACTCCGAGGAACTCATACCCTCCGAGGAACAGACCTCTCCGAGGAACTCTTGAATATCAGAAAGCTTAGGCGGTCCGAGCTGCATCTCGAACAAAGCATTAATTGATGAATAACCAACAGTTCAAATGGTTCATTAAATGCTTATCATTTAGACGCACACGCTTAAAGGGCATTAAATGTATTACCCTTTCATATGTATATCATTTAATGTATCACCCTTTCATATGACAGCCTCAAGGCTATAAATACGTTGTACAATCCTCATTGTAGGGGATCTGATCCTGAATCCAAACTTTGGGATCCAGAACGGAATTTCTTGTAATCGAGAATTCTCAAACACTCAGCAATAAAACAATAGTGGACGTAGGCCATTCATATAAGGCTGAACCACTTTAAAAATCTTTTGTCTCATTTATTTATCTGTGATTGAATTATTAGAGTGATCTAATTTTTTACATCAACAGTTATATATAATTTGAAAATGTTATAACAAACCTAACATTGGTCCAAAATATTTCATAAGCATGCTTTTTGGTTCTGATTTAAGCATGCCTTGTATTAAACTGAGAAGCATCATTAGTTCAAACATGTATCTCTCCAACCATTTATCCAATTCTTTATTGAAAGTTTGCTTCTTCCATGAGGACTACATCCAGTGAAATATTGACTTTAGCTAGTTGTATTTCCAACTCTTCTTTCTCATAACAGTCCTTTTTCTTTGAATGGGTCCCAAGTCCTACAAAACTCTGATAGCTTCAACTTTCTAGCTCAAGAAATAGGCCATGTCTACAGATAAAGGATTTTGTTCAAACTCTACTTGATCCATGGTTGTGAGGTGATAAGAAATTTAATGAATATCAATGTGTAATTCATTCACAACATTTCCCTCTAAGTCCTTAATTTGTAAGGCGCGTGAGCAAGATGCTCTAAACCCACTAACAAAATTAAAGTCAGTTATCTCTTCAAATGGTAGTCTGATAAAGCTTTCAATCAACTCTAGAGCTGGTGAAGCTTACCATTTCAAAAAGGAGGAGTTGGTTGGACCCAGATAAAATATTATAGTTGTTGTTCAACCCTTCTGGCCATAATTTCTAAAGCTTGAACTGGGGCTTTAGACATAATCTCTTGTAGTTAGTCATGGAAGGTAATGACCCCAAATGGTGTCATCGAGGTCAGTACATTCTCAGTTAGAGTATTATCTTTTGCCTCAAAAGATGCTTCTCTCAATGGTGAATTTCTTAAACTTAGAGCATCCTTAAGAACTGGTGAGAGGGCGGATGGGATTAGAGCACTGCTAACAATATTAGGCTCCCCATGGGATTTTTTCTCTTTTGAATTGAGATATTAGTCATCTCATCTTAAGACCAATGATTGAGGATGGGAGTGTCAACAGTCATTAGGACTACCTATGCCTCTGCAGATGGATTCGAGGTAGGATTAGTTGATATAGCAGGAGCATTAACAGCCTCATTTGTTGGTTAAGGAATTGGGGATACTGGAGGAGGTGTTTTAGGATCTCTAACTATATTTGGCTCGTTTATGTTAGCTGAAACACTAGTTAGACCTATAAAAAAGAAAAAGGGTTTTCTTAGTAAAATTTATTGGTATAATGATACTAGAATGGATGAATTTCTTTAAGAGGCTCTTACTTGTCAATTGGGCTTGGTGATCAGGTATCCTTGCTATTTTTCCACACATCTCCTCTTGTAAATGATAAATGTAGGAAGAATGGGAAGCTCATCAAACCCAACAATAATGATGAATAACTAGTAGCATTGACAAAGGAAAACCTTAACCTTGCTAGTCTAATAAGAGAAACTTCTCTTACTTTGTCCAAGACTTCCTCTCAAGTTCCTCATTTCGAACCTCCCTCTGCTTAGAGGTTAATTTCCTCTTAAGTGAAGATTCATAATCTTCAGGAGGAGGATTTTTTGCATAAAAATCAAATATTTTAGTTAAGGCCAATACGAACAAAAATAAAATTACAAGAAAAGCCTAGAGCCTTACAAAAGGAAGAAGGTTTCGAAGACTTTGTGGCTTTGGGCATTGGTTGCGAGCAGAATTCGATATAGTTGGACCACCAATTAATAAAAATTGGAGTTACCCCTGCATTGAACTGAGCTTCAACAATGCTAAAGGTGCTTCGGGCCCTATGATCCTCATCAAATTCGTGTGAAATAATTGCCTTCTAAAGCTGAAAGGACCTAGGAAGCATGCGGGGATTGGTTTGGATCCTCTTTGGGGCATGAATGAATTGGTAAAACCAAGTTACCTTAAAAATTGAGAAATCAAGTATATCTTCCCAAAGACTTAGAGTGGGTGAGGGTGGGAGGTGAGGTTCCACAACTCAAATCCCTAAGGATCAAGAATCTTCCCCAATAGGGATCAGCCTATTGTGTTTTATGAGGATTCTTTAGAATTGGGACTAACCAAAGTGGTGATTTAATTGGTGATAATAAGGGCTAAATTGGCCTATCAATAGTTAGTATCTAAACATGGAAATATGAGATTCGAAGCCTTTATTCCCAGGTTTAGAGTGATAATAATCGTTATAGTGGCTAAAGTGAGAATCACACTTGATGCGGACGATTTTTGGAAAGTATACATGTAAACCACATTTGAAGAACGTATAGTGACCCATCTTGTTTGAAATTAAAAGGGTCCTCACCAAGGTCATAATAAATCTTATAAAGAGATCCCAAAAGATAGGGAGAGAGAGCAAATGAGATTGGCAGCCAAGAAAGAATATTATAGCATTACTCTTTGGGACTTAACACGAAAATCATGCCTTGGTAGCCAAAATAGACAGAAAAATTACTCAAAATCAATTACACTTAGAGTATTTTTCATATGTGCATGCATCATATGTGCACACATAAATGTGGAGTTGGTTAAGTGAGTATTTGAATGCTTCAATTTCCATGGAATCTCAACTAACGGCGTAAATGGCTAAAATTCCTCTCCTAAAGACTTGAACCTAGTCAATTAACAGATTTTCAATATAGTGGGATCGCACATCCCAAAATTGAATTCAAAATAATTGAAACCTTCATTCTAAAAACAATTGGTGCTTGGAATAACGAAAGTATGCATATAAATTTCCAATAAACTAAATTTCACGGTGTCAAAAATGTGAGATTTTTCCATAGGTGTTGCCTTGAGGGTCATCATCTTGTTCACCCATTTGAGCCAATTGTCATATAAATTCTTGAGCTAAAACCTAAATTTGAATATAGGGGGTACTTGTAGTTCAAAAGGATTTTGAAGTAGGAGAGTATAGTTCCCAAACCAAGGGTAATAGGGAGACATAAGCAAGGGGAGTTCTTGTGTAAAATAGGTACCCACAACAGTAAGTGAGTCCCCATACGAAGATTTGATGGGGCATATAATTCTCCCAACAATAATACAGGAATCCACTATGAACCGGTTGACAGTTTCATCGAACAAAATGTATTCATTAATCTCTGTAGAGATGGACGCCATTGATGGTGAAAGCTTGATGAAAAAGAAAGTAGGTTCAAGGGTTGAAATGGGTTTGGAGAGAGAAGACAAATGATAAAAAGAGGAATATGCACAAAACGTGAGCCGAAATAGCCTAAAGGGAGCCGTTTGAAATTAAAAAAGTCCAAGGCAAAGGTTGACAGTTGTCTAAATCACTTTCCATCTAAAATAAAGAGTTATGGGGAAGTGGAAAGACAGATGGAACTTTTGGTGATTATATTCCCTCATGATTAGATTTGCAGTCTTTAAATTACCTAGAAAATGGAAAATCGGGTGGAGGGAGTTCCAAGACAAAAGTTGCATTGGATGAAGAATATTAACAAAAAAAGGTTGACTATGTTTGAATTGATTACCCTCGAAAGACAACTAAAATTTATTATTTGGATGATTTCATGCCTGCTATGAGATTTGGTGGGTCTATTGTCAATTAAAAGATATTCACACAAAAGGGTTATAAAATTTGAACATTTTAGGACTAAAAGGTTCATAGGTACATTTTATACCAAATATGGTTGTGATGAAATTATTTACCAATTGTTTGAATTAATTAGATACCAAGGTAAAAAAATTGGTCAATCAACAAAATCAAAAAATAAAAATGTAACAACGGAATTAGTTTAATCCAAAGACATCATTAAACACTCAAAATAAGAGCTTATTTGCATTAAGTGCTCAAAAAGGAAATTACAAAAGGATGGAATGATAAAAGATAGCATCCCTTTCGAACTGTGCAATAATCGGGAAATGCATATGTGACATACTTATTGAAGGTATTATACAGAGGAGAATTTTCTCCTGCCCTGATTATAAGCATGCAAAATTTTGAGCCATCTTCAGAAAGAGAAGGTAGGCATGCTAAATCCTACCAACTAAATATTTTATGGCCTTATATTGTAGCCCAGTTCGAAGAAAAATTTCCCTATGGGAAAGATAATCAAGTCCTTGATCCTCACGAATGCCTTCTTGACGATGTAACTGGACGAAATTCCTTCCAATCCTCTAAGGTGTGATTGGATTGTGTAATAAGGTCAGCCTAGATGTCCATTAGATGGTCATGACCTTAAAAGTAACCATCGTGTTGCCTTAATCTCCTAATAAAAGAAGGATAATATTTGAGAAAGAAATATATTTGGGCTTGAGGAATGGGAGGAGTATCATTGAAGTAATGAATGGTCATAATTGCCCAAAGAAGATTATCCAAAGCATAAACTCTCAAAAGAACCAAAAGGGATAGGTGAGAAAAGTAGTAAAGGAGGTTTAAGGCATTGCCAACATCAGTGGAAGTAGAGGTATGAGAGATGGAGTTATAGCCAGTGTCTATACCATCTTAGACTAGTTTTTCCAAATATTTGATAGGATCCCCAGATAATTTATATGGGAATATAACCATCTTGTAAAAGACAACATTGGACAAGTCAGTCTCCATAATTTATCTTTCAAAGCTAAGGGTTTAAATGTTAGCACCAGGCAAGATAGAAAAGGTGTTGAGCTCATTAGAGAAATAATAGGGGTGTGATACACAAAATTATAGTAAGGGTAATAGGAATCTTTGGGCTTACACACTAGCTAAAATTGAGACAAGTGACCCCAAGAACCCAAGAGATTCAAATATGCATTTTTCTCTCTATCAAAAAGGGACTTAAGACAGAGATGGTCTTGACCAGGCATATGAATTATGAGGATAAACATTATAAGTCAGAAAAACCACTTGAGCATGATGATTAAATGAGAAATAGGGAAGGCCAAAAGATAACTCACAGCTAAAACCAAAAACTTATGATTTATCCTTAAAGGAACTTCCCATTAGGTTTGGATGAGTTGTGGAGGGTATAATTGGGCTCATACTCAGATATCTCAACTGTAACATTAATATTGAGGTCCATAACATCCGAAGTTCCTTATTATTCCTTAGGATAAGATACTTTAGTGCCTAAATAGACAAGATATAAATTAAAGCCGCTACAAGAGGAGGGAGCAGAGTATTTATGAAAATCCCACCTTGGTCTGCCATAGGGGTTAATAAACATCAATGGTTATTGAAGAATCCATGCCAATACTGGAAGTTTTAAAAGAAGGTCCACGAGAGCATTTGGAGCCAACATTTTTATTTATTTGGGAAGCCATGGCCACACAAAAGAGAGAGAAATAAGATGGAAACACAAATCTCGAAGTAAAAGACTAAAAATTATAGTTGATGAAGAGTAATGGTAATCGCACATACAAATGTCGTGTACTTATGCAAAGGGGTAATGATCGTTATACGTGGGATATGGCATGGGAAATCCCAACAATCCACTAATTAATTTTTCTCAAAAATCAATTATTAAAGGGAGGGTGTTTACACCACATTAGCACTACCCAATAAGGTGTTTCCACGTAAATCATAAACTAGTAATAACGGTCGAAGTATGATATAAAAATATAATTAACTGGCAACATGCATGCATGACGCTTGTCACAAATTGAACGTGGTATTTGTAGGTGCAAAAAATCTCACCCGTCGAGGGTGGCAATTCATCACGATACAAGTATAAAAATAAATGCGAGAGAGACAAAGATTTACGTGGTTCGACCATGAATGGCCTATGTCCACGGGGCTGTTAGTGTGTTTCATTAGAATGATCAGAGAGTTTTACATAAGAGTGGTTCTCCAACTTCTAAGCCCCCTTTCACAATGGGGGGTGTCCCCTTTTATATAGAGTTAGGGGTTACATTAGGGTTATAAATATGGATGAGTAACAAATATGGATGAGCCCTATCTTCGTGGAGTTTCATTCCAATCAGATACTGCTCCTCGATCTTCTCGTTTATTAAGGACTTTAGTCGTCCCTATATTGCTGGCACGTCGCCATCTTCATCGGGGTGCTCCCCACACGTCATGCTATTCTGTAGGCATATATTTTATCCCCACAATAGCCCCACAGGTCGGAGTTCAGCTGAGTTGATTCTGAGATGAGCTGGGAGCTGGTACACAATCTCTTTAAACATATGCAGTTGGTGGTGTGAACTGGACTGGCATTCTTTGATCTGTCGTTCAACTTTTAAGCCTTCTTTGGTTGATCTTCTCGCCTTCATAGATTTTTAGATGAATGCTTGGCTTGAGTTGAGAGGCGTTCAATCGATATGGGAACCGGACTCGAGAGTGTCGAGCTGCCTACGTACCCTCTTGGGATCAGGTCGAACGTAGTTCATTGTCTGTTTTATTGTTTGGCCCAATTTGTGAGGCTGACCACAGGCCTGTTTAGAATTTATTTGTTGAGGTTTTATCGAGCGTGCATAAAGTTTAGGGCGTCTCCCTGTATTTTGGTCTCGTATGGTCCATTTATTGAGGCCAACCACATGCCTATGCATCGAGCCTTGCTCGAGCATGTACCTAGTAGGGGTAAGACCCTGCCTTAGGTTTTTTATATAGTCCAATTGGAGAGGCCGACCACAGGCCTATGCGTCGAGCCTTGCTCGAGCGTGTACCTAGTAGGGGTAAGACCCTGCCTTAGGTTTTTCATATGGTCCAATTGGAGAGGACGACCAGAAGCCTATGCATTGAATCTTGCTCGAGCATGTACCTAGTAGGGGTAAGACCCTGCCTTAGGTTTTTCATATGGTCCAATTGGAGAGGCCGACCAGAAGCCTATGCGTCAAGCCTTGCTCGAGCATGTACCTAGTAGGGGTAAGACCCTGCCTTAGGTTTTTCATATGGTCCAATTGGAGAGGCCAACCACAGGCCTATGCATCGAGCCTTGCTCGATCATGTACCTAGTAGGGGTAAGACCTTGCTTTAGGTTTTTCATATGGTCCAATTGGAGAGGCCGACCACAGGACTATGCGTCGAGCCTTGCTCGAGCATGTACCTAGTAGGGGTAAGACCCTGCCTTAGGTTTTTCATATGGTCCAATTGGAGAGGCCGACCACAGGCCTATGCGTCGAGCCTTGCTCGAGCATGTACCTAGTAGGGGTAAGACCCTGCCTTAGGTTTTTCATATGGTCCAATTGGAGAGGCCGACCAGATGCCTATGCATTGAACCTTGCTCGAGCATGTACCTAGTAGGGGTAAGACCCTGCCTTAGGTTTTTCATATGGTCCAATTGGAGAGGCCGACCAGAGGCCTATGCATCGATCCTTGCTCAAGCATGTACCTAGTAGGGGTAAGACCCTGCCTTAGGTTTTCCCACAATTTAATGTGATACCAATTGCGTTTGCATTTTTCCATTTTCTAATGCCTCGCATGTAAATATCCACACATTTTACCTTTTAAGTTGTGCCGTCACACTTCCTTAGGCCTAAAAGGTGATGGCAAAAATGCACCTGCTTTGAGGGTCATCCACCCGTTCAGGATTTTGACCGACCAACATAGTTGGCGACCAACCTGAGTTGGCTTTTTGCCTAGGGATCCCCCGTAGGGCTTTTATTGTTGCCTGGGCAACTCGTGAGGCCATTTGTGTTTGGAGATAACAAAGTCTTGTAGACGTACTTAATTTAGTGAGAACAAGCAAGAAGGCCGTTGTAACTAAATCAATCTTGATCGTGATCGTCATTTGAAAGACTAATTCCGGTGTTAACCATATTGGCAGCTGTCCTGAGTTGACCTCCTTTATTTTTCTTTAAATGTTGTAGTGAATCTATTCACGTGTCATCGCTTCTATGGAGCCCCCAATTGGGCTGTGAAGAGGAGGCTGCTCGACCGTCTATTGGGTCATCTGATCTGTATAACCGGGATGATAAGTGTGCCCGATCACTTCTCGAGGCTTTGTTGCTTTGAAGAGTATCGTGTTGATCGTTCATTGATATCCATACTCTATAATCTGGATATATTTAAGGATTATCTTGCTCGTATCTCTTCACATATTGTATCGTTCCTTGGGGCACACTTGTTCGCTGACCATGCATGGTGGTTCCAGGAGGCTGTGGAAGACTCCATTTAGCTCGTGCACCTAAAGAGATTGATAGGAGTTCAAAGCATCCTTGTGCAAAAATGCGTTGATCTGATATGGTGTTCGAGAAACATTGTTCCTCTGGAGTGGATATCTTAGTGTTGATGACGTGTTAATTCATTGCTTGGTGGTCGTTGATCACCGTGGGTTGTCTGACGATGTTGCCCGATACATTCAGGATGGTCTGGTGTTGTTATCAACATGTCTTGCTCGTTGACTGTGATTTTGCTGGTCGTGTGACTTCTTACAAGTTGGATTCATCCTTGTTGATAAATATAGTTGTTCGTTGCTCTTCATGCTGTTTTATGTGTTATTGGATCTTTGTGGTACAGATCGCCCAACTTTTCATTCGACGAGGTTGAATTAAATAAGAATTGTATTGTCCAACTATTTCTTGGAGCTTGAGACTTGATCACACAATGTCAAACTATCCGTCGAAGTTAAGGGTCCGTTGAGGCAAAATTGCAAAGGACCTAGTAGATATTGCGAACGATCCATGCCTGAGCATCTGTCGGAGTATTGATGGGATAAATGATGCCTGAATGCCTGTCGAGGAAAAAACTATGGAGGATCTGGTAGATATTGCGGGTGATCCATGCTCAAGCTTCCGTCGAGGCAAATAGGACCGAGCAAGTATTACGAATGATCTTGTATTGTTAGTGAAAACTAACCTTCCAATAAATGCAATGTTGATTATTAATCGATTGTGCCAACCATCTGTTGGGACTGAATATAAGAATTATCCTTACCAACCATTTGTTGGGGATAAAATGCGACATGTGTGGCAAATATCCTCGGGACTAAATATATAGAAATATTTTGCCGAGCATTCACTGAGATGAACCTTGAATATGCCTGATCGTCTTTCAGGTCAAGAATCATAGAGCCAGACAATTAATTTTGAAATTCAAGAAATATCAACATCCGAGCATCTGTCTGTTATAAATAATATTGCCCAAGCATGTGTTGGGTCCAAAGTGGTGTAAAATGCTCAACCATCTGTCGGAGCATTAATAAAATAAATGGTGCCAGACTGGTCTGCCGGGGCGAAGTTGTACAGATCCGAGTAGATATAGAGAGCGATCCGCCCTCGATCATCTATCGGTGTATTAATAAGATTTCCAAGAGCTTAAGATTATGGCCGAGCATTCGTCGGAACTGAATCTTGTACCTGTGAAAGTTAATAAGTTTCTCGACCATTTGTCGAGGCTAATTCAAATAGAATTTATCATGCAATATGATGTGCATCTGTTCGAGCATGTGCCGAGGAAAATATTTATAGTATTAAATGAATGACATGAATGATCCCATAATTTTTGGGATAAAATCTCACGAGGATGGCCGTGCCCGAGCATCCGTCGGGGCTACGCTAAGTATGAGTAAAGATATTACACCGACCATTCATTGGTATAACTAATAATAGCTAGACGACAATATTGAAAATTAAATGACCGGATAAATGACATAAGTGCTCTTCTAAGTGCGCCCCAGTATTTATGTGGACAAAATAATTATAATAAAGTCGAATGAAAGATGTAAAATTTATCAAATATATCCAGATGTATGGTACAGGAGTTAATTTGGAATTTGTGCAAATAGATTTAAGCAAATACTTAAAATACAAGTTCGGTTTCAAAAAATTGTTTTCACAGAAAATTTGTGTAGTGGCAATCAATTGTTTTTCTCATGTGAAGTATAGAGTATAGATAGCCCCCTTCTAACAAAATTATGATGATAAAAATTGTGAGCATAATTTGTGAGCAAATAAAGTATTATGAGATGGAAACGAACAATGTACAAATAAATGTGTGTATCCATCAAGTGGGATTGTGCTAAATACAAGAATTATCCTGACCAGCTATCCACTGGGGATAAAATGCGACATGCGAGGCAAATATCTTCGGGACTAGACATATAGAAATATTTTGCCGATTATCTGCTAAGATGAATTTCGAATGTGCCTGACATCCCTTCAGGTTACCGAATCATAGAATCCGAGCTTCAGTCGGAGTAATGATAATTTTACCCAAGCGTTTCTTTGGGTATAAGGTGCTATAGTGTGCTCGACTATCTGTTGGGGCATTATTAAAATGAATGATGCCTGAAGAGTCCGCCGGGGCAAAGTTATAGAATACCAAGTAGATATAGCGAGCAATTCGTGCTCGAGCATTCGTCAAAACATCGATGAGATTTCCAAGGACTTAAGATTATTGTCGAGCATCCGTCGGGACTGAATCTTGTATCTGTGGAAGTTAGTAAATTCCCCGACCATCTGTTGAGGCTAAATCAAAATAGAAGTTATTATGAAAATGATATGTTCAACAAAGTATATAAGATATGCATCCGCTCGGCCATTTGTCGAGAAAAAAATTCATAGTCGCGTATGAATGTAATAAAGATCCAATGATTCTTATCATAAAAATCTCACTGAGATAACTGTGCCCAAGCATTCGTCGGGGCTGAGCTAAATAACTAATAATCTCGCTTTGGTGAGATTGAATTGTTGTAGCTGGATGACAATATTGAAAATTAAAATGTTCGAATAAATGACATGAGTGCTATATAAGTGCGCCCCACTTATTTATGTGAGCACAATAATTTGTAATAAGGTTGCATAAAAAAGTGCCAACTAAAATCATTGTAACAATTGTAATTTAGTCACATGGTCCCTTAAAAAAAATTTAGAGGGAACCGAACAATGCAAAAAATTAGTCAAATATTTCTCAAGTGTAAGACATAGGGATGATTTATAATTTTTTGCAAATATATTTGGACTCCAAGCAAATATCCAATTATAAGTTGGTTTTATCTTCACATGAAAATGTGAATTAGGAAAATGTTAATTTTAACAATTTCCAAAGGGCTTAAGACGAATTCGTGCCCCAAACAGTTTTCAAATATGCTCATGGAAACACATAAAGGTGTGTGAGCTGAGCTGATGGAGGCTCGAGGTTGAGGAGAAGTGCCGACCAGTCGAAAAAGAAGCACGCCGTGCTCGTCACTGTCGCCGACCTACTGAAGGTTTGTCTCATCCATTTCGTCGACCTGCTGAAGGTGTGCTCCTTTTTACTCGTCGCTGCCGCCGACCAGATGGCAGAGTTGCGAATTGGTCGCCGACCACTAGGGTAAATCCGCTTCTGCTATTCGATCGAAGAGGTGCTGTAGATGACCAGAAATTGTGGTTTTCTTACTGGTCGGCGTGGCCGAAAAGAAAATCAAAGAAAAATTGCTCCAGGTCGCCTTTAGGTCGCAGATAGGTTGTCGACCACAGAGGGTTGCTCGACCAGGAAGGTTACAGGTCGGAGAATCACCGAAGGTAAACTCACTGATGCTTGATGATTTGTTTTTGTACAGAGGTCGCCCTGTACTCTTTTGGTCGCCAGGGCTTGTTCGGCCCGAGGGACTTTGCGTATAGAGCTGGTAGATATTGATTTGTCTGCCGTCGCCGAATCTGATTGCAAAGGTGGTCGGAGGAGGGTTCTTAGTTCGGCATCGCTATGCGTCTGCTGACAGGTGACGAGTAGCATATTTGTAGATCACCTATTGGCAGTGCTTGACCGGATGACAACCCCAAATCTCAGATCGGAGGCAACTTCAAGTCGCTTTCTCAGAGATGACCAAAATATTATTTAGTCGTGATGAATGTTTGGAGGAATTTTAATAACCCATAGGTTGATGGAGGGATTCTTGTTCGGTCTACCATTGATTTTTTATTTGCGTCCAGAACAAATTGTGTAAACTGTTGGCGTGCCCAGAATCTGTACCTCTTTGTAAGAATATGCCTCTTTTTTCAAGAATCTTTGTTGGTACGTTTGTAAAGATGTAATTAAGAGATCTCATGAGAGAAACCTTTTTTCAGTTACCCCATGCCAGAAAATTAGGGATATGGGAATCAAGATACGATGTAACCCAGAAAGATCTTAAAAGAGTCCAAATATTTGGAGAGTCTTCATAGACATCTCCGTTAGTGAATTTCATTTGAGATAAACAATGAAAGTTGTCTACAATCAAATCTGTTATGCAGATTTGCAGATTAAAATTGAATACAAAATTTATAAATATAACTGTACGCAAAATTATGTATCAATGAAATGATATTTGTTCAAAATAAATAATTATATATGATACAAATAACTGCTCGTGCACAGATTAAAAAGGAAAACTTATCTCTTGATTATGTGCGTGTAAACCATTGTGTCGCAACGTAGATCTTCGTCTCGACACAAGAAAAGACTTTTTGTGTCATTTCCCACTGACGGCGCCAATTGTAGGTGCAAAAAATCTCACCCATCGGGGGTGGCAATTCATCACGATACAAGTATAAAAATATATGCGAGAGAGACAAAGATTTACGTGGTTCGACCATGAATGGCCTACGTCCACGGGGTTGCTAGTGTGTTTCATTATAATGATCAGAGAGTTTTACATGAGAGTGTTTCTCCAACTTCTAAGCCCCCTTTCACAATGGGGGGGTGTCCCCTTTTATATAGAGTTAGGGGTTACATTAAGGTTATAAATATGGATGAGTAACAAATATGGATGAGACCTATCTTCGTGGAGTTTCATTCCAATCAGATACTTCTCCTCGGTCTTCTCGTTTATTAAGGACTTTAGTTGTCCCTATATTGCTGGCACGTCACCATCTTCATCGGGGTGCTTCCCACACGTCATGCTATTCCGTAGGCATATATTTTGCCCCCACAGTATTAAAAGACCAAGAGGAGACAATTTGAAAAGGGGAGTTAGTGCCTCTAAAGAGAAAAACTCAATTGGGTAAATAATTATCCAGAAGTTACCAAAAGAAGTTACGTTGCATTGAAAGGAACCTTATAAATTAAACAACGAGCCCATAAATGAAAAGATAACTCCCTCACCAAAACTTTCTTTTACATACATTTATCCTTTATTTACTTTTCTTTTATTTTCTTTCCTTTTCACTATTTCCTAACATTTCTTTATTTTGAAGTTGATTGTGAGGTAATTTGTAACTTTCTTCTAAGTTTATTAAATTTTTTTGCCTTTACTTTTGTTATCTTTAAGTTCTTACTTTACATTTCGTAGTGTAATCTTTTACATTACTGCACTTTCTTTTTCTTTAATTTCAAATCTTTACTTGTATTTAAATTCCTACAATTTATGGCTTCTTTTGTCCGAGTTTTTTTAGCATAATTTAGTACTTTCGGCAAAGTCTTCCTTAAGGAAAATATAAGTCTTTTTAATTGGAGCATCGAACGTAGCATAATCGCCTGATATTGTCACAATAAGACCTTTGTTTCACAAGGCCACAAATCTTGTCTGGTGCCCTCGCAATCCTAATTAATTACCAAACCAATTTAAAAATACTCAAACTCTTTTCAAAAGTTTTCTTCAACAACAAGAAACTCAAGGTTTGAACCGATTTTTTATGCAAGTTTCTTTCTACTCCTCGGTTTTTACATTTGTATTTGCTAAAATTCACCTAAACCTTATCGTGGTATTAAACTCAATTAGGAACGCTTAAAAAACTATGTATTCTGAACTTGTTATTGTAAGTAGGTGAATTCTAATATTCTCACATGTTTGAAATTAATTGTTGTCCCCAAATAAATATGAAAATTGATTTTTATCCCAATGTATGAAAATGACATTTTAGAGTTTGTGATCCCTTTTTTAGAAATTGAATATTTGGAATTAAAAAATGGATATTATGGACTTAAATTTAGGATTTATAAATTCTAAAATGTGCACATGCTTAGAGGAATTGTGCCTTCATACTAGTACTCTTATTAGTTATAGCCAAAATTTATTAAAAAAATAAAATGAAGACCTTATATATGATATGAGAATTTTATGGAACACATTATTAATGAATTTGGACACTTCAAATATAAATGAAATTTTTGTGATGAAATACATCCTTGTAAGTTTAATTGCATGTTTCTCTTTATGCAAGAATATATTACTATCCTTTACTTTAGATATTATTATTGTTAATATCAAATTTATTATGTTGATGATAGGAGTACGGAATCATTTGTGTTGGTTGTTGGTTTAGTTGTTGTTGTTGGATGGTGGTGTTAGACTAGTTAGATAAATTATGAATTTTGGATATGTAGACATTCGATTCCTTACCTTACTCTCTCACAATAAACCCTTAAACTGATTTTTCTTAACAACTATCTTATCCAAAAAAAAGTGTATCGGGCGGTTCCTTGTTTGGATTTCACTTCGGTGAGATGCTCCAGAAATGGAGTTTAGAGACGGGTAGGAGTAAATACTCAAACCTTTAATAAATCAACATTCTTTTACTTCATTTTTATTTTATGTCTCACTTTTAGGACCATTATCCCCTTATCTCCTTATGAAATGTATTAAAGCGTATTAATGGGCTTAAATGGTAATAATATGAGGGTGGCGTAATTAGGTATTGAGGTATAGCACGGAGCGATAAAATATGTATTTAATTGTGAATACCATTGACGAATGATTATGTGAAATGAGAATGAATGGGTGAGTGTTGAGGAGAAACACGCCTACATTGAGATATTCGATGATCATGATTGTGGTGATAATTAAGTTCAACACAAATTAATAAGAAAAGACAATCACCAAAGAAAATAAATAATATAAAGAATGCCAAATCACACGACACAGTATTTATGTGGTTCAGCAAGAATGCCTACGTCCACGGTGGTGCTCTCAGTATTATTTCTCTATACTCCGGGGAGTGTTTTACAGGAAAATACAATACGTGCCTTTTGCCCCGGGCTTAGGGTTTGTTATATACATGTTTATTCTCGGGGAATGGGGTGTTGGATTCCCCCATGTCAGTCCATAACCCCTAGAATATCTGCATGCAAGATTTTAGGGACTTGACTAAGTCGTGACTAAATTGGTAGGGATGCGAGGCTCCCAGATTTTGGGCCTTTACTAGGCTACTCGTCTGGGACCGTGGTGACAAATAGAGGTACCCACAATTGACCCTAAATATGTTGGGCCACAATTTGGACTTAATAATTTTAAATGATTTGTCATAATGGCTATCTTGCAAATTGTGCAATTCTTCCCAAGATTGAAGCGCTTCTTTTAAACTGATTTAGGCGGTAGCCTACTTCGTGCTTCGTGCGCTATGATTGGAAATGTTTAAAAGTCCCTTATAGCAGTGTTTCCTTGTTGTCGTTTCAAGTTTTATCATATTTTCTCTCCATCTTTAAGCTTCCGCTGTTGTGCTTCTCATTCTCAAGTCTTCGTCTTCCAACTTCACTTTTCCTCATCATCTCTACTTGTGACTTTGCATCGTCCCAAGCTAGGTTTTCACTTCGTAAGTCCCTCTTGCTTTTCTCTTTGCTTTTTCTGTTGACATTTCTTCACATTAGTAGTTAGGTTTTGTAAATGGCAAAAATAAGCAATAGGTCGGTAACTGAATTTAGGAAGTATTATAACATCCCAGATTGGGTAGACATTGAGTATGCCCCTGTCCCTAAAAATGTTAGAGAAATAGAGGATGCTCACGGGATTCACATTCTTTTACTGTCTCAAGGGGGTCTCACTTTTCCTCCAAGAAATTTATTTTTGCACTTCTTTGGTTATTTCAATATTGTCCCCGCACAGTGTTCGCCAAACGTCTGGAAGATTGTTAATGATGTCCATACAATAAACCAGCTCCATGGCACAAATTTAGGGCTTGCTGAGATATGCTTCTGTTTTTCTTTCTCGCGTATAAGTTTTGGTCTTGTTTACCTCAAGGCCATAAGTCTTAATAGGGTATTGGTATTAAATCTACTTGATTCCCACAAGGATTACTAGAAATAGGGTTTTCTTGCTAGAAATTGGTAATTTCCTCCCCATACTGAGGGGTCGAGGTCTGACAAGTTAATGGTCCCCTTTTATGGGGAGGAGTTCATAGGTAGGCTTAATTTTTGCTCTACTCCTCAATCTTCTTGTTAATGTATGATTTCTCTGATATTCTTATCTCTTTCTTTTCAGCGAGGACAAAGAACTTGTAACCTGCTATCAGCGAGGTTCGAGATACTGAGTTGGTCAAGGCCTGGAATATCAGGGATCTCTTGGCTGACAATGAACATCCTCGATCAGTGGATTTTCTCTTGGAGTACAAGAACGTTGGGTCTAGCTTTATTGCGCGACCTGTAGACTGCATCCCTGAGCTAGACATCACTGAAGAAATTGCTGCAGATCCTACCCAGTTGGACGAAGAAGAGAGCAGCTCTGGTGAGGATAGCGAAGGTGATAATGGGGATGGTACTAAATGTCGTTCCAGCGAGGTGAGCTCTAGTAGTGAAGTCTCTTCCAGTTCAGAAGAGGTTTCAAGAGCTCGAGAGTCTTTCGGTGAGCCAAGCAGTTCCAGCGAGGAAGATATGGTTCCTCCCAAGAAGAATCTGATTCGAGAAGAAGATGATGATGATGTGTTTCTTCCTAGGAGGTCAAAGAAGTAAAAGTCTGGCAGTAGGGAAGTTTCCACTGGTTCTCAGCCTCCTGCCCATGAGCAGGAAAAAAAGAGGAAGGAGGAAGAGAAGTTGAGAGAGAGAGAGAGAGAGAGAGAGAGAAAGAAGGAAGAGGAGAAGAAGAAGGTGTAAGAGAGGAAGAAGGTTGAGGAGAGTAGGAGAGCTGAGAGGGAGAAGAAAGAGAGGGAAGAGGAGAGAAGGAGAGAGGAGATGAGGACGAAGGCAGGGCAAGCTCTGGTGCCCGTGTCTACTTTGCTTGAGGAGGCCTCTATTACCCTCTCTCCTCTATTGGCCCCTGCATTGCTCGAAAGAGAAATATTGCCTACGGTTCATCAGAAGGCAATAGGGACTGACCAGTTAGCTCTAGAGGTGAGTCAGAGGCTAGCCTTGGTAAGTCTGCTTTTACTGCTTTGTGTTTACAATATTATGTTTACTGCTTCTCCATGCTTGCAACATTCTGTTTAATGCTTCTATTTTTTACAATTTGTGATTGATTTTGTCGTCCTCTATCGTACTCTGATGAGCTGGTGAGAGGGAAGGTTGATCTGGAAAAGAAGAATACTGAGATGAAGGGGAAGAATGTCGAGTTGGAGGCCAACTTAAAGGCTGCCAATGAGGCCCAAAAGTCCTTCGATTTTTCCATCGCTGAAGCCAACAGAGCGAAAGAGGCGGTGACCAAGGAGCTCAATAAGTTGAGGCAATCCTACGACCTGGTCTGCACGAGCAAGCTTGCTATGGTGGAGGAAAATAAGGTGCTAGCAGCGAAGGTGGAGAAGGTGGAGAAGGTGGAGTCTGAGGCTGCCACCCTCAAGGAGAGTTGTTACAAGGCTAGTTGTGTCGCTGCGTATGAAGATACCGATGTTAAGATTGGCTATATCAGTCGACTGAACTTTAAGAAGGGCTGGAAAAGGTCACTTTTGTCTACTGAAGTGGACATCGATTCTCCTTTATTTGACGATCATGATCCAGGATCGAAGCCCATTATGGATGATGCACCTACCCCGGACATTGACAGTGGTGTTCCTGCATCTCTTACCATTCCTGCTGATACTCCCTCCGTTCAGGGAACAGTAGTTGCTCCATCTAAGGGAGGTGCTCCTGCTGCTGTCGAAAAGGGAAAGTAACCAGCGACTTCTGAACAAACTAAGGTTGCTAGCTAGCCTATTTTTAGGTTTTTTTTTGTATTTTTTGCTTCGTTTATACTGCTCTTTTTAATTATCGATGTACTTGGACCTCTTTATTTGAATGAAATGAAAATACTTTCCCTTCTATGTACTAATTATTTTGTTCTTGAATGCTTGTATGGCCTGTAGTTGATTGATGCAGATCAGTATATACCTACCACCTCTCAACTGGGAAGGATCCTTGGTCCTAATATGAGCAATCAGGTTCGCCAAGCCTTCATTAGGATTTGCAAGTCTCTTAGGTCAAGAAATAAGAGCTTTAAAGACCAGTCTGAGCTCGTCTCCAAACTGAAGGATAGACTTCAGAAGATGGAAGAAGTTGGTGCCTCTGTCCAAGAAGAAATTAACACTTTGAGAGCTAAGCTTCTAGATGCCTCCGAAATCAATCAAGTCGGAGAAGTTCTTCAATAGGAGAATGAGACTCTGAGGAGGGAGGTGTCGTGACTCATGGAGCATGCGCTGAGCGTCGCACCTCGAATTTTATGAAGTACCTCTTCATCGGCTGTTCCGCGAGCTGGCACAGGGCCGAGCGTCGCCCCTCTAGTTTTACGAGGTTCTACCTCATCGGCTGGTTCGCGAGCTGGTCCTGATGTAGAGGGTCCAGCTAGGGAGATGGATGAGCTCCGAGAAGATGTCCATCGAGCATACGTGATTGTTGTTGGGCTTCAAAGAGATGTCACACGGCTGAGGCATCTGTTCAAGAAAAGACCTCAGCGAGTGTGGGCTGATGGTTATGACCAAGGTTGGACAAATGCTCCGACGAGGTTGACAGAGTTTAAAGAGTTGTCCTTTATTAGGGGATGGTTGAGCGCCCTCAGGGAGCTGCAGGTCCCCAGGAACTCAGTACTCTGGTATCATCACGAGATCTCTCCTTCAACTCTGAGGCTTAATCCTTTCAGGATGGATGACCAATGGGTCCCTATATATGCTATCCCCAGGCATCTATTAGAGCCAGATGCGAATGAAGTTGAAGAGTAATTGTCCCCTCATCCGAGCGACGGGGGAAGATCGCAAGTGGTTGATTATCTTACTCAGAGGCCTAATACTCATTAAGATTTTCTTACTTCATTGTAATTTTTTGTAAATGTAATGCAGTAATAAAATATTTATGTTTTGTTCATTTTGTCAACTAAACATGTGTTGTGTATTTTCACTTCATTAATCTTTCGTTTGATTATCTTGGGCTCTTCGTAGCCAACTAGATTTGGTGTGGGTAGAGTTGTTTTGTCGTGTGAGTATCCTCCTAGTCCAGTATGCTTATGAGATACCATTCTACCCCACTTTACCTTTTAGGTCGTGTCGTTACATGCCCTTAGGCCTAAGTATGGTAATAGCGAGGACACACCTGGTGTTGGATGTTCTATCCGATCAGGGTTTTTTAGCCAAACATTATTTGGTGACCAATTTGATTTGGCCGAGCTGCATAAGGGTCACCTATAGGGCTTCATATATTTCCAGGGGCAATGTTAAGAGTTTATTCGTGTTTCATAATGAAAACCTGAGGAGGGTGATTCCATACTTTTGCATACTAAGTAATATGCATGTCGCTTGGAAAAGGTGTGCAAGTTATAAAGTTCATAATACAAAATTAACACTTCATAGAATGTGACTGCCAAATAATCTTTTATTAATCACAAGCAATAAAAAATGAGTTGCCAATTCCAAAAATACGATAAAAGATGAATGAAAAAACTAGAAATAGAATTTTTTTCAGATGGTTTTATTGCGCTGCCAAGAACTTTACTTAGGACGTAGTCCCTAATTTGGAATGTCCTTGAATTTACCTTTTTGTTATAGTGTTTTGAGAGCTGTTGTTGATAGCTCGCTAGTCTTACTAGGGCTATTTCTCTGCGTTCGTCAGCTAGGTCATGTTCAACGAATAATGCTGCATCATTTTGGCCCTGGTCGACCAAGGTGGATCTCATGGTTAGGAGGCCAGCTTCTAAAGGGATGATTTCTTCCATTCCATATGTTAGTGCGAATGGGGTTTCCCCAGTTTCTCATCGTGGGGTAGTGCAGTAAGCTCACAGAATGTGTGGCAACTCACTCACCCATTCCCCTTTGGCTCGCTCAAGTCGTTTCTTCAATCCGTCGATCACTGTTTTATTGGAAGCTTCATCTTGACCGTTGCTCTGGGGGTAGGAAACCGAGCTAAAATGGTGCCTGATCCCGTGGTCGTTGCAAAAACTCTTAAAGGGGCCACTCTCGAACTGCATTCCGTTGTCCAGGGGATGCCAAAGCGGGTAATTATGTTTTTCCATATGAATCTCATCATATATGCATCCCTGATGTTTGCCAGCGGCTCTGCCTTAATCCATTTGGTGAAGTAGCCTGTGACGACCAACAGATACTTGCGATTACCGGCAGTGGTAGGGAGAGGGCCCATGATGTCCATTCCCCATTGGGCAAAAGGCTAAGGGCTGGTAAGTGATTTTAGGTCGCTGGCAGGTTGGTGGACTATAGGAGCATGTAGCTGACATTTTTCTCACTTATGAGCATATACTCCAGAATCTCTCTGTATGTATGGCCATCAGTAGCCTTCCTTCATTTCTCGAAAAGCTAGCGATCTTCCTCCAATATGGCTCCCGTGGGTTCCTTCGTGGAGCTCGCGCAGCACTTACTCGACGTCCTTTAGGTGAACACATTAGAGGTAAGGGCCGATGAATGATCTCTTATACAGCTTGCCCTCAGGAGATAAGTGAAAGCGGGAAGCTTTGACTCTTATCTGATGAGCGGCCTTCTTATCGTCTAGTAGTGCACCATCCTTTAAATAGTCCCTCAGGGGGTCCATCCAATTATGCGTTGATTCAATCTGGAGGATACAGCCCATGTCTGGCAGCTCTTCGCTCTATATGATGCTCGACTGGGCGAGGAAGTCTATAGGGATTGTTCTCTTTAAGTCGGAGTCAATTGTTGAACTTAAGGCTGCTAGGGCGTCGGTATGACTGTTTTGTTCTCTGAGAAACTGTTGGACACTGACTTCCTCAAAGTTGGACATTAACTTCTTTGCTAAGGAGAGGTAGGCTGCCATTCTTTCATCCCTCGCGTTGAAGTCCCCACTTATCTGATTGGAGACCAATTGTGAGTCGCCGAACACCTGTAGCTGTTTTGCACCCAATGCATGTGCCTTCTGCAGGCCTGCTAACAAAGCCTCGTATTTTGCCTCGTTATTGGAGGCTTCAAATCCAAGTTTGATTCTCTGCTCAAGAATTGTATCTTCTGGAGTAACGATCACAATGCCTACTCTTGCCCCTTTTGAGTTGGAGGCTCCATCGATAAACAGTCGCCAAACACCTCCTGTTGAGTATTTTTTTCAGGTCCATGGACTGAGGTTGGTCGCGAGGTTTTTCGCCTGTGAACTCCGCGATGAAGTCAGTGAGGACCTGCCCCTTAATTGCACTCCTTGGTTGAAATTGGATGTCAAATCATCCGATCTTGACGGACCATTTCGAAAGTCTGCCGAACTGATCCGCCTTCTGCAGTACTGCTTTAAAGGGGTGTGATATAAGGACGATAGTAGTGTCAGATTCGAAGTAATACTTTAGTTTCCTCGATTCTACCACTAATGCAAAGGCGAGCTTCTCCAGTGGTAGGTACCGCTGCTCGGCGTCCAATAGGGTCTTTCCCATATAGTATAATGGGTGTTGGATTCCTGTCTTTTCGCACACCAGTGCATAACTGATGGCGTGGCTGGAGACAGCAAGGTATAAGTACAGGGAATCATTATTTTAAGGTATTACGAGCAAGGGTGGTGTGATGAGTTAAGATTTGAGCTCTTCCAATGCTCTCGAGCAATCTTGGTTCCATTCTACCGTCTTGCTTCTTTTCAATAGCTGGAAAAATGGCTGGCACTTTTCGTAGGACTTAGAGATGAACATATTCAACGCGGAGAGCATACCTGTGAGCTTCTGTACGTCTCTTATTATGCGGGGAGGCTGTACCTTATTGATTACATCGATCTGGTCCGGGTTGGTTTCAATGCCTCTCTCGCTAATCAAGTACCCGAGGAATTTTCCTAACTGGACAGTGAAAGAACACTTGCTCGTGTTAAGTTTCATTCGGTATTTCCTGAGGATTTCGAAGGTCCTTGATAGGTCTGAGAGATGGTCCTCTTTGCGCGTGCTCTTGACAAGCATATCATCAATGTAGACTTCCATGGTATCCCCCTATTTGGTCTTTGAACATCTTGGTGACTAGCCACTGGTAAGTTGCTCCTGCATTCTTGAGCCCAAAGGGCATAACTTTATAACAGTATAATTCGACGGTGGTAATGAACGTGGTCTTGTCTTGGTCTGGTGCATATAGGGGAATCTGGTGATACCCCGAATATGCGTCTAGAAAATTCATTCTCTCGTGAGCTGCTGTAGCGTCCACCAACTGGTCGATCTTTGGGGGGGGAAACTATCCTTAGGGCATGCCCTATTAAGGTCAGTGAAATCGATACAAACTCTCCATTTTCCATTGTTCTTTGACAGCCATTTAGAGGATTGAACTTCCCGTATAGATCCTGCATCCAGTAGCTTTTCTACTTCATTTTCTATAGCCTTGGCCTTCTCGGGTGCAGTTCACTATGCTTTCTACGTGATAGGTCTGAAAGTGGGGTCAACGTGAAACCGATGACAAACCACACTGGGATCAATTTTGGGTAGCTCGTACGGTTCCCATGCAAAAACATCTAGGTTACTCCTTAATAGCACCGTCAATTCTTTCTTTTTTTGATCTCTGAGAGATATCCCAATCAAGAAACTCCTATCGTTTTTGTTACCACCGGCTGCAACTTCTTTTCAACGACCCGCTCAGAGGGGAGGAGCCTGGTCTCCTCCACTCTGGGTCTCCTATACTTTAGTTGCTACTTCGAAGGTATCAAACCTTCTTACTCCTCGATTTTCTCTTTGGCCTTCTCGACCTTCTTCTCTGGTTTTAGGCGAATGGCTGCTATGAAGCACCTTCTTTCCATTGCTTAATCTCTGTGGATCTCCATCACTCCTCGCTCAGTCACGTACTTGAGTTTCTGATGGTAGGTCGAGGGGATTACCTTCATTGCATGTAGCCAACCTCTGCCGAGGATAACATGTTATGGCGAGTCAATGTCGACTACCAGAAACTTGATCATCTTAGAGACACTTCCTGCCCTCACTGGCTGCACAATCTTTCCCAATGGAATAGTTGTTTTTCCAGCGAAGCCAACTAGAGGGACAGTGGCTTCCTTCAAGTCGGAAATGCTTAACTTCAATTTCCTGAATAGGTCGGGATACATTACCTCGGATGAGCTTCCCTGGTCGACGATCAACTTGTCGACACCATAGTTGGCTATCCTGAGCGTAATGATCAAAGCGTCATGATGCAGGTTCTTACCCCCACCAGATCTTCATCTATGAATACGATGTGTTTTCTATAATGGACGTCATCTGTTCGTCGATGCTTTCCTGTCTAAGTCTTTACTGGATCGATCTGAAAAGCTTGCATTACTACAGTAATCTTTTTTACTTCCATCCGGGCTGAATTCCCTTGAATCTGCTTTAGATCGGATGCCCCATGAATCACAGCAAATTCATGGCCAACATCATCCTCGAGCACGTTGTCAGGCCATGTGTCTCCGTTAGCAGCAACTTTCTTTACTTTCTTCTCCACAAACTCATTTAGGTGCCCGGTCTGGGCCAAATCTTCAAGGTGAGACTTAAGATCCTTGCAATCCTCAGTCTTGTGTCCTCCCTCCTTATGAAAAGTGCATCTCAGTGCGTTGTTTCTCTTTAAGGGATCTCCTTCCATCTTTCTGGGCCACTTAAGAAATGGCTCATATTTGATTTTTGCTAGGATCTTGTATATTGGTTCTTTGAAGACAGTGTTTACTGCCTGAAATGCTTTCAAAGCATCATTCTTGTCTCCATTCTTGGAGCCACCCTTGCCCCCATTCTTGCCTCCTTTCTTCTGGTTTTTAGCTTTATCGTTGACCTTGGCAGCGAGCTTAGCTCGGCCATTCTCCCTTTCACTGAGGAAGGTCACATCCTCGACTTTGGCGTACTTCTCGATGCGAGCCATCAGGTCATCGATATTTGTGGCCTCCTTCTTTATTAGGGATTGGTGCAGAAGGCAAGAGCTGGGTAGGCCAATCTTAAAATATGCCACTGCTACATGTTCCGAGCAGTCCTCGACCTCGTTGAACAACTCCCAGTACCTATTTGCGTAGTCCCGGAGGCTCTCCTGAGGTGTCTTCTTTATTATTAGCAAAGCATCCATCCTCTTTGAATGGGAGCTGCTGGTAATGAAGCGAGCCGTGAAGAGCTCGGCCAAGGACTCAAAGCTCCTGATGGACCTGTGAGGGAGCCTTTCGAACCACTTATGGGCCACATCATGCAGACTCGAGGGAAAAATTTGACACATTAGTGCATTCCTGTGGTTTCAGAGAGTCATGGCCTGTCTGTACTGCCTAACGTGATCGATAGGGTCAGTCTTTCCGTCATAGATCTTGAATCTAGGAATTACGAACTTCTTGGGGGCTTCTTCTTCTTCTATTTCCCTTGAGAAAAGGGATTTCATCTGGGTCCTGAGAGCTCACCGAGCAAGCTCTTTGGTCGATCTGGCACCCCGATGTGCTGGGTGCTGGTCCATTTCTCTTCGGACCAAATTTTATATATCCTTATCACCTTGAGATGGGCTCCTATAATGGTGAACGGGTCGCTATTGCTCGAGAAAGTCATCATCAGACTCGTGCTTCTCACTTCCTTGGGATCCACATCTAGGGCTCCTTCCTCGGCTACGAGACTTGCTCGCCTGAGGGCTAGGAGTGCGGCATGGACGTCGCCTAGTGCTGCGATGGAGTTCTTTCTCTATCCTTTCCAATCTCCTTTTGAGGCGAGAATTCTCAGCCTCTTGCTTGCGAGCGGCCTCCCCTTGCTCTTGGATCCTTGCCACATAGGCATCAATCAACCTGGAGATTTGTGTGGACCTCACTAGTCCCTGACTTTCTTCTGAGGCTTGCCGTTCTGGGCGAGCCCTTTGATCTGAACGTCAAACTTCAGATCTGATCCTGCAAGGGGCAAGCTGTTCTTGGATATCCCCTGCTTGAGGGGCATTGCTGCTGTGACTAGACATTCGAGAATCTTTGTTGGTGAGGGCTTTCTTAAAGGAAGACGATCGTTCCCATAGACGGCGCCAATTGTGGCGACAATTAAGTTCAACACAAATTAACAAGAAAAGACAATCACTAAAGCAAATAAAGAATATAAAAAATGCCAAATCACACGACACAGTATTTACGTGGTTCAATAAGAATGCCTACGTCCACGGTGGTGCTCTCAGTATTATTTCTCTATACTACGGGGAGTGTTTTACAGGAACATACAATACGTGCCTTTTGCCCCAGGCTTAGGGTTTGTTATATGCGTGTTTGTTCTCGGGGAGTGGGGGTGTTGGATTCCCCCACGTCAGTCCATAACCCCTAGAATATCTACATGCGAGATTTTAGGGGCTTGACTGAGTCGTGATCGAATTGGTAGGGATGCGAGGCTCCCAGACTTTGGGCCTTTATTGGGCTACTCATCTGGCCCGTGGTGACAAATCGAGGTACCCACAATGATTTATTACGAGATGTTATTGTGTCACATGGTATGTGGAGTTTTGGTGTTGTGTAGCAGGGTGGCTACCGGTTTATCGGCACAGTGAAATAGGTGACCAAGGTTTACGTGACGATTTGATTTGGTGTATAGTATGTTATTGAGATGGCCGAGAGGAAGGGACTCGTGTCGGTTACCTGTTGATTAATTAAAAAGAATAATTAATCAATAAAATAAATTGATATCATTCTAATATATTGTGAGGTTACAATTTATGTTATGAGTCGTTTATATGAAATATATGAATTGTGATTTTATCATCTACTAATATAACTGCTTTGAGTTGCGTAGCTAAGCAAGTCGCTAGAGTTTTGACCCATCCTTACGTGGACTTCAGGTGCTGGGGTTGGCCTTGATCTAGTCAACCATTCATCTCTCTCATCCAGGATATCAGCTTAGAGATGATGTGGGTCTGTATTTTATCTAGTTTAGCATTTTATATTTCAGTCTACTTTGCTTTGAGACATTTTAGTTTATATGTCAAGACTTAGTTTGGCTTGTATTATTCATAGACTTATTTGAGGATTGTATTGAGGTATTTTATTGGGACATTATTGTATCTCTCTTCTGTACTATGGACATTGTATTATGGAGTTTATATTTGAGGACTTTTATACTGTTTCTTTATCTTATTGTATCTTCCATTTGATCTCTCCAAGTGGAGAATGGCATTTAATTGTTTATTATCCTTAATGATTTTATATTTAGGCTTGATCAACTTAAGTGTTTAATTACACGGGGTATCACATACCACCACTCTAAAACAATCAGTCAAACAGTTATTTTTAGGGTCATCTGGGTTTTGCCCCCGCTAATTTGTCCAGTTTGCAATGGCATTCGATATCTTATATACTATACCTTTGGCCCCGTTTTTATGGAATTCATCCAGTCAACTATGTTACCCTTTAAATAAAACTTGTTTTTTTTAACCCAAAACTATCCATACAAACAACAAATGATCAACTCATTTTAACCAAGGAAACTGTATCTTAAAACTATCATTTTTCACATTTTAAAATAACTTTTTTTTTTCAAAACCAAAAATGTTAAAGGAAATTTAATATTTTATTCATTTACAATTTTATGAATAGTTACATTTATATCCCTAAATTTTATCAAGTGTAACGATGTGTTCCCTAAACTTTATAGTGAAAAACTATAACATAGCTTAAATTTTTTGGATTGTTTTGTATTTATCATTAATTATAGTTGCTTTGTGTTACTCTCGTTATTTCTAAATATTTGTGTTACGCACCCACTTTAACACCGCAAGTCAAACCGTTATTTTGAACATTTAATCATTTCGTAGTTAAAAGTATAATAAATACGAAAATAGTGTGATTTATGATACAAATCATAATTTACACTCGATCTTTGCTTTCTTTTTAGGGATGTCCTAAATTAAAACTTCTCTTCCTTGCTTTTAATGTAATCAACACACAAAATAATTTGTGTACCATTTTATACGTAATTGTCTTTTTTGCGGTGGACCATTTCATTTTTGTCCCTAACAAATAATACCTTTGGCTTTAGTTCACTTACATAATTTTTGGACTCTACAATCCTTCACACCTTAATGTATATAAAAACTAAAACACGTTACAAATCTAATGTATATTCTGAAATTGGGTATCAACTAATGGTACCTTTATCGCAAAAAAATTGAAGCACAAAAAAATTGAAGCGCAAAAAAAAGGGAGTTTATTTTTTAGTTGTTAGTTGTCATTCTCTGCGAAAAGAAAGAGGGACGATTACAGAGTAGTTATGGACGGTTTTGGACGATTATAAAACTTGTAATAATTTTTAAAATATATAAAATGGGAGTAACAAAAAAATTTAGATGAGACTAAAGTCAAAAAAATTGAAAAATGAAAAAAAAATAAGAAACGAATAAGATTGAGAAGGTTAAGCTAAGGCAACCTTTCCCTCCCTCTATTAGCCCATTGTTAACAATAGGGGTGACAATGGATCGTGTCATGTCAATTTCGTGACGAGTCTAATTGGATTTGTGTCAAATCACCTCTATCCAAACCCGACTCGTTAAGCGTTTCGTGGGTACCGTGTCATGTCTTATCGGGTTTGTGTCGTATTTGAATTGTGTTCTAAGTCGTGCTTTAACGAGTCGTGTCGTGTATTTACACTAAATGGTTAAACTTAAATCCGATTCGTTAAGTTGTCGTGTTTAGCGAATCCACCCATTAAGTACTCGTATTCGTTAAGACTTCATCCAAATTCGCTAAAAAAACGTGTGAATCTATCTTATTATCGGATTGTCTAACAATTTCCCACCCTCTTAGCACCCGGCTATGAAACTTTTGTGCATACATTTTTGGCCTGGCCTCCCAGGGGAAACCCCATCAGTACGTAATTCTAGCAAAAAATAAAAAATAAAAAAATTATGACCCAGTGAATTTGAAACAAAAGTGCATAATTACATGAAAACGCTGATTGATGAAATCTCCAATGGCAATAATATGTTTACAAAATCATATATAGATTAATTAATTGGAAAATGATGAAAACTATTTTCCAGACAAAGCTTCCTTGGCGGAATCAAGGGTGGTTGAAACTGCGGCAGCAGCACTTGCCAAAACTCCACCACTGGTGTCAGAATGTGGCTGATGACTCACCTGCACCGCCCTCAGTTCTTGCCCTTTCCCAGCCGATGACCGATAATCTACCGCCTCCACCTTTTTTTCCATCTGACCTTGTGCATTTCTACTCTCATTTCCCTGATAATATATAACTCAAATTGTAAAATATATATTTTACAAATGATAAACATATAGCTTGCTTAGTAACCTTACCTGATTGGCAGATGTGCTCATGTTTTGAAGTAATTATATTTACCTTACTTTGGATTGTATTCTGTAACATTCCAAAGGGTTATTACCTAATATTTTGTAGTTAGAAAGAGAGGTTGTTAGCTGCTCAGTACATAACGGGCGATTAAATCGTTGCATTTGTGGACATGTTTAGTTTAGTGGTCAAAACTTCTAAGTTTAGAAAACCACAAGCAAATCCTATTTTGAAGGTTACCCCCACTTTGAAATCGATCCATTTGGTCATGACTTACAAGTAGGCTCGTGAATAAACTAGATCCTATATGTTTACTTAAATTTGGAACATAATTTAAAATTTGTCTGAGTTTGGTAAATTAAATGAACATAGAGAGAATTGAGAAAAATATAGAGAGAGGAAGTGTTTATCATTTCATTGATCTATTTATAAGACAAGCAAGGTAAGTGCATCAAAAGTCGCACTTTTTCGATGTGGAATAATGAACATCCACTTACAATACATATTTTATAATACTATCCCTTGAATGTATATTATATCCACCATTCACTGATTATTGTCTCATTAAAATCTTACTAAGGAAAAATTCAATGGGAAAAACCAAAGTGAAGAAAAAAGAGTATAACTTTTGTGATCATTGAATCGGTGTTGGACGCACTTAGTGTTGCCTCATTAAAACCTTTAACTGAAAAACCGAATGGAAAAAAATCTTGTTAAAGAAAAAAGAGTACAACGCACATATGTCCAAAACATCATGTTCTTCTTATCAAAATGTTCCCCCTGATTATGATATTTCTTCGATGATTGAGTCGATGCATATCAGACTCATATACAACCTTCTGAAATGTTGCTTTAACATGGTGAATAGATTTGATCGGATGTTACTTCAATTTCAATTTTCTTCATAAGATCGACTTCTATAAGACTTTGGTGAAGAGGGATGGACATGTCACTTTATCATTTCTATTTAATTTCATTAGCATAACTCTTCTGGAGTTTATGTGTTGCATAACTCTTCATAAATAGTAGCAGGACCATATGTCATTTTAGGCAAGTCATGAGTGCATTGATTATTCTTTGATAGGATACCAGAGATAACCTGCATCTATATAACTAACAAGATATAGATGGTTAGATATAAAATTATCATATGATATGATTGATATTAGTCTCATGGTATGCAAGTCAATGGTAATTGTTTATTGCTAATATGTTGACTGCAATTATAATATGCAGTATCATGCATTGTGTCATGTATATCAATATACTAATAACGTACATGTATGGTACTTTTGGACCAAATACTATAATAACATGCACATATGGTATTTCGAGACCAAATTTATAGGTGTCATCCTCTTTAGGACGATATGGATAGTTTAATATTAAAATACCGGAGACCATGAGTATACTAAAACTATATGTTTAATATATGCTAAAGTGTTGCAGGACTTTTCAATCTATTTAACTATTGGATACGAGTTTAACATAAACTATGCTCGATCTACAGGTCGAGACTATAATTAGTTACCCCAAGGTCATTCATTTTTGAATTCCTTATTTGGATATTTTGCATTTCAATTCATCTCTTCAGGAACACATTCATTTAAGGACATTGTATAAGGGCACATTGCATATATAAATATTTCCATACCCTTCCTTAGACAAATATTTACTAAGACAGTTGTACCCATATCCATTTGGATTGACACCTTAGTGCATTTGAGTACGTACTCCTTATCTTTGCTTCTGGCAAAAAAAATCCTTCTAGGATTTTTATATGTATTCTATATCTAAATCCCATATAAATAAGCAGTTATAATATTCACGAGTCTCATATAATATATTTTAGAAAAACTGCTAAGTTAGCCAGATATCTGGAAAATATTTACGGTCTTAAAGGGATGGTATGTTCGTATATAATCACTTTTGATTTCTTCAGGAAATCTTATGCCATAAATCATGCACTTTTTAGTGAGTACACTTCACATTCTTATAAACACCCATTCATAACCTTTAAGGTTAACATCTTTTAGGGTTTACTATAGGTCCAAATACACCACATATATTAAGAGACTCGAATTATGCCATCGTGGTATTTTCTCATTTTGGTCAATATTTGTCGACATGTATTCATAATACGTGGATTTGTAGTATCACGGCCCTTTGATTTTTGTGTATCTACAACAGATATAAGTATATCATCAATAATCATCTTTGTTTATCCCACTTTTCTCTTGTATATCATAAAACAATAAGATCGCATTTAATATTAGGTACCTTTGCCAACTTCAAGGACTTTATAGTCACTTCGGGGACTTGTGTATTTTCATAGATAATAACTACTTCTGAGGTTTTTGAGAAAGTGGATATTTTGTTCATAACCTCTTCTGGAGCGTTACGTATAAACTCTTCTAGAGCGTTATTTGGGCATGATTTTATTTAACCTCCACTTCTAGAGAGTCAAGTAGTTGGGACCTCTAGTTTTGCTACACTTATGGCGTGCAATGAATTTATTTGCTGCCGAATTTATTTTATCCTTCTGGTATAATGATTTTGGCAAGCACATTTGCAACTAGTCCATGTCACATTTGATGTTGCAATATAATTTTTTCACTTCATTTTCGTATTGAGCGATACAAGGAATTATATGAGACAAAGTGGAAACATTCCACGATAATTCTCGTCGTTCTTCAAGAACGGACCATTCTTCAAATATAATTTGTACTTCTGATGCGTTCTATCCTCCCCCTAACGGCGAGAATAAAGTCTTATCAGAATAAAATTGCACATATACTATAAACATTGTATTTATCAATGATTAAATAAATGGTAAATTATAAGCACCATATATATCCTTATGATAAATATCATTTTCATTCAATAGATCTTATGAATAACAATTGAGGTGACCAAAATGGTCATTGTATAATAATAAATAATTGAACCATGGAGTTGCAGGGTCATGAAAAAATACAAGTTTACAATGTTAAATATAATATAGTATAACCCCTTGAATAATATAATGATTGTTTGTTAATGTAAGCTTCTGGCTTCTAACACTAGAAGTAATGCAAAATTACTTTTCACTGTTTATTTTAATATGGTACCCATGTATATTGATGCCCATAAAACAAAGCAAATTACTTTAAGAATTGCTTTCATATAATTCGTAGCATATGTATGGGAGGGTACCAAATAATAACATCACATAGTCTCTTCTGGAGCCTTAGGTTCAACTATGGTTGGAACCTTTACTATATTATACACCAAGTTACGAAAAAACTTATGGTTTCTTATAATAGCGTGAGTTGTTCATTATCATCTAGACAAAGTCATCACATGATGATGATTTAAGAATACAATAATAAATGTTAAGAAGTGGCTTTTGTTGACGAAACTTTAAGAAGTGAGAGGATTTTATAAATTTTGTATCAAATAATTACCAAATATACAAAGAATGGGATAGATAAAAACTTTACCAATTAAAGTTTAGAACTTTGAGTTGATAGTTAATGAATCAAAAGTTCATAATCTTATGATATGTGAGAGACTCCAAGCTCGAAATTAACAAACTTTAGGTTTCTAATATATAATTAGGGCCACTAAAATAATTATGACAAACATTTCGTTTCGAAAAGTAATGAGAACTTAAGGTTCTCTATTTAATGTCACATGTATATGGATGTTCGAGTTCATATAAATTAACAAATTAAAACCTAGGACTTCGGGTCCTATTTTAAAATAACTCACAAAGTGCCTAGTGAGAATTATGTATAAAAATTGATTTTATTTTTTCATTTGTATGTGAGAACTTCTGGTTCTACACAAATAGTTGAATTTCAAGTTCAATGTAATTAATGTCGAAGGAAAATAAATTTTCTTCCCTTTAGTTCAAAACTTCAGGTTGAATAAGGGAAAAATGTTAGAAAATCTTCCAAACAAGTGCCAAATAATTTGTCTTTTATTAACTCCGATCAATATTAAACAGTCTTTATTAAAAAATGAGGGGATTAATTTTTCACATTCTCTACGCATTCTCAGGGCTTCAATGTATATTAAATAATTAGAATATGAAAAGGAGTTAAAATTAAATACCATTAATAGTAATTTAATAATCAAATGAAGTGAAAGGTCAATAGACACAAATTTAGTGGTGAAACTATTAATTTGATAGTTAAAGAGACACTTAACCATTAATAGAGTATTTAAAAAGATATTTCTTTTAATAAATAAAATAAAAACACAAGAACTTAAAAAGATATGCCTAAATACTCAATTTATTTTGAAACTAATCCCAACAAAAAATAGTTGCTGGAGCTTCAAGTCCAAATAATCAGAATTAGCATGAGAGTTTTCGACTGCATATTTTATACCCCAATTCAAAAAAAATGTGAACTTATCATCACAATATTGAATATGAATCTTCATATCACAAATCAATGATAATTAGGAGAATCCTGGTCTATACCCTTTCAATTTGACATTCAAAACTCTAGGTTTGATTGTGATATATTTTCATTTGACACTTTAGGTTCAAATAATTTAGGAACTTCAGGTTCCAAAATATGAATAGAAAAAATTCAATTTCCATATTTGGATAATAATTAAGGAACTTCAGGTTCCAATTGTAAATAATTGGTGCAACTTCATATCACAACATTAAATATTTAGGGACTTTAAACGCTCTGCCCAATTATATCCAAACTTTAAGTTTATAAGGGGTAAAACTGTTTGTAACTTCAGGTCCAAACTATAAATAATCCTTATGGAATATTTAATATCCTTACCCTTATTATATAAAAAATCAAAACTTCTTGTTTGATTACAAAATTATTAGAGCTTCAGATCCAAATTATAAATAATTGTTATGGGACTTTTAGTATCCCTTGCCCTAGTATCAAAACTACAAGTTTGATTTGAGGGCATATTTCATTGTAATGTTCAAAATTTTGAATAGCAATTATGAACTTCAAGTCCCAATTTTAAATGATTTGGGACTTCTGGCCCCAAATTAAAATGACTATTTTGGAACTTCAGGCTCCAAAATATAAATAGTCATCGAAAAGTTCATGTCTTAATAATAATAATTCTCAATTTTATAGTAATCAAAATTTCAATTATGTAAAAGTAGAAGGATATATTACGAATAGCTGAAATGATAATTTAATATAATCAATTTCTTGGACAAAACTGAAAAGAATGTTAGAACTCTTATTTTGAATATATTTAAATCAAATTATCTTTTAACTTCTTTGCAAAAGATATCTTAAAGTGACAAAAATATTATACCGTGAATATCCATTAGATTTATTTATTTATTTTTATTATCATATATTATTTTTAACATAACACAAATATTGAATACATACCTCCTATCATGAAGTTTGCAATTGTAAGTAATCCTTTATCTCAGAGTACCATCTTGCTACCAAGCGACTCTTGAATGGAAATAAGAGATTGCAGTGTATAGGATTTCTTATCAACCAAAAGTTATACCGGATCAGAGAGTCTCGTGCTGATAACGTGTTGTAAATTAAATGGACATAGATAGAATAGAGAAAAATATAGAGAGAGGAAGTGTTTATCATTCCATTGATGTATCAACAATGAAGGGGTGACCCCCTATTTATAATACAGGGTAAGCCCATCAAAAGTCCTACTTTTTCGATGTGGGATGTAGGTTAGTGAACATCCACATACAATACATATTTTATAATGTCGTGAGAATTAGTTAATATATCCCTTAAAAGTATATTTTTTTTACAATCGCAAATCATGAATTGGTACTTTTTTTTTTACAAAATGCAAGTACAAATGTAAAATTCAAATTTTTTAATATATATATAAAATAATGCTCTTGTGCGGGCTGTCCCTCATTTTAACAATATAGACTATATATGTGTCACCTGACGGTGACCCTAAAAATTATCCGCTAAATTATAGGCACTCTCTCTCTCTTTTCTGAGCTCACCGTCAGTTGACACATGTCCAATCAGCACTATTAAAATGCGGGATAGTCCGCATAAGAGCAGTATTGTGTGTGTGTGTGTGTGTGTATACACACACACACACTAGATCGTCTCAGTTACGGCCCTAAGACGGTGCAGATCATCGTGCGGACTATTTTTTTTAAATAGTAAAAAACATTTTTTTTATAAATGATATCCATAATGAGAAGACTATCTACAAAAAAAATCATTAAAAATTTCTATCCAAAAGTGGATTAGATGATGGTCAATATTTTTAACGGCCAAAAATGCACATATTCATCACTTTTGCACATCATTTTTTAAAATAGTACATAATTTAATTTTTTTAATGACACTGTTTTGTTCATGATCTCTATAGTGAGCAGAGCATTTACAAAACGTTTCATCAAAAAATTCTATTTTTTACTAATTTAAAAAAATAGGTCGTATGGCAATACGTATATAAGAGATTCTTACAAGTCTCTCTCTCAGATCATCAGTTTAAGGACCCTGTTTGCGGATAAAATAATAAAAAAAATTATTTTGGGGCTAATTTTTTTATGATTTTTAAACATTTCAGTAGGACCATAAAAAAATCATCTGAAAATGATTTTTTTTGCTATTTAAAAAAAAAATCGGTCAAACTTTATCAATTTTTAACATTTTAAAATTGACAAAGTTTGACCGATTTTTTTAAAATAGCAAAAAAGTTCATTTTGAGATGATTTTTTTTTATGGTCCTACTAAAATGTTAAAAAATCATAAAAAAAAATCAGCCCAAAAATATTTTTTTTACTATTTTTAAATATAGGTCCGCAAGTGAGGTCCTCAAAGTGGGATATATATATATACTTTAAATTCTTTGCGAGAATCGCCATGTAGCCACGGCGCTAAAGTATGAGAAATAACAATACCCCGAAGATGCGTTTACATGTTGGGGTAACTCACAAATATTTTTTTTACTATTTTTAAATATAGGTCCGCAAGTGAAGTCCTCAAAGTGGTATATATATATATATATATATATATATATATATATATATATATGCTTTAAATTCTTTGCGAGAATCGCCATGTAGCCACGGCGCTAAAGTATGAGAAATAACAATACCCCGAAGATGCGTTTACATGTTGGGGTAACTCACAAAGTGGTCACTACATATGCAATATTCTTGCCATTGATCCACTGAATTATTCTTGTTTATTTGTGCAGTACTCAAATCCTATGATCACGTGTTGGCAATCCAAATAAAGTAAACAATAAATAAATAGAGCATTTTAAAAAATTAATTTTTCTTTATATGACCCTGATCCTCCACACGAACGAGCCATTTTCCCTGTAATACCCCGCCCCGAGAATTTAAATTAAATTACATATAAATTTTATACGAGAAGGAACTAATGATAATCGTCAGAAGTTATAGGTAATAATGGATTAAACTAGGGGGATTATTTAATTATGGATTATATGAGGGTCATGGAGATATTTAGACTTTAATATATATATATATATATATATATATATATATATATATATATATATACAGGGACGGAGCTAGGTGAGGCCTTGAGGGGGCTTGTGTCCCCTCTGATTTATAAAAAAAAGTAGGTATATAAAAATATTTGGGATAAAAATTAAAATAATAAAGTTTTGGGATTATTTTTACAAATAAATAGAGTAGCAGCCCGAGTGTTAAAAATCTAAAAAAAACTCTCTCAAAGACTAGAGCAGCACAAACAAACCCACGAGCACAGTAGCATTCCTTCTCCTCTCAGTGTCGTCTCACTTCCCGAGGGATCCGTTTCCATCTGAACTTGCCGGCGGCAAGGCAAGTCAGCGCCGGTGAAGCAACATCCCTTCTCTTCTCTGCTAGACAAGTTGTCTGCTACTGCTCCATCACCTGTACAGCACAGGTAATTCTCTCCCAACCCATATGTTTACAAATTACTTTACTTGGTTAATGGTTAAGTAGGTTATGAATGAAGTTATGTATGTTATGATTAGTTGCTCCTGTTTATCAATGGTTGATTAGGTTGTGTTAATTTGTTAGGAGATATATACTAAGGAACCTAATTTTGGGGGGGGGGGGGTATTAATGAACCTATTTTTTTAGGAATATTAATGAACCTAATTTTTTGGGGATATTAATGAACCTAATTTTTTGGGAGGGATATTATTGAACCTAATTTTTTTAGGGTGTACTAATGAACCTAATTTTGGGGGGGGGGGGGGGGGGGGGGGGGAGAATGTATCTAATTTTTTATGGTGATATTAATGAACCTAATTTTTTTTGTCAATTGAGTCAACTTATGGAGAGGTTTTATAAAAGAAAATTGGAGTCGACATTGACACCGCATATTGAGAGCAATATAGAACCGGATGAAATTATTTTGGAGGATTTACATGCCGATCTCGCCCTACGAACTCCAATTGATCGTGGCAATCCTAAACTGGAAGATAAAATCCGTAGAGCCTATTTGCAAAAGGAGCCTTGTCAACCTCGTGGCCACACTAGAAAATTATTTTGGGGTTTAAATGCAGTGGTGGTGGTGGTGGTGGATTTTGAAATGAAATGGGATTTTAAATTAGGGTTTGAATTGATAGTTTAAATTAGGGTTTGAATTGATAGTTGAACTTTGCATTTGTATTAGTATTCTTTTTTTGTGTTATGTTCATTTATATATTTGTTTCTCTTTCCATTAGATTAAATAAATTTAATTATTTTTGGTAACTAGTCAAAAATAATCTCAAAAAAAAAAAAATCGGGGGCTCACGCCCCCAAACCCCCGAAAATTAGCCCCCATTGTCTCATATTCCTAGCTACGTCCCTGTATATATATATATAGAGAGAGAGAGAGAGACGGTGGTAGGATGATGATTCGGTACAGCTAGCGAGATACGATTGGAACATGGGACTTAACTTGGGACTTAACTATCTTTGTAAGATTAATGGAACTGGAGGAGTGCTATTATTTAATTATATGCGAGTATCTCTCTGTGTGGTGGTTGGCTAGACTAGATTATATGTATATAATAATTAGGGTCTTGATAACATGTGCCCTATGGGCATACATTAAGAACCCAAAAATAGTAGGGACAAAATTCCGACATACAATTAATAGGGCACAGATGCTCATATGGAACTCTAATATTTACCATGTTGAGTCTCAAAACATGTGCCCTAAGGGCACATGTTATCATTTTCCTAATAATTATACCACTAGAATAATAAGTTGGAATTCATGAGTTTGGATTGGGTTGGACATAACTGTTGGCCATATAAGGCCAAAATAATGAATGGGAGTTGTATCATTCGTTAAGAGAGCTTCTACATGAACGCATGTGGAAACCTTCCAAGGACCGTTTTTGTCTTTTTGTCTTTTTTTTTTAGTTTTTTATTTTTTGTTTTAACCGTTTTTTATATATATAAAAAAGTCATATTAATATAATAAAATAATTTTTTTATTAAAATTAAACATCTTTTTATTAAAATTAAAAATATGTTTTTTTCATAAATTAAAAAAATTATGTTTACTAATAAAAAAAACGCTATAAAACAATTTTTTAATTAAAAACAACATTTAAAAAAATATTTTTCAAATTTTAATGAAAAAAATTTGTTTAATTTGATGTCTTAGAACCACATTCCCGAGTCCACAATATCGCGATTAATTAGTCCCGCTGGCGCGGACCCACATTCAACAAATGATGTGGACTCGAGAACGTGGGTTCGCGCCAGCGGCACTAATTAATCGCGAAATTTTTTATCGCGATATTTTTTATTGAAAAAATTTCGCGATTAATTAGTGCCGATGGCGCGGAACCACATTCAACAAATGATTTGGTCCGGGAATGTGGGTCCGCACCAGCGACACTAGGCGATTAATTAGCGTCGCTGGCACGGACCCACATTCCCGGACCCGAATCATTTGTTGAATGTGAGTCCGCGCCAGCGGCACTAATTAATCGTGATATTTTTTTATTGAAAAAATACCGCGATTAATTAGTGCCGCTGGCGCGGATCCACATGAATGTGGGTCTGCGCCTGATTAGGTATAAATTCTTCCTAATTTATCCCCTTGATTTAGTTATTTTTAGCACCTCGAACAACGTAATTGAGTTGGATTTATCTCATAACTGTGCTACTGACTGATCCTAATGAGTACACCGAGTTTCTGGTATTTTGTAGTGATTTTGCAGGTATTTGATGTCAAGAAATGAAAGAAGGAAATCGATAGAATCAAGAAAGAAAGAAGGAAAGGTCTCAAGGGAAAAAGCATAAATTCTACACGGAATTCAGATGAGGTACCTAAAGAGCACGAGCACAAAGGAAGAAACGGCACCTCAATCGGAATCCCGGAACAAATGTTATGAGCAGTCAAAGAGGAACAAAAAAGTCAAATAGCCGGACCGGTCCGCCCCTACCCCGGACCGGTCCGCCTTGCCAAACTCCAGAAGACCCCAGATCGCATGCAAACCGAAGGAGGCAAAAATAAAAAGAACCGGTCCGCCCCAAAATAAAAAGAACCGATCCGCCTTGGGGGCAGACCGATCCGCTTAAGACCCGGACCGGTCCGGTCTTCGAGATTTGAAAATCTTTTCTCTTCCTAAAAAGACGCCTAGTGCAGCTGACTTCCGATATTGTTGTAGGGTATAAAAGACCCGATTTAGTATTGTTATAGACACGGAGAATTAGTAGGTTTTTCCTCTTCTTTTCCAGAAACCCTAGCTTAGTTAATATTTTCAGATTTATTTCAAGGATTGAAGATTTTATTCAGTGATTTCTGTGAGTATATGTTTCTTTCATTGTTTCACTTATTGCTTGGATAATATTAGTGAGTAATTTTTAGTTCTAATTCTTTTCTGCATCTAATCATTATTTTCCTTAGAGTAATTATGAGTTCCTGCACATTAATCCTTGTTTCTATTCTTTTCAACATGTTAGGCTAGATTTCCCAAGGTCGGGATGCATGAACCCTACCTGATGTGTTAGTGCGTGTGTATAAAATTAAACCACTAAATTTAATGATTGACCTTGATCGTATTGCGTAGTTGTACAACGATTGTAAATCTTTATATCTCGTTTGCCTCTGGGTACTCGTGATGATTTAGAGTGCAATTCGAATGCTACTATCGCGATACTGATTTACTCATCCTCATATTAAGTATGACGCGGGCTTGAACCTCGTATACGTAATGCTTGGGAGTACTAAATTCCGGGTCAAATCAATCAGATAAATTTAAGATTAGTATTATATATGCATTACACTAGGGTTAGGGGATTGTATTCCCGTCCTATTTTTCTCATCATTTAAATAAAAAGTTTTGGACTATTTTTCACTCATAAGTTAGGTAGATTAGTATAGTTGCATCTTTTTATAATTTCATATTTGCATTTAGTTATAATCATTCCCAAAATCAAATCATTTTCCCTTTATTTTTAGAGTCAAAGTTAGGATTCCTCCATCTTTTCCCGTCGTCACAACTTCGTTGTCCTTTTTCCCTGAGGATCGATACCCGACTTGTCGGATTATTACTTGAGCGACAGGCTTGCACTTGAGCCTAGAGTGAATGCATTTCTGAGACACCGTTTCAGTCGCGTCAAGTTTTTGGCGCCGTTGCTGGGGAGTTAGGTAGACTTAGGATTAGATTGAGTCAATCCAAAGCTTTGACCAAAAATGTCAAAAATCCAAAAAAAACATAAAAAAATTTAAAAAGCACAAAAAGATTTACCATCATCTCTCCTAAGCTTTAATGAAAAATTCTGAAACCACTCCCACACCCCATAATACCCCAACCAACATTCACGAAAATTCAATTGTTGAGTATAATCCTGATAGTCCCCACACTCCAAACGTGCCACAGTTCTGGATCCCACCTCTCACACCGTCGCACTCAGTCTCCGATAACACTCCCTTTTCCTTCTTAGTACACACTTCGAGCACGCCCAGTGAGAACACCGAGTCAATAAGTGAGGAAGAGATGTCACAACACGGCAGTGCACCCGCCGGTGAGGAAGAGCCCCCATACCGTCCGATTAGAGAATTCTTATATACCGAGCGTACTGTCACTCCGGGATGCATTATACTCCCGTATAATGCCGGACAATTCCATTTCAAAAATGGGATGAGACAGATGCTACCGCATTACCACGGTATGGATTCTGAAAAGCCATACCTCCATATTAGGGAATTTGAGGACGTGTGTGATACTCTCAATGATCAAACCTGCACACAAGAGGTAATCCGTCTCAAACTCTTCCCTTTCTCGCTCAAAGATAAAGCTAAGGCCTGGCTATGGTCTTTACCTCCAAGCTCGATTCCATCCTGGAATGAGCTACAGTCGAAATTTCTCAAGAAATTCTTCCCACCACATCGAACAATCTCCATAAAGGCTCAAATTCAAGCATTCAGACAAGCTGAAAATGAGCCATTCCATCGATGAGTTAGTTGCTTCATGCCCCCATCATGGATTTGATTCAGCGCAAGTCATCTATTTTATCTATAATGGGTTGAATCTTAACTCCAAACAACTTGTTGAAACAATGGGAAGTGGTCCGTTTATCGATTTAGATGCCCAGGATGTTGAGCTTCACTTGAGGTATGTCGCTGAGACTACCCAATCCTGGGACACTTCTGATCCCAACAATCAAAATCGAAATAGACAAGCGACCACCACTCCGTCAGCATCCGGCCTATTCCATGTAGATAAGAATTCTATGACGGATAGCCGATTAGAGACTCTTGAGATAGGATTTCGAGATCTGTACGAGATATATGGAAAAGGACCAGCTAGACCCATTCCAAACCCAGTTGTAAAGGTGTGTGCTATTTGTGAGGCGGGACATTCAACTGAGGAATGCCCGACGATACCCGCCTACAAAGCAATGCTTCAAGAGCAAGTTAGTGGTGTAGGAGGTTTTAAAGGTAATTTCGGTGCCCCGCACGGGAATTCATACAACCCTTCATGGAAAAATCACCCCGGTTATTGCTATGGGCAACAACATGCCGCAATGAACCCTCCTTGGCATGTTGCCCCTGCTCCACCACAACACTTTCAACAAGCTCCACACATGCAATGACATGTGCAAGCACCGCCACCTCAAGGAAATTATATCCCGCCACAGCGAAGAACTCTCGAGGATACCATGAATCAATTCATCGCAAGCCAGACCGCAACCAATGCCAAATATGATCGTCTGATTGGCGACATAAATGTGAATCTGTCTAAAATACAATCCTCATTGAGTGTTCAAGAGAAGGGCAAGTTTCCTGCCCAAGGACAACGACCCCCCCAAGGTCAACCTAGCGTTAGCTCCACCTCCACTAAACATCAGGAGCAATGTCAAGTTGTAACCACTCTTCGTAGTGGGAGAGTTGTTGATTTATCACCTCCCTCACCCGACACAACGAAAGCCAAGGAGATTTCGCCCGGCACAAAAGAGGCCGAAGATGTCACCTTGAATGAGAGTGACCAAGAAGCTGCTAGTGGGCCAGAGGTAGTAGTGAAACCGCATTCCGCGGCACCGTTTCCTCAAAGGTTGATTCCCTCCCACAGAGGAAATCCCCGTGATGACATGCTAAAAGTGCTAAAGCAGGTCAAGCTTAATTTACCCTTCCTTGAGGCCATTAAACAAATTCCAGCGTATGGCAAAGTTATCAAAGACCTGTTGACGGTTAAGAGAAAGATGAAAGTGAAGAAGAACGTCTTTCTAGCACAAAATGTGAACTCCATCCTACTAAATGAACTCCCGCCTAAATTTAAAGATCCCGGTGCACCCACCATATCCTGCATCATTGGGGAGAATATAATTGAAAAAGCCTTACTTGACTTGGGAGCAAGCGTAAATATACTCCCTTACTCCATTTATAGGCAACTTGACTTGGGTGACCTCAAGCTCACGAAGGTCACTCTCCAATTAGAGGATCGAACAGTGAAGATCCCACGAGGTATAGTCGAGGACGTGATCGTTCAAGTTGACACTTTCTACTTTCCGGTGGATTTTGTCATTTGGGACACGGAGCCCTCCTTCCACTCGAGTAATCATGTTCCCATCATCCTTGGGCGCCCTTTCCTAGCTACGGCTAATGCAACAATCAATACTAGGAATGGGCGAATACAACTCACATTTGGGAACATGACCTTGGAAACTAACATCTTCCACATAGCCCAAAATGCAGGGGAGGAAGACGATCTTCATGCAGTGAGCCTCATAGATGAGATAGTAGAGGAGTACTTTGAAGAGAATTACTGTGGCGACGCTTTAGAATCCTGTTTAGCGGTGAGACACGAGGGTGAGGGGATGTACACCACCTTCGAGAGGGAGGTTGAAGAGTTGAGCGAGCTACTCGATGAGAGTAAGTTGGACGAGGATGTGAAAGAGGTTAATTGGGTTTCTAGATATTACCTCCGAGGGATACACATATGGTTCCCTCCAGTGAAAAATTTCCAACCCTCGAGTTAAAGAAACTTCCCTCCCATATTAAATATGCATATCTAGGAGAGGATGAGACATTTCCCGTTGTTATCTCCTCTAGCCTAAATGAAGGGCAGGAGGGTAAATTATTGAAAATTATGAGGAAGCACCAAAGTGATTTTGGTTGGTGCATAGCTGATTTGAAGGGGATAAGTCCTTTAATTTGCACTCATAAGATCCATCTCGAAGAGGATGTCAAACCTTCTAGAGAAATGCAAAGAAGACTGAATCCCAACATGAAAGAAGTTGTGAGAACCGAAATAATCAGATTGTTGGAATGGGTGTATTAATAGACTAAATGGGGTGTGAGATAAGGATTTTTATAAATTAACTCGGATGCCAATTTTGAGTGCGCGGTTGAGTCCGGATGGGTCAAGATAGTCGAAAAAGAGTACCCGAGGGTAGTAATTGGGTCTCGGGATAATTTTGGGCATAGCCGGGCCCACACGGGGTGAGTTGGGCCACTTTAATTAAGCCTATTAGGTGAAAAACGGGATTAATGGTTTTTAACCTAATGGGGAGATTAAAGAATGGCAGCCAAAATGACTCTAAACCTAGGGTTTGAGAGGGGATTTGGGGAAAAGCAAATCAAGAACAAATTGGAGGTTTTTGGAGCCAAATTGAGGGACGGCAACAACGGATCAGACACTACAAATACTTTGAGGCAAGTGGTTAACTGTTGTGATTTCTAAAAGTTTGATAATCAATTCATATCATAGTGATGTGTGTATGAAAATTCGTTTTGGGTGTGTCACCAAAATCTAAATTGAGTTTTTGTAAATTTATATACCTTAATGAGATTAAGGGGGAGATTGATCGTGTTTATGATTCTAGAATGTAGAGGACTGAATCAGATGTTAAAACCAATAAGAGTAGATGGTTAATTGCTGTAAAAACAAATGAAATTCGGATTGGGGATTGAAAACCCGGATAATACCCGATTCGGGAAAAAGTAGGAAATATTGAGATTTAATTCCAGATTGATGTTCTATAAGGTGCTTTGATCCTATTCTTATGTAGAAATAGGGTTGACTGGGCTCGGGTTAGTCCAGGGGAAAGAATGAAAGTTGGAGATTTTCGTTAATGGTGGAACTGTCTGTTGGAGAAGACGAAGTCAGGGACGATCGATCGATCGACCTAGGGGTTCGATCGATCGATGATTCGGAATCCTGGGCAGTTCGCCCAGTTTGTATATAAGGGGAAAAATGAATTAAATTTAACTCCCAAACATTTATTTAGTGATAAATATATATGAAACAAATATTCCTAGCAATTATGGGAGAAAGTAATTGCGACTAGGATGAATTTATGTGGGGCATTTAATGGATGAATTCGAGAGATTTCATTCCAAAACAGTGAGGTACGGACCAAGTGAGTGAATCCGGGTATATTGGTCATACGACCCCAAGGTAGTGAATTAAGTTTGGAGATAAACTAAATAATTTTGAGTCGGGATATAGACTCGGGTGAATATTTAATTATGGACCAAGTGGGCGAGTCCGGGTATGTTGATAATTATAGGTAAATATAATTGGGAAATTATGGAAATAAATGTGTGACACATTGTGGGCGAAAAATGTGGAAAATAAATTATGAGATGTAAAAATGGACCAAGTGAGTGAGTCCGGGTATGTTGGTTATGTGACACCAAAGTATTAAATTATTTATTGAGAGAGAGTAATTAATTTGGAGTCGGAACATAGACTCGAGAAATATTAAATTAATAAGGGTGTTAATTAATTTAATTAGAGTCGGTTTGTAGACTCGGATAGGATTAAATTAATATGTGTGTTAATTAATTTAATTAGAGTCGGTTTGTAGACTCGGGTAGAATTTAACTAATGGATGGGATAATTAGTTTTATCAAAATCGGATTGTAGAGTCGTGAATGGTACTTATTAATTAATGTGATAATTAATTATATGACCACAGACTCAGAATTTAGGTTAATTAATTTAAGTGTAAATTAATTGTATTAGAGTCGAACCACATACTCGGATTGGTATTAAATTAATATGTGTGTTAATTAATTTAATTAGAGTCGAGCGATAGACTCGGGGAAAGTATTATATTAATTGAGGTGTGAATTAGTTATATTAGAGTCGGACCATAGACTTGGGAAGAGGATAAGTTATTAAGTGAGAAAATTAATTACATTGAGTCGGACCACAGACTCAGGAAATTACAGGCAGTGTACGGGATTTTGAGTACATGGTAAAGACGGAGTTATTAATATATATATATATATATATATATATATATATATATATATATATATATATATATATATATATATATATATATATATATATATATATATATATATATACGGTGTAGTGATAGTATATATATACGTGTATGTATTGGGTGTGATATTAAATTACAGGCAGTGTACGGGATTTTGAGTACACGGTAAAGCCGGGGTTTATATTATATATATACGGTGTCGTGATAGTATATATCACTGTTCTAAAAAACCCTCCTAGGCTCCGCCTAGGCTTGAGGCTTGGGAGAAACGCCTCGCCTTAAGATTTTGACGCCTTAGGCTTGGTTAAACCCTTAAGGCGTACTTTTTCTCTAAAAACAACAATGTTTTAGTGAAACAATATCGCCTTTTAAATATTTTTTTACAAACCGGACCATTATCTCATCCAAAATAATCAAATAGCATTTTTATTTGCAAATATTCAGACATATATTTATTATATGTACAATTTTAGTATTTTAATAGCCTTGTTATGGTTAAAAAATGTTAAAATATATTTAAAATGCCTAAACGCCTTTTCACGCCTTTTTACGTCTAGGCCCGCCTAGGCTTCTAAGGCTTAAGGCTTGGCCTCCACGCCTCGATTACGCCCCGCGTTTTTTAGAACCTTGGTATATATATACGTGTATTTATTGTACGTGATACTAAATATCAGTAATTAGATATTTATTAAATTATATACTCTATTGCTATCAAGGGAGGTTGCGCGATGTGGGTGAATCCCCTAGCTTGAGGAGTAGGGCGAGTATATCCCCAGGTCATAGCGTCCGGTATATATGGGTGAGGGATTTATCTCACTTTCAGGGAAGGAATATGACCGCCTCCATTTCGTTTATATTTTGGTCCAAGTTGGTGAGCGATTCTAACTTGGGGAAACTAGGTTTTGTGAGCACACCTAGTGAGATAGCATTTTAGAGGGAATCATCCGGTGAGGGTATACTCGGAAGGATGGATACACGTATAATATATGTGTGGAGGTTAGTAAAGGTACGTATAATATGGTAATAAATATTATATGTAGGTGATAATACAGTGTGTGATGTATTTACCTTATATAACTCGGGTTACAGTTATATGCAGTTAATTAATGAGAAATTAATTAAGTTAATCATTGGTGGAAATAATACAGTGTGTGATGTATGTATTTTTATATAACTTGTGACACGGTTATATGCTATTATTTAAGAGGAATTAATTAAGTTAATTGTGAAATAACTTATAATTCAAGAATCATTCTACTCGGGTTAGAGTAGTATGGCAAGGGAATGTTATACCAGGACTAGTTGGACGGGGTAGCACAACTAGGAGGGGTTAAGGTAACCGGTAGGTGTGCACAATAGTGGAGGGGTGAGAATGTCCACAAGGGAGTGCGACACTAACTTAAATATAAAGCGCATTCATGCATTTTAAATTACTGCAGTTAATTCACTTGCTAAATATTTTCAAAATATTTTGGGTTCTAACCCTTGCTATAAAACTATTTTCAAAACCTTTTAGGTGTCCAGCCACAGGGACGCCAGGATTGATATTCTATTCCAGGGACACGGAGCTGCGGCATATGTGGATGCTAGCAGGAGTTTGGATTAGACGCATCATTCATTCATTCATTCCTAGAGTAGGAATATTGTATCAGTTTCAGTTTTATTTAGGGCTTGTCGCCCAGACTTCTCGGTACAGTTTTCAGGTGTAAATTATTCAGGTGTTGCATATTTGTATTTGGATTATTTCTTTGGTGGCAGGTGATTTATTCGGCATGTTGTGTAATTATGATTCAGTTTATTTTCATTCAGTTGTGTGAATGGTTTATATTAATTCCGCATGTATTGTTTTGTTTAATCAAAAAGTTAAAATTGGCACCAGTTTTTGGAATACTAGGTGGTTAGTAAGTTTTAAAAGGTTTTCTACAGTGATGCTAAGGATGATCCAACTGGGATTCCTGTTTTAATTTGGTATAGGACTGATCACCCGGTATTTTATTAGGCGGGGTGTCACAGATGGTATCAGAGCATCAGGTTCTAGTGTCCTTAGGATCTGTGCGGCTTTTCACGTTTCGGCTTAGCAATCTTTGATATAGAGCCCTATCATAGGATTTTTGTATTCTCATACGTATGCGCATATACGTTCTTCTGCGAAATTTATATTTGAGAGTGAACTCATACAATTCGATTCTCATTCCAGATGACGCCCAGGAGAGATAGCAGCTAGGGCAGCAGGGGAAGATGAGACGGGGGAGGCTCGTTAAGAGAAAAAGCTACCACAGCAACGGCCAAAGATGATTTTGGCAGCATAGGTCACTGAAATAGTGGCACAGGAAGTTGGAGCAACGGTGGTCACAACGGCAGGGTACTTTCCACGGGATCCGCCACAAGTGTTAGTGGTGTCGGATGTTCAGACTCACGCAGGGTCGTTGGGGTGCAAATAAGAAAGAGAAGTTATTTTTAATGGGAACCCACCAGAGTTGCGAGGAGGTTCAGGTGTAGTACTAGCGTGTCAAGGAAGAGAGGTATCCAGCGTCACCTACGCATGGGAGATTGCGATGGGGTGCAAAAATAAATGCTAACCAATTTTAGTTAGTGGGAGCGGCACTACGGTGGTGGGGGTCGATCACCACAGTTGAGGAAAGGGACACACTAGCTACTGTAGGGTTTTGGGTGCGGTTCGACCGCAAGTATTTTTCCTTCAAGCGGTCGAGACCGAAATGAGGAGAAAATTTTGTGAGGAGACTCAAAGGGAGACCGTTAAGTGGTCGATTACGAGGAAGAATTCACTCGTTGGCAAAATTTTGTACCGGATGAGGTAGGCAAGGATAAGAGAAAGAAAGCAAAGTTTATGTATGGGTTAGTCTGGAGAATCAGACAACATTTAATTGAAATTCCGCATTAGTAGTTTATACTGATGTCATTAACGCAACACTTCGGCACTGTTGGGAATATCGCTTTCACGCGAAATGAAGCGGGAAGGGAGTGGGGATTAACCAGTCGGATGAGGCAGAAGGGAACAATACCGGTGGGGTATCCCAGCAGCAGACAGGGGGAGATCAGGGGCAGGATTTTCGGCAGGGAAACCACGCCAAACGATCTAGAACTGGAGGCTATTGGCAGGATGGCCAAGGAATTCAACAAGGTTGGCATGGAAGGGAGCAGTGGCAGGGTGAACATATTAGAAAGTGTTTCGTTTGTGGGAAAAGCGAGACACGTGAAGAGATATTGCCTTAAGCGAGGCAGGGGTCAATTACAGGATGACGTCCTGGATGTACATCCACTAAAGCAAGTCACGGGTGCATTCGGGCAAGGAGAAGCTGCTCCGAAAATCGAGAACCAGCCGATGTAGCTGGAGTATAGAAGTAATTATTTTACCCTAGGGGCATGGGGTATATTGTTGAGTGACAAAGAGGATGTCACAGTGTAAGACTTATTTTTTACTAGAGTTCGCAGGTGAGTCGAACTTAGTGGGTGCGTTGGTGGTAGCAGCCATAGCATGTGGGTAAATTTTCCGTAGGGTAGCGGAGTTCCTTAGTGTTCTTCGTGGGAGAGTGGAGGCGTACACTGAGTGATTGGTTGAATTATGCGAGGAATGACTACTTTCGTGAATTATGGGAGTAGGGTTGATAATACTTTTTAAACATCGGCTGGATAGCGATGGAATTTAACTATTGTGGATAGTGGAGTTAAATTTTGGTGTCCGCGACACCGGGGTACGGTTGGTACTAGGTATCACCGGAGAGGGCGTATAGCCTATATATATGTGGATGTATATATGTTGTATTACGTGGTGCTATAGCACATAGTGAGGTTTTGTGTTCTCACATTTTATCCCGGTAAGTGGGGATGTTTAATGAAGTGAATCAGGGTGGTTAAATTAATTTTCGAGCAAAGAGAGATAGCTCGGGGCTTATTTTGCGCAAGGACTAGTGGTAGTAAGGGCGCGGTATTATGTTGTCTTTGGTAGCATAAGGGTAAGCGTATATTCTTTTGTGTTGAGAGATAAGTATTTATGGGGAGATGTTTGGAAATAGCACATGGATTGGGTACCCGGGCAGTAGATATATATGTATATATATATATATATATGTAATATGATTACGGGTTCGAAGTTATATTACGGGTTACGACTAGCACAGTCGGGTAACTTTCGTGCGGTAGTGAGCGGGGATAGGGTGTATGGGCACCCGGGTTAATTAAGGCAAAAAATTTTGCGGTTAAGCACGGGTATAGGGTGTATGGGCGCCCTGGTAAAGTTAAATGCATACTTGTGTAACGTATGGTTAGAATCGGATGGGATAGATATAGCGAACTTGGAGGCACTTGACTAGTGAGTAATATGTAAATACTGGAACACTAGGTTTATCTTAATTTCGAGGACGAAATTCCCTTGTAAGGGGGGAAGTATGTAACACCCCGTATTTTTGTGCATTTAATAATTAATTAATTATTAAATGCACAAAAATACGGGGTGTTACAGTGAGAATTCTCAAGAGAGTGTCGCATACTAACATGGTTGTTGCATTAGCCGGTAAACATTTTAAATATTTGCTAAACTATTTTTAAAAGTTGTTTTACACTCGGGCCCTAACCCGTTTCCTGTCTTTTTCTCTCTCTTGTATATATATATGTATGTATTACAAGTGTCCAGCCACAGGGGCATCATGCATAGGCTCTTTGGATTAGACGCGCTGCAGCTGATGTGGGAGTTGCAGGTCGTTGCTTTAGACGACCTATTCATTGATTATATTCTTGTTTTAGTTATGCTTAGTGAGGGCATGTGACACCTGTTTCCCTATTCAGTTTGGATTTGTCATAGATTTACGTTTGTTTATATTTTCAGTATTCAGTATTCCTTGGGAGTTAACTTTTGTCAGGATGATTTCATGTATGGTTATTTGACTTTTTTTGGTTAATCTAGATGGATAAATTCTTTTGTGTTGATTGCTATCCGTAGCACTTATGTGATTCTTAGACTGTTGATTATTTAAAAAGGTTTTCAAGTTGGAATTTAAAAATGGAAATAAGACTTTAAATTGTTTTGACACTTAGCTTAATTATTTAGGGTGTTTAATTTGGAAATTTTATTTTACAATAGTGATGATAAGAATGAACCAACCGTTCACCTTGATTTTTAATTTAATAAAGGACTGATCACCCGGTATTTAATTAGGTGGGGTGTCACATGAGGCCTGGTGACCCATTGATGTGTTGTTGAAAAATTATATTGATAAATGCTTGTGATTTGTGTTTTGATTTTAATATTCGTACTCGTATTGTTACGTTTTATTCACCGCTAATATTTTTGTTGAGTATCTTTTCTATCGTATTGTGTACTTACCCATATTTTCTTTTAGTGGCAGGTTAGCGCGGATTTTGGCGCTTTGGAGATGGATTTTAGCATGGATTATTTTTGGGAAGAATTATTCAAGAATACATATGAGAATATTGTATTTATTTTTGTTGTATATAGCATTTTATTTCGAGATAGATAGTTGTATTATTTCGGGAGACAATTGGTTGTATTCAATTTGAAGATTGAGATTAGTGGATTCTCTTATATTATTGTGGGTTTTTGTTTTAGATGCTCTATACCTTGTTATTTGTGGATTTAGTTTAGTTTTATCGCATGTATCGCTCTGCTCCGCTCTCCCCGGGCGCGGGCGCGGGCGGGGTGTTTCAATTGAATCCCAAGATGAATATTTAATCAGGAAAGGAATTTCAGTGTACAATAGTCGCTCATTTTTTGAAAAGGGAGATGAAACTATTTTGAACGTGCACCGAAAAATCTTAAGTTTAGTTTGTTGTGGGTGATTTGTGTTAAGAATCTACATCAACCATTAAACCCAATAGAGTCCCATAAAAGCTTCTTAAATTATGTGAAATAAGTGGAGAAATTAGTGGAAGTTAGGTTGCATAATGGGCAACTTAGATTGATGAAATTAGTTTTTGTTTTAATATTTATATGGTTTTTATTAAAAGTCTGCTTGTTTATTTAACCACAATGTGTGGTGTTGATTGTATTTCAATTACTATAAATACTTCCATTTACCAATATTTATGATCATCCAAATATAAGCCAAGTAATAAACACTTAAGGCTTTAGTTGAGTGCTTTCTATATTGGTGTGTGCTTCTCTTTGAGTAAGTTTCTTCTTCATGTGAATGTTAGAGTTTTTGTACTCTAATTTTCAACAATTGGTATCAAAGCGAGAAGGTCAAGGACCGATTTTGGTGAGTTTTCTTAAGTCATGAGAAGTTCATATTTTACAAGTTTGTATCTATAAATCAAGCTTCTTTGGTATTGTTGAAATCTCACCAACATGATGGTGACCTTCTAGTAGTTAGAGGAATTAAGAAACTTAACAACTAAAATTACAATACGTGGGCAACGTGTATGATATCTTACCTACAAGGCCAAGATCTTTGGGTGGTTGGCGACAGTAATGAAGTTACGCAGTCGGAAGAAGGCCCCAATGTCACTTTGCATAAGTGAAAAATCAAAGTAGGTAAAGATATGTTTGCCTTAAAACCACAATTGAAGAAGAAATATTGGAACACATTCGGAAAACCAACACACCGAAAGAAGCGTGGGATACATTCGTTGCACTTTTTTCAAAGAAAAATGACGCAAGACTGTAATTTCTCGAGAACAAGTTGCTATCGGTTGTACAACGCGATATGACGATTGCTCAGTTTTTTCACAAGGTAAAACCAATATGCCATGAAATTTTTGAATTAGATCATGCTGCTGCTATTGGGGAAACCAGGGTAAAGAGAATAATTATCCGTGGTCTGAGGCCAAAATACCGAGGCTTTGTTTCCGTTATATAAGGATGGTTGACTCAATCATCACTTGTTGAGTTTAAAATTTTGATTTCCTTTCAAGAAACAATGGCTAAGAAAATGGGAGGGGTCTCGCTGAAGGGTGAGGAGGGAGGAAGCCCTCTACACTAACGAAAATAAAGAAAACTTCAAGCAGTACGCCGGAGGTATATCTAAAAAGTATAGCGACAAGGCATATAACGAAAGATTGTTGGTCCAACAAAAGGCCCTTCGAGAGTAATGATGTTACTTCCAACTCAAAGGAGAAATTTGAAGACGATTGGGATGCCGAAGCATCCCTCGCTATGGAGGAAGAGGAGTTAGCTCTCACAGTAACAATTCATGAACGAATTGACTATGAGAATAATTATATCGTCAACTTTGGATGCTCAAATCACATGATGAGTAATAAACAAAAGCTATGGAACCTGATTGATTACAAGGGAGGTTGTGTGGTGGTGACCGCTAACAACTCAAAGTTACCGATAGCTCACATTGGTAAAACAGTAATTGTTCCCCGATACAGTCCTAAAGAAAATATCGTTTAAATATGTCTACCATGTTTTGGGCATGAAAAATCTGCTTCAGTGGTACAGTTGACATCGTTAGTCCACTATGTCTTATTCGGTCCTCGATATGTGAAGGTGTATCAAGACCTCACATATCGAGGATGCCAAAAATGGAGATACGACGATTGGATTCAATATATATAATTTCAGCAGAGTTTGCATATGTGGACAAGACAAGGAGGAATGAGACGGCAGATTTATGGCACATAGGATTAGGTCACGTTAGTTATCACAAGTTAAGTGTGATAATGGAGAAATCAATGCTTAAGGGTCTTCCTCAGCTTTATGTAAGAATAAACATGGTCTGTGCGGGATGTTAGTATAATAAGGTGCATCAATTACTATATGAAGATTTGAAGTTCAAAGAAAAAGTGTTATTAGAGTTAGTTTACTTTGATATGTTTGGGCCTGTCAATTAATAATCAATTAATGGAATGCGGTACATGGTGACATAAAGTGATGAATTCTCCAAGCATGTGTGGGTTTTATTTATGAAAGAAAAATCCAACACATTTTCCAAGTTTAAAGAGTTCATAGAAATAGTTAAAGAGAAGTGGGGAAGAAGTTATTTGCCTACGCACGGATAATAGAGGAGAATATACCTCCAATGAGTTTTCTCAGTATGTACGAGACTGTTGTATATGTCATCAGTTCACTTATGGCAAAAAGTCATAATAGAATGGTGTAGTGGAGATAAAGAACCGACATCTTACAGTGATCTGTCGGAGTATGCTACATGCAAAGAATATACCAGAAAGATTTTGGTCTAAATTCATGAGTACTGCAACTCATGTGATCAACAGGATTTCCCAACCAAGTCATTAGTTACTCTCGTTAGTTACTCTCAGGTGTTCAGTTGTGTGTGATATATATTTGTTCCAAGTCATTTACGTAGCAAGTTTGACAAGAAGAAATTAGATGTATCTGTGGATATGACAACTAGAGAAAAGGGTGAAAATGTTGTGATCCTACCAGTGAAAAGTTCTACACATCACGAAATGTGGTGTTTGACGAAGCATCTTCATGGTGGTCCCTACAGAATGAGGATTTGCCATATTAAAAGGAAATTGAAGATAGGTTGCAAAAAGTATGAGGGAGCATATAGCTTAAATCCAACCGAGTTTAAATGAACCTAAAGATTTACACGATGGTAATGATCCTTGGAAAACTTGTATGTATCAACAACTATCAGAAGAAAATGGGCGTAGTAAAGCAGAAGAACCAACTCCATAATACTAACTCAAAAGGTCAACGAGAATTCGAAAGGTAAATTCCAAATATGCCAACACAGGCATAGAAAAGGAAATTACAAAACAACCCGAGATGTTTGAAGAAGCAACGCAGAGTTCCGACAACATTAAAGCTATGAAAGAAGAAATCATTGCACTAAAGCAAAATCAGACTTGGCATTTGGCGTCAAAGCCACAAGAGATGTGAAACCCATATCCTGGATGATAAAGTATCGTCCAGATGGTTCGATCGAGAGATACAAGACTCGACTGGTGGCTCGAGGGTTCTCTCAGCAGTATGAACTAGATTATGATGAAACGTTTAGTTCAGTTGCAAAGTTTACAATTGTACGAGTCTTGCTTGCACTTGCATGGGAACCTATGGCAGATGGATGTGAAGAATGCTTTTCTTCATGGGGAGTTGGATCGGGATATTTACATGATTCAGCCAATGGATTTTGAGAACAAAGTTCATCTTGAGTTCGTGTGTAAGCTGAGAAAAGCACTCTACGGATTCAAGCAAGCACCAAAAGTGTGGTATTGTAAGATTGCTGAATTTCCTGCTCAAAGTGTCTATTCAGTAACAACTACAGATTTCGGCTTATTCGTCAAAGCCAATGGAGGAAAGATAGATATTGTGCTAGTATATGTGGATGATCTAATCATCACTGGTGATGACGAGATAGAAATTCACCAAGCAAAAGATAATTTATTATTTCGTTTTCACATGAAAGGGCTTGGACAACATAAGCACTTTCCTAGGCTAGAGGTTGATCGCACACAAGAAGGGATAATTATGTGTCATCATAAATATGCACAAGATTTATTGCAGAAATTTGGGATGCTTGAGTACAAGTCAATCTTAACGCCAATGGAACCGAATGTCAAGATGTGTGCACGTGAAGGCAGAGACTTGGAAAATGCGACGATGTATCGATAATTGGTAGGTAGTCTGACCTACTTGACCATGACTCAGCCGGACATTTCTTATGCAGTTGGTGTGATGAGTCGGTACATACAAAATCCAAAGAATCCTCATTTGAAATAAGTTAGGCGAAGACTGAGATATGTGAATAGTACAATTGACTATGTTTATCGCGACGCTGAGTATGCATGAAACCATGACACTAAGAGATCAACTACCGAGTATGTGTTTAAGCTTAGTTCAGGAACGATTTCTTGGTGCAACAAGAGACAACTGACTGTATCCTTGTCAAATACGGAAGCAGAGTATCGAGCAGCAGCAACAGAAGCTCGAGAGAGTGCATGGTTGATACAACTGATGAATAATTTACATCAACTGGTAGATTATGCAATTATGTTATACTGTGACAACCAGTCATTTGGCAGAGAATCCAATCTTTCATGCAAGAACTAAGCATGTAGAGGTGCATTGTCATTTTATTAGTGAGAAGGTTCTCCAAGAAGAGATTGAGATGAGACAAATCAAGACAAGTGATCAAGATGGGGACTTATTCACAAAAGGTTTAAGTAGTGGCAAGTTGAAAAAATCTCATCGTCAACTCAATGTAGTGCAAAGAATGAGAGTCAATATTGAGGGAGGTGTTAAGAATCAACATCAACCATTAAACCCAATGGAGTCCCATAAAAGCTTCTTAAATTAGGTGAAGTGGAGAAATTAGTGAAAGTTAGGTTTCATAATGAACAACTTTGATGGATGAAATTAATTTTTGTTTTAATATTTGTATGATTTTTATTAAAAGTGTGTTTGTCTATTTGAGTACAATGTGTGGTATTGATTGTATTTCATATACTATAAATATCTCCCTTCACCAATGTTTGTAATCATCCAAATACAAACCAAGTAATAAACACCGAGGCTTTAGTTGAGTATTCTTTTGAACGTTTTTCTTATTGATATGTGCTTTAGTTTTGAGTAAATTTATTCCTCGTGAATAAAAAGTTTGTGTACTCTAATTTTCAACGATTTTATGAGACTATATAGACCAATCCAAACAGACTTTCAAAACTTAGAGACATCCGCAGGAGTTGCTACAGAGTATACTACTGCCAGACTTTTGAAAACAAGTGAGCACATGTATGTGTACATATTGTGATAGTTTTGAAATGCTGGGCAAGAAACCTTCATTAACATGCAATATTCCAAAAATGATTCAATTGAAACAATTCTATCACAATCTGTTCATAAGGTGCTCAGTTGAATCAGGCTAGTCAGGAGCACTACTTTACAAATCCATCGGAACAGAATGTAGGGAAAAAAAATTATTAAAGGAGATCAGATGATTGCAGCGAATATACAGTTTGTACACCTTAAAATTTAAAACAATAATATTAGTTGTCCTAAAAGTACACTCAAAAGAGATTGTTGCTGTAATCTCAATTGCTTTAAAAACATGTTAACAGTCTTCTTTGTTGCTGTACACTCAACAGATCTTTGTTTTTCACATAAGTAGAATTACTCTATTTTTCTTTGCAAGAAATTACCCGGCTTGCTAGTCTGTTAATATAACCACTCCCCTTCAGAAATAGACGACAATTTCAAATTCATAATACCAGCTTTAACATAAAGATGGAGACAGAAACCTACAATCACCTACATTTTCATCACTGCAAATGAAAAATGGAGGCAATCACACAAATAAAGAGCATTCACCAGTAAATTAAATTGGTGGGGTGGTGCAGGGAGGAGGGGGGGAGGGCAGGCGGTGGAATCAGTTGCAACGGCATAGTGAAACAGTCAAGATATTGAAGAGCAGAACGGGCACTCAATATTAGAAAACAAAAACCGGTCAAGGAAATCCGCTTTCAATAGTAATATATTGTATATTGCAAAAGATTTTATCGAGAGATCAACGAGATGATGCTCAAGTATCCAATTCTTGCAGACGCAACAGCCTGCGAGCGATCCAGACCAAAGTTATACAATTCAACTTCAAAAATATACTCACAGTGGGACAAAGCAAGAAGCAGACAGAACCTAAGAGGTCATTATTATACATACTAAACGGACAACAATACATCAAATAGCAGTAAAATATCCAACACGTCAAATGGTAAAAGAGATTATGTGGTGAAAGTAGGAATCTCTTGCAAACCAGATAGTACAAGGACATGATCAGTAAGTCATAAGGGGTGACCCACTGCAATGGACATCAGAGGCATCGGAAATCCTTTGCCTTGGAGACAATGAGGTGGCTGCAGCAGCTTCAACATCGACATTGATGATGTTCTTCCTCTTCTGAGTGTCCACCTTTGGCCTATAATTTTCTGGCAACTCACATATGGGGCTCAGTGCCTCTGCTTGCCTCCCGTGCTGGGATATCATGGCTTGAGCTTCAGCCACCACTGATGCGTCATCATCAGCAGCATATAAAACCCTCTTTATTGCTTCAATAGCCTGTGACAGTAACGAAACAAAGCAATAAACACCTTTAAATTTACAAGTAATTAGTCCCGTAGAGTTAGGGCTGCAAACGAGCCGAGCCGAGCTTAGCCAAGTTTGTTTATTAAACGAGCTTAGCCAAGCTTGTTTATTAAACGAGCTTAGTATTGTGTTCGAGCTCGGTTCATTTACTAAACGAACGAACCGAACACCAATTTTAAACGGGCCGAACACGAGCCGAGCTCGAGCAACTCGGTTTTAAAAGGCCTAATCGAGCTCATTTAAGTCTTAAAACCCGAACACGCCGAGCTCGAGCAGAGCCCAACGATCGCATTTTTTTAAACGAGCTTAAAATCGTGTTCAAGCTCGGTTCGTTTGTTTAACAAACGAGCCAAGCTGAGCTTTAATCAAGCCGAGCTCGAGCTGTTCATGAACAGCTCGGTTCGTTTGCAGCCCTACCCGTAGTGACATTAGGTCAAGAAAAGTGACTCAAGCTGTGACAATTGACCTAGCAGTGACATGACATTGCTCGATTGCCACATCAGCAAGTGTCAACGGTGTCGCTGAAAACATGTACCAAAACGCTCATTTGACACTGTCAAATGAGCGTTTTGGTACATGTTTTCAGCGACACCATTGACACTTGCTGATGGGGCAATCAGAACTAGCATGTTAGTTGTCATGCGTCACTATCCTATGAAGTAGATCACCACAAATGATCTCTCAGTTCCAATACTAATAGTCCAATTCTCTTTTTTAGTCCGTCTAAAAGTAATAGTCGTGTTTCTTAAAATAGTATATGAACAAAGTTACCCTTCCGAACAATATTCATGAGAGAACAATGATCCAATATTCAAAGGTATTCATTTTTAGGGAGATAGATTGGAAAGTCTTTTTCTACAAATATTTGAGATTCAAACAGGCAACTATTAATTGGAGACCCGGAGTATTATTTTTTATATAGGTTAGGGGCTGAATGCTAAATGCCCTAATTTTCTCTTTGAAACGTCTTGAATTAAGACGCTTCGAAAATCAATTTACTAAATTTCAAATTAACAGATAAGTTTTGATAATGAACATCAATTAATTAGATCTCGGTATATTGTTTATAACTGAGTTTGAAAAATTCAAAAATTAACAGAGCAAAAATAAATACCGGCAAGTTTTCAATCTCAGGGCTCTGGCACAGAATCTCAATATCCCTCAACTTTGCAAAGTAGAAATCTCTCTCCTTCTCAAGACTATCAACCGATAGCTTCAACTCGGTTATCTGCATATCAATATTAATGATTATCTGTTCAGTAAGCAAGTTCATTGTATCACCAAAGGAGGAAAAAAGAAGGTAAATTCACAGTAATATCCCTAAACTATAGGTCCATTTTCACTGTCCCCCTAGCCCATAGAGGTGGACTAATGTAATAATAAAAATAAAAATAAAAATAAATAAATAAACTTCTACTATTCAATTTTTACATATATCCATATTTCATTCAAATTGCAATAAATTTGCAGTAAATTTGCAATAAATTTGCAGTACTATGGGAGTGCTATGCAAAGATTCTAAACAAATATGCTGAACAAGACTTTGACAGATTTGTATAAAAAATAACAAATTAGACAAATTGTATCAAAATATTTTTTAACCCATTCTAATATTAATAGAAGTTTTAACTTAGACAGATTTTTGGATGGCATATGGGTATGTGTAAAAATCTATAGTCCAAAGGAACTTTCTTTTAACTTTTATAGTATAGGGGGTAATGTGAAAATAAACCAACAGAGGGTTCACTCAACTTTACACACAAAGGAAAATATGTAAAAGACAAAAAGAGGCCAAAAGCCACTAGGGTCACTCTCGCATGAGGACCTTCACCTAGCAGCCATGATACAAGAGAGACTAGCACATCCCAAGAGTTCGGTCACATAAATTTTTTGAATGTAAGCCTATCAAAAAATTCTTAAATAATCTTCATGCTGTACTGATTTTGGAACCTGTTGTTCATATGCCGGCTCTCCACGTGAAGAAGGTCTAGCGACCTTGACAGATTGATTTGTAGTGTTCACAGAAGGTGCATCATTTCTTCGAGCATTATGAGGTTTGGGTGCAGCTGCAGTAGACTTGGATGAAGCTTGTGATGGTGCAGATCTTTTGCTCGCATCTTTCCCGCCTTTGCTAGCCTCTCTTCTTTCCAAAGGATTGTAACTAACATAGAGAAGCAAATCACAAAATACTTGTCAATGCTTTCTAAAAAATTACATGACATGAAAGATTTAAAACTAACTACAATTTTTCAACTAGCAAATAACCACAAATATAAAAGTTTTTTATTCAATAAAAACCTTGAATATCAATAAACATCCATGCTAACGACTCAATTAGACCGTTTCCAAGGCCTTATGCAAAATGCCAAAAATACATTACGTATAACGGTTTGACAAAACTTGATGTCCAAGTCATTGGGCAAAATGCCAAACTGGCAAAAAAAATATGCAAATGTTGGTAGGTGAGGCTATGTACACAGGGGTCTCTACCAGCAGCATTTGGGTGTACATGTACAATCCAAATACTGGTGCCAAGGCATTTGGATTGCTGCAGGAGAGACACCCGGGCAGAAATCCAAATGCCGCGAGGGCTCCTAATATTTTTAAGGGGGTTTTGGGAAAAGGTCCTTATAATGCTTAAAACGTATAAACATAGGACACTCCATATAATTTTATAAATTTAGTCCCTGTACTAAAAATACCATGAAAAGTTGTGAAAAATGGTGCCGCTGGCGCGGACCAAAAAAATAAAGGCAGTTGTACTACAGGGACTAGATTTATAAATGCTATTATACCACAGGGACTAGATTTATAAACTTGAAAAGCATTGTCCTAAAAATCCAAATATAGGTAGGAACATGACCTTTACCTTAATTCTCTATATTTTTAATCCTCTAGAGCCGAAACTAAATTTTGTCATGCAAAATGCATTTTGATGCTTTGGTCATGTAAATGCATAAAACGTTGGAGATGGTCTTATAATGAGTTATGTTTTTGCCATCAGCAGCTTGATATAATTCAAAGTAATAATAGAATAACATAATTGCCTGGGTGAGTTGCAAAAATAACCTTGAAGTGTGGGGTCATTTTCAATTTTGGACCGGATGTTTCAAAGTAACAATGTTAGCCTTGATGTTTGAAATTTTGTGCAATTTTAACCCTAAGCAAAAAACATTTGAATACTTAGCATAGTGTATGACTAGTAGTCATCCTATTCTCTTATATAATCCATTACGTTTTAAAGTCTTCTAATAAAGATGTGATAGAGGGCTAAATTGCACGGATTTTAAAACATAAGAGTTAATATTGCAACTTTTGAAACATCGGGACCAAGATTGAAAATAACACCAAACTTCGAGGTCAATTTTGAATTTTACCCTAATTGCTTCAAATATATATATTGATATCATCAGCAAGCTACATTGCACACTCTATGTCATCTTAAGTTACTGATAATGATCCTCGCATTATGACTCAATCAGATAGGGATTGCATATGTTTGTGTATCAGCAGCTTGATATAATTTAAGGTAAACCTCTATAGCAACAATGGCATCATCTTGCTACACTACATGTTCCACGTCATCTTAAATAGAAACTCATTAATCACAGTGGTGTAATTAAAAAATATATTGATCTTCCACTGTATTTCCTACCTAGTATGCAACTATTTTTTGTTTTTGTGATGTGAAAAATATCAAGTATTTTTTTAACATCATCTACACGAGATTCTAATGGAGTACCTGAAATTCTAAAATGAAATGTTTGCTATTTTTGCACCCGAACTACCATTACAACAGACCAGTATCACAATCCGATCTTCTTTAATAATATAACCAGACAGAAAAATGAACAAGAAGGCTACAGTTTAAAAAGAAAAACAGCTCCAGGGAGACATACTAATGGAAAATGTAATGAATACATGATTACATCCGTTATCTTAAAATGATCATAGCACTATACAAAGTTCAATACTGTTCCACTAAGAAGAAACAATATACGAAAAATAATCACAATTGAATTATACAAGATAAAGATCAAATTTTCTAACAATGGGAAACAGCAAACAAAAGTATACCACCAACGGGAATTACAGAATAAACACAAAGAAGTTAGAAAATAAAGTCCCAATAAATACACAGAACAGAAGCTTCAAAGGAAGAATGTAATTTAGAAATTACCTGTGTAGACCGCCTCCACTGACAGAATCACAGTACCTCTTCATCCATTGCATGAATTCAAGATTATCTAGAGGTCTTCCTTTCACTAGCTTGCTTACCTCAATATGCTACAATCCACATACATGATAAATAAGTCGAGTTAATTTAGCACAAAATTATTCCGAAAATAATAAGGGAAAACGCAAAACGGTACTTTTGGATTATTTTTAATTTTGGACCAGGTGTTCCAAAAGTTGCCTTGTTAGCCTTCATGTTTGAAAACTAAGCAATTTTAATCCTCTGTTAGGAGATTTAACTGAAAAATCAGCGCAGATTACATGATTGCCTTAAACATAAGATGCATAGGATGCTCAACCATCATTCCGTCAAGACTCCGAACGTTTTCAAAGATGAAGGTGAACATTCTTTTGAAACACCTGCTCCAAAATTGAAAATGACCCCAGCTACGGGGTAATTTTTTTTTTTTTACCCAAATTATAAATAGGGTGGGTTTCAGACCCCCAATTTAATGCCTTGGAATTGGAATTCCAAAATGAAAAAAAATTCAGTTCAAATTTAAAAATTTTGAAGTGGAAATTTTGGAATTCCAATTCCAAGGCATGGAGGAATTGGGGTCCCATACATACCCATAGAGATCTTGCCCAAAGCCATATTTGGTGTGCGATCCAACGCTAAGTGTTAGCGTGTGGCTGAATATACCATGTTATGATATAGCAATCATATTTCATAATAGACCGAGACATTAACACTTGACATTGCTAATTTGAAAAACTGTGCGGATATAATTGTATGTTATGTGGTCATTTTACTATATAACAATGTCATAACGCCTGGAGTATAATCCCCACAGGTTGACAGTTCAAGTCACCGCAAAGGCCGCCGGAGGTTTACCCGGTCGTTAACTTTAAGAGCCCATGAGATATGGCCACGGTTATAAAAAAAAAATGTCATAATTAAGGCGCACACTAATACGTGTGAAATGTTAATAGAAATAAATATAAGCGAAACCCTAGAAATTGAAAAGCAGGAAAGGATATATAAAAAGTGGGAATAAGTGTAAACCTTGGTAATCTTAAGTTTATTGAAAACGTCTTGAAGGACCTTGTAGTTCTGTATCATCTCGTACTCGTTTTTGGCATCGAAATTGACTTTGTGCATCGGAACTGTTCCAGGATGAACCACATCCATCAGCTGGCAATGAACCGCACCCGAACAAGCCTGCACAATAAACACATCCATTTAAACATTTGAAAATGAAACCAAGTTAGGGTTTTGGATTGAGGAAAAAGAAAAACCTCTTCGACTTTGGAGAGATTGAGTTGGAGAGTGGAGTTGATCCACGATAAGATCTCTGATCTGCCCACAAAGTAAGCGGCGTCCATCATACCAATGTTGGTCGCCATTTCTGATCCCTCACTCTATGTGATTTTTAGAGAGAGAAATGTGGTTGTGTTTTAGAGAGAGAGAGATGGGCGTTTGAAATGAGGGTTGAGCGGGATGTGTTTCCTTTTTGTAATTCAAATATGCGTGTAGCTTCACTAGGCAAACGGCGTGTGCGCTCCGGATCGGGATGAGGGCTCGGGTTTGGATCTAAAAGTGGATACAAATATAAGTTTTGGCAAGGGGGGACAATTTTATAAGGGATGCGAAAAACGACACAAATCGATACAAAATTCACACGATATGTCGTGTACGTATCAGATTTTTTTATGCGAAATTGTATCGTGTTCGTGTCTAAATTATGAATCGTGTTATCGTGGCTTATCGTGTTCATTGTGTTTTTATTCAGGGTATCGTGTTTATTTATGTTTAATGTAGTGTGAAAGTTGAGAAATCGTGTTATCCGTGTCGTGTTGTGTTATTTTTATTTGGGTCATGTTCGTGTCAAAAAAACACGAATTTGTGTCGTGTCGTGTTCGTGTTCGTGTCCGTGTCCGAAAATCCCTTGTCGTGTCGATCTGAAACACAACTCAACAATACGAATTGTCACCCCTAATTTATGATTACGCCCACTAACAAATCGTACTCATTTGTGGGATTCACTTGTGTATTGTTCATCTTTGGGTCACATAGGATCCACTAAATATATTCTTAGGAACAAACCAATGTAAACACGACATGTCAGTGAGTGGCATAAAATAAATCGAATTCGGGAATCGGCGTAAAATTACTATCAGTTTATTGTGGTTGGTAACTGCAAATCTAACCCACAAGTTATGACCCGGTCATGTTCATCCATGACGGGATGGTTTGGGATTATAAATTTTTTATGGTGCATTGAATTCGGACTAAAAGTGGGTCAATCTAGCAACATGGATCCATATTAAGGAACCACACATTTATGTCCATTACGGGTTTTTATTGGTCTAAAGAGTAGTAAAATTCGAGATAAAACGAGTTGGCAAGGGACAGTAATTGGGTATATACCTAAATTAAATAAATGTAATACCTAGTATTTTGGGGAATTAAATAAGTAAGTGATTATATATTATTAATTAATATTTTCTCAAGAGATTTAACGACTAATTTATTACGATTGGTTGGTTTGGATTATTAATCGAAATTTAAAATAATTTGTGGACGGTTCGCTAATCTAATAACACGGTTGTAATATTTTTTAAGTCACAAGTTGGTATCATTGGGCCGGCTCTAGGAGAATACAAATGTTTGGAATGGTATTTTTAATGTGCCAAATTAGACCTCATGGGTAGGTACCCCTTTGGGCCAAGTTTTAAGAATGTTGGCAGGGTCGGCTCTAGGCGTAGGCGGGATACGCCGCCACCTAGGGCCCCCGATTAATTGGGGCCCCTTCCGAAAAAAAAATTAGGTATAAAAAAAATTAGGTTTAAAAAAAAATAGTTGTAAAAAAAAAGGCCCCCCAAAAAAATTAGAGTTATCACTTAAAAAAAGAACCCCAAAAAATAAAATTTATTCTATTTAAAATAAACACACACACTAAACCCAACAACAACATAATAACCCACCCACCCACTAAAAAATAAACTCACATAATAAACCCACCATCATAACCCAACCCATTTACTTATTCTATTATAACCCTAACTCTCTCATTTCTTTCACTCACTTTCTTCTCTCACTCTTCCTCTCTTCTTCTCTCTTACTCACACTACTCTTTTTCTCTACTAACCAAAGCAAGAATAAACATCTTTCTTATCCACCCCCCAAACCCTTAGCCGTCGTTGCCACCACCCCCCCCCCCCCCCAAAAAAAAAAAAAATGAGCAGCCCCCCACCCCCCATTTTTTTTTCTTGAACTAACCTCATCAAAATATGGGTTAAAAATCTAGGGTTTCAATTTCTTCAATTTCAGAAAGTTATGGCTTGATTGGAGCTTGTTTGTGTAAGTATATATTATTCATTTGCTTTGTTATATCCCACCCGTATTTTTGTGGGATTTTATTTAAATTATGAAATTTGGATTAATTGATTTAAATGAGAATCTTGTGATTGTGTGATTAATTGTTGTTTTGTAAATTACACTTGTTGTTGTGTGAATATGTCTACTAAAAAATATTCCTCCGGTCACGAAAAAAGAAAAAAACAAGGATAAAGTTACTGCTGACAAGGATAAAGTGAAGGAGAAATATAATCTACCTAATTAGGTTTTAGCTTGGGTTTTTTTATATGATACCTTTTATTTTCAAAATTGTAGGGACATTCCCCATACTATATGTTTTCAATGGAAGAGTTTGAATTCATTTCCTGCCAGAATGTTGTTTTTATGCAAAGCATTCATTGTATCTTTGAGTATCTTATTTTAGCTTTTGTAGCTTGAAGATAGGTTGGTAAAAGCATTATTTCTTCCAGAGATTGATGATCTCGACCTAGTACTAGGTCGGGATGCAAGAAATCAAGCTCAGGACGCATTCGCTTCTGTTCGGCAAGCTCTACAATAGATGATAAGTGCCTTCGATGAGCAGGCGCGTTTGGTTGTTGGTCTGACGATCGAGGTTAAGAATGTTAGTGATATTACAGAACTGTTACAGAATGACTCGCTTAAGGAGAATCTTTACAAGTTGGAGGAGAACTTTGACGCGACCAAGCAAAGCATAGTCTATGACATAATGAAACTACAGTATCTCTTTAGGAGGGGTCCTCGCACAATTTGGGCTTCTGGTTATGATGAAGGATGGATGGATGCAATGAAGATAAATGTTGGCCCGAAATCTCAGCAGTGAAGCAAACGTACAAAGCCTGGGTGAACTCTCTAAGAAATTCTAAGAACCAAGGGTGAACTCTCATTCTCCCTTAACATCTCCAGACGTAGCTAATACGGCTAATCCACCCATCGCAACCTTGATCCCTCTTAAACCTCTGGATCCAACCAATATCTGGACAAAATCATTTGCAAGTGTTCTTATGAACAATGAAATAAAAGAGTCATAACTGAAGATTCTAACAACATACAAAGGAAACCCAACAATTATGTTCACTGAAGATGATATAGTAGCCCTAGCAGAACCTTTCAAATACTCCATTATAGGCAAATTATTGCATGGGAGACCTTCAATTGAGATTATTAGGAAAACTTTCCTAACATTCTCTTTGAAATTTGCATACAATATTGGACTGTTAGACTCCAAACACATTCTCATTAGGCTGAATTGTGAAGAGGATTATGTGAGATTGTGGCTTCGAGATCAATGGTACATAGTTAAATACCCAATGCGCACTTTTAAACGGTCTGCAGATTTTAAACCCGATGAAGAGAGCCCAATTATTCCAGTACGGGTTAACTTACCAAAATTGCCTACTCAATTCCATGCAAAATCATCATCATTATACTCAATTGCTCAATTAATAGGCACTCCGTTGAAAATGGATGCATCAACAGCTTCAATCACTAGACCAAGCATAGCAAGAGTATGTTTAGATATCAATCTTCTAAAAGAAAGACTACACAGAATGGATAGGTAGTGGCTCCCAAGGATTTTAGCAACAAAATTCAGATAAGAATATTCCATCATTTTGCCAATTTTTTATGAAAAAAGGGGAAAATCCAAATCTCAATAATACCATAAAAAAACTAGTCAAGAAATCAGTTCCAAATAATAATCAAGATCAAGATCTTGATAAAGTTTAAGAAACAAATCAGATGGTTCTGGAAAAAAATGTTTAAGATCCTTCAGGAAAAAATAAATAAAAAAAAAGTCTGCAAAGAAACTCAACATATTGGATGATCAGAAAATAATATTGAAGTTATTGAGGATTGTTCAACTAATTCTGATGAATCAATAGAAAAAGAAGAAACAAACTTTGCTAATATAACCTGCCCTAACTTGCTAGAAAATGATATTCAAAAAGTCATTTCTTTAAATGATCAAGAGGTCCTCAAACTGGGAGAGTATAGTCAAGAATAAACTCTAATAGTGAATCAATATAACATCTCTCCAAAGTGTTCAATCTTCAAAAAATAAACAAGATTTTGGAAATTGATAAGGACTATATTTCTGATAAAGAAACGGGAAGAATATATATTCCTATGATAGAAGGGTTGCAGAACTTTACTTCTTGGCTTGATACAAGATGGACAAAATTTCAAAATAAGAAGATTGAAAAGAATAAACTCAGGAAGGAAACATCATCTACTCAAATTCAAAAGTACAGTAATCCTTTCAATAAAACTCCTCGTGATCCACTTTATAGAAGAAGCACAAGATCAACAAGTAAGTCCACTTCTTCAACTCTCTAACTTTCTACTAAATGATAAATTTTATATGTTGGAATGTTAGGGGAGTGGCTAACGAAGCAACTTCTATAAGAATAAAAAGAATGTTTAAAACATATCATTTACCAGCCTTAGCTCTGCTAGAACCAAAAGTTGCTGAAAATACTATAAACAAGTATCAAATTAAATGGCAATTTTTAAATGGAATCAACAATAGAAACAGTAAGATCTGGTTTTTATAGAACAATGACATCCAAACTAATATCATTCTAGACATTAATTATCTAATATGTTTGAAAATTATCATTAATTACTTGAATAAAATAATTTTCCTATTAATTGTTTATGCAAAATGTACTGCAATAAAAAGAAGAGACTTATGGATAGACATAAAACTGTTAATTTCATTGAATAAAAATCATCATTGGTTAGTAATTGGGGACTTTGATGTGGTATCAAATGAAGATAAAAATTAAGTGGAAATCAACTGGAATTCCATGTTACAGAAGACTTTAAAGATATGATTTCCACTAATGATCTGTTAGATTTAGGTTATTCTAGTTCTAGATTTACATGGTCCAATCATAGATCTCAATACACAATATTATGTAGACTAGATAGAGCATCAGTCAATCATCATTGGTTAACTGATTTCCCAAATTCTAGCATCACTCACTTACATAGAGCTTGTTCATACCACAGTCCTTTGTTATTATCCATTAAAAGTAAATTAGACAATTGTCCAAAATCATTTAAGTTTTTATCTATGTGGTGCCTTAACTCCAATCTAAAAGAAATAATTGAAGAAGCATGGAACATTAACATCAATGCTCCCCCAATGGTAGCTTTTGCCCTTAAACTTAAAAAATTAAAAACAAAATTGAGAATATGGAACAAAGACAGTTTTAAAAACATTTTTCAAAATACCAAAGACCTGGAAGATCTAATTCTCATAAAAGAACAAATTTATGAAACCTCCCCCAGTGAGTTATCCAAAAAATAGTTATTTAAGACTAGAGCAAAACTTAGTATTGCCTATTAAAGGGAGGAAAGCTTTTGGATTCAAAACAGCCATGTAAAATAGCTGAAATTTGGTGATAGTAACACAAAATTCTTTCATACTTTAATAAAAGCTAGATATCGAAGACTTGTTATTTCCAAAATAAAAAATTATCAGGATCTTTGGGAAGAATATGATAAAGAAATAGAAAAATTATTCTTAAATCACTTTCAAAATTTATGGAAAACAGAATACAGACCTCTTAATAAAGAATTTCTGGAAGTAATCAATTCAAAAATAACAAAATAAATGAATCCAAATTTGTCAAACTTCCCTAATGAAGAAGAAATCTATTATGCAATTAAGAATCTAGATTCAACCAGTGCACCAGGTCCTGATGGATTTGGAGAAGAGTTCTATGTCCAACTTTGGGAAATTATCAAATCAAACCTAGTTAAAGCAATTCACTCCTTTTTTGCTGGAGCAGATATCCCTAGAATTTGGACCTTAACTTCTATAACTCTTATACCTAAGATAGATAACCCTAAATGTTGTTCTCAATATAGATCAATAAGTTTAGGTAACTTTTCTAACAAAATTATAACCAAAATTCTTAACGAAAGATTATCATCCACCCTCCCTCTTATAATCTCCCAAAATCAAAGTGGATTTGTTAAAGATAGAAGTATACAAGATAATATTCTCCTTTAACAAGAGATGATTCAATCTATTAACAAAAAATCATATAACAATAATGTTATCATTAAACTAGACATGAAGAAGTCTTATGACAATGTCTACTGGCCATTCTTATGTGAAGTTCTTAGAAAATTTGGATTTAATGAACATTTCATTGGCATGATACGGAGATTGATTTCCAACAATTGGTATATATTAATGATAAATGGTCAAAGCAAAGGTTACTTCAACTCTTTAAGAGGTTTAAGACAAGAAGATCATATATCTCCTAGTCTTTTCATCATTGCAACTGAAGCTTTGTGTAGAAATATTGATAAATTATTTCATATAAAAAAGGCCATCCCATCCTAAAAACAATCAACTCATATCTCACTTAGGATTTGCAGATGATTTAATCATCTTCATCAATGGTGGTAGTCATAGTCTAAAAGATATTATAAACCTTCTCAAAGCATATGAACAAACCTCAGGTCAAAAAGTTAATTACTCCAAGAGTTCTTTTAATGTGGATGATAAAATTAGCCCTGCCAGAAAGAATGTTATAGCTAATAACACATGTTTATATCATAAAACTCTTCCCATTAAGTATTTAGGTTGTTCCCTCAACGAAGGTAGATACAAACTAAATCAATTCACAAAGATAATATCCAAAATTAGAAAAAATTAAATACCTGGTCATCTAAATTAATCTCCGAAGCTGGTAGAGTTACTCTAATCAACATGTTCTGCAATATATGCCAGTCTATACCTTACCTGTTATGATTCCTCCTAAGATAATTATTAAAAGACTAAATTATTTATTTAGTAAATTTTATTGTGGGGGGTAAAAAAGGATAATCCATATCAGTGGTTAAGTTGGAATGAAATTTGCTTTCCATTTGAAGAAGGTGGTCTGAATATAAGAAATCTAGAAGATATTATGAAAGCTTCATCCATCAAGCATTATTAAAAATACCAGTTTGATACAAGTTTATGGGATTCATTCATTAGAAACAAATATCCTAATGGTTTGTCTTTAACAAAAGGCAAAAAAATGATCAAGAGAATGGCTAGTATATAGGAGTGGTCTGAGAACTTCATTAATAAAGAAAGAAAGGTATGGCAGCCCTACTCAAGAGGAGAATTTTCTTTTAAATCAATATTTTAAGTCTGCAGACAGACTGGACCTACCTATTTAACATGGAAAATAAATTGGATCCCTCAATGCCCAATTAAAATTTCAAACTCCATTTGGAAACTTTTTAACAATTCAGTTCCTTTTAAAAACAACATTCAAAGAGCAGGTATAAGATTAGCCTCAATATGCAGAATCTGCTACAATAAAGCAGATTGTAGCCATCATGTGTTGGTAGATTGCTCATTGGCTTATGAGGTATGGTTCTTCTTCTTAAACTTAGTTGGTTTGAATATTAATAAAAGTTCATGAAGATTTCTACTTATCTCTTGGTGGATCTCAAATCCTAAAACAGATTATAATAAAATTATGTTTTACATTCTTCCTAAAATTGTCTTTTGGGACCTTTGGAAAGTGAGAAGCAATAAGTTATTTGACAATTGCAACTCTTCTACATCTATTGTTATTCATAATGTCATTACTCTTATTTTTAATATTTTCCAAAATTGTAAGTTTTATGATAAAGGCAAGCCTGAAGACTTTTAAGTCATCAAAACATTCAATATCAAAGCTTATCCAAAGATTATTCAACTATTCAAATGTTTGTGGACTAGACCTCCTTTAAGACAATTCAAGATCAATACTGGTGGAGCTTCAAAGGATAATCTAGGGCCTAGTGGCATAGGATGAGTTATTAGAGACTCAGAAGGTCACTTCATTGCAGGTTTTAGAAAATCAACTAGTCATCGAAATTCATTTATTGCAGAAGCTATTGCTCTAGCTGAAGGTCTAAACCCTATTGCCCATTCTAACTTCAATCATGTCATCATTGAATCATATTGTAAATCACTTATAGACATTGTTAATAAGAAAGCTAAACCTCCTTGGACTGCTATTGATATCATTGACAAGTTCAATTTCCCAAATTCTTATAAAATTCATCATATTTGGAGGGAAAAGAATAAAGTGGCAGACTACTTTACAACAAGTGCAACAAATGGTTCAATTGACCAAACCTTCTGGTCCTTCAACTCTCTCCTAACTCTTGCCAAAGGTCACCTCAATTTGAATAAGTATAATTACCTTAAATTAGAGTTAAAGTAAAAAAAATGTAATGGGGATATTTATAAATCCCCACGTTTAATTATTTAAGTATTCTCTATATTATAATGGGGATCATTATAAATCCCCATATTTAAGTTTTTCTAGCTAGTGTATTGGGCCCAACCACTAGAACTAGGTAAGATATGGCTTGTATGCCACTGGAGAGGTTGTTTCTCTATTATTTAAAATAAATAAAACTTGTGGGGGTACCATCCCTCTTTGATAAAAAAAAAGGATGGATGGAAGCCCCCTTAATCTAGATGAGGCTAAGCATGTGGCATATAAGCATGGTTAGATGAACATCCTAACTGTTATGAAGGTTCCTAAAGACTCCGATCTTTGGTAATGGTACCAATCGAAGTGTCCTGCTTATAATCACCCTCCATTTGGAAGTAACAAAAGTTGTGTTCCTTTTGACGTTTTTCCCTTTCAGTTATGAAGGATTACATGTCGGTGCACGATAATGACAATGAGTATGGGCCTAACCCTATTGATAGACAGAGAGTTGTAGTTACCGAGAAGATAACTAGTTAGAGATGGATGATTTTTCATTGAGGATGTATATACTTATTTTGTAACTTCGCCAGTATAAGTATTTTGTAAAATGAATGTTATATGAAATTGTCAATTAATTCCACATATTGAATTTATTTTTATTATTTGTCTTACCTTTTAGATTGTATCGTCACACAACCTTAGGCCCAGGCTAAACTCTGGAAAAAACACACCTGGTTGTAGGACCATCCACCCGTTCAAAATTTTTAACCGACCAAAATCGGGGGCGTTGTGCGTAAGGATCCCCTTTAGGTCTTTCGCTTGCCTAGGAAATTCTTGATGCTTTCATGTTTTTTTATTACTAATACATGTAAACTAAAAATTTTGATTTAAGTGTAATCATACTAAGGCACTCACTTCGATGACTAGAATTGATCAGACATAATAATAGATCTTAAATACATTAGTATGTCGTTTGGAACAATAATGAAGCTAATTTGCATTAATTGAACTTAAATTATTCTAAGAGACGGAACTTCAGAATTTAAAATAAAGCGATAGAGTAAAATTTATGAGAAATAAACTTGCTAAAAACTTGTTATAAATAAAACTGCCTAAGATTGGTCACATTCCAGGACCTAGGGATCTCCCTATCACCCATTATTTTAAAATGGTAGGGCTCCCCTGAGATCGTCTCTAATAATCTTAAATGGTCTTTCCCAGTTAGGACCTAATTTTCCATTTGATGTATTCCTTGCATTGTCGAACACTTTCCTAAGGATGCAGTCTCCCACTTGGAACTTTCTTGGGTTAACACCTTTGTTGTATTGCTTTGCCAATGGTTGTTAATAGGAAGCCAACTTGATTAAGTCATGTTCCCTCCGTTCATCGATTAGGTCGAGTTGGGTCATTCTGATTTTTACATTCAAGTCTTAGTCGATAACGCTCGTCTTCATGGCTGGCAAGCCAGATTCCAGAGGGATTATGGCTTCCAGTTCATATGCTAAAGCAAAGGGAGTTTTCCCATTTGATCTCTGTAACACCCCATAATTTTATACATTTAATATTTAATTAATTCGAGAAATTTTAAATTACTTGTGTGTTGTAATTTTAATTGAATTAATGATGGTAAAATTTATTTAAATATTAATCGGAGAGTGAATGGTTAATATTTAGGGAAAATTTAATTACTAAGTGAATAGTAATAATTTACTTACATCATTACGGGCCTTAGTGACGGGGGATTTATTTATCTCAGTTGGGAGTCGGTATAGACTAAATTGGGTGTGAGATAAGAATTTTTATAAATTAATTCGAATGCCAATTATGAGTGTACGGTTGAGTCCGGGTGGGCCGAGATAGTCGAAAAAGTGTACCCGGGGGTAGTAAACGGGTCACGGAACGTTTTTAGGCATAACTGGGCCCACACGAGGGTAATTGGGTCTCTTGGGCTTGGCCCATTAGGCTAAAAAACTGGATTAAGCCTAATCACTTAATTAAAAGAAAATGGAGAACGGTTGATTTGAGATTAGAAAACACTTAGTGGGATAGAAAACCCTAAGGAGCAGTTAAAGGCACTAGGAACCAATTTGGGGGACAAAGGAAAGAACAAAAAAGGGGATTTCATCTTCAACCTTGAGAATCACAACTCCGGATCAGACCCTACGAAACTATAAGGCAAGTGGATAACTTGTTATAGCATTTAATTGTATTACGATTCATATTTATGTGATGTGGGAATAAAAATTCGTTTTAGGGTAAAGGGGGTATAACAATGGGGTTTTTGTAAATCAATCTCTTGATTGGGAATTTTGTAGAGATTCATGTTATAATCTGAGATTATGTATAACTGGTTAGATGTAAAAACCCAGACGAATTATGGACGAATTTGAGATAGTAATTTGGTGTTGATAGGGGTTAACGAACAACATGGGGTTTCCCCCAATTTAGAGAAACAGTAGAGAACGAAAAAATTGATGGGTTATAAGAACTTTATGGGGGTTCCTAATGATGTTCTTGAGGTATTATTTTAATGTTAAGACCTGGGTTTAACTTTAGAGAGATTTGGGGAATTAAGGTTTTCGTCCATGGCAGCAACAAGGTCTCAGAGAAGACGAAGACATGTTCAACCGATCGATCGATGGTTGGGGATCGATCGATCGATGGTCGGGGATTTTTGGCAGTTCGGCCAGTTTTATTATATAAGGGAAATTTAATTAAAATTCCATCCCTACACCTTATTTAATGAAAAATAAATATAGGACATATATTCTAATCAATTATGAGGGAAATTAATTGGGATTTGGAGGGAATTTATGTGTGACACACTATGGTTAATTTTAAGGAGAATATTCCAAAATAATTAAATACGGATCGAGTGGGCGAGTCCGGGTATATGGGTTGAGCGATACCAATGTGTTAAATTAATTTAGATGTAAAACTGATTAATTTGGAGTCGAGATTTAGACTCGGATTTTATTTTATTTTCAGGCCACGAGAGCGAGTCCGTATATATTGGTTGGGCGACACCAAAAGTAATCTAATTAATTAACGTGCAAATTAATTAATAATCAAAGTTTGGACCATAAACTCGTGATAATTTGTATAGGCTGGTGTTACGGACTTAGTACACGGGATAGCCGGGGTATTTTTTATATATATATACGGTGTTCGATAGTATATATATATATATATATATATATATGGTGTGTGCATTAATATCAGTGGCTAGATAATATTATATATATACTCTAGTGTTATCAGGGGAGGTTGCGCGTAAAGGGTGAATCCCCTAGCTTGAGGAGTGGGGAGATTATATCCCCAGGTTATAGCGTCCATTATATGGGTGAGGGGCATCTCACTTTCAGGGAAGGAATATGATCGCCTCCAATATTTATGTTATTTACCAAGTTAGTGAGCGATTCTGACTTGGGGGTAACTAGGTTGTGTGAATACACCTAGTGGGATAGCACTTTAGAGAATATACATCCGGTGAGTTATTACTCGGGAGGATGTTCCTTATTAATTATTATTCCAACATATGTGTGAATGTTGTAATATGACTTTACGTAAATAATGAGATAACTAATTATATACGGGTTAATTAATACAGGCCGTGAATTGTGTTATATGTATAACGGGTGTGAATGTTATATGAATTTTAAAAAGGGGGATGATTAATTAAGTTAATGTTGATAATAACTTAGAAATCATAGCCATGGCATACTCGGTTAGAGTAAGGTGGTTGCAAGGGGTATTTCGATTATCTAGTTGCGGGATAAATAACTAAGGAAATTAATTAAGGCGTTATTAGTGCACATTAGAGGAGGGGTGAGGATATTCTCAAGGGAGTGCGACACTAACTAAAATATGAAGAGCATGCATACATATTTATTACTGTTAGTTAATCATTTGCTAAATGTTTTCCAAATGTTTTGGGTTCTAACCCTTGTTATAAATATTTTAAAAAACCTTTTAGGTGTCCAGCCACAGGGACGCCAGACTTGATTCATTCCAGGAATTCGTGGCTGCATCATATGTGGATGTTGTGGGAGTTTGATAGACACCTCATTCCTTCTCATTTCTAGTATAGAAATTTCCTATCAGTTACTCGAGCATGTCGCTCATCGCTTTATTTAGTATTTATGTCAGACTTGTTGGGATTATTATTATTTGTCTTTACTTTTGTTGGGTTTGTGTCGATGGTTTATTTGGTCAGTTTAGTTAAATTGTGAATGGTTGGTTTCAGTTAATTGTGATTGTTTAAATTATTTTGTTTCTGCATGAGTATTTCATTAAATTAATGAAAGATAAAATTTAGCACCAGTCTAATTTTCTCACTTAGGTGGTTAGTAATTAAAAGGCGACAGTGATGCTAAGAATGAACCAACTGAGAAACCTGTTCTGATTTAATTTAGGACTAATCACCTGGGGTTAATTAGGCGGGGTGTCACAGATGGTATCAGGGCATCTGGTTCTAGTGTCCTTAGGATCTGTGCGGTTTACTACGTTTCTGCGTAGCGTTCGATTGTTATAGAGCCCTATTATTAGGACTGTTGATTCATTTTCCGCTTTTAAGATATCGTATTTCTGTCATTAGATTTTTGTATAAATTGTGTACTTATACAATTTGATCTATTTTCATATGCCACTGAAGAGATAAAGGGCGGAGAGGGATGAGGCTAGGGATGAGTTAAGGGAGGCTCATCAGGAGCCATAGGTATCTCCACCCCCACCCCCACCCGAGTTGATCTTCATTACTCAGGTGGCCGTGATAGTGGCCCAGGCAGTTGAGACAGTAATGAGGGCTATGGTAGCCCATTTTCCTTAGCCCCAGGCACCACCTCCAGTGGCACCAACAGTCTAGGCTCCAGTGGGGATACCGTCTTGGCAGCGAGTTAGGGAGACCTTTTAGAAGGGTCACCCACCAGAGATTTGGGGTAGTACCGATGTGGTAGAGGCTTGTGACTGGAAGAAGAATATTCAGCGCCATATGCGTATGCTGGAGTGTACCGATGTACAGAAACAAATGCTTGCTACCTTCCATCTATCGGGGGCAACCTTACAGTGGTGGGAGTCAGTTATTACCGTTGAGGAGAGAGATTCGATGACGATATTCGAGTTCTGGGTGCGATTTGACCGCAAATACTTTCCACCAGCGGTAGAGGCCGAAATGAGGAAGAAGTTCAGCGAGTTAGTACAGGGTGACCGTTTAGTGGCAGATTATGAGGAAGAGTTCACCCATTTGGCGAATTTTGTGCCAAATGAGGTGAGCGGCGAGGAGCGAAAGAAGTCGAAATTCATGGATGGCCTCGCCTGGAGGATCAGGCAACACTTAATTGGTAATTCGGCATTGGTGACATATACAGATGTCGTTAATGCCGTTCTTGTACATTGCTAGGATCATCGCTTCCATGCGAAGGGGAGCAATAGGGTAGGGGAGCCGAGCTAGCAGGGTAAGGCAGTTATTGGTAGTGACACAAGTGGTGCTCAGCAGCAAACTAACAGTCAGTAAGGAAACCAGGTGAAGAAATTTAGGTCTGGTGGGTTCCGACCAGGAGGACAAGGATTCAGGAAGGGCCAGCCAAGCCCAAATCAACAGCAACAGGTTCCTCGGGGTCGTTAGGTCCAAGGGAACAATGGGGGAGGTCAGCAGGGTTAGCCACGTCAGGGATAACAGGGCCAACGACAGGGGGACGGTTAGAGATGCTATTTTGTTTGTGGACAGATAGGAAACTTCAAGAGGGAGTGCCTGCAAAGGGGCAGAGGCCAACAACAGGGTGCCCAACAGGGGCAGCAGGGACAGATGCCGCCAGCAGCACCGACTCCACTAGCCCCACAGCAGCAGGGGAAAATGCACTACGGGCGTGTTTACAACGTCCGGGATGTTCCCAATCCTCCAGCACAGCATGCGCTGCCAGCGGTTACCATGGTCATGAGGGTAGTATACTTTTTGATACGGGAGCATCTCATTCATTTATTAAATCTAAATTTGCTAAACGGGTCGGGTTACTAGAGATCGCGGGTAGTCTTCGTATGTGTGTAGAGTGCCCGTAGGCAGCGGGGCATTGATTCACTCAATTTGTCGAGGGGTAGACATTTTGATTGGGAGGCTTAGTTTAGCGGTAGACCTCTTAGTGTTAGATATGGAGGGGTACGATGTCATCCTAGGTATGGACTGGTTAGCAGGTTATTAAGCGACTGTGGTTTGTTACGAAAGGACAATCGTGTTCTCCATTCCGGGACAGGAGATGTTCCTAATAGCGATGCCTCTACCTGAGAGAGGGTCGCACACACACTTGTATTATATCGAGGAGGAGACCTCATAAGAGGTGGTAGTTCCGTTGGATTCAATTTCGTTAGTGAGGGATTTCGAGGATGTGTTCCAGAAAATATCGGGGTTACCGCCCAGCAGGGAAATCGAGTTTGTAATCGATTTAGCACCGAGGATGAGGCCGATTGCTCGAGCACCTTACTGTATGGCCCCTTCACAGATGCGTGAGTTGAGAGAGCAGATTCAGGGTCAGGGTTTCATTCGGCGGAGTACATCATCGTGGGGTGCACCGGTGTTGTTTATAAAGAAGTGGGATGGTTCACTTCGATTGTGCGTGGACTATAGGGAGTTGAACAAGGTGACGATACAGAATGAGTATCCTTTGCCTATGATTGATGATTTATTTGACCAATTGAGAGTGGAGTCTTACTTCTCCAAGATCTATTTGAGGTCAGGGTATCATCAGCTGCGTATTCGAGAGGAGGATGTTCCTAAGACCGCTTTCCTGTCGCGGTATGGATCTTACGAGTTCAGGGTGATGCCATTCGATCTCACAAATGTGCCAGCAGTGTTCATCGATATGATGAACAAGGTTTTCAGAGAGTATCTCAACCAGTTTGTCAGCGTGTTTATTGATGACATCTTGATCTACTCGCACACTGAGGGGGAGCGCTCAGAGTATCTGTGTATGGTCCTACAGACGCTGCGGGATCACCAATTTTATGCCAAATTCGAGAAGTGTGGATTTTAGCTGCGGGAGGTACAGTTTCTTGGTCATGTGGTGTCAGACCAGGGTATTACGATGGATCCGAGTAAGGTGTCGGCGGTGAGGGAGTGGGGACAACCCACAACACCGATCGAGATGCGCAGCTTTTTGGGATTGGCAGGCTATTAAGGCGGTTCATTAAGGGATTCTTAAAGATTGTAGGGCCTTTGACGAATCTGACTCAGAACGGACAACCTTTTATTTGGAGTGATCATTGTCAATTAGCTTTCGATGAGCTAAAGGACAAGTTGACATCTACACCAGTACTTGCTTTGCCGAGGGCAGGACTAGAGTATCGGGTTTACACCGATGCATCCTTACAGGGACTTGGGGGTGTGATCCAGCAGGAGGAGAGAGCTATATCTTATGCGTCCATAAAACTAAAGCCCCACGAGAGGAATTACCCCACTCACGACTAGAGCTAGCAGCAGTCATTTTTTCCCTAAGGATAAGGAGACATTATCTGTTGGGAGAGCAGTTCACCCTATTCACGGATCACAAGTCACTTTAGTATCTCTTCACACAGAAGGATCTGAATATGAGGCAGAGGCGGTGGTTAGAATTCATTAAAGACTACCAGTTTGATATTCAGTATCATCTTGGTAAGGCTAATGTAGTGGCAAACGCATTGAGCCGGAGATCGATTGGGAAAATATCAGAAGTCTAGAAAGCAAAGTGGATAGAGCTTCGATGTGAGGATGATGTAGCCAGGGCCTGCATGTCAGCTTTATCCATCACACCGGAGATCATTATGTGAGTTGTGAGGGCTCAGGCGAAGGACCAGATCTTCCAGGATAGGGTATGCCATCTGTTAGCGGAGGGTTACTCTATCAGCTCGGATGGAGGCTTACGCCTAAATGGGAGGTTAATTGTGCCAGAGGATGAGGAGTTGAGGCATGCCGTTATGATAGAGTCCCATGGTTCGAGATTTACGGTACATCCCGACGGGGATAAAATGTACCAGGATATGAGGAGACAGTATTGGTGGGCGGGAATAAAACTGGACATATCAGAGTTCATCTCGAAATGCACCATGTGTCACCTCGTAAAAGTTGACCATCAGAGACCTCCAGGGATGATACAACCTCTAGAGATTCCCGTGTGGAAGTGGGAAATCATCTCCATGGACTTCATTACATGGTTACCGCCATCGCAGAGGGGTCACGACTCCATATGGGTCATTGTGGATCGGTTGACTAAGGTGGCCCACTTCCTGCCGGTTCGCACAAACTTTGAGACGATGCGCTACGCGCAGCTATTCATAGTGGAGATTGTTAAGCTGCACGAGGTATCGGTAAATATTGTGTCTGACAGAGACAAGATTTTTGTGGCTCATTTTTGGCAGAGCTTTCAGGAGACCATGGGCACAAAGCTACGTTTGAGTACAACTTATCACCCACAGGCCGACGGGCAGACTGAGAGGGTCAATCAGATGCTAGAAGACATGCTCAGAATGTGCATTTTAGACTTTAGGGGAGGATGGGAGAGATATCTTCCCTCGGTAGAGTTCGTGTATAACAACTCTTACCAATTCACAATTGGCATGGCACTGTACGAGAGACCTTATCGTTCACCCGCCTGTTGGTTAGAGGTGGGGGACAACAAGTTATTAGGGTCGGAGATTGTCCAGGAGACGTCTGCCAAGATAGAGCTGATTCGAGGGCGGATTGAGATAGCTTAGTATAGGCAGAAGAGTTATGCCTATGCTTCGCAGAGATATGTGGAGTTAGAGGTTGGGGATCAGGTATTAGTCCGGGTGTCCCCTATGAAAGGGGTGAAGAGGTTCGGCAAGAAGGGTAAATTAGCACCGAGGTACGTGGGACCCTTCCCTATTATTGAGAGGGTGGGGCCAGTAGCATATAGACTGGGATTGCCAGAACACCTTCAGCGGATACACGACGTGTTCCATGTGGCATCGCTAAAGAATTATCGAAGAAGAGAGAGGGACTTCTGGCACATTCCACTCGAGGAAATTGATTTACAGCCAGACATCTCGTATGAGGAGAGATCGATGGCTATTTTTTACCGTAGCGAGCACAAGTTACGATCCAAGGTTGTTCCACTAGTTAGAGTACAGTGGGGTCATCACAACGTTAACGAGTCTACCTGGGAGCGGGATGAGGATATGCGAGAACAATATCCAGAGCTATTCACCATAGGTACTACCTAATTTCGGGGACGAAATTCCTTTGTAAGGGGGGGAGTATGTAACACCCCGTAATTTTATGCATTTAATATTTAATTAATTCGGAAAATTTTAAATTACTTGTGTGTCGTAATTTTAATTGAATTAATTATGGTAAAATTTATTTAAATTTTAATCGTAGAGTGAATGGTTAATATTTAGGAAAAAATTAATTACTAAGTGAATATTAATAATTTACTTACGTCATTACGGGAATTAATGATGGGGCATTTATTTATCTCAGCTAGGAGTCGGTATAGACTAAATTGGGTGTGAGATAAGATTTTTTATAAATTCATTCGGATGCCAATTCTGAGTGTAAGGTTGGGTCCGTATGGACCGAGATAGTCGAAAAAGTGTACCCGGGGGTAGTAAACGGATCACGGGACATTTTAAGGCATAGCCGGGCCCACACGGGGGTAATTGAGTCACTTGGGCTTGGCCCATTAGGCTAAAAACTGGATTAAGCCTAATCACTTAATTAAAAGAAAAAGGAGAACAACTAATTTGAGATTAGAAAACACTTAGTGGGAGAGGAAACCCTAAGGATTAATTAAAGGCACTAGAAACCAATTTAGGGGACAAAGGAAAGAACAAAAAAGGGGGGATTTCATCTTCAACCTTGAGAATCACAACTCCGCATCAGACCCTACGAAACTATAAGGCAAGTGGATAACTTGTTGTAGCATTTAATTGTATTACGATTCATATTTATGTGATGTGGGAATAAAAATTCGTTTTTGGGGTAAAGGGGGTACAACAATGGGGGTTTTTGTAAATCAATCTCCTGATTTGGAATTTTGCAGAGATTCATGATATAATCTAAGATTATGTATAACAGGTTAGATGTAAAAACTCAGATGAATTATGGACGAATTTGAGATAGTAATTTGGTGCTGAGACGGGTCAACGAACAACACGGGTTTTCCCCCAATTTAGAGAAACAGTAAAGAACGGAAAAATTGATGGGTTATGGGAACTTTATGGGGGTTCCTAATGATGTTCTTGAGGTATTATTTTAATGTTAAGACCTGGGTTTAACTGTAGAGAGAGTTGGGGAATTAAGGTTTTCTTCCATGGCAGCAACAGGGTCTCGGAGAAGACGAAGACCTGTTCAATCGATCGATCGGTGGTTGGGGATCGATCGATCGATGGTCGGGGATTTTTGGCAGTTCGACCAGTTTTATTATATAAGGGAAATTTAATTAAAATTCCGTCTTTACACCTTATTTAATGAGAAATAAATATAGGACATATATTCTAATCAATTATGAGGGAAATTAATTGGGATTTGGGGGGAATTTATGTGTGACACACTATGATTAATTTTGGGGAGAATATTCCAAAATAATTAAATACGGATCGAGTGGGCGAGTCCGGGTATATGGGTTGAGCGATACCAAGGTGTTAAATTAATTTAGATGTAAAACTGATTAATTTGGAGTCGAGATTTAGACTCGGGTTTTATTTTATTTTCAAACCACGAGAGCGAGTCCGAATATATTGGTTTGGCGACACCAAAAGTAATCTAATTAATTAACGTGAAAATTAATTAATAATCAGATTTTGGACCATAAACTCATGATAATTTGTATAGGCTGGTGTTACGGACTTAGTACATGGGATAGCTTGGGTATTTTATTTCTATATATATATATATATATATATATATATATATATATATATATATATATATATATATATACACGGTGTGCGATAGTATATATATGGTGTGTCCATTAATATCAGTGGCTAGATATTATTATTATATATAGACTCTAGTGCTATCAGGGGAGGTTGCGCGTAAAGGGTGAATCCCCTAGCTTGAGGAGTAGGGCGATTATATCCCCAGGTCATAGCGTCCATTATATGGGTGAGGGGCATCTCACTTTCAGGGAAGGAATTTGGCCGCCTCCGATATTTATGTTATTTACCAAGTTAGTGAATGATTCTGACTTGGGGGTAACTAGGTTATGTGAATACACCTAGTGGGATAGCACTTTAGAGAATATACATCCGGTGAGTTATTACTCGGGAGGATGTTCCTTATTAATTATTATTCCAACATATGTGTGAATGGTATAATATGACTATACGTTTATAATGAGATAAATAATTATATACGGGTTAATTAATACAGGCCGTGAATTGTGTTATATGTATAACGGGTGTGAAAGTTATATGAATTTTAAAAAGAGGGATGCTTAATTAAGTTAATGTTGATAATAACTTAGAAATCATAGTTATGGCATACTCGATTAGAGTAGGGTGGTTGCAAGGGGTATTTCGATTATCTAGTTATGGGATAAATAACTAAGGAAATTAATTAAGGCATTAGTAGTGCACATTAGAGGAGGGGTGATGATATTCTCAAGGGAGTGAGACATTAACTAAAATATGAAGAGCATGCATACATATTTATTACTGCAAGTTAATCATTTGCTAAATGTTTTCCAAATGTTTTGGGTTCTAACCCTTGTTATAAATATCTTAAAAAACCTTTTAGGTGTCCAGCCACAGGGACGCCAGACTTGATTCATTCCAGGAATTCGTGGCTGCAGCATATGTGGATGTTGCGGGAGTTTGATAGACACCTCATTCCTTTTCATTTCTAGTATAGAAATTTTCTATCAGTTACTCGAGCATGTCACTTACCGCTTTATTTAGTATTTATGTCAGACTTGTTGGGATTATTATTATCTGTCTTTACTTTTGTTGGATTTGTGTCGATGGTTTATTCGGTCAGTTTAGTTAAATTGTGAATGGTTGGTTTTAGTTAATTGTGATTGTTTAAATTATTTTGTTTCCGCATGAGTATTTCATTAAATTAATGAAAGATAAAATTTGGCACCGGTCTAATTTTCTCATTTAGGTGGTTAGTAATTAAAAGGCGACAGTGATGCTAAGAAAAACCAACTGAGAAACCTCTTCTAATTTAATTTTGGACTGATCACCCGGGGTTAATTAGGCGGGGTGTCACAATCTCCTGGGTATAGTATGGTATGCCAATAATACGTGGAAAATCTCATCCACCCAATCGCCTTTTGCCTTCTCTAACCTCTTCCTCATGACATCGAGCATTATCTTGTTGGAAGCCTCGACTTGGACATTTATATGGGGTTGGCCACCAAGCTGAAGTGGTGCTTGATGTTGTGGTTATCGTAAAAGCTTTGGAATAGCCCGCTTTCAAATTACATCCCATTATCTGTGATAATCATTTCTTGGCATCTTCGAATGAGCAGCAACGTAGGTCTTTGATGTAGAGTAACTGTGTATGATCTTTAATGTTCAATGTTCACCGATTTTTAATGAATAAGACTTTTTTTACCAAACGTCTACATGAAAATATTTTAGCTTTGTAATGCACAACTCAAATGGTTTGAGAATTAAGCCAACTATCCTATATATATATATATATATTCCGTGTTACATAGCACAAAATACTTGATTATGACAAACAAAACTCATTCCACACTAGCCATATAACGATAGAAGCATGTCGCAATACACATGAAATCCAATAGACCAATAACATAATCAAAGTCGAGTATAGGATGGGCTGAGTCATAATCTCATGATGATACCTATAAAAACATGAATAATATCAAAAGATCACGCACATGCAGGTATGATAGGCACAAAGAAAAACTCCCTTTGGTTAGGAATCCTCAAAAAATATATCAATATGAAACATAAAGCATAAAATATGCATGAAGCAATGTATATTAATGTGAAATATCCCCCCAAATCATATAAATATTATTATAAACACCACAAGTGTATAAAATGATGGAACTATCCCTCAATCAAAAGGTTCCCCCCCCCCCCCTAAGCAATGTTTCCCCTTTAGATGCAAATAGAAGTATCCAAGAAATAACTCCCTCTACCTTAGAAGTTTCTCCCCTTTTAATACAGGAAAGTAGAAGAGAGGTAGAAAAACATATATAATAGGCATATAGCTATGACACCCCACCTATTTAATTCCTGGGTGATCAGTCCATTATTAAATTAAACCGGAATCATTAATGGTTTCATTCTTAGCTTCACTGTCGAAAACTTTTTATTTACTAATCGCCAATGTCAAATTAAGCTGGTGCAAATTATTTATTTATTATTATTATTATTATTATTAATATTAATACATGCAATAGTAATTTAATTGAATTAAACCAATCATACATGAATTTAATATGAATAATCCCACGACAGATATAAATAATTAAATAAAGGAGACTGAATAAACCATCGGTTCTCTAAGTTAAATAATCCAATCACAATCTAAAATAAGTAAATAATATCTTAATACAGTCTGATGCATAACTGAAAAAAATAAATAGTCTGAAGGCAACATGGCCAGATGAATTGATAATGAAACCCCATATATAGAAATAACGAGCTGAAGCATCTAAGAAAATATCTTGCAAGCCTCCACACTGCTGCAGTTATGTGTCACTGGATAGGATCTCTAAGTTAGGCGTGTATGTGGCTGGACACCTAAAATAAAAATATTTTTACACGGGTCAGAGCCCAAGTAAAACATTTTGAAAATATTTAGCAAGTATTTAAATCAGTTATTTATTACACAAGTATTATTCACGTACACTCACTTGAGATTCTCATTTCTCAACTAATGTGCACGCCTAACGTATTCTACCTAACTAGTAACCCCTTCCCAACTAGCTAAAGTATCTGATTACTCTCGATACGTCTAATTCTCACGTATATCCCCATACTATATTGTACCACAGTTTCAATAATAAATTATTTATTCTCATTTTATTATTGAGCCACTTATTTAAATTTCACCATTTAATTTCCTTTTTAGATATTCACCATTTATCAATTCTACTGTTTCACATAAGTAGGTATATTACACGAGTATATATATATATATATACACACACACACACACACACACACACACACACACACACACACACACACACATAGAGCATCCTCGGAATGGTCCCTTGTGATGCTAGCATACTCTGCTAGCAAGTCCATGTACCTCTCGTACTCAATAAATGACTATTGGTTTGGCATGTTTCCTCGAAACCAAAATAAATCAACATCATAGTGGAGGCGAACATGTTTATAAGCTTTTGGGATACACACATACCTAACGTACCCAAATGACCTGCCAATTCTACTAATACACGACACATAGTGGATCGCCCTAAGTTCCATGCTCTGGGGCACTAATCCAGACCTCACTGGAATCGTCAAGGTGGGATCACCCTCTACGCGTAAACCTCTTGATAGCAGGTAGAGTAGGTGTGTTCACACACATAATTAAATCATATTTATTTATATATTATTCAGTAGGTATACACATAACCTAATTTCATCAACTTGTGAGCAGTATACATTTCACACGTATATTCAACGTACCATAATTTTCAATTAAACTTCCATTTCACATAATTTCGACTATCTCTCACTACTCTAAGGGTCCTATTTACCCCTTACTTAATATCACTAGTTTAAAATACGAACTCGCAGCCACGCGTTCGCAACGAAAAGATCTATCTTCAAGATCTAAAATCTAGAGTCGTTCAAGCGACACACCAATCTCGTTCGAACAATTTACACCTTATTGAGGTTTAAACCCTTTTAAAATAACCTCATAGTTCATCATCCAAGTATAGAACAATAATCATAATCAATCAATCGAGACAACCTCCAACGGAACTACAAACCAAAAATAATATTTCTTAAAATTTTCCCCACGAATCTGCCCAGATTTTTATAATGTAGTTTTGAGGCATTTCGGAGCCGTTTTTGGGGAAAATGTATCAGTGAACAAAATGCAAAAAATAGGATTTCTACGAGGCCACGCTAACGGAATAGCTATTTTCGGAACCAAAACAATGCAAAACGGTTTTTAAGGTGACAATTTAAGTTTTAAATGATTCCTAATTTACCTAATTTCATAGACTTCTCAAATTTAAGAAATTGTTCTACAATTCAGTCCCTTAAATGATGTTATTGCATTTGTATCTAGATGGAGGGTCTCATGATCTAAATCTCATAACTTCTGATTTTGTTTTGTTTATACAAGTGGATTCATTCTACATGTAATTCTAATACCAATTATGAGGTATATTCATCAAATCACAAAATATCATCAATTTTACTAAATTCAAAGGCCTTACTCTACATGGGTATTATAACTCATAAAAATTTGCAAGATAAATACTTTCCTTATATTATAGTGGTCTGATTTTGATCCTATTTGATGAAGCTTCTCTTCAAATCCTTTTTCCAAGAGTGGTTGTGATTCTAAATTGAGCTTCAATTCTCTAAAACCCTCACTTGAGCTCCAAGAAAACTCTTCCTCTCCTTTAAACTAGCCTCCACTTATTTTCTAATCCCTTTACCCTAGCCTCATATCACCAAAAATATATATAATACTCAAAACCCCGAAATTCCCTTAACCCTAAGTTATAAAATGACTAAAATACCCTCTCGAGTTGTCAATTATGTCTAAAACTATCTCGGGACCCAAACTACACACCCATGTATACTATTATGATTGTTTCGACCATTCTAGACTCAACCGTAACCTCAAAATAATCATGAGAGTTACTCATGGTTTCTATCTCTACCTTATTTAGTCCACTCACGACATTCGGTTGAGATATCATATTGTCACATCACTAGCACTCGTTTTGACATCAATTATATAATTACTATTCACTTAGTAATTTTATTCAATAAACATTAATCATTTCTCTTCGATTAATAAATTAATCAACCCATCATATTTCATTTCTATTAAATTACATCACACGTGTAATTTTAATTTTAACAAAATGAATTCATTTTAATTCTTTAAAAACACGGGTTGTTACAATAACATGGTAAGAAATAAAATTTATAATGGCAAGTTAAACTACCAACTGCATAAGTTTGAAAGCATGTGATAAACTAATGCTAATATGAGAAACACGGGGTAGATCATGGGAATATCATCATGAATGACACTGACATGGTATGATAAGGCTATAAAATCATGATAAATATATAAATCATTTGAAAAATATGTATAACATGTGACTATCATAGAACCAAGCATAGTACATGTTTTGTCTAAGCATTATAAAATCAAGATAATATCCACAAGTATATCTAGAATGAGATTATAATAAAAAGAGAAACAAGACATACATCAATGATCATAAAAGCTCTAAATATAAATGTATAAGCTCCAAAATAGAATATGAGTACAAAATCCACGATGAATCTAAAAAATGTATCAACGAAATACATACATCAATACACCTCTAATCTCCTCCATAAAAAAATTAGGATCAAAACATAAAATCTTATCTATAATAAAAAAATGAGCTATTAGATCAAGTAGCCTTGGTGTCATAGTCCTCATCTGAGTCAGAAACATCCACTCTCTCGACAGGTGTAGGAGCAGGAGCAAAAGCAGGATTAGTTAAATCTCGACAAGCATGCGTAAGAAATCCTCAGATTGGACATCAAGGTCACAAAGAATCATAGTGTAGTGATAATCTACACGATCCTCCAAATAATCAAGTAGGCTCACTATATGATAAGGTGTGAATTGAACCAAAGAAAACTGCAACTCCTTATAAGCTCTGGTAGACTGATGAACTCTTAAACCCAAGAAATCAGGAACCTAGGTTAGTGTTGGTGATGGGCCATGCTAAGATACGGCATGTGAAATGATATCAGCCTCTTGATCAAGCTCAAGTGGTACAGGTGGTGTCCTCACTATATGAACTCAATAACAAGACATAGATGTGTTCGTGATCACATTAATGACGTGAGCAGATACGTCACTGATGAATCTCATAACCCAGAGTGAATAAAGGCAATCGGTAATTACACGCCCAAATAATAAAGCCTCAAGAGATGAATCAAATGCACCTCGATTGATAAGATGTAAAATCAAGGATGCAAAATCGATCGAAATGCATTAGTTTAGTGAGATTAATAGTTTAATCATATGTCCTATATCTCGAGAAAAATAATAGGTCATTGTAATAAAGCATATAGTATCGAGGAATAATATTGATTTGATGAAATAAAGATCACACACACTAAAAATATATGCCTACGAAGAAAGTGGTAAGGTCATGATGAGAGATACCTCCATCTACAAAAGGGATAAAATAAGGATTGACGCGACGCAGAATGTGTGTGCTACGTGTGTACATATGGCTCAAGTGCAAGTCGATCGCTCAAGTAATACTCGATAAGTCGGGGTCGAATCCTCGGGGAATAGGACGATGAACGTTTTGATGACAATAAGGTAGGATTATAAAATATAGATATCAACTCTTGAAAGAAAAGAAAGGTGAATTGATTTTGGGAAATTTTCTAAGTAACTACGAAAACTTAAACTAGCAAGTGCAATTTAATTTGAAACAAAGCAAGAAACTAGAACTTTGATTTTTGAAAACTATTTGAAAAAAGTGGGGTCGGGATCCAATCCACTGAACCGTAGGTACTTTCATTAGATAGAAAATTCTTGATAATTATATAATTAATTAAAAGAAAATATTAATTGAATCGAAGAACTAAATATGTGAGAATATTACCCCGCATAATATTTAGTCAACAAATAAATTAACGCGAATGATAAATTTATTTACACGTATATCATTCCTCAAACATCCGATTGCCTATGAAAAATGGAGTTTAGAGACCTATAATATTAGTCTCAACAAAATTATCAAACCCTAGTAACTACGTATATGATTACGTTAAATTTTATATCTAACATCCACATCTAGCTTGGGTTCATGTTCCCCAACTCTCTAAAAGTCTATCCAGACACGATCATTATTATTATGCATGAATTTATTGAATTGCATGTAGACTTGATGAATAAATAATAAGAAATGTGCAGAAATTTAAAGTTACCAATGATAGAGAAAGTAAAGCATGCAATAAGAACTAAGCTTGAATGAAAATTCAGAAACAATATGATCTTCTATTGAATTTAGAATGAAAAAGTATGTAAAAGTTCCTCCAAGAAGTTCCTAATCCTATGATGCCTTACAATCAATGATAATGATGAGTAATCACTCCTAATAGGTGTTTACAAGTGTTAAAAGTTATTTTGAGAAGTCACCATAAACTCAAACTCTTGTAGTTAAAAGATAGGGAAAAAATAAAATTCTCATCTTGGACTATGTAGACACCACATACTAGGACCCCCTAAGCATCTCTTTAGGTCCCTAGCATGTCCTCCTTCATCATAAACCCTAGGTCATACTCCTGGTACTAATTTAGAGATCACCGGATGCTCCCGAACCCCATTTGACTACCGTTTAACTCGCTTACATGAGTAGAAGCTCAATAAATATTTTAAGGTCTTTGAATCCCCTTTCCAACGGTCTGCCCTATGCATGAATTGGACTTACGATTCAGACGAACGATTCATTTTATTGTCAAAAATTGATTTTTAGGCCACCGAGCGCTCCCGGGCCCATTGTAACCCTATTCAACTTCCTCACCTGAGTGTAAGCTTAATGAATCTTCAAAGAGACTTGAATCCCCTTTCCAACGGTCCGCCCCGTGCACAAATTAGCCCTATGGTTCGAACGAACGAACCATTTTCCCTTAAAAATTGATACGGAGGCCACTGGGGCACTCTCGAACTCCATTTGACTCCCGTCAACTCTTAATGTTGAACGAGAATGAATGAATCTTCGAAGGGCTCTAAATACCATTTCTAATGGTTTGCCCCATATGCGAATCAGCCTTACGATACGGACAAACAACCTATTTTACTCCGAAAGATCACCAGTAATTTCAGGCCCCGTTTGACTAAGGTCAACTCTTTGAATCAAGCGAAGCTCTTTGTAACATCTAAGAGCCCTACATAACCTTTCTAACGGTTCATTTTGTACGTTAATCGACCTTACCGTTCGGACGAACGATCCATTTTCCTCTTATTCAAAAGATCGTCGGGCACTTTTAAGCCCCGTTTGACCACAGTCAATTTTCAAACCCAGGAGCAACCCATGGATTCTTAAAGGGCTCTGAATTCCCTTTCTAACTGTTCATCTCGTTCCCTATTCTGACTTACAGATTGCGATTTACGACCTTTTTTTGAAAAATCTGCATCAGACTTTCGAATGGCAAACCCATTTCCCTACCTATCAGTAGTGTGTCTAGGGTTGCCTGTCAATAGGCATGTTAAGGACAATGCCAATCAGAACCCCCTTGATCCTATATAAAGGGAGAACGAGCTCACTTGAAAAGTCACCTGAGAAGCATCCCTCTTAGTGATCTCAACAACATTCTCTCGAAGTCATCGTGTTTTCCATATAGAAACCTCTTCCCCACATTCCATTTCCATTATTTTCTTACCCAATTTAGCAAATCCTATCCCCTATCGAAGCTCCGCACTGAATGGTCACTCAAAGTCAAGGAAGAGGTAATCAAGCAATTAAATGTAGGCTTTATTCGTGTGATCGAATATCCCACATGGCTCGCTAACATTATACTCGCCCCAAAATCAGGAAGAAAGGTCTGCATGTGCGTCGACTACCGGGATTTGAACAAAGCATCTCCTAAAGATGATTACCAATTGCCCAATATCGACATGATTGTGGACAACACTGATAATCATGCCCTTAAGTCATTCATCGATGGATTCTCCGGATACAATCAGATCAAGACGCACCCTGACCATCAGGAGAAAACGATATTCATCACTCCCTGGGGAACCTTTTATTACACGATTATGGCATTCAGGCTCAAGAACACATGGGCTACCTACTAAAGGGTTGTCACAACCATCTTGAATGATTTGATGCACAAGGAGGTCGAATTCTACGTAGATGACATGATTATTAAGTCTAAGACTCGGGATGGTCATATTCCCACCCTTCGAAAATTCTTCGAACGACTACGGCGATACCAAATGCAGCTAAACGCACATAAATGTGTTTTTAACGTCACAAAAGGAAAGCTTTTGGGATTTATAGTTGGTGAAAAGGGAATCTAAGCAGACCCCACCAAGTTGAAAGCTATACTTGAAATGCCACTACCCCGAACGGAGAAAGAAGTTTAGGGATTCTTAGGAAAACTTCAGTACATCAATCGGTTCATCAGACAACTGACTTCTATTTATGAACCCATCTTTAAACTCCTCTAGAAGGATTCTACCAAAGTCTAAAATGAGGCCTGTCAGATTGCCTTCGACAGAATCAAGCAATACCTTACCCGACTTTCGATACTTATGCCTCCACAGCCCGGGCTCCTTCTACTCTTGTACTTAACCGTAACAATTACTGCAGCGAGGCTTTATTAGCCCAATACATTGAAGATTCCCATAAGAAAATATCCATCTACTATGCCAGTTGAAAATTGGCCGTGTACAAAGTCAACTACATTACCTTGGAGAAAGAATGCATCGCCTTGGTTCGGGTCACTCAAAAGTTACGACACTACATGCTCGCTTTTCCCATTAGATTTGTATCCTAAATGGATCCTATCAAATATCTACTAGAGAAACCCACCCTGTCTAGCTGAATGGCTCGGTGGTTGATGCTGCTAGTTGAGTTCGATATCGTCCATGTCACACAGAAAGCCATAAAAGGGAGATCCATCTCTGATTACCTTACTGATTACCCCATGGAAGAGGTTGATGTTTGGGTCTCTGAATTCTCAGATGAAAATGTTCTCTACACCTCTTAAATGCAAATGTTATTTGATGGCGCTGCCAATAAGAAAGGATACGTCATTTTAATACTTCTAATCGCCCCTAATGTCTCTTATACTCCTATTTCCATCAAGATAGATTTTACAAGCACCAACAACATGACCAAATACGAGGCATGCACTATAGGCCTCAAAGTCACCCTCAAGAAGGGTATCAAGCACCTAGATGTCTATGGGGATTATGCCCTCATCATCGGCCAAGTCCTTAGAAGATGGAAATTTAAAGATGAAAAGCTCTTACCCTTCCATGCCTACCTAGAAGAGTTGGCCTCCTAGTTCCAAGATATCACCTTCCATTACCTGCCTCACTCAAAGAATAACTTCTACGATGCCCTTGCTACCCTGGCGTATACATCGTGCCATATTATTCACGCAACCACAAGGGGGAGTTCTCCTTCCCGGGTATCACATGCGTGACGAGCACCTTGGACTCGATGTGTTGAAGCAAACGTCCATGAACTGGAATACCCTGAACGATATTCGGGTCCCTCAACCCCCGTACTATCCGCTGGCTATCAAATATGTCCATTATAAATACGCTCGGCTAACCAAGTGTCGACATCGGTCGGTTGAAGGGAAACAAATAGGGGAATGGATCATCAAAGTTCGCACGTGTCAGCGATGAAGCAGCGAGGTCCACATCCTCATCATCCTGCACCTCCTCCTCCATCACCTTCTCCCTCCCTTTCCCCTTACAGTTTCCTCCCAATGAACGCTTCATGAATGAGAACATATCTTGGACCGTCGCCTCCAAACGGGATAACTTTACGTCATGCTAGTCTACCGTTCGAGCCAACTCGGTGTCGCTCATCTCCAATTCGATGATCCTAGATTTGGCCACCCGCGAGCTCACCCCCTTGTCCTCCCCTTGCGATCAGCGCCAAGTACTTGGCTGAGTGCGTTTGTGGACAAAGATGCCTTATCAGCATCAAACTGCGACTCATGCACTTCCTTAAGCTTTGCCTGAAATGACAAAAAGCACATGATTAGTAAAATAAGTAAATAAAAAAATTATAACGTTATTAACAAAAAGTAAACTGTCGGATTACTTACAATCGTGGGCGCGATGCTCGGGGACACCTCCTTATCCTTCCCCTTCTTCGTCCGAATAGCCACATAAGTATCGAGCCTATATGGCCTACCCCCAGGGCCACTCCCTGTCCCCTGAAATAAAATAAAGTAAAATTAGTATCGGCCCCGCAAAGTAAAATAATGCAGAATAATATATTTCTGTAGTTATAAAAAAATTAAATCTTACCATCATCCTATGCTCCACCTCGGCGTAAGACGTCCCGTCGGAGGAGTGCACGCCAGTCTTTTTTGCCCGTTTTTCTCTCCCCGATTGGCGAGATGCCAATTGTCGCTCCCCGATCTCATTGTCAATGAACTGTTGCCACTTTGCTAATGAGATCAGCTTCTTCGGAGGGACAAATTCACGCATTCAAATAACGGACTCTCGGGTTTTCCTAAAGTACCGGGTCCGCATATTTTTCTTCCAAGTCTTGTGTTGCTCCCTCAACTGCTCTAAGACGGAATCGCGTAGCTTTGGATCCAGGCTGAATTGTTCCTGTCCAACAAATACAATGTTAGTTGCAAATAAATATAAATATAAATATAAATATAAATATAAATATAAATATAAATATAAAATGAAATCTAATTTGAAATTGAAATTGAAATATTGATATAAATATAAATACATTACCTGTAGTACCACCCAAACAACTAACTTGAGCTCATTTGGCACCTCCCACCAACTAGTGTACCCCAGGCCGATGATAGTCTTTACCAGCTCGAGGGATCTCGCTAATATCCCCGTCTTTTTCTCGATGGCATCCCCAATTTGTCATATATGGGGAGCCTAGGGGCCGAGGAGCCCTCATCACCTCCGCTACCAGCGAGCCCAGACGACATCATTATAACCAGCATCATCATCCTCGCCTTAATACCTGAAGGAGACATTTGCTGTAAAAAAATGTTGTTATTAGTACAAATCAAAATGAATTAGAAGAAGACATGCAAATATGTACAATTACTACAAATCCACATGAATTGTTACTGTTTAACACCTCAATTCTAAATTCCAAAACAACAACATTTAGCTCATAATATGTACAATTACTACAAATCTGAAACATCCCCACCCCCACCCCTATTGCCCACACACACGCACACTACACAAGAGAGAAAATGATAAAGTGCAAATCAATTAAAAGCATTAAAAATGGATTGATAAAGTACAAATTGGAATATTTATTACAAATTGAAAAATTATTTCAAATTCGAGTTATCATAAAAAATGGATTGATATTCGGTAGGAGCAGCCAAGTCATCCACACTACTATTTAGACACTTTGGCGCGTGTAGGACAATTGACCACGGCTCGTTATTGATATACTCCGAGTAAAATACTTGGTTAACCTTTTGAAATGCACAAACAAACGGCTCATCGCTCATGTGGTCATTGCTCTTCAACTTGGACAAGTCAACCATGATCAAATTGGTGACAGGATCAACTTTACAAGCATTTTTATCCTCAACTCTTTCCCAGTCACAGTAAAATACAACCTCTTTGAAGCTTATATAATCCAATTCAAATATATTTCGCATTACAGCATAACAAGTCATTTCAGCTTCAACGAGGTTTTTATCTTTTGCGCTCGCTCAAAAGAAAGTAAGAGCCTTGTATGAAATGCCCGAGTTCTATATATTTTTACTTTCCTCGTACACTTTAGCGCCGAAAATGTAACCGTTCAATCGATACTTTTTGTACTCTTGTGCCACGAACAAGGGTCCAGTGGCTAGACGAGCAAGCCTTGATGTCACATCACCCGTCTTTAAGAGCTGAGAATATAGATAAATTAATTATATTAGTTGTAAAATTTGAGTGTAATGTAACGTTATATAACGACCATTTTCATTATAATTACCTCTTGTGTCAACCACAGCCTAAATTCGTTGTCTGATTGTACCATTATTTTTCGTCTTTTATTGTTCTCACAGGCTTCATATTTTCTACATATTACAAAATTAATCATGTATAAAATAATCTAAAATAATGTTAAACATTATAATAATTGAAACTTACTTTTTCCATTGTTCGACATCTTCATGTGTGTCAAATAGATAACGAGCTACTTGTTCATGTTGCAAACTCGTTAATTTCACTTGTTTTCCCATCACATGACCATCATCATCGACGAACTCATCAATGTCATCAACGCTGATCGAGTCAGGCATATATTCCCAAGTATATATTAATGACTCCACGGTGATGTATTCCTATTTCCTCCATCTCCTCTAAAGGGTGAGTGGTCCTATCCCATTCAAGACCGCATATTTCTATAATATACTTAACAGCTCATGCGCATTGTTACGATTTGAGAAAAATTCGGCAGCATATCCCCATAGTTCTCCAAGTACATGATGTAGATTGGAAAGTGTGAATGTTATTTCAATTGATCAATTGAAATGATAGTCACACTTGTCAATCTAGTATGTACCCAAAGAACATTAGGATACGACTGCAAAACTTCCTCCAAAAGTAACAACTTTAAGCCACTAAGAATATTATTATACAGAAATTATGCAGTCCCAAACTGTCCAAACGGAACAATTCGAGAGATCTCATTACAGGGGTAATGACTCTTGAACGGGTCTAAGGTCTATTGAATGCGTACGCATAAGAACTAGAAGGTTAGTATCTATGCACACTATATGTAATTTCAAGTATATATATATTGTTCGTTATACAAAGTAATTTTCAAAAAAAGTTGAAAAATCCCACCCCCATATGGACAATAATCCAGTGTCATGCCACTTTTAAAATTAACCAACCCAACATCGATCCACTACAATCCAACCGCAATGGCAACAACAAATGTGTATCGCGTACTCCTTCTAATTCATCTACTCAATTAATTCTTTTTATCAATTAAACTAACAATTAAAGTATACAATTATTAATTTACTAATTTACAATGAGGGGCAATCCTACTTTCATATATTAATTTACTAAAAAAATTAATAATCAATCAATTAGTTTACAAGGGACACTACTTGCATATGAGGGAAAATATCTAATAAACCAATCAAAATTTAATAAAAAAATTAACAAGCCCCCCCCCCACCCCCCCACAAGCAAGCAGCCCCACCCCCGTCACACCCTCCGCATCATTTCCCCCTCCCGCACATACGCGCAAAGACGCACATACACGCACACTACACACACGCGCACATACACACACACACACACTCGCGCGCGCAGCCCCACCCCCACCCCCAGCCCTGCCCCCTCCCCCCACCTTGCCCCATCCCCTTCCCCCACCACCTCACACACACAGAGCCCCACCACCTCCCCACCCCCACCACACAAACACGCCCACCCACATACACCCCCTCCCCTCCCCTCCCCAGCCCCCCACACACACGCATGCACACACACACACACACACACACACGCAGATATACACACACACATATATACAAATGGAAGAGAGAGAGACAGAGAGAGGGAGAGCAACGCGTAGAGAGAGAGAGAGAAAGTGGAGGGAAACAAAGCGGTGAGAAAAAAAGGAGGGGAAAGGGTTATTTGCTGCTAAACTTGTCACGGACACATCACGGTCTTTGACCGTGACAATATTATAATAATTGTCATGGTCATTGACCGTGACAAGTTCGTGACAACTTTACTAGTCGCGGACTTGTCACGGTCGATGATCGTGACAAGACCTTATCACGGTCAATGACCGTGACAAGTCTGGACGGCTAAAGGGTGTCAATTTGGCCTTTCTGGTGTAGTGTTACACCCCCTGGGGCTACCGCACTTAAGTAAGGACATCTACCGGGTTGCCCCTTACTCTTTGGTGTACGACATGGAAGCAGTCCTACCCGTTGAGATAGAAATACCTTCCTTATGAGTTATGCTTAAGAGTAGAGTCAGCGAGGAAGACTGACATCAGAGCCGCTTTGATGAACTGTCACTCTTGGATAAAAAGAGGTTGAAGACTCTATACCACATACAAGGGTATCATCGCCGGATAGAGAGATCATTCAACCAAAAAGTCAAGGACCGTGGTGTCTAGGAAGGAGACCTTGCCCTTATGGAGATCGTAGAACCTATCTGGGACCTCGAGGGAAATTCAAGCCAAATTGTAGTGGCCTTTACATTGTAAAGAAGATTCTCCCAGGAGGCGCTGCTATGCTCACTAACCTCGATAGAGAAGAAATGGCATGTCCAATCAACCTGAACCTTTTTAAGAAGTTCTACCCTTAGTTCAAAATCTCGGCGTTCTACAACTCTTCTCATCTCCCTTCTATTCTAAAAAAAAATTCTCTCTTCATTTCTCTCTACCCGAAACTATGTGGGGCATGATCCTTTTAAAAACCCGTTGCTTTCAAAATGGAACTCAGAAATTTTTCAAAACCCCCAGAGGTACGTAGGCATCTCGTACACCTTATATGGGCATGGTCCCCTTATTTATCACAAAATGATATTCTTTTCTAATCTCCGAGAAAGACAGTTCATTTTATCATTTACATGAACAAAAGGATTATGTATTCTTTAACGATTGGTACAGATAAATCAAATGCAAAACTCGTCAAAAGGCACAACAATATGATCAAAATCATTTTCTATTTCAAATAAGGAAATATGACACCATTATATGTTTATAACATCATTATATGTATTATAAGGTTAATACGTGGGAATAATTTGGGCTATAAAGAATGGATACATGTGGTTAATCTAGTTAGCGTGGGAACTATAACTAGGATGTCCTAGAGGTAAGTTAGGGGTGCACACTAGATGAGAGGTGAGGATTCTCAAGAGAGTGTCGCATACTAACATGGTTATGATATTAGCCGGTAAGCATTTTAAATACTTGCTAAACTATTTTTAAAACTATTTTACACTCGGGCTCTGACCCGTTTTCTGTCATTTCTTTTTCTCTTGTATATATATGTATGTATTACAGGTGCCCAGACATAGGGGCGTCATGCTTAGGTTCTCTGGATTGGACGTGCTGCAGCTTATGTGAAAGTTGCAGGCCCTTGGTTTAGACGACTTCGTCATTGAATCAGTTCCTACTTTAGATCTTCATAGTTAGGGTATGTGTCGCCCGATTTCCTATTACAGTTGGATTTGTCAGAGATTTAGGATATTTCCAGTATCCGGTAATCCTCGGGAGTTAACTATTGTCAGGATGATTTCATTTATGATTCTTACAATTGGTTTGGATTATATAGATGGTTTAATTCTTGTGTGTTAATTTCCATCCTTAGTATTTATGTAATTCTTAACTGTTGGGTATTAAAAAGTTTTTATTATTTTTTAATAAAGGAAAAATGAGGTTTTAAATGGTTTTGACACTTAGCTTAATTATTTAGGGTGTTCAAATTGGAAATATTATTTTACGACAGTGATACTGAGATTGAACCAACCGTTCACCTGGTTTTAATTTAATAAAGGACTGATCACCCGGTATTTAATTAGGCGAGGTGTTACAGGTGGTATGAGAGCATCAGATTCTAGTGTCCTTTAGGGTCTATACGACTTACTATACTTTCAGCTGAGCATTACTTTGTTTGATATAGAGCCCTATGATTAGGATTGTTGATTTCTATGGTAAGATTCAGTTCTCCTGCTATAACGTATATATTAGTGAATCTTATTTGCGTTCGGACGTGTTCGTATAAGAATTATGGCAGATGAGGGCAATTGGACGGATAGCGGAGGTCGTACTTAGGAGGTTATGAAGTATGTTCGAGGATGATGACCATAGTCGAGGTCACCCCTAGTATGGCACGAAAGGCCAGGACTGTAAAGACGGTTATGATGCAGCCTACAAATTCCAAGTGCTGCTATAGTCGAAGGTGATGCCAAATTAGACTCACCCAACGTAGTATGCTTGGTAGAGGGTCAAATGGAAAATTGAGGAGAGCCATCAGTAGAAGTTCTAGAAATACGAGAATTGGGTGTATTACCCAGCGAAGGCAATATATTCAAAGCCTTGGATATATAGTGGAGTGTGGTTAACTAAAAATGTAAATTTGGGATAAATTTTTTCTTGACTCACTGGAGCAAAGTTATAATAGTGGGAGTCAACAACCACCGCCCGCGAATGAGGATACGTTTTCTATCTATGGAGTTATGGGGTGCATAATGATTGTCATTAGGACCTCACATTCATTTGTAGCTATTAGAATTGCGTGGACCATAGGGTTACTAGACTTGGCCATTGGCACTATTATTTATGTAGACTCACCGATGGGTAGTGGGACGCCTATTATTTTCTTGTATATATCAAAACATGAGTTTAATTTTATCGGAGATTTACTTGATATAGACATATCCGAGTAGGATGTGATTAACGACATGGATTGACTTGTTGTATATGAGACCAAGATTGATCGTTATAGCCAGCGTATTGTCTTTGATACGAGAGTGAATAAGTAGACTTTTATAAATATATAAAACTTGTTGGGATGTTATATACTATAGACTAAGGACATGAAGAGTTTCGATGACCAACTATTTTAGGAAGTAGTGTATCGGGGGGGTTCCTTATTTGGATTTCGCTCTGCGAGACACCCCATGCATGAAACTAAAGAATGTTGGGAGTCGAAGTAAGTTAGGTATTTAGAATATGAGTTTATAATATTTTCCGTTATATGTATATATTTATATTAATCAGAGAGTTATGAGTTGTAGCATGATTTGAGACAAATGAAATCGCCAAATGAGAATGTGGAAATCATAGAAATACGGATTATAGACTAAGTAGTTAGTTAATTAAGGGTAACCTTACAGAGGAATCACATTCATTTAGACCTTATGATGGAATGTACACACATTGGGTGTATGGGCGCCCTGGATGGTTTGATTGTAGTATTCTCCATGTTTGTGTCATAGTAAGTATTCTTGAGGTTAATGAAAGTAGAAGTTGTGACTTCCAGATTTAGTTGTTTGATGACTTAGGATCGTTAATCCCCATAATTTTTCCATGAGGATGGTATAGTATGGATTGGGTAAAGTTTAACTCAAGATAATTTAAACTAAATGGTAAGGCTTGGAGTATAACATTAGTGGGGGTATTCGGTAATGTACTATATGGGTGGTACTACGGAAATTACATGAGATGTGAGATTAATACCCGGAGTTGTCCTTACCAGTTAGGCTTTATTTTTCTAAATTTCAGGACAAAATTCCGTTATTAGGAGGGAAGTATGTAATACCCCGTATTTTTATGGCTTTTAAAATTGGGGATTTATTAAAGTTAATTTGAGGTATTAATTTAATATTAATCTGAAAATTGTTTTTTAATATTTACTAGCATGATGTGAGTTAGTAATTATTAGAAATTTGTTGAATATTACTAGATGAGTAAAGTAATATATGAGATTGATTTTATTAAAATTATCACGAGTGAATAAATGGCAATTATGAAAATTTAATTCGGGACGCGCCTGTGTCGTGTCAAGACTAAATTATTATTATTAAAGTGAATAAATTATAAGTCATCCGTATAGTCATTTTGAGTGCGCCAAAGTGTCCGTAAGGGTTGAGATAGTCAGAAAAGTGTACTCGGGGGTTTAGTTTGGGTCTCGGGACAGTTTTAGGCCTAATTGACACCCCGGGAGGGTATTTTAAACATTTGGTATTTTTGGGTAATTAAATCCACGAATTTTCTTAGTATTTATTAGCCATTTAGAGTTGTCTCTTGGGTTTAACAAACATAAAGCCTAAGCCAGCCATTAGAGAAGAAGGTGAAGTGATTAGAGAAGAAGGTGAAGAGATTTGAGAAGAAGGTGAAGAGTCTTCAAGCAATCCAAGGCTTAGAACTCACTTGATTTCATAGCCACCACCACCAAAACGTAGATCGCATGACGAGGAACGCATCTATATAATTTTCATCAACAAATCATATCCTTGAATCCCATGCAAGTATCTATCTTGCTAAATTCCAAGTTAATATACCTTCCATGTTAGTCTAGGAATGAAAATCATATGTTTTAATGGAAGAATTATATATTTTGGAAGAGAATTTATATTTGTTGTAGGGATAACCCATGTAGTCTAAAATCTTGATCATATGTAGAGGATTACCCATGAATTTATTATAATATTTGGGAAGAAAATATTGATTAAAATAGAGGGTGATGATTATTCATGCAAAATTTGGTTTTATAAAGAGATTTGAGATTAAACCCCTTTTTGATTGATTCGTTGAGGATTTATTGATGTCGTTACGACTTGTTTATGTACATTGCTTATACACTTGAATTACTTTGATGGGAGTTTGGGATGAAATTATAGAGGTTTGGAGGGGTTAAAATGGTTGAACCCGTAGGTTGAATATTGCAGAAAAACTGGGCAAGAACTGCTTGATCGATCGATCGACCCCTCCTGGAAAACTGCATATTTTCTTCTTTTTGTTTAATCCGGTTAAGATACGTAGGAACCCTTGATTATTATTTATGGAGTATAATGGGTTATGAAAATGACCAGTAGGGTCTAAGTAGACTTCGTTGAGTGAAATTAATATGAGATGAAATTGTGGGTTAACGGGGAGTTATTTATACTTTGGGAATTGTGCGTACGTTTACTTAAAGATTGAGACTCGTGAAAGATTTAGACTAGAAGGTAAGTGAGGATATACCTACTGAAATTTATAATTAGTGAGAAAGAATACTTCGAGAGATGAGAAGTAAAAACGAAGTAAATAATAAATGAGAATAAAAGAGACGAATCCGTTATGAGAAATAATTAAGTAAAATTTGTGTTGAGAATGGATAATAACAATTATGGGTCGTGGGCGAACCTAATTTGGAAAATATGAATATTTATATGTATGACTTTGTGAATGTGCATATATTATATATATGTGTATGACATACCTAGCTTACTTGCTATCGACGGGAGGTTTGCGCGTGAGGGCAGTCATATCCTGATGAATCCATGGGATTTTTTATTTGTCGCTCGAGAACATAGGACTATGAAAGACTTATCGGTGAGTTGATAAGTCCGCTGACTATGGTAACGTAGGTATGTGCGTGACCCCTGGGTATGAGAACTATGTTCGCCTCCAATTTTTTGTTGATATTTGTGGTTCTAGGAATCTTTACCAAACCTATAGTCCCCTATACAACGACGTGATGTATTGGGACAAGATAGCAGAGTAATGCAACACTGCAGATGTGTCTCGGGGTGCATTATAGTATATATATAATATAGTGAGTATATATATATACATGTGATGATATCAACTATGTGGCTAAAGTAGAAATGTAAGATAGTTATGAATGAAAACACTTAGTTGAATTGAATTGATAAGGGACTTATCCATATTGAATCTAAATGGATATATATATATATATATATATATGTTTATAACATCATTATATGTATTATAAGGTTAATACGTGGAAATAATTTGGTCTATAAAGAATGGATACATGTGGTTAATCTAGTTAGCGTGGGAATTATAACTAGGATGTCCTAGAGGTACGTTAGGGGTGCACATTAGATGAGAGGTGAGGATTCTCAAGAGAGTGTCGCATACTAACATGGTTGTCATATTAGCCGGTAAAAATTTTAAATACTTGCTAAATTATTTTTAAAACTATTTTACACTCGGGCTCTGACCCGTTTTCTGTCATTTCTTTCTCTCTTGTATATATATGTATGTATTACAGGTGACCAGACATAGGGGCGTCATGCTTAGGTTCTATGGATTGGACGTGCTGCAGCTTATGTGGAAGTTGCAGGCCCTTGGTTTAGACGACTTCGCCATTGAATCAGTTCCTACTTTAGATCTTCATAGTTAGGGCATGTGTCACCCGATTTCCTATTACAGTTGGATTTGTCCGAGATTTAGTATATTTCCAGTATTCGATACTCCTCGGGAGTTAACTATTGTCAGGATGATTTCATTTATGGTTCTTACAATTGGTTTGGATTATATAGATGGTTTAATTCTTGTGTGTTAATTTCCATCCTTAGTATTTATGTAATTCTTAACTGTTGGGTATTAAATTTTTTTTATTGGTTTTTAATAAAGGACAAATGAGGTTTTAAATGGTTTTGACACTTAGCTTAATTATTTAGGGTGTTCAAATTGGAAATATTATTTTGCGACAGTGATGCTGAGATTGAACCAACCTTTCTCCTGGTTTTAATTTAATAAAGGACTGATCACCCGGTATTTAATTAGGCGGGGTGTTACACATCAGCCCTCGGAGATCCCCAGATTTCCCCTGCTTGGATGATAGTCCGAATGCGCTCCATGGAGCGATATTCTCTGACTAGTATTGAAAAAACCACTACCCTCTTATATAGTGTCAAAAAGAATAAACCACATCTGGCCGGTCTCTTCCATTAGGATCTTCACTACTACTCATTTTCACAACCACTTTTGATAGTCCCTGAACACTTGCCAGACCCTTCGTACATATTGAGATAGATGCGTAGATGGAAGATGACTCTCCCATAAAGAACCCATCCTCATGTGCTAGGATTCAGTTAGGTCCTCCGCCGAAAATAAGTCTAGTGTGAGAGGAGGAACTATTTGCTCCCATCCAACTTGGTGCAGAAGCCGCCAAGGGAGAAAGAATGAAGTTTGTCGTAGGATAACTAACCGTGCATATCGATAGTCTCCCAGCTCCAGAACATGATATAATTTCCCCATCATGGTACTAACCAATGAAGACACTGGGCTCCAAGCTCCACAAACCTGTTGATCAAATTCTCTACAGATGGGCCAAAACTGATAAAGTGCCGAGCAAAGGTATTCAACATGCCTACTAAGGGATACTCAGGAGTAACCACTAAACGAAACCTCTTATCCAACCATATGAACAACATCACCGAGCTCCCTCTCTGAAAATCGAAGTGACCTTTCATCCAATCATCAAGACCACTCAAAGTCTATACCAGTATCACCTCCACATGACTGAGACAATAAGACACCAACACTGTTATCGCAAACAACTAGGGATCCATCATTAAGTCCCCTGTCACTGGTAAAAGCCTCGCAGTAAGGCCTAAGGCAATAACTCCGACAAAGCCATCATCACCAAAATCCTTCACACTCAATCCCCAGTAGTTTCTGAACGTCTATGGGAGTGATAATCACCTCCCCAAAGTTAAGATGAAAAGTATGAGTAGTGTCCCACCACCTCTCTCCCAAAGCACACAAACACCACGGTAGAACACGACGTCTTATCTAAAGCAATAGCTCCAGCAAGATCAATATCATTACAGTCTGTTTAGCACACTAGATTCTGCACAGTCCAAAGAAGCCGATAAGCCCCACTTTAAAACCAAGCTTTCTATCCCCTCATCCATATACCAACCAAATCTCCAAGGCCTTCCTCTTTTATAAAATATTCCAAAATAATTCCCTTTAAAAGGGAAACTCTTTTCAACCAAGCCTCTGAGTCCATCTTCTACTCAAACATATTCAAAAATTTCCAAAAAAACACACTTTTCCTACTCTTTCTCTGTAAGAACCGAGAATTTTCCAACCCTAATATATCTACGACCATGATTTAAACCCTCAGAAGGCGTGTAAAATCATAAATCTTCTAATAAGAAAGAAGTTACATTTAAAAACCTATATTTTTACTATTAACTTTGACCCCTTGAAATTTTAATAAATTACAAAAGAGCTCCTAAAAGTTTCAAAGTAAGATAACTTGAGGTATATTTAGCCCCTAAACCCTAACTTTATAGCAAATTAATCATTTAGATCTTAATTAACATAAAATTATAATTTCATCCTTGAAAGCTTTCTGAAATTACCCAAATACCCATATACTTAACAAAAAGTACACCTTTTAGGCTATAAAAGTATATATACCAATAATTAAGGACCAAATAAAAAAAATCTTGATTTTTAGTTTGACCTCTATCCACATGGTGCTACATCTGAGCACTAGAGGTTAAAACTCACATGAGAACACCATGAAACCATGTCCAATACATTTACCCATGAACAAAACTTCACCTAAACTGATTCAAATCCCACTCCCATGAGCTCCAATCAAATCCTCTCATGAAGTAGTATAAATACCCCACGATCCTAGCAGTAAAAACTCACCCTACAATTCAGTTCCAAATCTTAAAAATCTCCCAAATCAGGTGCCTTACCATTTTATGTTTCATTTTCAATTCTTTCAATTCTATTAGTTTTCTGCATAGCTAACATAGTTAGAACAATCATAATATACAAGCTTTGCGTGTAGTAGCCTAAAACAACAAAAATAGGTGGAAACACCATTAAAGCTTGAGCATTAATGGTGAATCTTGATACAATGCATTAAAATGTGATTTGAAGCCACATATAACTTCATTATAACCTAAGTATCTCGAGTGTAATGGTTAAAAGCCATTTATGTTCATGTAGAGCTTTAATCGATCAAAAGTGTATTTTGAACTCAAAAACTCAAAATTTGAAATTCTCCATGTACAATCCATCTTAATCTTTGAAACCAAAATCAAACTACTTTAACATATAATAGAAACTGACCCAAATTCATAAGAGACCTTGCCATACTTTAGAAATCCATGAAGATCAAGTCAAATTTTTAGAAAAAAACACAGTTTTGGAACTTGAGTTATACTAAATATCAATCCACAAAACTTATATAATTGGAGTCCTCATGAAAAAATAGGTCAAGTTTGTTAAGGAATCATCTCAAATGGTATAGCAACGAAGGAGAAAACCATAGTAAAAAATTGAAACCCTAAAAAAGTCAAAATCGAGAGGTTGAAGGTGAAGACTTTTTTCAAAAACCTTGACCACGGGCATGGCTAATTAGGAATTTTTGATTTTTTATCAAAAAATTTATTAAGTTTTTCTAGGCAAAATGGTATAAGGTGAGGCCATATTTGAATATTCCTAGATCAAGTTATGCAAGAACAAGGTTTTAACTTAAGAATTTTTTTCCAAAATTACAAATTAACCCCTCTAAACTTTTTCAACCAATGAATTTGATTCCCAAACTTTATCTATACATACTTCCAAATATATTAAGACAAAAACTCTCTTACACCAAGGTTCAATAATGATCCTAACTTCAGTATTTTAAAGTCCTCAGAAAATTCCAAATAAACCCCAAAACTTTAAAAGAGACAATTTTAATATAAAACTCACTAACTAAACCCCAAATACTTATATACCCACACATTGTATAAGAAGATCAAGGCCTAGCTCTTCCAAATATCTTAGTGTGATATTAAGACAATCGAATACAAAGCAAGTGGGATTTTCTTACCTTTTCAATAGTATTCTTTGCATATTTGACACACTGCTATTGATATCACTATGTGATAGACCCTATTTACTCTTAGTGTGTGCATGTTATTATACTACCATACTACATATTTTGTTAACCATCATCAATATTTGAATTTATTGCCAGTATTTTAAGCATACCTACATGATAAATTTTAACCATTCTCATCTAATAATTGGTATCATGTTCCATATTGATTCGGTTACCCTTACACTTTTGTCTTATTTTTACTATAAGCATCAGTATTAACTAGGGAGTAGACTGACGTGTTATCCCACGAAACTTTCTACTTGGCCTACTGGTCTCATATGATCGAGAGCCTTGATTTTTGCTACATACGTATGAGTGCCACTTTAATTGAGTGCATAGAATGTTACTATTTTTCAAAGGTTTTGGGTTGACTTTATTTGGTGTTACTGATGGCTTAACTACTTCTATACCCTATAGTGAACTAGTAAGTATGGAATTATTAATTCAAAACTCCTTGACTTTCTTTACATGATCCTAAATAAACTGATAATGAACTTTATTTCTTAAACGGACTAGTAAGTATGAAATTATGAGTTCCAATTTTAATATTCTTATAAACTGATAAGTTTGGGATTATCAGCTTATTATTGTCAACCTTTTAAACACTGATTATATACACACTCCAACTCTCATTTATATCTATATATTTGTCATAGAATTGGTAGAACCTACTTAACATCTTTGTGTTAATTCCTTCCTTCTCCTGATGCGCTAGGAGAAAGAGGATAGTATATCTTCCCTAGTAAAGATAGAAACCTATCACCTATTTATGTATGTGACCATTTGGGAAGAGATTAAGCCAGATGGGTGCAAGAAGTGGCGCTTTTCAGATTTTTATATTGTCAAGTGAACTAAAAACATGTAACCCACCCCTGCGGTGGTTCAACCCTATGTAAACCTATTAATAATGAATAAATATATGTTATTCTACCTTAGCTTTGATTCATTACTTTATGTGCACTTGTTGTTCATTCATACCAAAATCAAGGTGTGACAAGTTAGTATCAGAGCATGTTTTAAATGTAAACATATCGTCAGGTTAGCATTTTATGCGGGAAATAAATGAGATATTAGTTATTTTATCTTTTCATAACTTCTTTTATTACTATTATTATATGGTAATCCCATTTTGCAGCATGGATGCATGGGACACATTCCTTTTTAATATAGATCACAAATTATACAATAAATGGGAAACACGTGTTAGAGAGGAGGCTCTAGCTAGGTTAAGAAAATTAATCCGTGGGGCCGAGGAAGATTGGGTAGGGTAAAGTAATGAGATTAAAAGTCTGGTGTTGACCAATAAAGCTTTAGGCGAGATGCAAGTAATGCGAAAGGTTGATGATTTTGCCAATGATCCGTTCATACTTCAAGAAGCTATAAATTTGGCTCTAGCAGACGAACTGCCAGCTCTATCAGTGTACCCTGAGGCTACATCTAATGGTGAAATTCACGGTGGTTATTCTTTTAGAACCACAAGTGACTCAACAGACGATGTAGGCCTAGGGAATTATCTAGTGAACCCAGAGTCTACATCAAGTGACGAAACAGTCATTTCCACTTAAAAGAACCCAACGTTATAAAGTTGTTTTAACATGATTTATATAAAGTAATATGTTGTAGAAAGTATATAACTTTAGCCGAACTGTTGCGGGTTATGATGTATAATAGTATTGTACATATAACTTTATATGAAATATAGTAGGATTGTTACTTCATTTTTGTTTATAACTTTTGTTACTTAAACAGTTTGATTCTTAGGATAGTTAGTATCGAATCCCCTCTACTGGAGCTCAAACTGAACAGACTCAAACTAAAGGAATCATGCGATGTATTTAGGAACTTACTATGTTAGCTCGAAAACAACAGACTACTCGTTCTACTCCTGAGGATTTTTTCAAACAAATTCGTAAAATGAAAGCTCTTAAAGAATTTCTATGGCAACGACCCCCATCTTTTCTTAAAAAGCCAGTTGATAATTAAGATAAAAAATTGATGCGCCGGATTGTGCAAATTATGAATGGAGTAGGTATAACTACTAATCTCTGAATAATTTTAGCTGCTTGTTTATTTAACGATGAAGTTGATTTCTTGCAGCAAGCAGTGTCGCGCAATAATAAGGTTGTTGATTTTACTTGGGAACAATTTAAGGAGACTTTCTTCAAAAAGTATTTGTCGAGACTGAGCGAGATAAACCCACCGTTGATTTCTTAAAATTGTAACAAACTAATCTCTCAGTAGCCCAATACGATTCTAGGTTTATCGAACTATCTCACCATGCCCTAGAATATGTGGATACTGAGATAAAGAAATACAAGCAGTTTAAAACAGGATTACATTCGAGAATTAAAGAATTCAATCGCTCCGTTACAAATCCGTGAGTATTCTCAGCTGATTAACATTGAGGCCATTGTGGAACACAATTCTTCTACCATGATCCGATATTTACCCTCAACCATTAGAAACAACCATGTCATTAGAACACCATCTCATTCGAGACCTCATCTATATGCAAACTCGAGTGGAGAAGCTTATTCCAAGATCCATCATAACACAACCCGTTCAGAGATTCATTGTCACGAGTGTCAGGAAGTAAGACATATTCGACACCAATGTCCTAAGTTAAAGTCAGATCCAATCCGTCGCCAGTGAAATAAACTATCACAAAATCCAAAATTTCATTCTGTCCAAAATCACTCCAGGCCAAACCCTACACGGAGAGTTCAGTCAATCTCGAGTCGTGGGAAGAATTATGCTATACCGCCTATAAGAAATACACATGACTTGATAGAAGGTATGATCATTTTTAATCATGTTGATACACATATTTTATCTGATACAATATATATGCATTCTTTTATTAGTCTTAGACTAATTAAATTATTGCAATTATCCTCAACATCTTTAACTGTTCCATTAGATATTAAATTACCAACTGGTGAAATCAATACACCAATGCAAGACTATAGAAATTATAAAATCCAGATTGGTCTAGGAACTCTCCTTGTTAACTTGATAATCCTAAATATTCATGGTTTCGGTATTATTAACGAATTGGATGTTTTATTCAAACATCATGCTTATATCAATTGTCAAGCTAAGAAAATTCATTTTTGAAACGAAGATAATTATTCTTTTATGTTTCAAGGACCAGGTCCATCCAAACCTTCAAATTTCCAAAACCAGTTTTCTTCTTTAATTCCAAATCTGTTGGAACAATTCGAAGATGTTTTTCTCGATGATTTTACCAGGATTACCCCCTCTTAGAGAAATTGAGTTTAATATCAATCTTTATCTAGATACATTTTTTATTTTGATACCTCCTTATCGAATGGCTCCTTTAGAACTTCGTACCCAAATTATATGATCTTTTAGGAAAAGGTTTCATTTGACTAAGTTCATCACCTTGGGGAGCTCCATTATTATTCGTTAAGAAACATGATGGAATCTTTAGACTATACATATATTATCGTAAACTAAACTCATTAACTATTAAGAATAAGTATCCTTTACCCCGAATAAGAGATCTATTTGATCAACTTAGAGGCGAGGCTCTTGTTTAAAATAGACTTATGATTCGATTATCATCGATTACCTGTTCGAGAGGAAGACATTCCAAAAACTGCTTTTCAAACTCATTACGGGTATTTCAAATTTATTGTAATGTTATTTGGTTTGACAAACGCCCCAGCAGCCTTTATGGATCTAATGCATAGAATTTTTAGACCTTTTCTTGACCAGTTTGTTATTATTTTTATTGACGATATTCTCGTATATTCTCAAAATCTGATAGAGCATGCCCAACATCAGAAAGCGGTCTTAAGTACTCTTAGAAACCATCAGTTATATGCAAAAAAGAGCAAATGTTACTTCTCAATGAAGGAAATCAAATTCTTAAGACATGGGATTTCTGAAAATGGAATCCAAGCCGATCCAGCCAAAATTTCAACCATTTTGGAGTGGAAAAGTCCTACCAATATTACTAAAATACAGAGTTTTCTCGAATTAGCTGGATATTATCGTCGCTTTGTCGAAGGATTTTCACGCATTGCTCTTACCCTTTCAAAACTAACTTGGAAAGGAAGATTTATTTGTGTGTAATGAAGAATGTAACCAATCATTTCAAGTGTTGAAGGACAAATTAACTACTGCTCCTATCCTCATTATTCCTTCTACCGACGTAATTTATGATGTGTACATCGATGCTTCATTACATGTACTAGGATCTGTGTTAATGCAAAATAAAAAAGTGATAGAATATGGGTCACGATAACTCAAGACTTATGAACATAACTATCTGGTCCAGGATTTGGAACTATCAACCACAGTTTTCACATTGAAGATTTGGCGTTGTTACCTTTATGGTGTAAATTTTTAAGTCTTTTCGGGTCATAAAAGTTTGAAATACATCTTTACCCCAAAGGAATTAAATTTAAGACAACGATGTTGGATATAATTTTTGGAAGATTATCGATTTAAACTCAATTACCATCTAAGTAAAGGTAATGTAGTAGCCGACACTTTGAGTCAAAATCCAATATGAAGACTTCATACCCTAATTTCCTACGATATTCCTGCTACCATAGAGCAATATGATCTACAATTACTTACCCCTTATGTGAAACTCTTTAACATTATCTCTTATCCGAAATTGAGAGAGAAAATCTTAGTTCAACAAGCCCAAGATTCTTATTTCAAGGTAAATTTGAGGACAATTTTTTTTCTTAGGTAGGTAGGTTGTAAGAACCGAGAAATTTTCAACCCTAATATACCTACGACCATGATTTAAACCCTCAAAAGGTGTGTAAAATCGAAATTCTTCTAAGAATAAAGAAGCTACATTTAAAAACATACATATTTGTTAATTAACTTAGACGCCTTGAAGTTTTAATAAATTACAAAAGAGCCCCTGAAAGTTTCAAAGTAAGATAACGTCACGTATATTTAACCCCTAAGCCCCTACTTTACATCAAATTAATCCTTAGACCTAAATTAACATAAAATTATAATTTCAACCCTTCTAAAATTACCAGAATACTCCTATACTTTACAAAAAGTACACTTTTTAGGCTATAAAAGTAATTATTCCAATAATTAAGGACCAAACCAAAAGCTTCTTGATTTGTAGTTTAACCCCTGTCCACGTGGTGCTACACCTAAGCACTAGAGGTTAAAACTTACATGAACCCACTTGTAATACCTTTACCCATGTAAAAACTTCATCTAAACTGATTCAAATCCACCTCATATGAGCTCCAATCAAACCCTCTCATGAAGATGTATAAATACCCCACGATTGTAGTAGTAAAAACTCACTCTACAATTCAGTTCCAAACCTTCAAAATTCTCCCAAATCAGGTACATTATCATTTTATGCTTAATTTTCAATTCTTTCAATTCTATTAGTTTTCTTCATAGTTAATATAGTTAGAACGATCATAATATGCAAATTTCTACGTGTAGAGTAGCCTAAAATAGCAAAAATAGATGAAAACACCATTAAAGCTTGAGCTTTAATGGTGAATCTTGATATAATGCATTAAAATGTGATTTGAAGTCACATATAAATTCATTATAACCTAAGGATCTCGAGTGTAATGGTTAAAAGCCACGAATGTTCATGTCGAGCTCAAATCGATCAAAAGTGTATTTTGAAATCAAAAACTCAAAATTCAAAATTATCCATGTACATTCCATCTTAATCTTTGAAACCAAAACCAAACTACTTTCACATATAACATAAACAAACCCAAATTCATAAGAGACCTTGCCATACTCCATAAATCCATGAAGACTGGGTCAAATTTTTAAAAAAAATACAGTTTTGGAACTTGCGTTATACTGAATATCAATCCACAAAACTTATATATTTGGAGTCCTCATGAAAAATTAGGTTAAGTTTGTTAAGGAATCATCTCAACTGGTATAGCAACGAAGGAGAAAACCATAGTAAAAAATTAAAACCCTAAAAAAGTCAAAATCGAGAGGTTGAAGGTGAAGACTTTTATCAGAAACCATGACCACGCGCGTGGCTAATCAGGAATTTTTTATTTTTTATCAAAATTTTTATTAAGTTTTTCTAGTCAAAATGGTGCCAGGTAAGGACATATTTGGATATTCCTAGATCAAGTTATGCAAAAACAAGGTTTTAAAGTAAGAAAACTTTTCCAAAATTACAAATTTACCCCTCTAAACTTTTTCAACCTATGAATTTGATCCCCAAACTTTGTCTACACATACTTCCAAATATTTTAAGACAAAAACTCTCTTACACCAAGGTTCAATAATGATCCTAACTTCAGTATTTTAAAGTCCGAAGAAAATTCCAAATGAACCCCAGAACTTTAAAAGAGACAGTTTTAATATAAAACTCACTAACAAAACCCCAAATACTTATATATCCACACATTGTATACGAAGATCAAGCCCCAGCTCTTCCAAATATCTTAGTGTGATATTAAGACAATCGAATACCAAGCAAGTAGGTTTTTCCTACCTTTTCAATAGTATTCTTTGCATATTTGACACACTGCTATTAATATCACTATGTGATAGCCCCTATTTACTCTTAGGGTGTGCATGTTATTGTCCTTCCATACTCCATATTTTGTTAATCATCATCAGTATTTTAATTTATCGCCAGTATTTTAAACATAATTATATGATCAATTTTAACCATTCTCATCTAATAATTGGTATCATGTTCCATATTGATTCATTTACCCTTACACTTCCATGCTATTTTTACTATAAGCATTAGTATTAACTAGGGAGTAGACTGACGTGTTATCCTACAACACTTTCTACTTGGCCTACTGGTCTCAGATGATTGAGAGCCGTGATTTTTCCTACATACACATGAGTGCCACTTTAATTGTGTGCATAAGATGTTACTTTTTCCCAAAGGTTTTGGTTTGAATTTATTTGGTTTTGCTAATGGCTTAACTACTTTATATTCCCTTTAGTGAACTAGTAAGTATGGGATTACTAGTTCAAAACTCCTTTACTTTCTTTACACGATCCTAAATAAACTGGTAAAGAACTTTATTTCTTAAATGGACTAGTAAGTATGGAATTATGAGTTCCAACTTTGATGTTCTTATTAACTGACAAGTATGGGATTATCAACTTATTACTATCAACGTTTTAAACACTGAATCTATACACACTCCAACTCTCATTTATATCTATATATTTGTTATAGAACTGGTAGAACCTTCTTAACATATTTGTAATAATTCATTCCTTCTCCAGATGCGCCAGGAGAAAGAGGATAGAATATCTTCCCTACTAAAAATAGAAATCAGGCACCTCTTTGCGTATGTGACCTATTGAATAGAGATTAAGACAGATGGGAGCAATAAGTGGCGCTTTTTAATTTCCTATATTATCTTGTGTACTAAAAACATGTAACTCACCCCTGTGGTGGTTCAACCCTATGTAAACCTATTAATAATGAATAATGTTATGTTATTCCTCCTTAGCTTTGATTCATTTTTTTATGTGTACTTCTTGTTCATTAATACCAAAAAGCAGGGTGTGACAAGTTGGTATCAGAGCATGTTTTAAATCTAAACATATCGTCGAGTTAGGATTTTATGCAGAAAATAAATAAGATATTAGTTATTTTATCTTTTCATAACTTCTTTTAATACTATTATTATATGGTAATCCCATTTTGCAGCATGGACGCATGGGACACATTCCTTTTTAATATAGATCGCAAATTATACAATAAATGGGAAACACGTGTTAGAGAGGAGGCTCTAGCTAGGTTAAGGAAATTAATCAGTGGTGTTGAGGAAGATTGGGTAGGATCAAGTAATGAGATTAAAACGCTGGTGTTGACCAACAGAGCCTTAGGCGAGATGGAAGTAATGCGAAAGGTTGATGATTTTGTTAATGATCCGTTCATACTTTAAGAAGCTATAAATTTGGCTCTAGCAAATGAACTGCCAGCTCTGTCAGTGTACCCTGAGGCTACATATAATGGTGAAATTCACGGTGGTTATTCTTTTAGCACCACAAGTGACTCAATAGACGACGTATACCTAGGAGATTATCTAGTGAACCCAGAGTCTACATTAAGTGACGAAACAGTCATTCCCACTTAAAGGAACCCAACGTTGTAAAGTTGTTTTAACATGATTTATATAAAGTAAAATGTTATAGAAAGTATATAACTTTAACCGCACTGTTGCGGTTATGATGTATAATAGTATTGTACATATAACTTTATATGAAATATAGTAGGCTTGTTACTTCATTTTTGTTTAGAACTTTTGTTACTTAAACAGTTTGATTCTTAGGATAGTTAGTATCGAATCCCCTCTGCTGGAACTCAAACTGAACAGACTTAAACTAAAGGAATCATGCGATGTCTTTAGGAACTTACTACGTTAGCCCGAAAACAACAGACTACTCGTTCTACTCCTGAGGATATTTTCAAACAAATTCATAAAATGAAAGCTCTTAAAGAATTTCTAAGGCAACGACCCCCGTCTTTTCTTAAAAAGCCAGTTGCTAATTAAGATAAAAAATTGATGCGCCAGATTGTGCAAATTATGAATGGAGTAGGTATATCTACTAATCTCCAAATAATTTTAGCTGCTTATTTGTTTAACGATGAAGTTGATTTCTTGCAGCAAGCAGTGTCGCACAATCAGAAGGTTGTTGATTTTACTTGGGAACAATTTAAGGAGACTTTCTTCAAAAAGTATTTATCGAGACTGAGCGAGATAAACCAAATGTGGATTTCTTAAAATTGAAACAAACTAATATCTCAATAGCCCAATACGATTCTAGGTTTATCGAACTATCTCACCATGCCCTGGAATATGTGGATACTGAGATAAAGAAATACAAGCAGTTTAAACATGATTACATTCGAGAGTTAAAGAATTCAGTCGCTCCATTACAAATCCATAAGTATTCTCAGTTGATTGACATTGCGGCCATTATGGAACGCAATTCGTCTACCATGATCCTATCTTTACCCCCAACGATAAAAAACAACCATATCATTAGAACCCCATCTCATTCTAGACCTCACTCATATGCAAACTCGAGTGGATAAGCTTATTCCATGATCCGTCATATCACAACACGTTCAGAAATTCTTTCAAACGAGTGTCAGGAAGTAGGATATAGTCGACACCAATGTCCTAAGTTAAAGTCAGATCCAATCCGTCACCAGCTAAATAAACCATCACAAAATCCAAAAATTCGTTATGTCTAGAATCATTCCAAGCCAAACTCTATATAGAGAGTTAAACCAATCCTGAGTCATGAGAGGAATCATGCTACACTGACTATACAAAATACACATGACTTGATAGAAGGTATGGTCATCTTTCAACATGTTCATACATATATTTTATTTGATACATGATCTACGCATTCTTTTATTAGTCTTAGACTTGATAAATTATTACAATTATCCCCAACATCTTTAATTGTTCCAATGGGTATTGAATTACCAACAGGTGAAATCAATACACCTGTTGATACCAAAATTAGTATGCTGATATGGATGAATAACAAGAAGACACGTGTCAATCTACGTGGCACAATAGCAACGAGGAAGATTGTTTCCCCGTCCAACATACTCACTCCGAGGAACACCAACCCTCCGAGGAACTCTAATGCACCGAGGAACTCTTGGACGACGAGCAACTAAGGCGGTTCGAGCTGCACCTCGACCACAACATTGATTGCCAGATAATCAACAGTTCAACTATTCATTGAATGCTTATCATCTTGGCGCGCACGTTTGAAGAACATTAAATGAATTACCCTTTCATATGTGTATCATTTAATGTCACACCCTTTCATGTACAACCTAAGGGCTATAAATACCTTGTATCACCCTCATTCAAGGGGACCGGAATTTCTTGAGAGAACTTATAATCGAGAATTCCTAAACACTCAGCAATAACATAACAGTGGACGTAGGCCATTCATACAAGGCTGAACCACTTTAAAAATATCTTGTCTCATTTATTTATCTGTGATTAAATAATTAGAGCAATCTAATTTTTTACATCAACAGATTGGCGCCATCTGTGGGAACGATTGTTATTATCGCTTTTCACCAAAAATCATTCATCATCAATGGCAGATAACCCGGAATCCAGTAATCGAAATGCTGGAAATGCTGGAAATTCTCCAAATCCCTCTGCACCTCCAGATCTGGCTGGGATTATGACGAATCTGGCCCAAGGACAAACCGCCATGCAAGAAACAATGAGGCAACTCATACAGACCCTTCATGGCGGTGCACCTGCACGTTCAGGACAGCGAAGTGATCAGAGGCAAACTTATTTACTTCCTTCACGATCCAGGCGTACTGAGTCACATCGTAATGAGGAATCTGATGATTTCTCTTATCAACCTGGGCGAACTTCGTCAATAAGGGCTACAGATACTGATCAACGTATCACTCTCTCTCCAGAAAGACCCAGTATCATGGAAAGACTGAGTAGGGTGTCTCCTTTCAGTCGATTAGGCCCTAAGAGGAATATGAGTCCACCTAAAACCATGTCAAGGAGTTTTCGACGACCATCAGATCTAAGAGAAGGATCAGCACAATCACGACCAGTTGCTCGTCAAGAAAGATCTCAAGAGGCCACATCAGAACAATCAATTGTTCGAACTAATAAGTCCGAGGAAGGAAACGATGCGTGGAAGGGTTCCATTCAGCGTTTGGAGGATAGATTGGGAGAAATGGCTAAGGCGAGGAATCCCTTACAACGAACTTTTGTTCAAGGAACACCTTTTGTCCAGGCCATTGTGGGTTTTCCTACCCCATCAAAGTTTAAAGCACCAGTGGTGACCCCCAAATATGATGGAAAGACAAATCCTGTTCTTCATATAGAGCAATATCAAGCTGCCGCCGATATCTATGCTGTCCCCGACGAGATGAGATGCAGAGCATTCTCAGGAACTCTTACTGGAGCTGCCCAGATATGGTACAACAATCTTCCTCGGGGTAAGATTTCAACTTTCTTTCAGTTGGCCGAGTTGTTCATCGGCAATTTCTGTTTTGGAGCAAAACCAGTAAAATGAGTAGCACACTTGTTAAGTGTTAGACAAAAATCTGGTGAGAGTACTAGAGATTACATAACTCGTTTCAATAACGAGAAACTGGAAGTCATAGATTATGAGGAGAAGACAGCAATCACCGCCTTGATGAGTGGGTTGTTGCCTAATAAGTTGTATTACACTTTGGCGAAAGATCCACCTAAAACTATGTCAGAATTGATGGCAAAAGCGGCCAAAATCATGAATGCCGAGGAGGCTATGGCTGCGAAGAAGAATATGGATAAAGAAACCAAGGTGGAAGACGACAAATCCAAGAAGAAAGAACATAAGGGCAATGGCGGTGACAAGCATTCCAAGAATAATAGGTCGTCATGGGAAGTCCTGAAGAAATTTGATAATTATACTCCTTTGAAAATGGGTATTGATCATGTCTTGGAAGAAATCAAGAATAGCGAAGAGGTAAAGTGGCCGAAGAAATTGAGGTCAGACCCTGATGCGAGGAACAGGGATAAATATTGCGATTTCCACAAAGATCATGGCCATATGACTAAAAATTGCATAGCTCTTCAGAACGAGATTGAAACACTCGTCCGAAGAGGAAAGCTAGCAAAATATGTTAATCGGGGAGGCGAAAGAAGAAATAATAATCGAACCAGAGAAAGATCTAGATCTCCTCGACGAGCAGAGGAGAAAAAGAAAAGGGATCATGAAGATGATGCCGAGGATGACCCCGATCTTCCTAAGAAACCAAGGCAGCCAGAACGAGAGGTATTTTCCATACGTTTTGGGTCATTTGATTGTAATGTTATTACATGAGGAGACGCAGGAGGAGGAGATCTTACTGCAGAAAGAAAAGCTTACCTCAGAGAGGCACAAGCTTGCTCGTATATTCAGCGAATAAACTTGGCTGAGGAGGATCGTCCGAGGAAGGTAAACAAAGAGAAGCTGGTTATTGGATTTTCAAAAAATGACCTGGCAGGTGTTCTTTACCCTCACGACGACCCTTTGGTGATCAAAATGAGGATGAAAGAAGTAGTAATTTCAAGGGTGTTGGTAGACAATGGTAGTTTGGCAGACATCATGTACTATTCATGCTTTGACAGCTTGAATTTGAAATTATCTCAATTGGAACCTTATCACAGACCCCTTCTGGGTTTTGCTGGCGAGAAAGTTTTTCCACTTGGAACGATCAAGTTGGATATATTCATTGGAACTTGGCCTGCTTGCCGAACAAAAAGAATACGCTTCTTTGTGATGGATAAAAATGTGCAGTCAACTTACAACATCATCATGGGAAGAGTTGGTTTGAAGAAGTTCGAAGCAGTCCCATCTACAGTACATCAGTGCTTAAAATTCCCAACAAATTTCGGAGTGGGAGTTGTGAAAGGTGATCAGAAAGTAGCGCGGGAATGCTATTATTCATCTGCCGAGCAAGAGGAGCCTGAAGAATCAAGGAAAAAGACTACTACCTACCAGGTGGATGAAGGTACAGAAATTGAAACATTGGATCCCAGAGATGAATCCCAATTGGTAAAAGGACAGGCGGTGGAGTCTACAGAAAATGTTATTCTGGACAACGAGCACCCTGAACGAGTAACCCAAATCGGTTCATCGTTGGATGTGTCAATAAAACAGGAGTTGGTAGCTTTCTTGAGAGACAGAAAGAAAACTTTTGCATGGAGTCATGAAGACATGCCAGGAATATATCCAAACTTCTTATGCCATGAACTCAATGCGAATAAGGAGATCAAGCCTGTAAAGCAGAGAAGAAGGGTATTTAGCCCCGAGAAGAATCAAGCTATTCAAGAGGAGGTCGACAAGCTCCAGAAAGCCCAATTCATTGAAGATGTGAAATATCCAGATTGGTTGGCGAATGTGGTGATGGTAAAGAAGAAAAATAATAAATGGAGAATGTGTGTTGATTTCACTGATCTCAACAAGGCCTGCCCAAAGGATCACTTCCCATTACCCAGAATTGACCAACTAGTGGATGCTACCTCGGGGCACGAGCTGCTCAGCTTCATGGATGCTTACTCTGGTTATAACCAGATCAAAATGAAACCTGAAGACAGGGAAAGCACTTCTTTTATTACCCCTAGGGGAACTTATTGTTATAATGTTATGCCTTTTGGTTTGAAAAATGCAGGAGCGACATATCAGCGGCTGATGAACAAGGTTTTTGCCGAACAAATCAGTTGCAACATGGAAGTCTATGTCGACGATATGCTGACAAAGAGCAAGAAAGCTGCTGATCATCTAGTTGACTTAGGTCAGACCTTTGATCAACTAGATAAATACCAGATGAATCTCAACCCGACGAAGTGCACCTTTGGAGTACGAGAAGGAATGTTCCTCGGGTACATCGTCAACCAGCGAGGCATTGAGGCAAATCCAGCAAAGATCAAAGCTCTTTTAGGGTTGCGATCTCCAACGACGAAGAAAGAAGTACAGAGTCTTACAGGACGAGTTGCAGCACTCAATAGATTTGTATCTCGAGCAACTGATAGGTGTCTTCCATTCTTCAAAACACTCCGAAAAACTTTTGAGTGGAATGACGAATGTGAAAAAGCCTTTCAAGACTTGAGAAATATCTGGGAACACCTCCATTGCTGTCCAGACCAGTGATGGGTGAAAAGTTGTACTTATACCTGGCAGTATCAGAAAATGCAGTCAACTCGGCATTGATCAGATTGGAGAATGGAGTCCAGAAGCCAATTTATTACACAAGTAAGGCCTTTCGAGGTGCAGAGATCAGGTACCCAAAGTTGGAAAAATTGGCATTGGCATTAATTAAAGCAAGTAGAAGAATGAGGCCATATTTCCAGGCCCATACCATCATCGTGTATACCGACATGCCATTGAGACAAGCCCTTCATAAGCCAGAAAAGTCAGGGAGATTGATGTACTGGACAATAGAGCTCGGTGAATATGATATTGTGTATGAACCTAGATCATCCTTAAAAGGGCAAGCTGTAGCAGACTTTATAGCAGAGTTTACATATCCTGATATCCCCGAGGAACAAAAGTTGCTCGCTGACCAACCTGTGGATGTTACAGGATCAACAGACATAAGTCCAGACCAACTCCGATTGGTAAAAGGGCTTGTGGATGTAGAAAGACCATCAAATTCAAACCCAGACCAACTCCGGTTGGTAAAAGAGCGAGAAGAGATGGTCGATGAGGAGCAAAAAATACCGGGGGAAGATGAAAGAAAACATCAGATATTTCACCGAGGAACTCTATCAGATAAGAAATTTGAAGACGAGTTACCTATATGGAGGTTATATGTAGATGGCTCATCTTGCACTGCAGGATGTGGCGCTGGAATAGTTCTGAGCACTCCAGACGAGGTCGACGTGGAATACGCCCTGCGATTCCAATTCAAAGCTTCCAATAATGAGGCTGAATATGAGGCGATGATAGCAGGTCTTAATTTAGCAAAGATTATGGAAGCGCAACAAGTGATGGTATTCAGTGATTCTCAATTAATTGTGAATCAGATAATAGGAACGTATGCAGTTAAAGGAGAATTAATGATCAAGTATCATGCAAAGGCGATGGAGTTGTTGGCAGAATTTGATGCCATACAATTGATCAGAATACCAAGAATGGAGAATGCACAAGCAGACGCACTGGCCCGACTAGCATCAGCTACTCGTACCAAGTTGCGAAGAACGATACCAATTGAGGTGTTAGAAAGTCGAAGCATAGATGAAGACCTGACGATGAATATTATTACTCTTGATTTAGGACCATCTTGGATGGATCCCATCAGGGCATATGTCGAGGAAGGAGAATTGCCGGAGGATAAGCTCGCTGCCAAGAAATTGAAGTTCAAAGCTGCTCGGTATGTACTAACTAATGGTGTTTTGTATAGACGAGGAATTATGGCAGGTTTGCAAAGATGTGTACATCCCTCCGAGGTAAAAGAATTGATTGAAGAGATCCATGAAGGGTCCTGTGGAGCTCATGTAGCAGGTCGGACACTTTTGCAAAGAGTAATGACGCAAGGATATTACTGGCCGACGATGAGGGCTGATTGTATATCATATGCCAAGAAGTGTGACAAGTGCCAACGTTTTTCCTCAATTCGACGAACTCCACAAGCATTGTTGACACTCATAACTTCCCCTTGGCCTTTTGCTATGTGGGGAATGGATTTGGTTGGACCCCTGCCAACAATGACTCGAGGAAGATTCAAGTACCTCATCGTGGCAGTGGATTATTTTACTAAGTGGGTAGAAGCTGAGCCACTTATTGATATGACGTACGAGAAGGTATACCAATTCGTTTGGAAGAATATCATCTGCCGATATGGTCTCCCTCATGCCTTCATCACAGACCATGGAACACAATTTGATAACGAGGAGTTTGCCGCCTATTGTCATCAGTCAAACATTTTGAAGGTTCATTCAGCACCAGGCCATCCTCAAAGCAATGAACAGACTGAAGTGACGAACATAACATTATTAAATGGTTTGAAGAAGAGGTTAAATGAGGCTAAAGCAAATTGGATTAATGAGCTACAGTCAGTATTGTGGGCTTACCGAACAACTCCCCGAGCAGCAACTGGAGAGTCCCCATATATGCTGGCATTTGGAAGTGAGGCTGTAATACCTGCCGAGTTGGGTCTACCAACACACAGAGTGTTGAATTTCAATTCCCCAGTCAGTGATTTGATGAGAAGATTAGATTTGGACATGCTCGAGGAGGTTAGAGAAGAAGCATCCATTAGGAATGCTGCATATCAACAACGAACAACTTTATTCTACAACAAGAGGGTGAAGAAATGCGATTTAAAAGAAGGAGATTACGTGCCAAAGAAGGTCATTCAGAAGCACAATAAATTGGAAGCAAATTGGCATGGACCTTATCGAGTTACAGAAGTTGTTCGACCAGGAACTTACCGAATAGCAACTCTAGAAGGAGAGGAATTCAAGAATGCTTGGAATGCTGAACACCTACGCAAGTATTATCAGTAATGTAAAATGTAAAACAGTTCCTTCATTATGAATAAAACGATGATATTTCACCATCTTCTCTCCTTTTATTGAAAGTTTTTCGGGGAATACTAGTGTTGTACACTACGTTGCTCGACAGCAAAAAGAAGACGAAGACGATGGTTCAGACCCACGACCAACTCCAGTTGGTAAAAGGGCGAGAACAAATTATACTCCTTTGGTCAGGAGGCGTACACTTGCATGACCAACTTCGGTTGGTAAAAGAGCTCGTGGACAAGATAGTTCGAAAGAACCTGATAGTTCGAGCGTGATCAACTTCGGTTGGTAAAATAGCGAGAACAAATTATACTCCTTTGGTTAGGAGGCGTACACTTGCGTGACCAACTTCGGTTGGTAAAAGAGCTTGTGGACAAGATAGTTCGAAAGAACCTGATAGTTCGAGCGTGATCAACTTCGGTTGGTAAAATAGCGAGAACAAATTATACTCCTTTGGTTAGGAGGCGTACACTTGCGTGATCAACTTCGGTTGGTAAAAGAGCTTGTGGACAAGATAGTTCGAAAGAACCTAACAGTTTGAACCCACGACCAAATTCGGTTGGTAATAGGGTGAGAACAAAATATACTTCCTTTGGTTAGGAGGCAATAGTTCAAACCCACAACCAACTCGGTTGGTAAAAGGGCAAGAACAACATTCTTAAAATGCCAATCTCGGTTGGCTTGAAACAAAATATGCTCTCAAATGCCAACTTATGTTGGTCGGGAAGTAAGTTTATAATATAAAAAGTTCCTCGAAGAGCAAAAAATTCCAAACTGAACCAAGTATAGTTGATCGGTGATCAAAACCCACTAACTGTAGTTGGTCGACGAGGATAAATTATCGACCTTGGTTGGTCGGACACATTTTATGAAAATATTTCAAATTGAACCAAGTATGGTTGGTCGGGGATAAAAACCCATCAACTGTAGTTGGTCGACAAACACAATTTAACAACCTTGGTTGGTTGGAAAAATTTTAAACATTTTATACTCATTACTTTATTATTAAGTGATTGAGCAACATTGATTCTTGTAAACTTTTTTGGATGATGAACAGCACAATATTGTTATCTTTTTAACAGATACATATGCACAAATGTAAAAGTGTTAGACAAGTACAAAAGAATAAGCAATACAGATTTGCAAACAGAAAATGAAAGTCTTTCATTAAAATTCAAAATAAATTATAAGTTACATATGTGTGCTAACTATTACATTAAAAATCCTATTCTATTGGTTTTTTCCCTTCAGCCTTTGATACAGGTTCCTCGCCAGCAGGAGGATCATTTAATGTCTGAGGAGAATTGATAAAATTCAAGTCCTTCAACATTCTGACATTCATTACTGAAGGAGTATCCAAGAGATGCTCAGGACGAGATACGTCAATTTGAGAATGAAGGTTATAGTCACCAAGATAATTCGCAATCAAGCTCCGAGGAATGGCGCGAGCAGGTATCCATTCCATGTCCAACTTGAAAGGTGGCACAGGCAAGTCAAGCACTCCAGGCTCATAGTAGTACCACAAAAAATGTCCTTTCTCGAGTTTTAATACACATAAGGCAATCAACCAGCCTTGTTTATAACCTTCATCATTGGCATTTTCAATACGAGCATCCAAGTGATAAAGGGCCTCATTATAGCCTGCATTCCAAAATTCCCTGGGCTGTTTATGGAATTGGAAGGTTAATCTCTCCAATTGTTCAAGAAGGCTTTTTATGAAAAGGTCCTTGGTATGTAAAGCAGACTTCGTCGCAGTAAGTTGATCTTCCAAAGTCAGGATTTTCTTGGACATTTCAAACAAAGCTCGATCTTTTGCGTTCAATTGGAACGCTTGAGTTTCCAGCGTTGATTGAGTACGAGCTTCTTCAACATTACGACTAAGAGCCCTTGATTCTCCCCGAGCAGGTCGAGAACCTCTTCCTCATCCCCGAGCAGAAGTAGAAGCACCAGATCTTCGCAGGACATCCAATTCTTGCCTTAGCTTGGCATTCTCAATCTCTAAGAATGAGAACCCTTCGTCGGAGACTGGTACCAAGGCAGTGGAAGATGAAGCTGCAGATTTATACTGTGCTAACTCTTTCTGTAAATTGTTGTTCTCTTGTTCCAGCAGCTCGGCGATCTGTCTGCAGGCCTCAACTTCACCTTTTAGAATTCTCTCCCTGACATCGTACCCAGCAATGATCTTTTTGTGGCCTGTCTCTGAAGAAAGCTGTTGAAATCTATTCTCATACTCCTTGTGAAATAGGGCAGTTGATTCATTGTGTTGATTTTGAAGATCTTCTAGGGAATAATAAAGCTCCTCGATCAATTCGTAGTATGCCACATTATTGGCCACAGCTCGATCAAGTAAATCCTTCAGGTACCGATAAGCCTCAATTGCTTTCTCTGAAGCATCATGGCCAAGGATATCACCAACTTCTGATGTACTAAGGTCTGTATGACCAACTTTATAATACTCATGGCATTGCTGTATCAACTTTGTGTCATTAGCAGACAAAAGATCCATCCTAGCCATAAACTAACAGATAAAGAAAAAGAAGATCAAGACAGAGTGCAGATAAAGAAGAGACAATCATATGGAAAGAAAGAACTCAAATTTTATTAGATCATAAGGTAAAAGTTACAAAGATATGAGATACAAAGTACAAGTAAAGATAAAAACAGAAAGATAGTACCGAACAACTTCACACCTTTTCCTTGTCCCCCAAGACTTTCTCGGGAGGCTGGGACGAGGAGCTTGGTTGATCGGTGGGAACATTGATTTGATCGACTGGAGTTGGGATTTTTTCAAGAGGAGCAGGCAAAGAAGAAATCTCCTCAGCAGATGTTTGGTTGGGTTGAGGAGCATGGATCTGATCACCCACAATCATTGAAGATTCTTCAGATGCAGCTTTTTCTTCATCTTCGTCTTCAATAACTGGAGGAGGACCAGGGAGATTTTATTGAAATAATTTGGAGTCCTCGCTCACTTTCAATTCCTGCAAGGCAGCAACCCAACCATCATGGAAGAATTTCAAACTTCCATAATTCACCTGGGTCATCATTACTGCTACCCTCTATCCCATCCTTTATCCCAACCAGTTCGAAAGGATTTCTTCACAGCTGTTTTTCTCTTCATCTTCTCCGAGGAGAGCTTCTCGGATAGAAGGTCCTCGGAGGCTTTCAGCTTGGCCTCCAACTCCTCCTTCTGACGATTTGCTTCGCGCAGAAGTGTCAGCTCTTCCTCAGCTGATTTCAGCTTGTTTTCAAGCTCCCCAAAAGTAGTGAGCTTCTCGGAGTATTTCTTGTTCTCCATCTCCAAATCCTTCACCTTGTTTACCAACTGCACCTTTTCTGCTTCAGATGCAGCCAATTTCTTCTCCCATACACCTTTATCTTCGTCATACTTCCGACGGGATTCCTTCAGAGATTGGGCCAAACCCTGGAATGCATCCTCTACTCCAGACGAGGAGCTTGAAGCCTTGAGCGCTTCATCTTTCTTCACAATGGTGTTAAAACAACTCACCAGCTGAAAAAAGAAGGTAGTGATGAGTTAGTGCCGAGATATATATATTGATAGAAGGAAAAGTTCAAGATAAAAAGAAACTTACTGAAGCGATGTGACGAGTAGCTAGGGATGTCAGCATATTCCCAGGCATGTTTTCCTCGATGCCTTGGACTTCAGGAATAATCCAAGTTTTTACCGAGCTCATTGCAGAGCTCGGGGGAATGATAGTAGGAACACCAGCTCCACTAGCTTGGAGCTGAGGAGTGGTTTCAGAAAAACTAACCGAGGAGGATTTCTTCAATCTCCTCAGGGGTACTTCAACAATTTCAGCCAAAGAACCTTTGGTGGGGGAAATGGTGACCACTTCCACAGAAGTACTTTTCTTGCTCGGAGCCGTTGGAGGCTTCTCGGCAGCCTTCTGAACAGCAACAGAAGGAACAACATCATTTTTCTTGGTCCCCTTTGGGACTTCATCTTTGTTCCTCTTTCCATCCCCGACAGAGGAAGTCTCCTCGAAGATAGCAGGAACTCTTCTCTTGCCCATCTTCTGAATTAGAGGAATATGGGATTCTGGTGAAGATTCCTCGAAAGCTGGCAATGGGTCACTAATGCTGACCACAGGACGAGCAGTAAAGGATGATGTGTAGCTCCTATACTGCAGCAAATATGAAGCAGATCTTATGTGCTCGTCTGCAACTCTTCTATGCAAATTCCAGATATGTTTTAAATGCTTTATATTAACTTCTGTTTCTTTTGGAGTTTTCCTCTTGCTATCAACTGCAAACAAAAAACATAGTGAAATATCAGTCATACATTTTGTCAAACATAATGGAATCATAATTTCAAAAAACAAAATAAGATTGAAAATAACCTATCCCATTGCCATATGGAGGGCATTTGGGACCCTCATATACTTCATCTCCAACCGGAGGGGCATGTTGCCAATTTTTTTATAACTACCCCGTGTTCAAAATAATCCATGTTGGCATCAGGGAGGTTGACTACTAAGGCCCTATTCAAAAACCTAGTTTTTAAATAAAAAACGTTGTCTAAAACAGCCCATCTATAACAGTACATGATCTCAGGAATTCCTATACGAGTTCCATGAGTTTGATTTAACCTATACACCCCATTAACTATTCTCCAGGTGTTGGGGGCTATTTTTGCAGGGACAACGTCGAAGTACTGACAAAACTCTAAACACAACGGATTTGGTGGAAAAGAAAATCCACATTCAGCAATAAATAGGCTAGGGAACTAGTGTCCCTCAGCCAAATCAAAATAACTTGAAGGCTCAAAAAGAACCTCCAAGGTTACCCAAGAAGGAATAGAGAAGTCAGAGCGGAACTTTTTAAGAGACTCGATAATGTAAACCATGATGAATAAAAGAATAAGGAAGAAGAGCTTACAGGGAAAAAAGAGATCTGTTGACAAACGAAGGAGGAAATGAACGCACAAGAGAGAGAAAAGCTTTAGAAAACTCGAAAGCAGAAATTGAAAAGGTAGAAGATGATGGGATTGCCTCTGAAGTTTAAATACCTTGCCTTGGGAAATGGCGAAAGGAATGATTACAAAAAGGAAATATTACGCTACCGGCGGCTAAAAGGACAAAAAGGGCACGAAGATCGAAGCGCCTATAAAAATGCAAAAAAGCGGATTCTGCGAATTTGGAAGGAAATTTAAATACAAAGAAAAGGATCCTAAAACCCAGGAAGGTCATTTAATATCGCCATATACCGAGAAAGAATGTTCCACGCTCCTCAAAGTTCGAAACATGAAACATTGGGGGCTTCTGTTGATACCAAAATTAGTATGCTGATGTGGACGAATAACAAGAAGACACGTGTCAATCTACGTGGCACAATAGCAACGAGGAAGATTGTTTCCCCGTCCAACATACTCACTCCGAGGAACACCAACCCTCCGAGGAACTCTAATGCACCGAGGAACTCTTGGACGACGAGCAACTAAGGCGGTTCGAGCTGCACTTCGACCACAGCATTGATTGCCAGATAATCAACAGTTCAACTATTCATTGAATGCTTATCATCTTGGCGCGCACGTTTGAAGAACATTAAATGAATTACCCTTTCATATGTGTATCATTTAATGTCACACCCTTTCATGTACAGCCTAAGGGCTATAAATACCTCGTATCACCCTCATTCAAGGGGATCGGAATTTCTTGAGAGAACTTATAATCGAGAATTCCTAAACACTCAGCAATAACATAACAGTGGACGTAGGCCATTCATACAAGGCTGAACCACTTTAAAAATATCTTGTCTCATTTATTTATCTGTGATTAAATAATTAGAGCAATCTAATTTTTTACATCAACAACACCAACATAAGTTTATAGAAATTATAAAATCCAGGTTGGTCCAGGAACTCTCCTTGTTAACTTGATAATCCTAGATATTCATGGTTTCAATATTATTATCGAAATGGATGTTTTATTCAAACATCGTACTTATATGAATTGTCAAGTAAAGAAAATTCATTTTCAAAATGAAGATAATTATTCTTTAATGTTTCAAGGATCAAGTCCATCAGAATCTTCAAATTTCCAAAACCATATTTCTTCTTTAATTCCAAATCTGTTGGAACAATTCGAAGACGATTTTTTTGAGGATTTACTAGGATTACCCCCACTTAGAGAAATTGAGTTTAATATCAATCTTTATCCCAATACACTTACTATTTCGATACCTCCGTATCGAATGGCTCCTTTAGAACTTCAAGAACTTCGTACCCAATTAGATGATATTTAAGGAAAAGGTTTCATTCGACTTAGTTCATCACCTTGGGGAGCTCCGGCATTATTTCGTTAAGAGACATGATGGAAGCTTTATACTATGCATATATTATCATAAACTAAACTCAGTAACTATTAAGAATAAATATCCTTTACCCCGAATAAGAGATCTATTTGATCAACTTAGAGTTGGGGACAGATACATCTTTGCCTAGTTTGAGAAAAATAGGTTGGAGACTCCATTTTCTATCTTTTATCCCCTTTTGACGACATCCAATTTATATCCATGGGAGCCCATGAAGATCACACGAGTGGAGAAAAGAGGATTTCCTTCATTGATCTTGCATGCGTCGAGTTTTTATCTCTTTTCTGGGAGATCCCATGCTAGAGGAATCCCGGATGGCCACAGTGTCATGCTCGTTTAATTGGCCAAAATAAGTGTCATCTAAGAATAAAATGACGGTGAATCCTTTTCCAAAGAAAGGCTAAGTGTTTTAGGAAGGCTAAGAAGGGAGTATGCTTTTGATCATCTAGGTCCCTGGGTAACTAGAGGCCATCATAGGGAGCATAAGCGTCATCGTGAGCATAGAGAAGGTTATGTGAGATCAAGAGCTAGAATTAAGGGTTCGGTGCGTGCCGAGCAGACCTCGCAGGAGGAGAGTTCAACACATAGACACAGTAAAGTCACAAAATCTACCTTGACCAAATCTAATTCAGAAGAACAGTCCTGGAAGGAATCCATACAATGGTTGGAAGATCGACTAGGTAATATGGACAAAACCAAGAATCTATTGCAAGGGAGTTTTATTATCACCTTTAATCCAGGCTATTATGGATTGCCCCACACCTTCCAAGTTCAAGCCACCTGTAGTCACCCCAAAGTATGATGGCAAAAATGATCCAGTCCTGCACATAGATCACTACCAATCTGCTGCAAACATCTACTCAGTGCCCGATGAGATGAGGTGTAGCACTTTCTCCAGTTCTATCACACAACCTACCCAAATCTGATATAATAATCTCCCAAGAGGTAAAATCTCTTGTTTTCATCAGTTAGCTGAATTATTCATATATAACTTTTTCTTTGGGGCTAAGTCGGTCAAGAGTGTTACTCATCTCTTGAGTGTGAGAAAAAACTCGAGAGAAAGTACTAAAAAATATATTACATTTTTTAACAATGAAAAACTAGAGGTGGTGGAGTACGAGGAGAAGACAACAATTGCAACACTTATGAGTCGCTTGGTCACTAAAGATCTAAACTATGCTTTAGCGAAGAATCCACACAAAATCATAATAGAATTAATGACTTAGTCTAGAAAAATAATGAATGTCGAGGAGGCTATGGAAGCTAAGGAAGCTCGTGAGACCAAGGGTGAAAATAAAAAAAACAATTCTAATTCATTAAAGAAGTATCAAAAAGACAAAAACCTTGATCGGATCAAGAAGTATGATGAATATACCCCACTCAATAAAGGTGTTCACCATATCTTGTAGGAAATCAAGGGGAACTGAGAATTGAATTTGCTTAGAAAGTCGAAGATACCCCCCAATAAGAGGGATAAGTCTAAGTACTACGAATTTGATTCTTTATGTTAGATAAAAATAAACCATCAGCCTATAATATCATCCCAAGAAGAGTGGGAATAAAGAAATTAAAGGTTGTGTCATCTACAGTGCATTAATGCATGAAATTTCTAACAAATTATGGAGTCGGCATAATAAATGGCAATCAGAAAGAAGCCAGGGAGTGCTATTATACGTCAATCGACCAATAGGAAATACAAGTGAAGGGCACAACCACTTTCCATATTGACACTCTGGATCCTCGGGAAGAGAAGGAGTTGGTGAAAGGGAAAGTTATGTAAAAAATAGAAGCTATTATGTTAGACGACAAGAATCCAGAAATAACTACCCAAATTGGTTCCAAATTGTCTACCTCTCTCTAACAAGAATTAATTACATTCCTTAGAGAAAGAAAAACTATGTTTGCTTGGAGCCACAAATATATGCCAGGGATTGATCCAAACTTCATTTTCTATGAGATTAATATCTACCCAGATTCTAAGTCAATCAAGCAAAGGTGAAGTGTTTTTAGCCCCGAGAAGAATATGGCAATCCAAGAGGAAGTGAAAAAATTACAGCGAGCACGGTTTATTGAAGATGTCAAGTATCCCAGCTAGTTGGCTAATGTGGTAATGGTAAAAAAAAGAATGATAAATGGCACATGTGTGTAGACTTCCCAGACCTCAATTAGGCATGTCCAAAAGATCGCTTTCCTTTAGCAAGGATTGATCAATTATTCAATTCTACAGCAGGCCATGAACTATTCAGTTTCATGGATGTGATGAAACTTAAAGACAAAGTAACCACTTCCTTTATTACCAGCCAAGGAACTTATTATTAAAATGTCATGTCCTTTGGGTTTAAGAATGATGGAGCAATCTATCAGAGGCTAGTGGATAAGTTTTTTGAATACCATATTGTTTAAAACATGAAAGTGTACGTAGATGATATGCTCACCAAGAGCAAATTTGTTGCTGACCACCATATGGACTTAACTCAAACCTTTGATCAAATGGAAAAACATTAGATGAAGCTCAACCCAACCAAATATATATTAGGAGTACATGAAGGAATGTTCATGGGGTACATCATCAATAAAAGGGGAATAGGAGCAAACCCTGTCAAAATTAAATCCTTACTAGAGATACAATCCCCTACCAACAAGAAAGATGTTCAAAAGTTGACAGGAAGAGTAGCAGCATTGAAATGTTTTATTTCCCGAGCAACTGATAAATGTCTTCCATTCTTTAAGGTGCTTAAAAAGACCTTTGAGTGGAATGATGAATGCGAGAAATCCTTCCTGGACTAAAAGAAGTACTTGGGTTCTCCCCCACTCCTCCCCTGACCAGTTTTGGGAGAAAAACTATATCTATACTTAGTTGTTGCAGAATCAACTATCAGCTCATCTTTGATCCAACTAGATGGAGCAGTTCAAAGGCCAGTATCTTATACTAGCAAGGCATTCCGAGGAGTGGAGATCAGATATCCATGAATGAAGAAGTTAGCGTTAGCTCTCATTAAATCTTCTTGGAGAATATGGCCATATTTTCAACTCACTCCATTATTGTCTACGTGGATTTGCCTCCGTGATAGGCATTGCATAAACCTGAGAAGTATGGAAGATTAATGTCTTAGATGGTTGAATTGGGAGAGTATGAAATTGTTTATGAACCCAGAGTTGCAATAAAAGGTCAGGTAGTGGCAGATTTCATAGTCGAATTCACATATGCAGTGGTGCAACATAATCTAAGTTTGCCTACTGAGCAGACTTCTTCGGAAGAGAGCTTAGCTCAAAAGTAAACATATATTATGGCCGATCAACCAGAATCGTCAGTTGTTCAAGAAAAATTTCAACATGGTAAGAAGATGTTCAAACATGGAGTGCTGGTAGAGGAAGATTTCTCCTAGGACACTCCAATCTGGAAATTATTTATAAATGGATCCTCATATGCTACTGAAAGTACATCCGACCTCATTATCAACACTCCAAAAAACCTAAATGTGGAATATGATTTGAGATTCCAATTCAAGGCTTCCAATAATGAGGCTGAATATGAAGCGTTGATCATAGGATTGGAGTTGGCTTCATCATTGGGCATTGACCAGGTGCTAGTGCATAGTGATTCCCAGGTAATTATCAATCAAATGCAGTTAATTTAAGGCATCAAAGGTGAAACGATGATGAGATATCATAAAAAATCTATGGAGGTTATTTTCTGTTCACTTCAGTCAGGATGGTGAGGATTCCTAGAATAGAGAATGCCTGAGTAGACACTCTTGCTCGGCTTTATTCAGCTGCTCAAACATAACTCAGGTGGACAATCCTAGAGGAAATTCTTACCTATAGAAGAATTTATAGGGTGGAAATAGGCATCCTATATATGGAATTAGGTCCCTCATGGATGGACCTAATTAAATAATACATTAAAAGAGGAACACTTCCATCCGATCAGAAAGAAGCAAAGAAGATGATGTATAAAGAAGCCAGTTATGTGTTACAAAAATGTGTTCTATATAGGCAAGGATACACTGTTTCCCTACTTCGTTGTGTTCATCCTAACGAAGTAAATGATCTGATCAACGAGGTTCATGAAGTTTCACATCAGTCTCATGCATTCGGGAGGTCTTTAAGACAACGAATAGCAATACAAGGTTACTATTGACCGATGATGAAAGCAAACTGTGTTTCTTTCACCAAGAAGTGTGATAAGTGCTAAAAATTCTCCACCATCCATAGAAGACCAAGAGCGAATCTAACACCCATCACTTCTCCATAACCTTTTGCTATTTGGTGAATTAACTTGGTCATAGCATTGTCGACCACCAAAAGAAGGTTCAAATATCTGGTTGCAACAGTTGATTAATTCACCAAATGGGTGGAGGCCGAGCCTTTGATTGATATCCCTTATCAAAGGGTTTTCCAGTTCATATGGAAGCATATTATTTGGAGGTATGACATGCCTTATGCCTTCATCACCAACTATGGCACTCGATTTGATAGTGAGGAATTTGAAGAGTACTGCATCAGTTCAGGCATCCAGAAACTTCATTCAGTACCCGAGCACCCACAGTGCAATGGCCAGACAGAATTCACCAATAAAATCTTAGAAGATGGGTTGAAGAAAAAATTGAATGATGCTTAAGGCAACTATAATAATGAACTCAATAGTGTCCTTTGGGCATATAGGACTACTCCCAGAACAGTAACGGGGGAAACCCTATACATGCTAGCTTTTGGTACTGAGGCAGTCGTACCAATCGAAATAGGTTTGTCGACTCACAGAGTATTGAACTTTGATTCACTCAAGAGTGACCTCATGAGGCAACTAGTTTTGTACAAAATAGAGAAATTCCGAGAAGATGTCGTTATTCGATCGCTGCTTATCAATAAAGGACTGTGAAGTTTTATAACTTAAGGGTCAAGCCGACCAACCTAAAGCAGGGAGATCTGGTGCTCAAGAAAATAATCCAAAAGAGCGATAAGCTGGGGCCTAATTGTCATGGTCCATACCGAATCTCGGCGGTCATCCGACCAGGAACTTATCGCTTGGAAACTCTGGAAGGAATTCAAGAATCCTTGGAACGCAGACCATCTACGCAAGTATTATCAGTAATTCAATTTTTCAAAAATTCCATTTTTAATGTAATAGCCTATTCAATTTAATGAAATTTCAAGTTTTTCTCCATTATACTTCCTTTTTTGTGTTTTGTTTTTCGAAGTATGGTGGCTACACCTTCACCTTAACCATATATTAATAAGGAATTTTAATTCAAACTTTTCCAACTTCAAAAAAGTTCTTTATATTTGTCAAACTTTTCCAACTTCAGGAAAGTTCTTTATATTTGTCAAACCTTTCCACCTTCCATAAAGTTCTTTATATTTGTCAAATTTTCCCAGCTTCAAAAAAATGCATGGTTCGAACTTTTCCAACTTAAGAAAAGTTAAACTTCATGTATGATTTATCATCGGTGAGTCAAAAATAAGAAGTCAGTAAAATTTCTTCACTAGATATTTTACCCAGCCAAGTTAAAACGCAGAAATAATTACACATTCCTAATGCACTTAGTAGACGCTGATAACTAATGCTACAACTTAGTACAATATAACTATTTACAGTTTTATCAAAGTGCATTAGTTGAATCTATGGCTATATAAATAATTCAAACATAAATCAAATATTAAACATTTAAGCAGGTTATTTAGTCTATAAGCCGATTAACTAATCATTATACAAGTTACCTAGTCGCAAAAAGGTTAATTTTAACCACAAGCTTAAATAAAGGAAACTTAATAAAAAAATAACTTCATTTCATTGATCAAGATGCATTATAATGGAAAAAGAGGTATAAAACTAATCTATTGGACGCTTTCCATCAACCTTTCTCATCCCAATAGGAGGATCATCAAGGGTTCTTGGATGATTAATAAAACCAAAAGGCTTCCTCCTAAAACTCCTACTGCTACTTGTCCGATCAAGAAGATGCTGAGGATGAACATACTCCACTTCTCCTTCAAGGCCAAAATCCCCAACATACTTTTTAATCAAACTCTGAGGAATAGCATCTGGAGGAATCCAAGTGAATTCAATTGTGAAAGGAGGATAAGGATAGTCCATTATCCATAGAGTATGCAAGTGCTATGGTTCATGATTTTTGGGAACCTTTAACAAGGCGAGCAGATTCAACCAACCTTTATTTATGGCCTACTCTATATGCATATCCAGATAAGTCAGAGCTTCATCCTATCCATCCATCCAAATAGCTCTGGGTTTCTTATGGAATTGGAAAGTATGCCAGTCCAAATTATCCTGAAGCTTTTTGATGGCCCTATCTTTCTCTTTAAGCTGAGCATTTTGCTCAACTAAATTTCTATTCGTTCTTTCCTCATCAACCGTAGGCCAAGCAACTATATTTTTCCTTAATTGTTGACCAGAGGCAAATTTGGTTTTCTTTTATACAAATCCTCTAACTCCTCCAATAACCTATCACTTTTAGCTTCTAAAAATGAAACACCCTCATCTGGACCAGTACTGGTGCTCCCTTCAGACTATTAAGTTCATTCCTCAGGGCATTATTTTCTCTTTCCAACATTGTAGCAATTGATCAGCAACTCTCCAAATCTTGTTTCAGAGACAATTCTTTCTTATTAATAGCAGAAGTGATGACTTGTAATTTTTATCAAAATCATTTGCTTCACTCAAGGACTTGTACTTAGCCTCATAATCAGAGTTAAGCAAAGACAAGGACAACTTGTGGTCATCTCGCATCCTCTCAATTATCTCGTAATATTTAACATTATTAGCTACATCCCTATTCATAAGGCAATGAGCATGGATAAATGACTCCTTAACTTGGTCGGAGACATCTGGGCCGAGCAACCCTGCTAAGTATTCCTCAGACATGGGAATATGACCAGCTTCAAAAATATTTCTACTCTGCCTGACTATGTCAGATTCAATAAATATTATGGCCTTCTTCCTAGCATCAAACTGGAAAGTTACAAGTATACGAGTTTATGGGGAAAATCCAGATAAATAGAAAATATAGAAAAGAACAAACCAATAAGAAATTAAAGTCATTCGAAGGCATCAATAATTGGAAAAATAGGTTCTTTCATTGATTAATATCAAAGTAAAGAGGTGGATACATAAAAAAAAAGTCATGAAAAGAAATAGAAAATACATATGAGAAAGGACAAAAAGGGAAACTAGCTAAGAAGGATTTAAACTTTCTCTTTATACTTGGTTTGGTCCTAGCTAGCAACAGGTAGGCCGAAACTTACTTCTGGAACCACTGAAGACTCAATGGGAATCAATAAAGGCTCTTATAAGCCTTCTTCATTATTAAACTCCTCGTCCAAGTTAGGAGGAGTGCCCGGGTCATGTCTTTGGAATAACTCAGAGCTTGCCTCTATTTCGACCACCTTCAGAGCATCCGACCAACCTTCCTTGAAGGCTAATTTCTTTGCATACTCAATTTGAGCAGAGGAAGTAAAGAGGGCCTTCCACCAACCCTTGTTAAAGGTATCTTTGACCTTATCCTTCAAGGAGGTAACTTCAGAAATCAAGCCAACCACCTTATCTTCAGCAGTTTGGGCCAGAGTTATGATTTCTATAAGTTTGTCTTTAGCAGCCTTGGCGCTACTGTAGACACCCCATTCTGTTACCCCTAAACTCTCCTTAGGTCCCTAGCACCTCCCTTCATCATTACAAACCCAGGTTATACCCCGAGTACTAACTTAGAAGCCATCGAGCACTTCCAGGCTCCGTTTGACCAAAAGTCAAAGTCTTCAACTCGACCGAGACTGAATGAATCTTCTAAGGGCACTAAAACCCCTTTCCAACGATCTGTCCCATGCGCAATTCTGACTTACCATGCGGACGAACGACCTATTTTCCCATGAAACTCAATCAAGAGGCCACCGGGCGCTCCCGGGCTCTGTTTGAGCTAAGTTAACCCTTTATCTCGATCGAGACTGAATGAATCTTCGAAGGGCACTGAAACCCCTTTCCAACGGTCCATCCCATGAGCGATTCTGACTTACGGTACGGACGAACGATCCGTTTGCATCCGATGATTCCCCATCCAATGGACCGACGAATGCTTTCGAGCCATATTTGACCCAAAGTCAACACCCGAACCCGGGAGCTGTCCAAAGGACTTTCGAAGGTCTCTGAATTATTTTTCCAACGATCCCCCCCGAGGGTCTTTTTTGAAATAGACTTACGATCCGGTTATCATTATTTACTCGTTAGAGAGGAAGACATTCTGAAAACTACTTTTTGAACTCGTTACGGGCATTTCGAATTTATTGTAATGTCATTTGGTTTGACAAATGCCCCAGTAGACTTTATGGATCTAATGCATAGAATTTTTAGACCTTTTCTTGACCAGTTTGTTATCATTTTTATTAACGATATTCTCTTATATTCTCAAAATCTAATAGAGCATGCCCAACATTAGAAAGCGGTCTTAAGTACTCTTAGAAACCATCAGTTTTATGCAAAAAAGAGAAAATGTGACTTCTCACTGAAGGAAATCAAATTCTTAGGGCATGGGATTTCTGAAAATGGAATCAAAGTCGATCCAGCCAAAATTTCAACCATTTTGGAGTGGAAAAGTCTTACTAATATTACTTAAGTAAAGAGTTTTCTAGGATTAGCTGGATATTATCATTGCTTTGTTGAAGGATTTTCACGCATTGCTCTTACCCTTTCAAAACTAATTATAAAGGAAGTTACATTTGTGTGGAATGAAGAATGTAACCAATCATTCCAAGTGTTGAAGGACAAATTAACTACTGCTCCTATCCTCACTATTCCTTCTAGTGACGTAAGTTATGATGTGTACATCGATGCTTTATGAGAAGGACTAGGATGTGTGTTAATACAAAATGGAACTAGAAGCCGTAGTTTTCGCATTAAAGATTTGGCGTTGTTACCTTTATGGTGTAAATTTTCAAGTTTTTTCAGATTATAAAAGTTTGAAATATATCTTTACCCAAAAGGACTTGAATTTAAGATAACGATGTTGGATAGAATTTTCAGAAGATTATCGATTTAAACTCAATTACCATTCAGGTAAAGGTAATGTAGTAGTCGATGCTTTGAGCCAAAATCCAGTAGGAGTAATTCATACCCTAATTTCCTATGATATTGCTGCTATTATAGAGCAATACGATCTATAGTTACTTACCCCTTATACGAAACTCTTAAATTACTGCATATCCAAATTGAGAGAGAAAATATTAGTTCAACAAGCCCAAGATTCTTATTTCAAGGGAAAATTTGAGGACGATTTTTTTTCTTAGGTAGGTAGAGTGTAAGAACAGAGAATTTTTCAACCCTAATTTACCTACGACCATGATTTAAACCCTCAGAAGATGTGTAAAATCAAAAGTCTTCTAAAGAAGAAAGAAGCTACATTTAAAAACCTACATTTTTGTTAATTAACTTAGACTCCTTGAAGTTTTAATAAATTATAAAAGAGTTCCTAAAAGTTTTAAAGTAAGATAATTTTAGGTATATTTAACCCCTAAACCCCAACTTTACATAAAATTAATCCTTTAGACCTTAATTAATATAAAATTATAATTTTAACCCTGGAGGCTTTCTAAAATTACCAAACTACCCGTATACTTTACAAAAAGTACATTTTTTAGGCTATAAAAGTAAATATACCAACAATTAAGGACCAAGCCAAAAACTTCTTGATTTTTAGTTTAACCCCTGTCCACATGGTGATACACCTAAGCACTAGAGGTTAAAACTCACATGAGAACACCATGAACCCATGCGTAATACATTTACCCATGAACAAAACATCATGTAAACTGATTCAAATCTACCTCCCATGAGCTCCAACCAAATCTTCTCATGAAGTAGTATAAATACCCCACGATCCTAGCAGTAAAAACGCACTCTACAGTTCAATTCCAAATCTTAAAAAATCTCCCAAATCAGATACCTTATTATTTTATGCTTCATTTTCAATTCTATTAGTTTTCTTCATAGTCAATATAGTTAGAACAATCATTATATGCAAGCTTTTACGTGTAGTATAGCCTAAAATAGCAAAAATAGGTAGAAACACCATTAAAGCTTGAACTTTAATGGTGATACTTGATATAATGCATTAAAATGTGATTTAAAGTCACATATAACTTCATTATAACCTAAGGATCTCGAATGTGATGGTTAAAAGCCATTAATGTTCATGTAGAGCTCACATTGATCAAAGTGTATTTCGAACTCAAAAACTGAAAATTCAAAATTCTCCATGTACAATCCATCTTAATCTTTGAAACCAAAACCAAACCACTCTCACATATAATGAAAACCAACCCAATTCGTAAGAGACCTTTCCATACTCTAGAAATCCATGAAAATCGGGTCAAATTATTTAAAAAAACACAGTTTTGAAACTTGAGTTATAGTGAATATCAATCCAAAAAACTTATATATTTGGATTCCTCATGAAAAATTAGGTTAAGTTTGTTAAGGAATCATCTCAAAAGGCATAGCATCGAAGGAGAAAACCTTGGTAAAAAATTGAAACCCTAAAAAATTCAAAATCAAGAGCAGGAAGTTAAAGACTTTTTTCAGAAACCCTGACCACGCGCGTGAGGGCGCAAGGCCAATCAGGAATTTTTGATTTTTTTCTCAAAATTTTTATTAATTTTTTCTGGTCAAAATGATATAAGGTAAGGCCATGTTTGGATATTCCTAGCTCAAGTTATGCAAAAAAAAGTTTTAACTTAAGAAAACTTTTCCAATATTACAAATTAACCCCTCGTAACCTTTTCAACCTATGAATTTGATACCCAAAATTACATATTAATTGAGTTACCCTTTCACTTTGTGCTGTTTTTACTATAAACATCAGTATTTAACTAGGGAGTAGACTGACGTGTTATCCCATGAAACTTTCTACTTGGCCTATTGGTCTCAGATGATTGAGAGCCGTGTTTTTTGATACATACATATGAGTGTCACTTTAATTCTGTGCATAACATATTTCTTTCCCCCAAAAGTTTTGGAATGACTTTATTTGATTTTAGGGGTGGCTCAACTACTTCTATATCCATTAGTGAACTAGTAAGTATGGGATTATTACTTCAAAACTCCTTGACTTTCTTTACATGATCCTAAATAAACTAGTAATGAACTTTATTTCTTAAACGAACTAGTAAGTATGGAATTATGAGTTCCAACACTAAACTGTTATTATAAATTGATAAGTATGGGATTATCAACTTATTATTGTCAACGTTTTAAACACCGATTCCATACACACTCCAACTCTCATTTATATCTATATATTTGTTATAGAACTAGTATAACCTGCTTAGCATATTTGTGTTAATTACTTCCTTCTCCAGATGCACCGGGAGAAAGAGGATAGTATCTTTTCCCTACTAAAGACAGAAACCTTCCACCTATTTGTGTATGTAACCTTATGGGTGGAGATTAAGCCAGATGGGATCAAGGAGTGGCGCTTTATAACTTTCTATATTATCGTGTGTACTAAAAACATGTAACTCACCCATGCGGTTGTTTAACCCCACGTAAACCTATTAATAATGAATAAAGTTATGTTATTCCGCCTTAACTTTGATTCATTACTTTATGCTTACTTTTTATTATTTATACCAAAAAGAAGGGTGTGACATTCTCAAAGCAAAAACTCAGCATCAAATTAAAATGCATGTAGAATATGCCACTAAATTAAGACAATCAAACAAAATATGCATCTCTTTTTGACTTGTTGGAGTCTTTTTTTAGGTGTAATTCCACTATATGAATTATGAAACATGGTCAATGTCGAGCTCCCCCAGTCAATGATGAATCTGTAAGAAAATCCCAAAGGGAAAGAACCAGAACCAGATGTCACCTCATCTTCCCCGCAAGCCTCTCTCCTAAGTACCAGACGTACACAAACTCATGCGGCTGCAACCTCCTCATCAGCACTTGCATGCTTGTAACCCCCGCGGAGTCATCCCCCAGGGATAGAAGGTCACCTGTAATCCCTAACAGAGAACCAACATCTACTCAGGAGACAAAAATGCCAGAAATGTCAGAAAAATCCAAAAATTACTAAAAATGCCAAACAAATATTGGAACAGTTTTTCATCCAAAAAGCCATTTTTTGGAACATTAAACCCCTTATAAACTCCCGAAGTCCCCACTAGGATTAATATTACGCTCTTACCCTTAGTATAAACCCTAAACATATTCCACAAACATAACCAACAATGCACCCACATCCCAAAGTCCAATTATAATTCCCCAACGGAATCTCAAATCTCAACTCTTCCCCAGCAGAACTCAAACCTCAAAACAAATGCTTCCCCAACAGGATGGAAAAAGAATACCATCCCAGTTCCCCAACGAAATCTCCAGGATAAAGGAAAATTTCAAGATGCGCCTACAGTCAAAATCCTTCACAGTTTCCCAGCAGGACTATTTCCAATCGGATGTCTCAAAGTGTAAAACCATCCCCAATAGAGTATAAAAAAACACAATCCTTAGCGGAACAATAGGTGCGATTGCATCCACGAGATAAGATAAAAATTCCCCAGGAGAATAACTCCCCGCGTATCAACTTTAAGTCATTATAATTGACCTTGACCCGCAGAATTGATCGTCACAAATTTAGGTCCTCAGAATTGACCTCGACCCGCAGAATTGGTTGTCACAACTTTTGGACCTTATATTTAACCTCGACCCGCAGAATCGGTCATCATAACTTTAGGTCCGCAAAATTAACCTCGACCCATATAATCGATCCCCTAAACTTTAGGTCCTCAGAATTGATCTCTCCCTGCAGAATCAGTCTCTACAACTTTAGGTCCTCAGAATTAACCTCGACCCGCATAATCAATCTCTACAATTTTAGGTCTGCATCAATCATCAAAACTTTAGGTCCACAAAATTAACCTCAATCCATAGAATTGATCCCATCAACTTTAGGTCCTCAGAATTGACCTCGGCCCGCAGAATCGGTCTCTACAAATTTAGGTCCTCAGAATTGACCTCAACCCTCGTAAACAGTCATCACAACTTTAGGTTCTCAGAATTGATCTCGGCCCACATAATTGGTCGTCATCACTTTAGGTCCTTAGAATTAACCTAGGCCTGCAAAATGGTCATTATCACTTTAGGTCCTAAAAAATGACCTCGCCCCTCAGAAACGGTCGTACAACTTTAGGTCCTTAGAATTGACCTCGAATCGACGAATCGATCATCATGACTTTATGTCCTTAAAATTTACCTCGACCCTTAAAATCGGTCATCCCTTAAATTTAGGTCCTCAAAATTAACCTCGACCCTTTAAAATAACCATCCCCAATCCCTTTGATCCGTAAAATTGACCTCTTTCCTAAATATCCACGTGGTGTCTATTCGATGTCATTCACTTATTCCAAGATCACCCGTCAAGGGGATCAATAGACACCACATTCTAGGACACCCAAAAAATCTCCTTAGGTCCCTAGTACTTCCTCCTTCACCATAAACTCTAGGTCATACTCTGGGTACTAATCTAGAGTCCACCGGATGCTCCCGGGCCCCATTTGACTACCAATCAACTTTCTCACCTGAGAAAAAGCTCAATGAATCTTCAAAAGGATATGAATCCCCTTTCTAATGATCACCCCATGCATTAATTGGCCTTATAGTTTGGAAAAATAGTCCGTTTACGATAAAAAATTGATCTAGAGGCCATCGGGCGCTCTCGAGCCCCATTTTGACCCCAATTAACTTCTTCGCCTAAGAAAAAGCTTAGTAAATCTTCAAAACGCCCTGAATCCCCTTTCCAACAGTGTGCCCCATGTACTAATCAGCCTTATGATTCAAACGAATGGACCATTTTCCCTAAAAAATTGATACAAAGGCCACCGGGTGCTCCCGAGATCCATTTGACTCTCGTTAACTCCTCATCTCGAATGTGACTGAATGAATTGTTAAAAGGATCTAAATACCCTTTCCAATAGTCTTCCCCATGCGCGAATCAAGCTTATGGTATGGACTAATGACCCGTTTTACTTCGAAAGGTCATCGAACGATTTCTAGCCTTGTTTGACCAAGGTCAACTCTCGAGACTGAGTAAAGCTCTTTAGAACATCGAAGAAACCTGAATAACCTTTCTAAAGGTCCGTACCATGTGCAAATTGGCCTTACCATTCTAATAAATGATTTTTTCCCCTCTTATCCAAAAGATCGTCAGGCACTTCCGAGCCCTGTTTGACCACAGTCAATTCCCTAACCTGGGAGTAGCCCAGTGGATTCTTAAAGGTCTCTGAATACCCTTTTCAACAATTCATTCCATGCGATATTCTGACTTACAGATTGTGTTTTACGACCATTTCTTGGAAAATCTATATGAGACTGCCGAATGGTAAACCCATTTCTTTGCCTATGGGTAGTGTGTCGGGGCTACTTGTTGATAGGCCTGTCAAGAACAATGCTGATCGTCTTTACCTTGACCTTAGATAAAGGGAGCATGAGCTCACTTCAAAAGTCACCTCAGAAACATCCCTCTTAGCGATCTCAACAACATTCTCTCGAAGTCAGCGTGGTTTCTATTGAAACCTCTTTCCCACATTCCATTTCCATCCTTTCCTTACCCAATTTAGCAAATCCTATCCCTTCTCCTCTTACGACCTCCATCTACTTTCAAGAGCATCCCTTCAACAATCAAGGTTAACCTTAAAGCTTCTAAATAAGGTCCAAACCTTTCATCCTCTCTTCAAATTCTCTTATTTTCGCATTAGTTATTTAATTCTTATTTTAGCTTTTCATCTTTGTTAGTTCACACACATTAATATCCAACTTTTTATTAGTAGTATTGAACATACTATATCTTCTATAAAAAAACCCAAAAACGAGAAAAAGAGGGTTTGCTTGTAAATTCCAAACGGGGATTTGCCACTAAATTTTGTCACACTAAAACATACTTTTTCTACACACACACACACATATAATAAATTCCACAATTGAATTTATGATATAACCCCGCCCCCATTTTGCATGCAAACTATGTGGACTTTGATGCCTTTTTAGGCTACGTAGGCATCTCGGGTAAAATTCGAGGTTTGAGTCCTCTTTTCCTATTTTTGTTCATATATTATTTTCATATATTATATTTGTGATTCATGCTTGTGTTTTGTCCAACCTATACCGTCGTCTTTATATAAACAATCGATGACCTGACAAATGCACACATTATATTTTTAATTACTATTTTGGGAACATTCCTATGGATGACCTCACTCCTCCCTTATCCATGGCACGAATCGAGTGATTCTGCTCTCCATTTATATATACATGCACACACTTTATGGAGTTATTAAGGAGATGAATAACACATGCCCATGAGAGACCGAAAGGGTAAGATGTGTGCCTAATAACTTCCCATTTCGTAACTTAGCCTCTGAATCCTTGAAATAATTTGTTTAGCAAGAATCAGTATGTCTTTGATGTCATTCTCTCGAGGCAAAAACATTTATTTTTCCTATTTTTTGCAAAATAATTTGGCGACTATATCTCTATACTACCTCAATTGATGACAGTCGAAGCGCCCCGAAAGGGCTCGAGACCCCCCCCCCCCCCTGCGCCCCTACCGAGAGAGGGATGACCACATACCAAACCAAACCCATGAAGTGAACCGATTCACATAAGGGACTAAATTGGTTCGGTTCAAAACTCTGCCTAGCATTGCCTTATGTGCTCGATTTGCTCTTAATTACAACTTTACCCCATGATTCTCTTCTCAACTTCGAATGCGCAATACTTTCTAGCCGTAGCTCAGATCAGGGTGTCGTTTGTTTCAGTATATTTATGATTTCAAGATCTTCAACTTTTCAGTTGGATCCTCCTCTGGGTTCCAGCTAAAAAATTACGAAATTTCCATTGACTTCCCTTTCTTTCAATTCTTTCATCGTTTCGGCTTTTCTCTTCCATCCATTTGCACAATTTATCTGTAAAACATGAGGGAAATACACAAAACACGAAATACTCACCAAAAAGGGTTAATAGCATACATATGAGATAAATTAGGGTTAAATGCAATATAAGGGACCGTAAAAATATCGAAATTAAAGGAATAAATATGGAATATTTATGCCTAATCAAATCCCCCTAACTTAGAACGTTGCTAGTCCCGAGCAATTTAAAAAATAAGAGTATGAGTCTAAATAAAACTCTAAATAACTAAAGGGATAGAATACCTCTTTCGCGGGCAAGCGATTACATTTACCATATGCAACAAGCCGATAACCCCCTAGGCTACCCTAGTAGGACGAGTGGTGTCTCGTGAGGGTTTGTAGTGAATTTTTTCACAAAATTCATTTTTGCACGACAAAAAAAAAATCAAAATAATTAAAAATTGTACAATTTAAATTCCCCAAAAATAATCACATCAAATTTTTATTCGATAAATCTCAATTCATACTGTGTGTGTGCGAAGACGGAAATTAAATCGCTAACTTCCACTGATCGATCATTACATTACTTTTCAAAAATTTGCTTTGATTCAATTTCTCACGGAATGTACTCACAAACGAATCACTCAGATTGTGGCTATTTTCTCTCGGGGTGCGTGATATTAAGAGTAAATGTAATGGACACGAGTTCATGCAAAGAAATTGACAAACACAAATATTTATGGTGAAAATATCACATGAACGGAATACGGTCATTGAAAAACGGAAAAACACCATTCTATATTCGCATCGTTTTGTCTATTTATTATCCTTTTGTGTTTTAGCTCTCCACATGGTAATTCATTTCATTATTTGGACTTAGTTAGGACTTTTTCGGGTTAAAGTGTTTTGGGTAATAATTGGAATGTTGAGAAATTTTGGAGTTGGAAAATTTTCTTGCGAAGTTCATTGGCACTTTTTGGGCTTTTGCTCATTTTTTTCTCGTTTTCTCTTCCTTCTATTTTTCATATTTTTCTCATTTTTAAATTTTTTTTTCCTCTCTTTTAATTTTTGTTTGAGCATTTTTATATTTTCCGCCCCTTCTTATTTTTATGTACCGTTTGGACTTAATTGATGAATTTTCCAATTTTCACAACTCCGGGCTAATTGGGTCTTTAGGGTCAACAAACAAAAAGGTATATCAATTTTTAGGCTCAAAATGGCTTGGAAAAGGATATTTTTTTCATGACTTTTTTTGCTAATATTTTTGGGTACACAAGTAGTGGCCTAACTTCATGTATCCAAATTACTAATCACATTACCATATGCCTCTCGGGATGAATTTAATTTTGAGACATGTTTAGCGCGCTTTTAAAACAATATTTCACTCATTTTTCGTAACCGATCAAACAAAGATTTAGAGATCATCAACGACTTTTTATCACTGAACATAACTTTTGAGTTAATTTTAACTCGGATTGATTTAATTACTAAAAAAAATGATAGGCTTGAATTACCTGGTTAAAAATCTCTCCACTTATTCGTTAAGTCGTCAATTTTCACTCAATTTCCATTTTTGGTCAATTTCGGCTTTGTGCATTAGGTTTTTATCTTCAAACAAAAATTTAATGATATTTTTAAAGATTTTAAATTCCAATTTTTATTTATTTTGAAGAAAATATATTTGACTTTTTTGAAATTTTGCAATTTTTGAAAATTTTCAATTTTTTTGGGCATTTTAAAATTTATGAAGTTTAAAAGACACACTTATACCCCCTAACTTAGAGTTTTACATTATCCTCAATCAAAAGGACTAAAATATAAATAAGAAAAGAAGAGTGAGAAATAGAATAAACAAATATTAAAATGCAAGACACGATAATAAACTCAAATAACTTACATTAACAAGAGAAATTACATAGTTCCTAAAGATAAAAACACACATAAAGAAAACTACATAATCAAAAGTAACACGTCCACAAGCTCTAAAGTGACGGGCTAGGGGCATTGGGATTGCGCACGTATGGGTCGTAAAAGTAACTTGCCATTTGTGCATCTGTACCAATACTCAAGCGGTACATATCCGCTTGAAGTCTCATCATCATGCTCATGTACCTCCGGTAGGGGTGGCAGCGGGTTGTGTCGAGCCGGGTTCGTGTCGGGTGATAAACGAATCGTGTCAAAAATTCATCCACCTAAACACGATTCGTTTACTAAACGGGTGGAAAAATGAAATTCATACACGATTCGTTTACTTAACGAATGACACGACACAACCCGTTTATACCCGTTAAATAAATGAATGATTTTAACCTGGTTCACCCGTTTAACCCGATTCACCCGTTTAACTCGGTTCACCCGTTTAACCCGATTCACCCGTTTAACCCAGTTCACTCGTTTAACACGATTCACCCGTTTAACTTGGTAACTCGGTTACTTTAAAAATCTAGAGAGGAAACAACTTACTTATACTTAGTCAAGAATGGAGAATTTTCATAACAAATCGATGTGGGATGCTTAGATTACGGGTTGTTAGTGGGTTAACGGGTTGTAAACTAGTTAACGGGTTACAAACGGGTCGCAGGTTGCAAACGAGTTGCGGTTTCTAAATGGGTGACGGGTTCTAAACGAGTGAAGGGTTATAAATGGGTGACGAGTTGTAAACGGGTAGCGGGTCACACGGGTTCTAAACGGGTGACGGGTCACTAACGGGTTTCACGAATATACACGAACCCGATTCGTTTTCTTAACGGGTCTGGCGGGTCCACCCGTTTATGATCCGAACCCATTAAGGCTATACCCAAACCCGCTTAAAGCGTGTCGATTTCGTGTCGGGTTAACGGGTCGTGTCGCAAATTGCCACCCCTAACCTCCGGTAGTCACATCGATCATAACGACGATCATTCCTATACTTAGCTGTAAAACCATCTAGGCGGGCTTCTAGTTGATCTATACGGCTATTGATCATCGTCGTATTGAATGTACTCACATCAAAATCGACCTCATTGTCCAAGTCAGACTCATTATGGTCTTCACCTTGGGCATCATCCTCTTGCTCTTCTTCCCCTTCCTCTGCTCTCCTCGTCTTCATCTCCCTCCTCTATTTCAATGTCATCAAAGATTGGTACGGCAGGAGGTTGGACATTTCTCATTTTTTGGTGCTCCGACCAATAGATGTAACATTAATTGGCTTGGTCTCACGAGCTATGGTGTCCTACATACTGATATGATAGTCGAAACAAAGAGAAGTGATGAAATAAGCCTATGGAAGGGACATATTATCGGTGCCATCATAGGCCATGGTAGTGATCTTATTGAAGTATATGCGGGGAAGGTCTTGCGCTTGCTCGTCCAAAAGAAAATAGAAGAATATACCATGTCGAAGACGAATCGACGAATCGTTCTTCGTTGGAAGAATAGTGCCACATGTGATAAGATTGGCATAATGGGCATGCTTGGGGAGTAGACTGGAAAGGACAATCTCCCATTCCCATCGGGTGTCGGGTGGCCAACGACTTGAACATTGGAGCCGCGTGAGTGCCAGGTCAAAGTATGTGTAGGTGGGATGCTCGTAAAATTCGACCCTTTTTGCCTGAATTAGCCTTATGATATTAAGCGTGAGGGGAACCATAGGCCTCGTAGTGTCCTTTAGAGGTTTTGACGAGAGTTCCATAGAATATGCGAACAATGTCTTCGTGGACTTCAAGTGCGTCATTGGCCAACCAATCACACCACCCAAACCGTGAAAATAATTGAGTGATATCGGCGGGAAGTTACTCCCACATGATTTTCCTCTCTGTGAATACGGTTCTAGTGTTGCCAATGTATTTGTCGACCCAATATCACTCTTGCACCGAGCAAAAAATATTGCGGGTGTCATTGCCCTCAATTTCGATCGAGTCGTATTTACGGACATAGGCTCTACGAGCCATGAGGGAAATGGAAAATAAGAAGACTTGGAGGAATTATAGGAGAGAAGGGGTGGATTTTTTTGGTGTGGGGTATTTATAGGGGTGTGGGGGTGTGAAAGGGTGGGAAAGTGAAAGGGTTTTGGTGGGAAAGGGTGTGGGGGGAAGGAAAAATGAATGGTTTTTGGGTTGAACGGAGGTAAAGAGGTTGGATTTTAGGATATGGAAGGAAGGGGATGTCAAAAGGTTAGAGGGAAGTGAAAAAATGGGGGGAAATTACGTGTTGGCAGAACAGGGGACCGAATTAGTTCGCCTAGGGGACCAAACTGATTCGGTTAAGATTGCTGCCAAACCACTGTTTTCTCCCATTTTTTGCATTGCGCCCCTAAATTCATTAACGATGATCGAGGGCACTCAAAATCCATTGTGTTTTCAAATTCATCACTCTTAGGTTGTGTTAGGATAAAACCGAACGCTCTCCTCTCTTGCTAATATAGACTCACCTCACACCTAAATGCACTACACTCGCACATGACTAAAAAATACAACATGACATCACCCCATACACGTCGGGATTGTGATGACCTCTCTTCAAAGTACCTACTAGTCCTCGTATAAGGGGTTTGATAATAAAATTATCGCAGCTTCCTCAATGTACACCTCGAGATATGGCCCTAGGCATTGTCTATTCACCTTAAATATGTTCCCAACCTTCAGATCCTCAACCTCTATCACACCGTGTGGGAACACCTCTTTCACAACGAACGGGCCGGTCCATTATGAACATAACTTGACAAAAAACTAATGAATACGTGAGTTGCACAAGAGCACTTTTTGGCCCGAATGAAACTCTTTTCGATTTATGTTTTTATCGTGTGCTAGTTTCATCCGCTCTTTGGCAATACGGGTGCTCTCATGCGCATCATTGCGTATTTTTTCCAACTCACTCAATTGAAGTTTTCGCACTTCATCGACTTTATTAAGGTTAAAGTTCAACCTCTTAATGGACCAATATGACTTGTTCTCTAACTCAACGGGGAGATGGTAAGGCTTGCCATACATAAAACTAAATAGGGACATTCTGAGGGGGTTCTTGTACGCAGTTCGGTAAGCCCATAACTCATCGACTAATTGGTTATACCTAGGGGTGGACAAAAAAAAGACCGACCCGATTGGACCGATTGGACCGGACCCACTAATATAGGCTTTTTTTAAAATCGGTCCTAATTCGATCTTAAATTAAGAAACCCAAAATATTCGGGTAGGTCTAAAATATGCGTTGTAAATTCGGTCTTGAGACCGGACCGGACCGTTTAATTTAATATTATATAATATATATTAATTTTATATAAATATTTCATATATTAAATAAGTAAACCCTAAACCTAAAGACACAACATCACTTACACTTTCTTTCAAAAAACACAGCCGCACGACACCTTCGGTCTCTCTCTCTTCTCTTCCTCTCTCTCTCTCAACTCTCCGGTCTATCACGCGACACCTTCTCTTCCTCGATCTTGCACCGCTGCCGACAACACCTTCTTTTCCGCGATAACGATCTTGCGTCGCTGCCGATAACACCTTCTCTTCCTCGCACGATCTTGCGCCGCTGCCTTCACCATGAACACACGATCTGGTGCTATGAACACCAGATCCAGTAGCCCAAAACAAGTGGAGGAGATGGCCGGCACAGTTTTATTCTGGTTTGATTTTGATTTTGGTAATATTATAGTTGAGTGAAACTAATCGAACTAACCTCTGGTTATATTCTGATTTGATTTTTATTTTAGTTATATTCTGATTTGATTTTAATTTTTGTTCTATGGCTAACCTTCAGTTATATGTTGTTCCTGTTTGTTTATGGTTTGTATTTGTTTATGGTTTGACTAAATCAAACCCTAAAATTTTGGTTACATACAGTTTTTGTCACAGATCCATATCCATCTACTATTAACCCGTTTTTTTTCTTTTCACATACAGAAGTTATGGTTTGTTTTTCTTTTTACATACAGAAGTTATGGTTTGTTTATGATCAGAAATTAATGATGGGATATGAGAGCATACTGGGTATTACAGTACCCACCCAAAACATGAAGTACTGGCAAAACAACACTATTTTAATGGCAAAACAGCACCTAAAAGGTGCAAAACATCACCTAAAAAGTTCAAAAACAGCCTTTAATTACTACAAACAGCAAATAAATTAACAGTTTTTTATTAAAAAAAAAGTAAATAAATGTAAAAAGTGGACCGATTATTAACCGAACCGGACCGAAAATAGCCTAGACCGATTAAATAGGCTAAACCGATTAAATCGGTCCATATTCGGTCTTCTCAAATATAGGACCGAATAATTCGGTCCGGCACCTAAAATGACAAAAAACCGGACCGGACCGGACCGCGCCCACCCCTCGTTATACCAATCTATACGATTAGGATCAATGGTATTTTTGTGAATATGCTTGATCTCTCAATTTTCTAACTCAGCTTGCCCGTTCATTTATGGGTTGTAAGTCGTCCCAACCTTATGGACGATGCCATACTTTCTCATTTAACTTCTCAAATGGCCTGTTGCAAAAGTACGTGATGTTGTCACTAATGAAGACTTTCAGAGCACCGAAATAAGAAAATATGTGTTCATGGATGAACTTAACCTCCATTTTACTGTCATTCGTCCTCGTAGGTATGGCCTTTACCCACTTAGACACATAGTTTATCGCGACAAGGATGTATAGGAAACTGAAAGATCGAAAGAAAGGTCCCATGAAGTCGATGCCCCAATAGCCGAACATCTCAATGGTGAGAATAGGGGTCAACGACATCATGTCACATATAGTAATGGCTCCTGTATTTTGGCACCTATCGCATGATCTATAATACAAGTTCACATCTAGAAAGATAGTGGGATAACAAATACTGCATTGAAGAATCTTTACAACCATCTTTTTTATGGAAAAGTGGCCTCCACATGCTTCTGATTGACAAAGTCGGATTACACTAGGAGTCTCCTTATCCGGCACACACTTTCGGATTATTTGGTTGGCCCAATACTTAAACAAATACGGATCATCATAGAAAAACATGCACGACCAGTAAAGAACTTCTTCTTCTCTTGCGGTGTCCAATTGGAGGGGACAAACCTTGTGACTAAATAGTTCATGATATCTGCAAACCAAGGTATAGAGGAAGTGGAAACTAATCGTTCATCTGGAAAGTAATCGTATATGGGTACGGGATCTTAAGATAAGTCAAACAAGAGCCTAGATAAGTGATCGGCTACAACGTTCTCTACTCCTTTCTTGTCTTTAATTGGAAGATCAAAATCTTGGAGTAAAAAGATCCATCTAATGAGGCACAATCTTGCATCCTTTTTTGAAAGGAGATATTTGAGAGCCGCGTGGTCGATAAAGAACGTTATGGGTGACCCGATAAGGTATGAATGGAATTTATCGAGGGCGAACACTACCACTAACAACTCTTTTTCCACGGTGAGGTAGTTCAATTAAGGTTCGATTAATGTTCGGCTAGCGTAGTATATGACATGGGACTTCTTGTCTTTTTTTTTCCCTAAAATAATCCCTACCACGTAGTCATTCGCATCATATATAAGCTCGAATGGAAGGGTCCAATCCAGAGCTTGCATGATGGGAGCGAAAATGAGCATGCTTTCAATATTTAAGGGCCTAGCTATGGAGCTAAAATCCTTAATAAACCAATGATAAAACCCAGCATGGTCCAAGAATGAGCACACGTGTTTTAGTGACTTGGGTGGGGAAGTTTAGAAATTATATCAATTTTTTCCCTAGCGACATCTATCCCTTTGGATAACACGATGTGGCCAAGAACTACTCCTTCGGTAACCATAAAATGGCACTTCTCCCAATTTAGTAGCAAGTTCTTTTCCACACACCAGGCAAGCACCTTCTCCCGATTAGAAATGAAATGATCAAAGGAGGGGCCTAAGACACTAAAATTGTCCATAAACACCTCAAGGCCTCTCTCGACCATGTCACTAAATAGATTAAGCAGTGGATGTATTACACAATCCAAATGACAAACGTTTGTACGCAAATGTGCCAAAGGGACATGTGAACGTATTCTTGTCTTGGTCTAGCACATCCACCTTAATTTGGTTATACCCAAAATAACCATCTAAAAAATAGTGAAATGGGTGGCCCGAGACTCTCTCAAGCATTTGGTCCATGAACGACAAAGGGAAGTGGTCTTTTCTAGTGCCAGGATTGAGCTTCCAATAGTCAATGAAAATGCACCACCCGATGGTGGTATGTTTTGAAATAAGTTTCCCCTTTGCGTTCTCGACCACAATAATTCCCGACTTCTTCGAGACGACTTGAATAGGACTCACCTATTTACTATCCAAGATAGGATAGTTAATGACCACATCCAATAACTTAATAATCTTCATTATAATGACATCTTTCATTATCGTGTTCAAATGTCTCTGCATCTCCCTAGAGGGCTTCATGTCCTCTAGGTGGATTTTATAGGTACGAATAAAGAGACTTACACCCTTCAAATCTGCGATGGACCAACTAAAAGCACCTTTGTACGTACTCAAAATGGTCATAATCTTCCCTTCTTACTCTTCATTTAGTCTCGAGGAGAGAACAACGAGATATGTCTCTCTTCTCCCAAATAACCATATTTGATGTTGGAAGGAAGCTTCTTAAATTTGAGTTTTGAAAATTTAACGTCAGAGGGAAACGAGATATGTCTTCCCTTCTTACTCTTCATTTAGTCTCGAGGAGAGAACAACGAGATATGTCTCTATTCTCCCAAATAACCATATTTGATGTTGGAAGGAAGATTCTTAAATTTGAGTTTTGAAAATTTAACGTCAGAGGGAACCGAGTAGGATTCCCTCGATGGTAATTCCTCGAATTGGGAGACCCAACTAACAACTCTCACTTCCTCCTCACTCTTATCCTCATCCAATAATTCCCACCTCTCCCTCAACTCTCAGTCGAAATCGGTGTACGCACTCTCGCTCTTACTCACCATCACTAGACACGCCTTAAGTGGATCCCTAATGTGATTACCCTCGAAGTGTTCGTGTACTACCTCCTTAATAATATCCGTTTCGTGTAACTCGTTCTCATCACCCATTTTCTTGGTGATATTGAAGATATTTGTTTCGAGTATCATATTCCCAAACGTGAGTTGCATTTTCCCATTATGTGTGTTAATCAACGCATTAGTCGTGGCTAAGAATGGGCGACCAAGAATAACGGGAACATGATTACTCGAGGGGGAGGAGGACTCCATATTCCAAATGACAAAATCTATCGGGAAGTAAAAAGTATCCACTTGGACGATCACGTCCTCAACTATCCCACGTGGTATCTTCACGGAGCAATCCATAAGTTGGAGAGTAATTTTAGTGACCTTAAGATCTCTCTAATAAAGGTTCCTATAGATGGAAAAGGGGAGGATGTTGACACTCACCCCTAAATCTAGTAAATCTCTCTCGATTTTATTCTCTCCAATAACACACAAAATGGTGGGTGCACTGAATCTTTATACTTTGGTGGGAGGTCTCTCAAAAGAACCGAGCTCACATTTTATGCTAAGAACACCTTCTTCTTTACCTTTAATTTGCGTTTCACCGTAAGTACTTTTGGAACTTAGCTTACGTGAAATTTGCTTGATAGCCTCAAGAAGAAGTAAGTGAGGAGGGACCTACTATTGAGGCTAAGATGTGGTTACAAGGGGTTTTAATACCACCTCAGGCTGAACCGTGTCATATTTATCACTCTCTTCCAAGGGGGCATCTTCGACCTCTTGCGCGCTGGACGAGTCCTCCTTGTCATTTTGTATATCGTGTGGTGGAGATGACAAGTCAACAACTCTCCCACTATGTAGAGTATTTACTGCTTAAGACTGCTCTTTATTTTCATCAGGAGTAGAGATCACAGAGTTTTGTCCTTGGGGAGGTCGTTGGCCTTGGGAGGGAAACTTTCCCTTCTCTTGCACTTAAGGAAGATTGAAACTTAGAAAGCGTTGTCTTTAAGTCGACAAATATTTGAGCATTTTGAGCATTTATTGCTGACTGACTTTGCATGAATTGAGCTAGAGTGTCCTCGAGACTCTTCTTCCGTGGGATTACATAAGGAGCAAGAGGAGGCGCTTACATGGGTGTAACTTATTGATAAGGTGGGAATCGTGGTGGTTGTTGGGTAAAGTGTGGATTCAGGTTCATTGATGCATTTGGTTGCCCGTAACTAACACCAGGATGGTTCACCACGAGCGATTAAATTAATTCTCGTGAGGGGCGTTAAAATTACCCTTAAAATCTCCCACTACCTCAACTTGCTCTTTAAGCACAGCTTTGTAGGCGGGTATCGTTGGACATTCCTTTGTTAAATGCCCAGCCTCACAAATCGTGCAACTCTTCTCTAGTAAAGCTCGAGATGGGCTAGATATATCTCTACTCTAGCTTCCACCATGTCATCTAGCCTCTTGGCTAATTGGTTAGTTTGGAGCTTAAACTCGACTTCCTTGTCCAAGTGGTAGAGTTCGAATGCGAAAAAATATGTGGACATGATTATAGCTTTTGGTTGGGCATTCAAATATGATGTGTCCCAAGCCTGTGTAGTCTCAACGACATACTTAAAGTGGGCCTTTGCATCATTAACATCTAACCTGAAGAACTCTCCCGAGCACATAGTTTCAATGAGTTATTTTGAGCTTAGGCAAAGCCCATGATGGAAGTAAGAGATGAGTCTTCACTTCTCAAAGACGTGGTGTGGTCACATATTGACTAACTCATTGAACCTCTCACAACATTTATCAAAAGGCTCATTATCATTTTTCTTAAAAGTCTGAATTTGAGCCTAAATAAAATTGGTTTTATGCACGGGAAAGAACTTCTGGATAAATTTAGCCTGCATGTCTCTCTACATAGCTATTGGGATCCAATCTCTTGAGCCGTCGGTATTTTTGTTAGATACAAAATTCTTGATAATTATATAATTAATTAAAAGAAAACATTAATTGAATCATAGCAGTAAGTATGTGAGAATATTACTCCGTACAATATTTAGTCAACAACTAAATTAATGCGAATGATAAATTTATAGACACATATATCGTATCTTCACACACTCCGGTTGCCTACGACAAATAGAGTTAAGAGACCTATAATATTAGTCGCAAAAAACTATCAAACCCTAGTAATTACGCATATAATTACTTAAAATTTTATATTTAACATCCACACCTAGGTTGGATTCATGTTCCCCAACTCTCTAAAAGTCTAGCCGGACATGATCATAATTACTACGTATGAAATTATTGAATTGCATGTAAACACGATGAAGAAATAACAATAAATATACAGAAATTTAAAGTTACTAATGACGGAGAAAGTAAGGTATGCAATAAGAATCAAACTTGAATGAAAATCCAGAAACAATATGATCTTCTATTGAATTTGGAGTACAAAAGTATGTAAAAGTTGCTCCAAGAAGTTCCTAATCATATTATTCCTTAAAATCAATGATAATGATGAATAATCACTCGTAATAGGTGTTTACAAGTGTTAAAAGTCATTTTGAGAAGTCCCCATATACTCAAACTCTTGTAGCTAAAAGATAGGGAAAAAATAAAATTCCCGTCTTGGATCGAACCCATGCACAGAACCCAGACCGAAATGAACCCATGTAGCGAACTGATTTGCAATGCTTTATATGCTCGATTTTCTCTTAATTACAACTTTGCCACTTGTTTCTCTTCTCCACTTTGAATGCACATAACTTTCTAACCGTATCTCAGATCGGGGTGCCGTTTCTTCCAATATATTTGTGATTTCAAGATCTTCAACTTTTTAGTTGGATCCTCCTCCGGTCTATATAGAAAATTATGATATTTCCATTGACTTCCTTTTGTTTTGCTTCTTTCACCGTTTCGACTTTTCTCTTCCATCCACTTGCATAATTTACCTATAAAACATGAGAAAAATACACAAATCAAGAAATAATCGCCAAAAAGGGCTAGTAAAATAAATTTATATATACTTCTAAAATGATATACAATAATTAAATGCCCCTATTTGGTTAGAGTGTCCACATGCGCTCTTTGAATTTAAGAGCAACATGTTTTAAAAGTAAGAGGTAAGAGGAAGGCATCTGAACCATCTCATATTCCAACCCTTCGTAACCCCAATTGGTTGGGTCCAAAAACCATAGATGACTTATAGTAATTTTATCCCTTCTTTTATTTGGGAATGAAATCATCATCTAATAATTCATTTATTCAAAATAGAGAGAAGTGCAAATAGTTTCCATAAACATTGGCATATTACACGATAAAATAAGTAGTAGCAGAAACCCCTCTCCAACCCAAATCTACCGTAAATCTCTCCCTCTGTGTGTGTGTGGAAATAACCCCTCTTTGATTCTCATGTTGTTAAAATTTCAAATACCTAACTTAGGTTTCTCATGGTGGTCGATTCTCAGGTATAATCTTTTGCATATCTTTTAATATTTTGTGTTATATTTTCTCTTTGTTTGGGTTACAAACATTGGCGATCTTCAAGCTTAAGGAGTGAAATATGCCCAACGAGAAGTCTTTGACGGTATCTACGACTTTCGTCGATTTTAATTTAGGAGAAATACTCTCTAATAGGCTATTGTTGTAATTTTTTTATTTAGGTTTCATAATTAATACAGACATGGATTTTGATATGTTTCCCCCTCAAATTTCATATTGATTTATGAGCTATTTCTTATGTTGGTTAAGTATTTGTGGTGGACCTGTGTATTTGGTTGATTAATGGAAGTTTAATGGTAATGAGGGTGTTCACCTACATGTCTTTTGTGATTTATCAGGATCCAACATACAAGTTGTGAAGTCAGTATGTGGTGTACACCCCTTTATTTATTTCTATTGACATATTTTTTTTAAAAATTTTGTATCACATTCTCTGATGTTGTTTTGTACTTGGAATCATTTAAGCATGTATTCAAATATTTAATCGATGGAAGCATGAATTACCTGGTGGTTTGCATTTTAATTCTCAGTAGCAATAGACATCTAATTCGGGACGATTTTTGTTTTAATTATAGAATCAATTTGACATGCTTATTTAAGTTATCTTTGATGCCTTGTTTTTACCCATATATCAATTAATTACCGTCTCACATACCTTGCTATGATTGATGAGTTAGATAACATCACTTTGTAGTATATAAATCTTTAATTAGTTTATATATGATAAAATTATTTTTCTCACTCTTTAATCAGTCTAAGAATTATGCAGTCCATTATGATTTTAAGGCTTAAACTCACTCTAAAATTTGTGGAACCAGAGAGTATAAATGTGATTGTGGGACTAGTTTTTCAAGATCATCTTTTTCTGTGCTTTTTAAATTTGTGCCTTTTTTGGATTACTGAGATTGAAGTTTGTTTTGTTTTGATTCTTTTGAAGGAGATATAAGTTCATCATACACAGAGCCTTTTGAGCCTTTTATGATGCATTAACAATTAAAAATTCCAAAGTACCTCGAACTCATATGGTTGCTTTATGAACTCCACCACCACCACCACCAGAAGAGTCTGCTCCTTCAGAAACTATTGTAATACCATCAATTTTGCCTACTAAAACTCCAGGTATTATGTGATAAATTGTGTGTTTTTGAATTTTGGGCTGGATTTGTTTTTGGTTACACAAACCAACAAAAAAATGTTGGTTGTTATTGTCTCTTGGTTTTTTTTAGCCGTTACTGTTCTTTTTTCTTATCTTTATAGAAAGTGATTTTAAGAGTAATTTTAAATCGGCTCAAGAATGTGATCCATTTTGCACGACTCACTAACATGTCGTGTCTGTGTTGGTTCTTTTTTGGGCTCCACTGAGTAGGACCCAAAAAATGAGCTAATCCATACATGACATGTCAATGAGTCACAGAAAATGAGTCGGATTCGTGAGTCGGCAACAAATTACTAGCTTTTTAATACTTTGCTTATCGTCATATCTATGAAATTAATGGAGAGCATGAAAGACATGAGTGGGTGGTGCTTAATCCAGTTATTTGATGTTGAAAATTTTTAAGAGGATTCTTAACAAAATTATCCCTATATAACTTTTGTCCAAAAAAACATGAGAACAGGTGCCTATTACAGGTGTGCAGATTTTGTAGAAACAAATGACTCGCATTAATTTTTGTCAGTTCATTCCCACAAAGGCACTTTAATAGCCTATGTTTAACATGTTTGTAAAGGTTTACTCTTAGGATTACAGAGTATATATGAATATGGAATCCTGGTAGTTCTTTTTTTTTTAATTCATGTGGTTTTTCATTTGTGAGTAATTGAGAATTTCATTTCAGAATGTTCAAAATTTTCTTCATTTTAGTTAGTTAATGGTCTTTAGTGGTGATAAAGGACCTTATTGGACTTATTATTGTTCAGTGGTAAAGAAGGGTATATTGTAAAGTTCATTACCAATGGTTCTCATGTGATGCATATTATTTCATGGAATTCGTAAAAACTTTTTCTATGTTATAAATTTTTCTACTTCCCTGTTACAATTCTGTTTTGTATGGTTATATTACAAATAATGAATTTTCGTCCTTACCTTATTGTTTTGACAAATCACATATCTCTTGTAGCATGTCGTATACAGTACCATATTTCGCCACGAGATCTTTTATACCAAAGTACCTACTTTATACAGCCCAATTATAAAATGCTCCAACATAGATTGAGTTCATTCCTAAGAATCTAATGCATTAGTCAGTGTTTAATCTATTTGAGGTTTTTTTATATTCGTATACTTCAATCATCCATTTAGTGTTATGTTGACACATTAATTAACAAATTCACTTTGTTTGAAAATCCATAATGTTAACATGTTCACATTAGTAATAAAACTAAATTTTAGATAAAATCAAATGCTTACAATACTTATTAAGAAAACTTATGCTAAGATTCGTAACATAATTTCACAAAGCTTACTTTCATATGACATAAGGGTGTTTAGATGGTATATGGTGGTTGGCCTTTAAGAGACTTAGTTACTGCTATAGTTACAATGTTTTCACTCCTTAGTTTGAACTTAAACCTCAACCCAAATAATTATATATATATATATATATATGCGCGCGCGTGTGTGTGTGTGTGGAGAGGATTACAAGTGGACCTAAAAAGCGGACTTTCAATTTGTAAAGTTTGATTACTACTAAACTGGCATTATATTCTCAGGGGCTTCAAAATTTCAATTTGGGCGATAATAAAATGAAAATATTAAATGCTATATTTGGTTACATGGGATACAATCCTATAAAAGATTGTTAATTTTGATTTATTTTTTCAACGTAGTAAATATGCCAATCCTTGTAGGCTCTCCGAAGAGTTGTTTTTTGTTAATGGGATTATAGAAAGAGGTAGGGATTTTTCTTTTTTTGATCACCAAATTATTGAAGCTTGTGACCAGTTCATACCTGCTTTCCTCTTTTATGATTTGCAAGTAATTTCTTGGCGGTGAGTTTGGGTCAGGATCTTCTAAAACCAGTTTACTTTTGCCCTTATCTAATAGGAGAAGTGGATCAAAGCCGTGAGGTGGAGAAGTCAATGTAGCAGCAACATATGGGGGTTGTTACCTGGGTTTGCAGATTATGGTTGTGGTTCAAACTGGTCCTTATCAAGGAAGGTTATAGTGTAGGGTTGGTGCTTTGGGTTTCTAATTTGTTTCAGGGTTGATGGGTATATGTCTTGTTGCTTCTCTATTATGGGGTCACGTCTTAGGTTTCTAGCTAAAGGTTGTATTGGTATGAATAGTTTCATGTAGGTTTGGTTAGGTGTATTTGGAGAGTGGGTTTGGTTAGGTATGGATACTATTTTAAAATTTTGATGCTTTAAGTGTAGGGATGGTTGGTCGGTTGGGATGGATGTTGGTGGTTTTAGGATTTGGTGCTTTGGTGGTTTGGTGTGGGGCCAACTGGTGGTGATGTAATATGTGGAGTTTGTGATTCATCCTGTCTAAATTGGTTGGTGAAAGTTATGGGTTGGTGTACTTCCTCAATGCAACTGTGTAACTGTAGAGATATAAATCAATGTACTAAACATATTAACTCTCACCTCTCTAAGAAAAAAACAATTTGTGATCTGGATAATTCATGAGGTATCCAATATTTTATAAGTTAATTTGCAGCCTAATTCATTAGATTCAATAAGGTTTTACTTTGAATTGAGGAAGTTATCGCTTTGAAATAAATCGGTTGATTTTGAAACCAATTTCTTTTTTTTTCAAAACAAATAAAATTTATTATACATTAGAGTAAGTTAACGACGTAACGGTCATTGGTGGAGATTAATTGGAAAAATAAGAGAGGGACAATGAATAAGGCCAAAAATCGGTAGTAGTTGTACAAAGTTTAGAAAACCAATATGGTTGGAGGTGGTATGTTTGTAGGTTTTCTATGTTCTTTTTTTATAATAATTTTATATTTAACATTAATGTAGACATATTCGTGTGAATAATTATTTTAATGTTTTTTTAAAATGTTGTAACATTTCATTTTGTTATATTTGCTATGGACTTATGGCTTAAACCACTTACGTTTCCATGACTAAATACCACCCTATGAAGCACTGTCGCCATCTCATTTTTAACTCATTTTTTGAAATAAAGAACATGTTAATTAATGTGTATCCACAATGCATATATATGTTTTTTTAAAATTTCCATTCAATTAATAGGATATTTTGTTTTGTATAGATCAAGTTCATAATTACTAACTATATTATGCTCAGGTAAGGTTATTGGTTGATGTATTTATGTAGTTAGCAAGAACATAAATTTCTTAATTTTTGGGATAGATCAGACAATAATGGTGAATATTTCAAATAACTTTCACAAAGTTAAGCTTCACCCCTTACTAATGAAATTTGAAGATTGATCGTACCCTATGCCGACCACACCAACATGCATTCAAATGAAGGCAGTATCTAACCACAAATCCATGTCAAAGTGGTCAAATTGGAATGACTAACATATGCAAAGGGATTTTCAAAGAACATTTAATGGTGGTTTTCAAGAAAAAGTGCATTATTCGCACAATCTTTATTATGTATTATTTTCCATCTAAGGAGTTATTAAATGAGTTAAGTACTTATTCTATTTTTAATACATATTATGAGCACGTCTTTGCTTCTCACTGAAATTATTTAAATCATTCTCGCATTGACATCGAACACGATGCAAATGATAGGAATCCGTTTGAGTTTTTTTATTAAATTTGTTGGATTATCTTAATTATTTAAAAAATATATATTTCCTGATAGCATACTTTTCTTCTGATCATATTTATCATCTTTGTTCCCGTGACACCCCGCTTATTAAAATAAGAGGTGGCCAGCCCAATACTCCAATAAAATAGGAATCTTAAATGGTCCATTCTCAGCATCACTGTAGCATAATAAATATACGAGACAACCACCAAATATTTTGAAGACGGATGTCATATATAATTTTGCAAATAGGATTTAAAAGTAAGTTCCATCAATCAGTTTATAAGAAAAGGTTGATATATATACATAACAGTTTAACAAAATTTCTAGAAAGCATAACTAAATAAGCTGTCGGTTAACAAACTACATACAAAAGAATACACCAAGTATGACAATATATACGATTACTAAACTTGGGCAACACGCTCGAATATACAGATGGATCATAGCTAGAGTATCAAAAGAAATGGTGCGTCTACTAAAAAAAAATCCTACAACATCCGCAAAATGCCGTAGTTCCTTGACACAAGGAAGGAAAGTCACATCGGGCGTCCATGCGGCAGAGCACTTGAACATATATAAGAACCAAACAAGAAGGAGAAATATAAACGGGTCAGGGCCTGTTTTGATATGATATACATGTGAATAAATGCATGACAATTATGAATACTACTTTTATAAGCAAATAAAATTCGCTCTTCATTTAAGGAATCATCCTCACCTCTCTTTTAAGTGCACACCCTAACGCGTACGATTCATGTTAAGTTAAACTACCATCTACTTAATAGGAGTGACCTAACTATATTCCACATGCCAAGTTTATCAATTGAAGAGATTCACAATCAATAATCATTAGGGACCATAGGCAGTTAAAGTTGATTCACAGTTTTCTTAAATCAATTAATCATTCTGTGGCCATCCCCGATCCTCGCGATGGTAGAGGATCCTGGTCCCGTGCGTCCCTCTCGGGAGCACTTCGATCGACGTCATTGATGAGGTGAAAAATGTAGAGAGATGGAGTCACGAGTCTATTTTACTCAAAACAGACAAAAGAAAAGGGAACTATCCAGAAGGACAACATCCAAAGACATACTGATACATACGAAACCAAATTGATTCGAAAAGGGTCCGGAGGCTAAGTTACAAAATGGGAAGGTGTTAGGCAACCATTCTGCCCTTACGGTCTCTCATGAGTTGTTTGCTATTTTCCTTTATATCCCCGTGATATTTGTGCATGTGTATACGTAGTGGAGATAGGAATCATCGACTTGTATACGTAGTGGAGATAGGAATCATCGACTTGTATCACGGAAGAGATAAAGCGAGTCATTCATAGGAATGTTCCTAAAAAATAATATTAGAAAATAGGATTTATGCGATTATCCTCGTGTTGATCGTTATAACGGAATGGTAACGCACATGGAATTATACGCTACTAAGAACAAATATATGTATATGTAAATATATATAATTTAAGATAATTGAGTTTAAATAATATAGAGAAAATAGAAAATGAGAAAAAAGTAGGGATAGGACTCGAGTCACGGGTTTTACCCCGAGACGCCTACGTAGCCTATAGAGGCATTAAAGTCGACGTAGTTCGCATGCAAAATGAGGGGTGGGGTTTATCTCATAAATCCAACCGGGGACTTCTCTTGTATGTGTGTGTGTGTGTAAAAAAGTGTTTTAGTTGTGAGAAAGGTGTGAGAAAAGTGTGAGAATTCCCGTTTGGAATTTATGAGCAAACCCTCTTTTTCTTGTTTTTTGGGTTTTATTTATATGAAAATAAGAGATGTGCAATAATACTAGATAAAAAGTATATTAAGATATGTGAGATGAGAGAATAAAAGTGCTAAGTAATAAAACAAGTTAATGCGAATTTAGGGTAATTTAAAGAGAGTGGTGAAAGAGTTGGACCTTCTTGGAGATCTTGAGCTTGATCTTGGATGTTGGAGAGCAGCCTTTGCACTTGGATGATGATGGAGGGTACTTAATTCACCAAGTTTGATGAAAAAGGTGATGAAAGGTGAAGGTTGGAAAGGGATTTGGATGTGGAAATCACGCTGACTTCGATATGGGTTTTCTGAGCTTATTGAGAGTAATGGATCTCTGATCTTCTCCTCTTTTTTGAATGAGGTTATGCCCTCAATTTTATAGGCCCAGGGCATTATCGATTGGAATGGCCCTGGTCCTACCAATCGGCAGGTGTGTTTAGGCACACTACCGATAGGCAGGGTCTAGGACATGCCGTTTGGCAGTCTCTTTCAGGTTCCTTCGAAAAATCGGTCGTAGAGCGCAAATCGTTGATCTAAATTATGCACGGGGTGAACTGTTGGAAAGGTACTTAAGAGGCCTTTGAAATTCCTTTGGACTGCTCCCGAGTTTGAGAATTGACTTTGGGTCAAACGTGGCTCAAAAGCACTCGTCGGTCCTTTGGATGGGGAACTTCGAATGCAAATGGATCGTTCGTCCGCATGGTAAGTTAGAATCGCGCATGGGGTGGACCGTTGGAAAGGTTAGGAGATGTACTTAGACATTCCAAAAATTTTGACCTACTTTCGGGAGTTAACTTTGGTCAACCGGGGCCTGGAAGCGCCCGGTGACCTTTCGGAGTAAAACGGATCGTTCGTCCGTACCGTAAGTCAGAATCGCGCACGGGGTGGACCATTGGAAAGGAGTTTTAGTGACCTTCAAATATTCATTTAGTATCGGTCGATCTGAAGAGTTGACTTTGGTCAAACGAAGCCTGGGAGCGTCCGGTGACCTCCTGATCAAGTTTCAGGGGAAAATGGGTCGTTTGTCCGCATGGTAAGTCAGAATCGTGCACGGGAGGAACCATTGGAAAGGGGATTCAATGCCCTTTGAAGATTCATTCAGCCTTATTATAGTTGAAGAGTTTGATTTTTGGTCAAACGGAGTCTGGGAGTGCCCAAAGGCCTTTAGGTTAGTACCCGGGGTATGACTTAGGTTTATAATGATGAAGGGAGGTGCTAGGGACCTAAGGAGAGGTTAGGGGGTATTAGAATGGGGTATCTATAGAGCCCCTCGATGGGTGAGTTTTGAACAAACGATATCCGTCGAATAGACACCACATGATGCCTTTGAAAGAGGATAATCGGAGGGTCGAGGTTGATTATGAGGACCTAAGGATGAGGATGATCGATTCTGTGGGTCAGAGCCAATTCTGAAGGCTTGAAGATAAGGGTGACCAATTCTGCGGGTTAAAGCTAATTCTGAGGGCTTAGAGATGAGGGTGACCGATTCTACGGGTCAAAGTTAATTCTGAGGGCTTGGAGATGAGGGTGACCGATTCTTCGAGTCGAAGCCAATTTTGAGGGCTTGGAGATGAGGGTGACCAATTTTGTGGGTCGAAGCTAATTCATTGGGCTTAAAGATGAGGGTGATCAATTCTGCGAGTCGAAGCCAATTCTGAGGGCTTGGAGATGAGGATAATCGATTCTACGGGTTGAAGCCAATTTTGAGGGCTTGAAGATGAGGGTGATCGATTCTGCGAGTCGAAGCCAATTTTGAGGGCTTGGAGATGAGGGTGACCGATTCTGCGGGTCAAAGCTAATTCTGAGGGTTTAAAAGGGCATGTTGGGGATGGTTTTAAAGGAAAGATTTAGGTCAATTTTGAGGACCTACAACAATGATGGGGGTGACCAATTCTGCGGGTCAAAGCCAATTTCTGAGGGCTTAGGTTGTGATGACCGATTTTGCGGGTCGAAGCCAATTCTAAGGGCTTAAGTTTAAAATGACCAATTCTGCGGGCTTAAGGTGAGATGACCAATTCTTCGGGTCGAAGCCAATTCTGCGGGCTTAAGGTGAGATGGCCAATTCTGCGGGTCGAAGACAATTCTACGGGCTTAAGTTTGAGATGACCAATTCTGCAGGTCGAAGCTAATTCTGTGGGCTTAAGGTGAGATGACCAATTCTGCGGGTCGAAGCCAATTCTGTTGGCTTAAGATGAGATGACCAATTCTGCGGGTCAAAGCCAATTCTGCGAGCTTAAGGTGAGATGACCAATTCTGCAGGTCGAAGCCAATTTCGAGGGCTTAAGTTGGGGATGACCAATTCTGTGGACTTAAGTTAGGGATGACTAATTCTACGGGCATAAGTTGGGGATGACCAATTCTACGGGTCAAAGACAATTTTGCGGGATTAAGTTTGAGATGTTCCCGGGGAACTCTATCGGGGAAATTAGCTCATGATTTTGATTTGAGTTGGGGAGATGATTGCTGGGGGAAATCCTTGTGTGTATTTTAGAGACTTTATCGGGGGAACAACCAATTTAATGCTGGGGAAGTGATTAGGTGGTCCAGGGTTTGGATGCATTTCTCGGGGAAAATTGAGACCTTTGGGGAATAGGAGATGATCCTGATGTTTTGGATATTTTGGAGGTCCTCTAGGGACGTTGTCGGGGAGAGATTCGCTTGTCTTTTGAGAGTTCCGCTGGGGAAATAGGTGTTCTGATTGAGGAAGTGTAAAATTTTCTTGGTGAGAATGTTCTAAATCCTTTCTGGGATTTTTAGGATTTTTTTGAGGATTTTTTAGGATTTTCTGGTATTTTTTGGGAATTTTTTGTACGAAAGTTTAAGGGGGGTGCCGATCGGCACGGTATGGAGGGTGCCATTCGACAGTGGCATGGACTTGTGGACTACCTCGAGAAGGTAAAGGGTCAGTGCCGATCAGTAGTTTTGGGGTCAGTGCCAGTCGGCATGACCCTTGGCATCCTATATAAAGGGGGTAAATTTCCCTCATTTTCCACAACTTCTTGCCTTCTCTCTTTTTGTAATTTTCTTCTGCGAACCGTTCTCGCATTCCGTAATCTAAAAAATGACCGCTTTTGTGAGCACTGTAGCACACAGGGAGTGGTTGGCTGTTGATGACTGGGCAAACGTGGAGTGGAGGGCCAGGGCGCCTCTTGCTTTGGGGAGCGAGAACTCTTTTGATGCATTCGAGCCGGTTACGGATGAGCAGACCTTGTTGTGGGAGCCGTCGCATCATCGCTCTTCGAGGGTGGTGAACCCTGGTGGTTATGTAAGTAGAATGACTTTTGGCATTATTTTATGGTGATTTTCCTTTTTTCTTGGATTCTGACAAGGTTTTTCTCTTTTGGCAGTCTGATGTTTCTTTGTCGAATATGCGTGCCAACGGGACGACGGGGTTAAAGGATGTCTGGGAGCATCTTCCTCCTGTGGTGCGTTGGGTGGTAACCTCAGCAGGCTTTGGGAGGTTGACGTCTGTGCTAGATGAGACGCCTCGTTCGACGACAGTCTTATGCGCTCTGGGGGAGAGGTGGTGGGAGACTACCCACACCTTTCATTTTGGTTTTGGGGAGATGGATGTAACTCCCATAGATGTACGGCAGCTGCTGGTGCTGGATTGTGATGGAGAGCAGGTAAAGGTGGATCGCTCTTTGCGGGTGAGGCCAGAGGCGGTGCGTGCGGCGCTTGGTGATGTGGGGAGGATAGTGTATGGGGACTCCATCTGTCTGTCGCTGCTGAAGGATATTTTATTGGGCATGGTTAGGGCTGTGTTTCGGCCGAATCGGATCGAAAAATGACCTTTCGGAAAAATTCCAATTTTTTTGGAAATAAAATATTTGTTCCAATTTCCTATCCAAATTTTTTGGAAAATCAAAAAAGTTTCGGAATTCGGAAAAAATCGAAAAATCGGAAAAAAATTGGAAAAATTCGAAAATTCAAAAAATATACTAAAAATTCAGAAATTTTGGAAATTCCAAAATTTCAAAAAAATTAATATAGGATTTTCGATTACTCGAAATTTTCTTTTTAAAGAAATCGAAAAAAAGATTTAATCAAACATGTAAATATGTAAGGATTTTACCATTTTTTTCATCTGTGTAGAGGATAGAGGGATATTCTCTTTTTATAGAGGACGTTTTGGGCCTCTCTTCCTCTTATAGCGGATGTGGACACATGAGAATGTTCAATAAAATTAGAAAAATTGGAAATTAAAAAATATTTCAGAAAAAATCGGAAATATTTTGAAAAATTGGATCGGCATAGTTTTGGAAAAATTGGATCGGAAAAATCAGAAATTCATAATTATTTCCAATTTTCGATCCGATTTTTTTTTGAAAAAATCGAAAATCGGAAACCTTATATACGTTCCAAAATCGGAAAATATCGGATCGGATATCGGGAAAATCGAAATGTTCGGAAAAAAACACAGCCCTAGGCAGGGTGATCGATGTGGAGGATGGGCTGCAGGTGAGGCAGATGACCCAGTTGTTTATTTTGCTGGTGCTGGGTGGATTTCTGGTGGCGTCGAGGGGCGACGTTGTCCACTTATGTTTTTTACCATATCTGAGGATGTTTTCGAACATCCCCCTATATAACTGGGGGAGCCTGACTTTGGCGACCCTTTATTTTTCCTTGGATGCATTCAGCTGGTGCTACCAGCAGTCTTTCACTCGAGCCATGTATCTTCTTGAGGTATTCTTGTAATTTCGTGCATTTTTCTTTCATGCATTCGCATTTTCCTTATGCATCTATTTTTTATTGTGAAATTTTTGTCTTTGGCAGACGTGGTTCTATGAGGTGATTGGGTGTAATACCCAACTGATTTCTTTAAAGGATGAGACTATTGGGGACTTTTGCCTTTTGCATCAATGGTGTAAGGCCAATCGAAAGTCGAAGAGGTCTCTCTCTCTGGAGACGGTGTGCCAGGTCTTGAATGGCCTGACTAGTGATAGGGTAAGAATTTTCTTCTTCAGTCTAAGACCTTTGGGTGTTCTGATTCCAAATTTTCTTATATTTTGCTGGGGATTTTCCAGGTGACCTTTTACCCTTGGGGGGCGATCGTTCAGGACACGGGGTTAACTGGAGTAAATGCGCGGATGAGGGGTTTGCTAGCGCATGAGTTTGGCCACTCTTAGTATCTCTGGGAGAGGGTGGTCCGACAAATTGCTGAGGAGGAGGTGGTGGTGCCACCTACGAGGCCCCCTATGTCTATGAGGCGGGAGCGGCTGCTTCCAGAGGATGCGAGGATCGCGACGATGATTGGCGAGACCTATCTGATGTACACCGATACGTCTGTGTCGTATAATTATATGGACTTTGTGACGAGCTGGCTGATGGCGCCTAGCATATATGATGCAGTGCCCTTCCCTCCTGCGGGTTCGAGTCAGCCAGTGGGGTCCCCCCATAGCGGTGGCATTCGTTCGACATCAGCGACGGCGACGACTTCAGAAGTTCCCTTTGTGTGGCTGCATACTCCTTCATACAACATCCGGTGGGCTGATGGAGGGATGGTGCCTATGTGGCATCGTCCTCATGCGATGGACCCGGAGGAGTTGGGCTTGATAAATGAGGTTCTTCGTCCTTTGGTATATCTTTCTGATCTTTTCTTTTCCTTCCTTTTGATATTTTCTGCTTGACACTGATTCTGCCTTTTCTTGTAGCACGTCCAGGTGTCCACCACTTGGCTGAGGGACATTAGAGACTGGATATCTTTGGCGACTGCCCATATTAGGGATGCGATTCCTGTTCCTTCTTGCTTGGTTACGTATGCCTCATCCGGGGAGGAGTCTAATTCGGGTAATGGTGGTACGTCATCTCGCCATCGGGGAAAGAGAGCGCGCCGCAGGAGTGGAAGCTCTTAGGAGAGAGAGATGAAGATTAGGTGAGAGAGAGAGAATGTGGGTTCGGGCTGAGTCCCATTTATTTTTTGCTTTTCTTTATTTTCCCGCAAAAATGATGTAACACATAAACATATCTATGTAATGCAATGAAGTTTTTTTGATTATCTTCTGTTGATGATGAATGAATGCATGCACATGCACTTTTTACTTTGTGGCTGAGACCGTAAAAAGAAATATTTTTGGGATTTTGAAAGAAAGTTTTATTCAAAATGAGAATTTATATAAAGATAAAAAAGGGGATTTTTGAAATTCTGTTGAGAATATCAATTTATTTTGAGTTTTCTGAATTTTGATAAAAGAGGAAAAAGAAAAATTTCCAAAAGTAGGGGGTTGCCGATCGGCAAGCACCTTGTCCTGCCTATCGGTAAGTCAGTCCAGTTCCATCAATTCAAAGCTTTAATTAGTACCCTCTTCAGCCTTTGGTACTTTGTGGGGCTAGATTTCTTTTGATTTTTGCAGAGGTTATGTCTTTTGTGGGAGTTTTCAAGTATAAAAGAGGGATAAGAGTTGAGTGTTTACCTCACACCTTCACATTCATACTTTCCTGTTCTCTGAGATGGCTCTCCCTAGTAGTGTTGAGTTTGCCAACTACCTCGAGACTTTGGAGGCAATGTGCTCCTACAACGTCGACTACGATGCCTACAACATGCGTCGAGTTTCTTTATGGCGTAATCGGCCCATAGAGTGGAACATGCTGATGGCGGCGGTACAATTCTGGTACCCCAAAGACCATGTATTTCTCTTTGTCTTGGAAGAAGTCTATCCGACTTATGAGGAGTTTTTTGCCATATTGGGGATAAATCTCGGCGTTACCGCGGTTCTGCCTGAGTTTTCCTGTTCTCCCCGGGAGTTATTGGTCGGGCTTCTTTGTATTTCGCGCTCGGCGGCCAGATCATCAGTGACTGGAGGTATGATTTCTCTTCCGACGGTGTTGTTGTCCATGCATTTGTAGGAGGTTGGTGATGCTTGATATGCTGGAGCTGTCGTTCTGGGCCTGATTTTGAAATTGCTACTGGTGACTGGGGAACTGCTGGCCACAACTTGTAGATGTTGCTTCATGGATGTCCTGCTGTCATAATCCTATGACGATGATACTGGCAGAGACTTTGAATGGCTTAGATGCCTAGCGAGAAGGTCGTTCTGGCTTTCTGAGGAGTAGCCCTATGATGCTGTTCATGTGGTTATCTGAAAGATTCTGCCTGGTGACTCCTCCGGAATACCCTTTGTCGACCGTACCCAACTTCTTTTCGCACTATTTCATGAGTGTTGGCCTGGATATTGAGAGCTGGGAGAACTGGTTCATTGAGCATGGGGCTCTAAATCTGTACTGGTCAGTACCTTGGTGGGGACAGTTGTTGCCTATTCTGGAAGTGGGAGAATACCCGTATGTCTGTCTGGTTGGTCTTAGACAGACCTCTTTCTATTTCACTTGGCGACTTTTGTGCCAAATTGGTCGGGAGCAGGTCGTGCCACCTCGGACACTAGACTTCTTTCCGATAGAAGATTTGACAGAGCATCTGCGCATGCGTCTTGGCTCTTTGTGGGAGAGTCGACGCCCGTCGTCCCATCCCCCTCAGCGTGCTGGGAAAGTTTGGCACATCCCTGGGGATTATATGAAGTGGTTGCGGAGGAGAGTGGTCAGCAAGATGTTGGAAGTGGAGACTGGACAAAGGTGGCTTTCCTCATCCGATACTATGGAGGGAGGTGTGGTAGTTTTTTCGAGGCTGGTTCGAGCTTATCGGTCCATGGAGAGTTTGTGACACTCTATTCAGGCAGGGGAAGCTTGGGGACCCCAGGATGTAGATGATGATGATAAACCGGGCTCTTCTGGTAGCTGTGAGTAAGACTCTTGGAGAGTTTATTTTGTACCGAGAAATAAGTTTGTTTATTTTTTTTCTAATTTTTTTTGGCTTTTTTAGGAAGGTAGGGTGAAGGGAGTTATTCGTTCCTTTATGTAATTGTACTGTAATTTCTTATTAATGAAATAAACAAGTTTTTGATCATCCAGTTGTGCCTTTTGATGAAATTTGTATTTTAAATTATCTATACCGATCGCTAAGGCATGCAAAATCCTTTTGTTCAAATATATGTTAGAATGGAATGTCGTTCTCGGAGGTAAGAAAAGAATAGTTTTTTTGTGAAAAAGAAAGGGCCGTGCTCATGAGAGATGTAGGAGGTGCCTACGTACCTCTGGGGATTTTTGAATTTTTTGAATTTTTCTGAAAATGTTTTTTTCAGTGTTCTAAAAAATGCGCCTAGGCGCGAGGCTTTTTAGATACGCCAAGTTTTGGCCCTAGGCGTGGATCAAGGCGTGGTCAACGATGGTCAATGTTTTTTGGGGAAGGCGTGAAAAAACGAGCGTTTTTTGGGGATAAGGCGTGAAAAAACGCGAGTTTTTTAGAAGTAAGGCATGAAAAGACACAAATTTTTTGTTTTTTTTATTTTATTTTTAAAAAATAGTATTTTAATTTACAAATATTTAGACATGTTATAAGGTATGTACCAATTTAGTATTTTAAATAGCCTTGTCATAGTCAAAATATTAAAATATATTAAAAAATGCCTAAACGCCTTTTTACGCCTAGGCTTCTAAGGCTTAAGGCTTGGCCTCCACGCCTCGGTCACGCCCCGCATTTTTTAGAACCTTGTTTTTTTTTGGATCAGGCCCACGTAGTTCTGGGTAAAGGGAAATGAAGATATTTTTTTTTAAAAATAGAAGTGAAATGAGAAGAGTCGTAGCGCGCCGAGATTTCGGATTAGGGGTAAAATTTCTTGAGACGGTCCAGGTTGACTGGACGAGCCATCTCTTCTCCATATAAGTCGGTGAGCATTGCGGCACCGCCGGACACGATCTTCTTCACAATGTATGGGCCACTCCAATTGGGCTTGAATTTCCCTCTGGGGTCCCAGATGGGCTCTACTATTTCTTTGAGGGCTAAATCCCCTTCTCGGACACTGCGATCCTTGACTCTCTTATTGAATGAATGCGCTATTCGGAGATGGTACCATTGTATGTGATATAACGCCTTCAGTCCCTTTTCGTCCACGAGTGACAGCTCGTCAAGGCGGCTTTGATGCCAGTCTTCCTCACTGAGCTTGCTTTCAAGTATGATACGTAACGAGAGTATTTCTAGCTCCACGGATAGGACTGCTTCCATGACATAGACTAGAGAGTAAGGGGTATCCCCAGTAAAGGTTCAGATTGAGGTTCGGTATCCCCAGAGGGCGTATGGCATTCGATCGACCCAATCTCAACAGCTTTCGGCCATCTTACTGATGATGGCTTTGAGGTTCTTATTGGCGGCTTCAACTGCACCATTGGTCTGAGGTCGGTAGGGAGAAGATTTGTATCTCCGAATCCCATACTCGTTGATAACTTCTGTGACTTCTGCCTTGAAATGCAACCCATTATCTGACACTAGCTTGTGTGGGACCCCATATCGGCAGATGATGTTTTTCTTGATGAATTTGGCCACTTTCTTGGCATTCAAAACTACGTATGACTCATCTTCGACCCATTTGGTGAAGTAATCAATGGCAACCAGGATGAACTCATGTCCGTTAGAGGCCTCGGGTGTAACCTTTCCTATAATGTCGATGCCCTAGGTGGAGAACGGCTAGAGAGAAGTCATGTTGTATAATTTACGCGGAGGCAGGTGTTGAAGGTTGGAGAACTGTTGGCATTTGAGGCATCTCCGAACATAGGCGGTGCAATCCTGGATCATGGTGGTCCAGTAGTAGCCTTGTCATATAATCTTCTTAGCAAGCATGTGACCATTCATATCGGGCCCACATTCCCCGCTGTGGATTCTCTGCATTACCTCTTCAATGTCAGCCCCTGCGATGCAGTGTAGATGGGTTCCATCGAAGTTTCTCTTAAACAGTGCTTTGTGACAGATGATGTACTGAGCGGCCAGTCTTCAGAGGGTTGCCCGGTCTTTATTGTTGGAACCCTCGGGATATCTACCATTCTTGAGGAGGTTCCAGATATCATAATACCAGCAATTGGCTGGCTCAGGATCTTCTTTAGTGATGGGCCCTATATGGTAGCAGTGGGTTGGTTTGTTTTACTTTTAGACTAGGAAGAGGACCATTGTTATTCCTTCGGGCATGTCGACCATGGAGGCTAGGGTATCAAGGGCATCAGCTAGGTTATTCTTTGCTCAAGGTAGGTAGTGGAAGGTGATGTCTTGTAATTTGGAGGCCAGTTCTTCTGAGTGGGCATGGAAGGGTTGGAATTTCTCGTCCTTGACTTTCCATTTTCTGACCACTTGACCGATGATGAGGGAAAAATCCCCGTAGACATCTAGGCATTGAATACCTTTCTTGAGAGAAACTTTAAGGCCTATAGTAAACGCCTCGTATTTAGTCATGTTGTTAGTGCAAGGAAAATCCAATTTGATGGCGATGAGAGTGTGGGAGTCATATAGGGCGATAAGAAGTATCCCAATGCCATATCCCTATTTGCCATCGGAGGTCGTCTTGAGCATCATAGAAGATGTTTTCATCTGGGAATTAAGAGATCTAGTCATCAGCCTCTTCCATGGGGTAATCAACGAGGTAGGCAGAGATGGCTCTTCCTTTCATGTCTTTCTGTGTGATGTACAAGATATCAAACTCGGCTAAGAGCATCAACCATCGATCCATTCAGTTGGATAAGGTAGGTTTCTTAAGCAGGTACTTGATGGGGTCCATTCGAGATATAAGCTTAATGGGGAAGGTGAGCATGTAGTGTTAAAACATTTGGGTTACCCAAACAAGCGCGACGCATGCTTTTTCCAATGCAGTGTAGTTGGCTTCGTACCCGACCAATTTGTGACTGGCGTAATAGATGGCTTTTTCTTTATGAGAAAGTTTAAGGTATTGGGCTAAAAAATCCCCAACTGTAGTGTCGGTTATGGTTAGGTATAGGAGCAAGGGGAGACCAGGCTATGGTGGCATGAGTACCGGAGGTTGAGTCAGGTATTGTTTGATTCGGTCGAAGGCTTATTGGCCGGCCTTGTTCCAAACTTTGGTTGAATCCTTTCGGAGGAGTTTAAAAATAGGTTCACAGATGGAGGTTAGTTGGATGATGAACTGGTTGATGTATTGCATTTTCCTAAAGAAACCACGGACTTCTTTCTCCGTTTGGGGAGGCGGCATCTCAAGCATGGCTTTTACCTTGGCAGGATCTGCTTCTATCCCTCTTTCACTGACCATGAATCCCAAGAGTTTTCCCTTTGTAATGTCGAAGACACATTTATATGGATTGATTCTCATCTGATATCGTCGCAATCGTTCGAAGAATTTTCGGAGAGCGGGAACATGGCCTTCTCTAGTTTTGGATTTGATAATCATATCATCCACATAGACCTCAACTTCTTTGTGAATCAGATCGTGCAGGATGGTTGTGGCAACCCTTTGGTAGGTAGCCCCAGCATTCTTGAGACCAAATGGCATAACAATGTAGCAAAATGTTCCCCATGGGGTGATGAATGCGGTTTTTTCTTGATGTTCTGGGTGGATTTTAATTTGGTTGTATCCGAAAAACTCGTCGATAAATGACTTGAGAGGATGACTGGCTGTGTTGTCCACGATCATATCTATATTTGGTAGTGGGTAATCATCTTTTAGAGAGGCTTGTTCAAGTCCTGGTCATCTACGCACATTCGAACTTTCCCTCATGATTTCGGCACATGCACTACGTTGGCTAGCCATGTGGGATATTCGATCATACGAATGAAACCCACGTTCAGCTGTTTGACCACATCTTATTTGACTTTGAGCGACCATTCGGTGCGAAGCTTTCTTAGCTTTTGTTTAACCGATTTGTAATCTGGAAGAGTGGGGATCTCATGCTAAGCAAATTCTGGATCAATGCGGGGTAAATCGTCAGAGGACCATGCAAAGACATCCATGAATTCCTTCAATAATTCTTTGAGTTGTGTGTGCTCATGCTTGTCAAGGGTAGCCCTTATCCTAATATCGCGTAGTTGACTACTAGAATCGAGGTTAGTAATAACAGTCTCTTCTTTATTAATTTGAATGCGGTTATGTTGTTTGTTATTAACCTTATTTAGATCAGTTAAGAATTGTTCATTTGCAAAATCATCATCATCAAAAGTTTGATTTGAATCGAAACAATTAATGTAAGGCACAACAAGATACTCAAAATATTTTTTTATTTCATTGATAGGAAAAACAACATTGAGAACCTCATCAAAGGAGGTCTCGATTACATTTGAGCAAGGATAGACAACAAAAAAAGAAATGGGGTAAACATTGGGGTTAAGTGGGATTTTAATAGGTAAAAACGGCGCAACATGCCAGTTGAGGAGAGGTGTATCAGCATCTTTAATCAAGTGGGATGGATCCAGTGATGTAGTGCTTCAATAAACCATGCAGAGTGCCGCCCCAGTGTTTGCAAGTTTAACAAGTCCTCGAAGTCACTTTCCTCAGTCTCTTCGGTATCTTTGATGAACGGTTGTACATGGTGTTGGGAACTTTCGGCCCATGGTTAGCTATCTTAGAAAAAGATATCCATTTCGGGTTTCATCTTCTTATCTGTATGGTCATACCATGGTTTCGAAAAGACACAAAAGGGGAAGTCCTCACCCTATTTGATGAATCGTCCACTCAAGGAGTCACTTGAGTTAGTCTGGATGCAGTATAGTCTTCTCTTTGGTCGAGACTAGCGGATCATTCTAAGCTCTTGTTCCGATGGTTAATACCCCAAACCATAAGGAGGGAAAGCTTTCTTCAATTCAATGGGCTCAAGTATCCCTTGCTGTCTTTGTCCTAGCCCCAGTCCGGGCATGAAGTGCATGTTGCTGAACATCTGAATCACATTGACATTTCCATGAGGGTCATATTCGGGACAAACCCTTTCTTTGAAATCGTCCCCTACCAAGAGTAGGAGTGGTTCAACTCGGAATCCTGATAGGAGCATATCATTTGACCCGTGCTGTATCTCAAGGATTAGATTACTGGTACTTGCACCCTTGGCATTGTCGTTGTCGCCCAAAATGGTAATGACTCGTCCGTCGGCGAAGAACTTCAATTTATGATGGAATGAGGAAGACACACCCTTGATGCCGTGGAGCCAAAGTCGTCCGAGCAACAGGTTAAAACAAGCTGGGATGTCAATAACTTGAAATTCAACGACAGGGTTTATAGGGCCAGCCCCCTATTACAGGTTTTATGGATCCCATCACTTCACGACGAGTATTATTGTAGGCACGTACAACAACGGAGGTAGGAGTGAGGTCACTTTCCTTTAGTACTAAGCATTTGAAGGTTCTTAATGGGCAGACATTCAAGGTGGTGCGATCTTCCCCATAACTTCGACAAAGATATTGAGTGCATGATTGTGGTTTGGCCCAATTTTAGGGATTTATTCTTCAAAAAAGGATAGCATTCGGGTATTGGTCAGGGATCCGATTAGATTTACCGTTTCTTTTAGTGTGGTAGAAGGAGGAACTGTGGGTCGAGTGAGCAACTTGATTAAAGCATTTTTGTGCAGCTGGGAAGACATGAAAAGTCCCCATATAGTGATTTTAGCTTGAGTTTGCTTCATTTGATCTAGGATATTGCTCTCCTCGAGGGTCATTTCTGGCATAGGAAGGTTTTTAACTCCCTTCCATTTGTCATTGGCTGCTAGTGGGCTTGGGATCTGGTAATGCCTCTGTAAGGACACAAATTTCCAATTGAGTCCATATATAGTTTTGGCTCAATTCCGGACAAAAACATTTTTCATAGGATTTTATTTAATTGTAATATTCAAGACCTATGAAGTGTTTGTTGAAGACGTAGCGGCAAAGAGTATAAAGCATCATCAACATGCCGTAGTTTATGTGCCTTGTTTGTACGTCATCAACTTAGGTTCCATGCTCCCAAGGTATGAATGTATTTATATGTATATAGGAGCTTGGAACAATTTGTATTGGGTGTTAGGTGAATTAAAACTGCATTTTATTTTTCAGAAAGAATCAATTAGAAACTTAAAAATAAGTATATAAAAGTTTCTGGGCCAAAATCGAATTTTACAAACTTTCTGGACGTTCGTTAGAAATGTCGTTCGAACGAGTTTTTTCGTTCGAACCAGATTTCGTTCGAACGAGTTTTGTCGTTCGAACCAGGTTCGTTCGAACCAGGTTCGTTCGAACGAGTTGGCCAACGACCCTAATCTGGTTAGTCGTTCGATATGTCGTTCGATATGTCGTTCGAACGAGTTTTCGTTCTAACGAGATATCTAACGAGATTCTAACGAGCCCAGGCTGGTCGCTCGTTAGAAGTCTCGTTCGAACGAGAGTCAAGTTCATTCGAACGAGACGTCAGGCGGGAACGGTTTTGAGCAGTTTTTGACAGTTTTTTCCCCACTTCTCCACTTGGTTTTCAACCAACTTTTTCATGCATTATTATGTGCGGGAAACACATTTTCCAAGATAACTTTTCCATTCCATATCCAACTCTTAGAGAGAGTTTGAGAGCAAATTTAATTAGGGAAAATGTTCATGTTTTGAGTGTTATTTTTTAATGGAAAATTCATACACACTCTAGTTTACACCCATTGTTGTTTATTCCAAGTTCTATATATACATATCCTTACTTGGAGTTTTTGGCACCGGTTTTCTCTACCGAATTCAAGAGACGTTTCGGGTTTGCTTCTACACCCCATCACAAAGAAGACCTTTGTTGAGATTCTACCCGTTTGGAGAAAGGCTCCATGTTCGGGTGACGGTGACCGTTTAAAGTCCTATCGGTGTATTCCGAGACCACGGTGGAGCTCCGTTGGTTATCCGCTAATTGGAGGTTGATACAAGAAGGAGCATCACGGTTTGAGAGGGTTCGAGTTTAGGAAGTAAGTCTTTTGTCTTGTATTTTTTAATTCCGTTTTTAGTGGATTTGAGGCTAGGGCCGTCCCGAGGTTTTTTCCCGTTAGTGGGTTTTTCCTCGTATATCGCGGTGTAGTGTGACATTGTTTATTTTATCTTGCACATCATTTAGAACGCATGCTTTAGGTTTAATTCAAGATAAAATTCGGTTTAATTATCACACTCATTTAATTTGGGACTTAAATTAAATATTGGGTAAATTTGGTTTATTCAAGTCACTTGCTAAAATTAGTTTCGCCTAACTTTGGATATAATTGTTAATCATGACTTAGGCAAATTCTAGGACTTGAATTAAATTGTGTTGTAATTTGTTTTGTTAAAACCATCTCAACGCTTCCGCATCTATATTTTAAAAGGAAATTAAACATTTTAATTGAAGAAAATTTAAAATCCGGGAATCCATAAACTCTTGCGTCTTCAAATTGGTATCAGAGCCAAAAACGATAAATTATTTCGTTAAGATCCTTTAATTTTTGGCTAAATATGGATTTTTCCCCATTTTCAAAATTTCCTATTTTTGATGGTTCTAACTACGCGTATTGGAAAGCGCGAATGAAATCGGCACTTAAATCTATCGATGAACGTGTTTGGATGTCTGTTGTTAACGGTTGGACTCCACTAACACATTTAATTGAAAATGAACAAGTTCCCAAACCCGTTGATAGATGGACTGAAAATGAGTTTAAGCTTGCAAACTTTAATTCCCGAGGTTTAAATGCCTTATTTAGCGCTGTCGCACCGGATGAATTCCGACGTATTATGACGTGTGAAACCGCTAAAGAAGCTTGGGATATTTTACAATTAACTCATGAAGGAACGAGTGTCGTTAAAGCTTCTAAACTCCAAAACCTCACCACTCAATTTGAGACTATCAAAATGGATGAAAAAGAAACTTTTGATAAATTTTATGCTAGACTTTCTGATATTGTTAATTCATCCTTTAACTTGGGAGAGAAAATACCTGACGACCGTGTAGTAAAGAAAATTTTAAGGTCCCTACCCGATAGATTTATTCCAAAGGTGACCGTTTTAAATTCTTTACCCACTTTAGCCTCTACGAAATTAGAAGAGCTTGTAGGTGATTTACAAACCTATGAACTAGATATGTTTCCCTCTAAAACTGAAAAGAAAATTGAAAAGGGTGTTGCTTTAAAAGCCCGCAAAGAGGTTAAACAAGTTGTAGAGAGCGATAGTGATAGTGACTCGGAAGATATGGCTTTGTTTGCTCGTAAATTTAGAAAATTTCTTAAATTTAACAAAGATAAAGTTAAAAATGATTTTAAGAAATTTGAATCTTCTAAACATGATAAAAATGAGAAGATTTCTAAAGCCGATAAGATCCCTAAACCCAGTAATGAAAATATTGATAGGGACGAGTCTAATAAATGTTTTGGTTGTGAAGGTTATGGCCATAGGGCTTATGAGTGCCCCACTAAACTAAGGAAAGAGGGTAAACGACCCATTTCATATAATGCGACCCTTAGTGATAGTGATAAGGAAGAGAAGCCCGAATCCCCCACTAAGAAAAATTTTGTGGCTTTTATGGCACACGTGAGTGATAATGAGAACACATCGGATGATGAAATTATAGCACATGCCACTTCCAAGGTCATTGTACATGATTCTCTTATTTTTGATGATAGTGAGAGTGAAGAAGAAAGAGAGAGTGAAAATGAAGAAGAGGTTGATATGAGTGAACTTCAAAATGCTTTTCATGAATTATATAAAGAATCTATTAAATTGAAAAGAGCTAATTTGAAGTTAGAAGCGAGTTTAAGAGAGAGTGTCAAGGTCATTGATGAAAGTGCCTTAATAGAAGACCTTAGGACACATGAGAGGACTCTTCAAGAGAAGCTTAACTATGTAGAAGGCGAGAGAGATAGCCTTAGGGGTTTAATGGAATCCTTGAAAAAGGAGCTTCTTGCTTTTGAAGAGCGAAATGTTTTACTAGAATCTAAAATTTTGGATTTGGAAAATAAATTAAAAGATTCTAGTAATGTCAAATTTGATTTGGAGTGTCGTTCGGAAAAACTAGATAAAATGTTAGGAACGGTCCAAATTAAAAATGACACTTTTGGTTTAGGCTTCAATTCTTGTAATGATTTTAACCCTAAAGTCAAAACCAATGTTTTAGGAGAATCTTCTAGGAATGCATTTAATGATCACTCCTTAGATAAATCTTTTCGACATATTCTTACTTGTACACTTTGTGGTCGACAAGGTCATCTTAGGAAATTTTGTTTAGATCTTAAACGAATTCCTAGAAAATCCCATAGTAAAGTAACCACGATAGCTAACGTTCCTACACCCCAAGATAGTAATTCTTCATTAATTTGGGTTAGGAAATCCGACTTGGTTGCCTTACAAAATAGGGATTTTGATTCTCATTTACTTTCACATCCTTCCTCCCTTGCTAAATCTAATGGATGAATGTGTTAGTGTTTGCATACTTTAGCGTTTGTACTTCATGCTATATTCACATGCTAAATGTATGCCTGTTTAGTCATTTTCTAGTCATTGCCTTATTTCATATCACATGCTAGAAATTATGACTTGTTTATCTTTTTGTATTATATTTTGTGTTTGAATCGACTGCATAATATAAAAAGGTTTTTGTTTATCATTTGTGTTTTATTTATTTCATTTAAGCTTAATGAAAAATACAAATGATTTTTGTTTGTCCTTTTGAGTAAATATTTATTTTTGATTAAAAAGTTAAAAACTCAAAAAGATTTTGTTTTGTGTGTATTTTTGTTTGACACACTTTATGTGGCATATATTTGTGTTTGAATCCTATCGTTTACGCTTCCATGTGGCTAGAACTTTTGGTTTAGATTTTCAATCCTTAAAATGTTCTTTACCATGTTTTATATGGAGTAGTTGGATTTTGTATTGTTTAAATGGATTCTATTTCTATATGCCTCTATTCACACATGCACGAGCTCTTTTGAAATCTTAATGTCACATGTTATATTTGAGCTTTTTGAGGTGTTCTCCTATCAATCTAGTCATCTACATATCTATGACCTAGGAGGACTAGTGCATGTCAAAATCCATTGCATGTGAGATTTGTGTGAAAAAAAATGAAAACATGATAAATTCATATATGCACGGGGAAGGGCTCCGAAAGGATGAATTAAGTCCTTTGCGATAGTAAGCCACCGTTGATTGGATCTAAAAGAAATACGTGATCCAAAGGCCTAAAAACAGAATATTTGGCATTAAACAGAAAGCAATTGCCAAGGCCTATGTTTGTTTGATATATTCATTCACAAACAAAAGAATATATATGCTCATTGAGGGAGAATTGGATGGTATATCAACGGTTTGCACAATGTCCGTTTATCCTAGTTGTCTTTAATGTCATGACTCTATTTGGTTTGTAGAATCATCATCATGCTAGGCTTGTATGCATTATGAATGTTTGTTCATTGAGTTCAATCTTTATATTGTCACATGAGGGTATATTTAACTGTGATGAAGTTTGCAATCAAATGAGAACTCCGTGAACGTTTCTTAAGTGTTTGGGTCTAAATTTAATTGTTGCTAGTTCACACCCCTACACTTCCGTTTCCATATGACACATTTTTGCCATACGAGTGTGCAAACTTATTGTATTTTGTGTCATGTGTGTGTTTATATCTATATATATATGCTAGTACTCTATTGGTATATTTTTCGTATCTATATATATGATATTTGTTTGTCTTTGCCTTGCTTTTAATTGCCCATATGCTTTCATCTCTTATCACATTAAGCTTTCACTTGCTGTTTATTAGTTCTTTATCCTTTGCCTATTCCCGAACAAAAAGGGGAGAATGATGATAGGGGGAGAAATGGTATCTAATCCTATTATTATCGTATCTTCGTTTGGGAGAGATTTATCTTAGGGGGAGACGTCTTTCTAAGTAGGTCATGTGTTTAAAAGGGAGAATTAATTTAGGGGGAGTAATTAATTAATTGCATTTAATACTTTGATATTCCCTATGCATTTGATGAGTTTGCTTAAGTGTGCAGGTATTCTACTAAAGTGGCATCTTTCTATGGCAAAGCGTTTAATCCTTGGGTTGAGTCAAGATTGGGCGGGTTATGTTTTTGAGTCTAGTAGAGCTTGACGGCCCTTTAGGATTTTTGTTTGGTTTTTGTCCCGGAATAGCCAAAGGGGGAGATTTGTAAGGACACAAATTTCGAATTGAGTCCATATATAGTTTTGGCTCAATTCCGGACAAAAACATTTTTCATAGGATTTTATTTAATTGTAATATTCAAGACCTATGAAGTGTTTGTTGAAGACGTAGCGGCAAAGAGTATAAAGCATCATCAACATGCCGTAGTTTATGTGCCTTGTTTGTACGTCATCAACTTAGGTTCCATGCTCCCAAGGTATGAATGTATTTATATGTATATAGGAGCTTGGAACAATTTGTATTGGGTGTTAGGTGAATTAAAACTGCATTTTATTTTTCAGAAAGAATCAATTAGAAACTTAAAAATAAGTATATAAAAGTTTATAAAAGTTTCTGGGCCAAAATCGAATTTTACAAACTTTCTGGACGTTCGTTAGAAATGTCGTTCGAACGAGTTTTTTCGTTCGAACCAGATTTCGTTCGAACGAGTTTTGTCGTTCGAACCAGGTTCGTTCGAACGAGTTTGCCAACGACCCTAATCTGGTTAGTCGTTCGATATGTCGTTCGATATGTCGTTCGAACGAGTTTTCGTTCTAACGAGATATCTAACGAGATTCTAACGAGCCCAGGCTGGTCGCTCGTTAGAAGTCTCGTTCGAACGAGAGTCAAGTTCGTTCGAACGAGACGTCAGGCGGGAACGGTTTTGAGCAGTTTTTGACAGTTTTTTTCCCCACTTCTCCACTTGGTTTTCAACCAACTTTTTCATGCATTATTATGTGCGGGAAACACATTTTCCAAGACAACTTTTCCATTCCATATCCAACTCTTAGAGAGAGTTTGAGAGCAAATTTAATTAGGGAAAATGTTCATGTTTTGAGTGTTATTTTTTAATGGAAAATTCATACACACTCTAGTTTACACCCATTGTTGTTTATTCCAAGTTCTATATATACATATCCTTACTTGGAGTTTTTGGCACCGGTTTTCTCTACCGAATTCAAGAGACGTTTCGGGTTTGCTTCTACACCCCATCACAAAGAAGACCTTTGTTGAGATTCTACCCGTTTGGAGAAAGGCTCCATGTTCGGGTGACGGTGACCGTTTAAAGTCCTATCGGTGTATTCCGAGACCACGGTGGAGCTCCGTTGGTTATCCGCCAATTGGAGGTTGATACAAGAAGGAGCATCACGGCTTGAGAGGGTTCGAGTTTAGGAAGTAAGTCTTTTGTCTTGTATTTTGTAATTCCGTTTTTAGTGGATTTGAGGCTAGGGCCGTCCCGAGGTTTTTTCCCGTTAGTGGGTTTTTCCTCGTATATCGCGGTGTAGTGTGACATTGTTTATTTAACTTGCACATCATTTAGAACGCATGCTTTAGGTTTAATTCAAGATAAAATTCGGTTTAATTATCACACTCATTTAATTTGGGACTTAAATTAAATATTGGGTAAATTTGGTTTATTCAAGTCACTTGCTAAAATTAGTTTCGCCTAACTTTGGATATAATTGTTAATCATGACTTAGGCAAATTCTAGGACTTGAATTAAATTGTGTTGTAATTTGTTTAGTTAAAACCATCTCAACGCTTCCGCATCTATATTTTAAAAGGAAATTAAACATTTTAATTGAAGAAAATTTAAAATCCGGGAATCCATAAACTCTTGCGTCTTCAGCCTCCCTGATCTGGTCATGTAATTTACTGAAGAAGGGAAGAATATGAACTCTATTTCTTCGTCAATCTCGAGTTGTTCTGCCACTTTGTTTATTTCTTCGAGGAGCTCCTAAAATGATATCATTCCACACATGTTGGCTACTGGGCCAGTTTTCTCGAAAACTTGTTCTTCATTCGAATCTTCGAATTCTTCCACCCATCCGGTGGAAACAATTCTATCTTTCTATGTAAAATCAATGCATTCCACAATTTTAATGGCTTCTTCATACAGGTCTTCCCATTCTATGGGGATATGTAAGGGTGAAGGTACCAGGCACCCTTGTAATTTCAGAGTATTAAGTAACTCGGTCATAGTGCAAATATCGTTGGTTTACCTGAATAATTCTGCCATAATCTGGATGACATCATCTAGGCTGACTTCATCGGTTGGTACTACCGAATTGTCTGACTCTCGAGCCCATTTCGTGCTTCCAAGACTAGCGTGCTGAACCTATGTTAATCAATGATCATCTGTGAGGGCAATTTTATCCCGAACTCTAGGAGTTGGTTTAACACTTCAAATAATTCCATACCTCCATTTTCAGAACGGGTACGGATAGCGATGCATGCTTTGGTAAGGAGTGACAGTGCCTGATCAGTGAGGCTAATAGGGTGTAGGAGGAAATATGGGCAATTTGGGGAGGTTTGGGAGAGTGTATGGGTGTGATTTGAGTTGAGGGATCAAATTCTGGGTTCATTTATAGGAAGATAGCATTGGTATGATTTGGGAGTGGGTTGTGAGTAGTTTTTGGCTTAGGATTGGCTGGTGGGGCAATGGTACCCTGGGAAATTAAACATTGAATTATGTTGCGGAGGTTAAAGCATTGGTCGGTGGTATGGCCAGCGGTTTGGTGAAAGGCGCAATGGGCATATGCTTTGAAGTTTCTTGGTAGTGGATTGGGCAATAAACAGGGATCCAAGGGCTTGATGAGGTTTTGGCTTAACAGGGATTGATAAACTTTGGAGAGGGGAGCATGGAGCTCGGTGTATTCCTTTTGGAATGGGGCAGGGTGGCTTTCTAGTGCCCACAAAGTGGTCAGTTGAGAGATGTTGTGGATGGTTGAGACTGTAGTATTGGCAGGTTTGTCATATTTTCTGGGGGTGAACTGTCCGGACACCTTCTTTATTCAACCTCTATTTAGCAAGACCTTCCTTGATTTCTACTCCTACTTCTCTCAGAGCTCAGAAGTGGGGATAGTATTGTCCTCTTGTGGTTGCTTGGACATGGGGCAAGAAGTTTTTCTTCACTATGTTGACTTGTTCTTCCCCAGATGGCCGATTGGTTATAGTGGCTACCTTTTCCCTCCATCGGGATGTGAAGTTACTGACTGATTTCTCACAGTTCTGTTTGAGTAGCTCTAAATCACGGTGGGTGACCTCAAGCTCTTCGTTGTATTTGTACTGCGACATGAATTCACAGGCTACATCCTCCAGTTACGGATTCTAGACTCCTCGAGAGACAAAAAACATCGGAGGGCGCTATCCTTCAAACTTTGCTAAAATAATTGGGCCATCACTTCTTCAGAAGCCCCTAAGAGAGTCATACAACGGTGATAACTGTGAAGATGAACAATCGAGGGTCCACTTCCTCCGAATTTCTCGATATTTGTGATCTTAAACTTCTCGGGTAACCTTGCCTTAGGATAAGGAGACATATGGGTGTAGTCTATGTAATTTCTGGAGATTCGAACTTGGTCGAACTTCTTAGTTAACATCTTGAGATCTTCTTTGACCTTATTCAACTCTTCCTCTTTCGGATCAACGATCATAGGCAAGTTAGCCCGAGGTTGGGCAAGGTTTGGCATAGGAAGCTGAGCAGGCGGCGACCCATTAACAGGAGGGGCACGTTGAGCGTGCTGATACTCTTCGGGAACCCAAATAGGCTCGAGTGGACCCATAGCGTGAGGGAATAAGACCTCGGGCTCTTGAGGAACGGGAACCTGGTTTCGTTGCATCTCTCGGACCTCAGTCTGAAGGTTGTCGATCTTGGACACGAGCTGAGCTAAGACTGCCGTCAGATCTGGCTGCATAACTGGTTCTTAATCTGTGTTCTCGATGGGAAGCGTATGGATACCGGACTCGGAAGAGGTAGCAGGGGAACGGTCGTAACTTCGAGGTAATTTGACTGAATATCGAAGCCAATAAAGAGCCAGGCCAAGGACGTGCGATCGACCTGAGAAGGCACAAAATGGGATTTATTTTGAGAAAAAGAAGGAAAATATTTTTGACATTTTTTGTTTCTCTTTTGAGATCGAAGGACAAAATATTTTTGGATTTTTGATAAAGAAGAGAGAAATATTTTTGGATTTTTGATAAAGAAAGGAGAAATGTTTTTGGAAGACGGGTCTCAGCATGATTATTATAATTATTATGTACTCACTTGTATTAAATTATCCTAAATGCAAAATAAAATGCCAGATGGGACCCGAGCCTGGAAAAGTTGGGTATGTAACATATGCAAAGCTATGGCTGGACTTGTAACCAGGCTCACAGATAGGGTCCCATTTTAAAAATACGTAAAAATTTGGGCGGCAGGCCGATCCAGAATTTTGGCTGAGTTTTGGGTTGAAACCAACAATCTAACATGTGTGTTCTAGGCTTGACACCTATATGCGGGTATGCAGTTGGTTTGGTAAATCAGAAAGGGTTCCCCCCTTTGGCGTGGCGTCCACGATATACGTTTTGCTTTTTGAGGGAAATCGATATGTGTGGACAAGCCATTTGATATATATGAGTGTACGTGAATTGCCTCACCATATACCTCATGAGGACGGTACGTGTGAGATCGAATTTGATATACTCAGCATACGTGAACGAGTTCCCTGCGATATACCTTCCGTCATGACTTCGGTCAAGTGGTACGATGCGGGGGAACCGTTCGATATACGTCGAAGCTACTTGGCCAATGGAAGGTGAAAGTCATATCGCTTAGGCTAACTGCGCCCTGCCAGACCAGCGCCCATCACGAAGTGACCCTCCAGTTACTAGACAAAATTTGGTCAATCACAATGCTCTTTGGTGATATTGTGTGAATCATGCATGATTCTCTTATTAGTATCTTATGATGAGAGTATCTTTCTTGATTATGCCCAACAGGGAGCAAAGTATGAGTACCAATGGTATACCAAGTATCGATGATGCGTGTAACATGGGGATATATGTGATCCTAGGTGCACATGGTGTGAAGTGTACATGGATAATTTTCTACAAGTGTGTGAATAGAAGCATAAGCATGAGGTACACATGAATAGCAAAGGTGAACATGAAAATAGGGGGATAAAAATAAAACACTCATGTAAATAGAGTCTAGCCCTCAAAATGAAAATCCCCAGCGGAGTCGCCACTGTGGCCATCCCCGTTCCTCGCGACGGGAGAGGATCCTAGTCCCGCACCTCCCTCTCGGGAGCGCTTCGGCCGACATTATTGATGAGTTGAAAAATGTAGAGATATGGAGTCCCTAGTCTATTTTACTCAAAACAGACAAAAGAAAAGGGAGCCATCCCGAAGGACATCATCCAAATACATACTGATATATACGAAACCAAAATGATTCGAAAAGGGTCCGAAGGCTAAGTTACGAAATGGGAAGGTGTTAGGCACCCATTCTGCCCTTACGGTCTCGCATGGGTTGTTTGCTATTTTCCTTTATTTATCCGTGATATATGTGCATGTGTATACGTAGTGGAGATATGAATCATCGACTTGTATCATGGAAGAGATAAAGCGAGTCATCCATAGGAATGTTCCTAAAAAATAATATTAGAAAATAGGATTTATGCGATTATCCTCGCGTTGATCGTTATAACAGAACGATAACGCACATGTAATTATATGCCACTAAGAACAAATATATGTATATGTAAATATATAGAATTTAGGAGAATTGAGTTTAAAGAATATAGAGAAAATAGAAAATGAGAAAAAAAGTAGGGATAGTACTCGAGTCACGGGTTTTACCCCGGGGCGCCTACGTAGCCTATAGAGGCATCAAAGTCCACGTAGTTCGCATGAAAAATGAGGGGTGGGGTTTATCCTATAAATCCAACCGGGGACTTCTCTTGTATGTGTGTGTGTGTGTGTGTGTGTAAAAAAGTATTTTAGTTCTGAGAAAAGTGTGAGAATTCCCGTTTGGAATTTATGAGCAAACCCTCTTTTTCTTATTTTTTGGGTTTTATTTATATGAAAATAAGAGACGTGCAATAATACTAGATAAAAAGTATATTAAGATATGTGAGATGTGAGAATAAAAGTGCTAAGTAATAAAACAAGTTAATGCGAATTTAGGGGAATTTAAAGAGAGTGTTGAAAGAGTTGGACCTTCTTGGAGATCTTGAGCTTGATCTTGGATGTTGGAGAGCAGACCTTGCACTTGGATGATAGAGGGTACTTAATTCACCAAGTTTGATGAAAAAGGTGATGAAAGGTGAAGGTTGGAAAGGGATTTGGATGTGGAAATCACGCTGACTTTGAGAGGGGTTTTCTGAGCTTGCTGAGAGTAATGGATCTCTGATCTTCTCCTCTTTTTTGAATGAGGTTAGGCCCTCTTTTTTATAGGCCCAGGGCATTGCCGATCGGCATAGCCCTGGTCCTGCAAATTGGCAGGTGTGTTTAGGCACACTACCGATAGGCAGGGTCTGGGACCTACTGTTTGGCGGTCTCTTTCAGGTTCCTTCAAAAAATCGGTCGTAGAGCGCAAATCATTGATCCAAATCGTGCACGGGGTGAACTGTTGGAAAGGTACTTCATAGACCTTCGAAAGTCCTTTGGACTGCTCCTGGGTCCGGGAGTTAACTTTGGGTCAAACGTGGCTCGGAAGCGCTCATCGGTCCTTTGGACGGGGAAACTTCGGACGCAAACGGATCGTTCGTCCGCATGGTAAGTAAGAATTGCGCACGGGGTGGACCGTTGGAAAGGTTAGGAGATGTACTTCAACATTCCAAAGAGTTTGACCTAGTTTGGGGAGTTTACTTTGGTCAACCAGGACCTGGAAGCACCCGATGACCTTTTGGAGTAAAACGGATCATTCGTCCTTACCGTAAGTCAGAATTGCGCACGAGGCGGACCGTTGGAAAGAGGTTTCAATTCCCTTAGAAGATTCATTAAGTCTCGGTCGTTATGAAGAGTCATAACCATACTCGAAATTACCTCACTACGAATAATACAATCATACAACGTAACAACCGATATCATGGCCTGAGGACTATACTTTCCCTACATCATTAGCCAGGGGATTCACCTCTAATGCATACTTCCCTTATGATAGCATTTAGAGAGGTATGTGTAAATGTGCCATAGTTATAAAATATATTAAATTAAACAAATGATCTTTATATTTCGAAACTATATATGCATGAAATTTGTCTACAAGAGATATCTATTATCACACCAGCCCCCGAAGGTCCAACATACCCTTCCCGACTCTGCACTTGTCCTACTATTGTTTAGTATAAGAAATGAGGCATTATACCCTTATGATTTGTCCTCGAAATAAGCCCGGACACTACCGTACTATCCTAGAGTACCACTCTCCTTATGAGGTCATATTACTTCTCAATACATCCTAAGAGAAGGTTCCTAAGCCTTAAACCTGAAAGAAAAGGAGTATAAAGGAAATTCAATTCTTGGACTGGAAACAGAGTACCAGATTGATTCGTTTTTCATTTCACCCTGATCGATCCGCTAAATACGCCTTATGCAGTAAATCTTGGGGGCTGGATCGATTCATTTTTTTGGAGGACCGGATCGATCCGGTAACTGGTAAGTTGGCCATCCCCCAATTTTCCTACAAAACCTAAATCTTCCAATTCTTCTTCTTCCCTCTACACCAACTATCATCAACAAATATCATCAAAAAATCATTTCTATATGATCACCTAACAATATATAACCTCAAATCATATCTAACTTATATAGGTGAAGGTTTGAACAACAAACTCAATCAAAACCCTAAATGGGTTAAATCCTAAGAACAACAACTAATCACACAGTTTATTCAACATAAGCATAAGGTATTGCAAGTATAATACTTGCCTTGGGATTGTAGTCTCGAATTCTTCTTCCTCAAAACTATTCCAGGCTTGAAATGGAAAAATCTCTTCTTTCTCTTCTTTCTCTCAAACTCTCACTTCTCTCTATACTTTCTAGGTTAAAACACACAAATGAGGTATAAAACGCTCTTGCAAGACTTAAATGCCCAAATGACTTAAGTCTAACATTAAATTCTACTACACACTTAAAATGACTCGTAACATCATATCTAAGTCATAACTAGATAAAAGTACATAGGAACCCAAAAATAACTCCGACACTTATTTTGGCTATCTCAACCATTCCCGGACTAATCGCGCCCTCTAAAATGACATTCGGGATTTTTTTCATAAATTTCTATTCCAACGTCGTATTAACATTCTAATACTTGTCCAATTGGAATATAAATCATAACCATCATTTTAAATTCCAACGACTTGTCATAATATAATATTACACTTTTTACATTCTCGTAAAGGTAAATATGCAATACTCATAAATTAACTTTTAAATTACTGAAATAAATATTTACCTCAATTTCCTTTATTTTATATACTAACCCACATGGCAATTTAATATAAAATAGTTACTAAAAAGTAAGGGGTATTTCATACTCCCCCTCTTATAAGGGAATTTTGCCCTCAAAATTTAGGCGTACCTGGTAAAAAGAGGTGTGGGTACTTTTCTCGAATATACTCCTCTCGTTCCCAAGTTGATTCCTTGGCATTATGGTGACCCACTGGACTCGAACCAAGGGAACCACTTTTGATCTTAGTCTACGCTCACCGTGGTCTAAAATGGCAATCGGTTGTTCCTCATATGAAACATTAGGTTGCAACTCAATATCGTCTAATAAAACATGCCAATGAGCTCCCTCACATCTTTTGTACTTCTTTAAAGATGAGACATGAAATACATCATAAATTTGTCGTAAGTGTTCTGGAAACGCAAGTTGATAAGCAACGAGGCCTACATAGCATGGCGCAAGTTTGCCCCTCTTCTCGAATCGCATCACACCCTTCATCGGGGACACCCTCACTAAAACTTGATTCCCCACTTCCAATTCCACATGCCTCCGATTTGCATCGGCATAGCTCTTTTAGCGATCTTGCACAATTCTTATGCGATTCCGAATGAGCTCAATCTTTGAAGAGGTGTACTGGATCATTTCAGGTCCAAGGATCTTATTATCTCCTACTTCGAACCAACAAGTAGGTGATCGACACGGTTGGCCATACAATGCCTCGTAAGGTGCCATACCTATCGTAAACTAGTACGAATTATTATATGCAAATTCAACCAACGAAAGGTATTGCTCCCATCCTCCTTTAAAATCAAGTATGCACATGCCAAGCATATTTTCCAACATTTGGTTGACCCTCTCCATTTTCCCATCGGTTTGTGGATGGTATGATGTGCTCAACCAAAATTCGGTCCCCATTGCGTCATGGAAACTTCATCAAAAATGGGATACAAAAATTTTGTCTTGATCTGAGACTATATTGATAGGCACCCCATGAAGTTTCATAATTTTTGTAATAAAGATTTGGGCATAACCCACCGTATTGTAATCCGTCCATACCGGTAGGAAGTGTGCCAATTTAGTCAGAAGATCTACAATTACCCAGATAGAATCATGGCCTCTTTGCGACGTCGGCAATCCCGTGATAAAATCCATTGAGATACTTTCACATTTCCACACCGGTATTTCCAATGGTTGCAACAACCCAGTTAGCCGCTGGTGGTCCACCTTTACCAATTGACAAGTGGCACATTGGGAGACAAATTTAGAAATGTTCCTTTTCATTCCCTCACACCAATATTGACGACGCATCTCTTGATACATCTTGTCCCCACCTGGATGCACTGCAAATCTTGTACCATGAGATTCTGTCATGACAGCACGTCTGAAGTCTCCTTTATCCGGGACTATAAGTCTTCCATGGAAATGCAGCCCACCCTCAGAACTAATAGAGAAGGACTCCGGTCCCTCGGTTAGTAATTAACGTACCCGGTCTCAATAGTATTTATCCTCTCCATTCACTTTTATGACTCGCATCACGATAGCACGCGTAACGGTTAAAACTGACATGCATTCTCTAGCTACATCATCATCCTGGCCAAGATCTTTCCACTTAGCCTTCCACACTTACACTAGTTGTCCCGTGGGTCTTCGACTCAGCGCGCCGGATACCACATTTGCCTTACCTGGGTGATAGTGAATATCGAATTGATAGTCCTTTACGAACTCCAACCACCGTAGTTTCCGCATATTTAGATCCTTTTGTGAGAACAAATATTGTAACGATTTGTGGTCCGTGAAAAGACTAAATTTCTCACCTAGGAGGTAGTACCTCCATATCTTCATGGAAAACACTACTGCGAAAAGCTCTAAATCATGCGTGGGATAATTCTTTTCATGGGGCTTAAGCTTACGAGAGGCATATGCAATGGCTCTATGCTCCTGTTATAGCACACCACCTAATCCTTGTAGAGAGGCATCTGTGAAGACCAAATAGTCTACTCTCGATCTTGGTAACGTGAGTACAGGAGTAGAGGTTAACTTGTCCTTCTGCTCTTCAAAAGCTAGCTGATAGGAATCATCCCAAACAAATATTACTCCTTTTCGGGTCAAGTTCATTAAAGGGCCCACAATTTTGGAGAAACCTTTAATGAAACGGCGATAGAATCCCGCCAAACCCAGAAAGCTACGAATCTCCGTTGGCGTCGTGGGCTGATCCCATTCCCTCACCACTGCAACCTTGATCGGGTCTACTAAAACACCATCAACCATCACGATATTCCCTAAAAATTGCACTTCCTTCAACCAAAAGCTACATTTCTCAAACTTGGAATAAAGCTGATAATCCCGTAGAGTCTGCAGAACTAATCGCAAATGTTCAGCATGATCAGCTTCAGTCCGAGAATAGACTAGAATGTCGTCGATAAACACGATCACAAGCTGATCTAGAAAGTCCTGAAATACTCGATTCATAAGGTCCATAAATACCGCGGGAGCATTTTTTATCCCAAAGGGCATAACCAAGAACTCATAAGACCTATACCTGGTCAAGAATGCGGTTTTTGACACGTCTTGATCTCGGATCCGCAACTGGTGGTAACCTGTCCTCAAATCGATTTTAGAGAAGTACGACACTCCTCGTAATTGATCAAACAAATCGTCGATTCAAGGTAACAAGTATTTATTTCTGATGGTTACCTTATTCAACTCACCGTAGTCGAGGCATAACCGAAGGGAACCATCTCTTTTTCTCACGAATAATACACGAGCACCCCATGGCGACGTACTACGACGTATGCACCCCTGCCCCAACAGTTACTGAATTTTATCCCTCAACTCCCTCATTTTTAAAGGAGCCATACGATATGGAGTTCTCATAATCGGCTTGGTTCCCGTTGCTAAGTCAATTACGAACTCAATCTCACGACTAGGAGGTAAGCCAGGGATCTCCTGAAAGACATCTCCAAATTACCTGACAACTGGAATCGAGTCTAAGGAAATCATAATTTCTTGTAAAGTCTCTTCCTTCATACAATACAAGTGGGTGCTCGAACCTCCCTTCGAAAGAGGCATAGCCACCAAAAACATTTGTTGCCTTGGAATGGAAAAAACTATACTCTTCCCATGACAATTTACCATAGCCCGGTACTTCACTAACCAATCCATTCCCAAAATAACATCGTACACAACCTATCCCGGATGAGTAAGTCGGCCTTGAAACGCAATCTACCAAGGTCTATTCCTACCCCTTTACAAATAAAAAGTATAAGTGAACCATCACCCATAGAAGACTCAACGCTAGTGAAGGTACTTTCGGTAGACTTAGAAAAACTCGATGAAAGAGCAAATTGCCTAGCAATAAATGAATATGTGGAGCCAGTGTCAAATAACACCCGACCCATAAACCCCGAGATGGGAAACTTACCCTCAATAGATGGTGGTGCTAACGGTGCTGGAGGAAACAAAACGTCTTGAATATTGTACATACGTCCAAATTGAAGTTGTCCCTGTTGCAATAGGATGGCTGGAATAGGTGTTGGAGGAAACAAAGCGTCTTCATGTGACCTACCTCCCTGCACTAAAAACAACGGCCCAAAAAACCCTCCAAATGTCGGCCTCGATTGTTATTTCAAAACTGCCCCGCACTTTATCCCTGCTGGCCTCGACCCCCATTATTCCCTCTACCAGCTTGGCTCGGTTGGCCAAACTGTTGCTGTTGTTGAGCACCCTGACCGTGCCTAAATCTATCTCCGCCAAAGTTGGAACCCCAAAAGAGTTTCTTCTTAGCTAAGTCCCCCTATTAGAGGTCCCGCTCCTTCTGTTTATTCCCAGACTGCTGAGGTGGTGGTAGCGCTCCACCGGCACCATTTCCTCCTGGTTTACTTGATTGACCATAATCTCCTATCTTCTTACTCACCTTCAGATGAAGGCGGTGATCCTGGCAATGAAGTAAAGATGCTTTCATCATATCGCCAAAAGTTTACAAAGCCGGATTCCCCAACAAGTGCTGCCTTATCCTCCAACTCAATCCCCGATAAATTTTGAAATCCTCCTTTCTTCTGGATTTACCTCGTCTGGCACAAAGTTTACCAAACGGGTAAATTCTTCTTGATACTCCGCCATCGTTTGCTCTCCTTGAATTACCTCCTATAGCTTCCTCCTCATCTCCTTATGTATTACTGGAGGAAAGTACTTTCGATTAAATAAGGCCCAAAATTCTGAGATCGTCATCGTATCCCTCTGTTATGGAGTGGTCACCGACTCCCACCATTGGAGAGATGCTCCCACGAGTTTAAAAGTGGCGAGAATCTGTTTCCGCTCTTCGCTGCATTCCACCATGCGAAGATGGTGTTGAACATCCTTCTTCCATTGATTTGCAACAATCACATCAGCACCACCCTGAAATTCTGGAGGGTGACCTTTCAGGAAGGGTTCTCTAACTCGTTCCCATGCGGAAGGCCCCGTATGGGCTTGAGCCACTGGTGATACCGGTTATCGAGCGTGGGGAAATTGTTGCGCCATGCGGTCATTGCAGCTTTAACGGCCTGGGCCACAATATTATCCACCTCCGTCGCATTTATAGTGCCTTGCGGTGGTGGGGGATCTACATCATCTTCTACTCGATTTACCCTTATCGGGTGACCTCGTTTAGGCGGCATCTGAGATAAAAAACATCTGAATCAATATACAGTCAAAATAATTTATCCTCACAGGAAAATCGTAAACGCAAATAAGCAAAACAGTCTTAATAATAGGGCTCTATATCAAAGAACGCTATGGTAGAACGTGATAAGTCCGCATAGATCCTAAGGACTATAGAACCTGATGCTCTGATACCATTTGTGACACCCCACTTACTAAAATAAGAGGTGGCCACCCCAATACTCCAATAAAACATGAATCTTAAATGGTCCATTCTCAGCATCACTGTCACATAATAAATATACGAGACAACCACTAAATATTTTGAAGACGGATGTCATATATAATTTTGCAAATAGGATTTAAAAGCAAGTTCCATCAATCAGTTTATAATAAAAGGTCGATATATATACATAACAGTTTAACAACATTTTTAGAAAGAATAACCGAATAAGCTATCGGTTAACAGACTACATACAAAAGAATACACCAAGTATGACAGTATATACGAATACTAAACTTGGGCAACACGCCCAAATGTACAGACGGATCATAGCTAGAGTATCAAAAGAAATGATGCGTCTACTATAAAAAAATCCTACAACATCCACAAAATGCGGTAGCTCCTTGACGCTAGGAAGGAAAGTCACATCGGGCGTCCATGCGGCGGAGCACCTGAACATATATAAGAACTACAAAAGAAGGAGAAATATAAATGGGCCAGGGCCTGTTTTGATATGATATACATGTGAATAAATGCATGACAGTTATGAATACAACTTTCATAAGCAAATAAAATTCACTCTTCATTTAAGGAATCATCCTCACCTCTCTTCTAAGTGCACAGCCTAACGCGTACAATTCATGTTAAGTTAAACTACCATCTACTTAACAGGAGTAACCTAACTATATTCCATATGCCAAGTTTATCAATTGAAGAGATATTCACAAGTCAATAATAACTAGGGACCATATGCAGTTAAAGTTGATTCACACTTTTCTTAAATCAATTAATCATTCGTGTGAATACCATTTCAAAGAGAACAGTTACAATCATAATAATAACGGTTCTAAGACCATCCTTCCGGGATTCAACCCACTCGATGCACCCCTAAGTACTATCATCATCTAGGGACTATAACCAATACCACCTAGGCATCCTAAATCGCAGCGCATGGGAAGCGGACATATACCTTCGATAGTGAGTCATACCCATACCCGAAATTACCTCACTACGAACAATACAATCATACGACGTAACAACCAGTATCATGGCCTGAGGACTATACTCTCTTGCATCATTAGCAGGGGATTCACCTCTGACGCGTACTTCCCTTATGATAGCATTTAGAGAGGTATGTGTAAATATGCCATAGTTACAAACTATATTAAATTAAACATACGATCTTTATATTCCAAAACCATATGTGTATGAAATTTGGCTACAAGAGATATCTGTTATCATACCAGCCCCCTAAGGTCCAACACACCCTACCCGACTCTGAACTTGTCCTACTCTCATTTACTAGACGAAATGAGGCATTATACCCTTATGATTAGTCCTCGAAATAAGCCCAGACACTCCCGTACTATCCTAGAGCACCACTCTCCTTATGAGGTCATATTACTTATCAATACATCCTAAGAGAAGGCTCCTAAGACTTAAACCCGAAAGAAAAGGAGTAGAAAGGAAATCCAATTCTTGGGATGGAAACATAGTACCGGATCGATCCATTTTTCATTTCACCCCGATCGATCCGCTAAATACGCCTTCTGTAAAAAATCTTGGGGGCCGGATCGATCGGTTTTTTGGAGGACCGGATCGATCCGGTATCTGGTAAGTTGGCCATCCCCCAATTTTCCTATAAAACCTAAATCTTCCAATTCTTCTTTTTCCCTCTACACCAACTATCATCAGCAAATCATTTCTATATGATCACCTAACAATATAAAACCTCAAATCATATCTAACTTATATAGGTGAAGGTTTGAACAACAAACTCAATCAAAACCCTAAATGGTTTAAATCCTAAGAACAACAACTAATCACACAGTTTATTCAACATAATCATAAGGTATTGCAAGTATAATATTTGCCTTGGGATTGTAGTCTCGAATTCTTCTTTGTTGAAACGATTCCGGGCTTGAAATGGAAAAATCTCTTCTTTTTCTCAAGCTCTCACTTCTCTTTATACTTTCTAGGTTAAAACACACAAATAAGGTACAAAATGATCTTGCAAGACTTAAATGCCCAAATGAATTAAGTCTAACGTTAAATGCTACTACACACTTAAAATGACTCGTAACATCATATTTAAGTCATAACTAGATAAAAGTACCCCGGAACCCGAAAATAACCTTGACACTTATTTTGACTATCTCAACCATTCCCGAACTAACTGCTCCCTCCAAACTGACATCCGGGATTTTGTTCATAAATTTCTATTCCAACGTCATATTAACATTCTAATACTAGTCCAATTGGAATATAAATCATAACCGTCATTTTAAAGCCCAACGACTTGTCATAATATAATATTACACTATTTACATTCTCGTAAAGGTAAATATGCAATACTCATAAATTAACTTTTTAAATTACTGAAATAAATATTTACCTCAACTTCCTTTATTTTATATACTAACCCACATGGCAATTTAATATAAAATAATTACTCAAAAGTAAGGGGTATTACAATTCCCTCCGTCTCCTCCTCACTTTCTCAACCTTTTCCCCAACGTCCTAATAAAAGGTCACTTATTCTATTGTACTACTGACGGTGAATTCTTGGTATCATCTTGCAAAATGGCATACCATTGGTAAAAGAGATATCAACTTCAGGTATCTTTAGTGGTCAATTTTGGTATTTATCAGCTTCATTTCTAATAATATCAAGAATGTTATTTCGTTTTTATTTCTGACCCTTTGGATTTGACGATTGGATGGCCACCGTGGGATAGAACGTTGAATCTATTGTTGTTCCAACTTCGGAACCAGTTCATGTAGCACATGGACTTCTTCAAGCCGGTCACCATTATTTAGACGTTAGGTACTGTGATTTGGTTCAATTTGGGATACTTATAATTTATAATTTAGCTTTTATAGACTTAGGACTTATAATATTAGTGGTTTTGTAATATGTATGTATAGGAATCCTGAAGAGTTCAGTGCCAGACATGCAGTTGTGGATATCAACATTCCTTGCATGTTCAAAGTTGGATCAGGTTTTTATTTATTTTTTCTAATTTTCATTTTGTTTTAATGGGTAATTACTATTAAATAGTGAGAGTATCTCAAAACATATAATTATTCCACTCCTTATCCTTCGCATTAGAATGTGCGAAGTGTATACTCGACAGACATTGAGTGTTGATAACTTGCTTTTTGCGTATATGTCGTTGTTGAAAGCCAAGTTAGTCAAAAATCCTCAAATACCTACAAAATATAACAACTCAAGTGTAGAGGTAAGTCAGGGTATCAATCCACTTTCTAGGGAGTAAGCTAGAGACAAATTCAATTGTAATTCACTTTTTATTTTCTTTATGTGCTTTTTCACTTTTCTAATTTTTTTTTAGCTTTTTCAATATTAAAACAATAGGGTGAGGTGATGATTTAAACTAAACTAAACTAAACTAATGTGAGATGAAAACTAACTAGAAAATGACTAAAATGAAAAATAAAGTCTAATACTAAAAATAAGAGATAAGTGAGGTAAATAATTGTGAGAACTATCAAGGAGTGGGATTACACCACAAATTTTAGTTATTCTAATTAATTATTTGAATTCTCCCAAATTAATATCAAAATTACAAACCAACTCTCGTTGCAAGTGTAATTATAATAGTAATATTTTAGAAAATTAAGTTTAACACCCCACAACTCTAGAAAATTAGATCCACACTCCTTTTAATTAATCACCCGCTAGGATCGATTAATTATAATTTATGTCAATCTTAGAAAATAAATTTAGAGTTGAAATTCAAGTTATAATACCCCAATTAAGAAACCCCTATCTCTAGTTCGAATCTAAAATGGGTATTATAATTAGAATTTTGATTTTCTCTCGAAAATCATTTACCCTCTCTCGAGGCGTAAATCTAAGGGTGAGGGATCAAAATTAACATTCAAAAGGACTTGTCAAGTAATTAAACTAATGAAAATAAAATAACATCAAACAAGGATTTTATTCCACCCCTTGAAAGGGGATTTAGCCTAACATGATATTAAACATGACAAATTAATAATCAAGGCTACTAAAATAAAAGAGAAGAGAATAGAACAAGCAAATCAAATCTCTTTGAGAAAGTTAAACTCTACTCTTCCAAATTGAAGCATACAATCCCTACAATTGAGCATCCAAATGCTTTGAAATTAATTATTCACTCAATTAACTCTCTTACAATATTTAATCTCACAAATATCTAACAAAAAATAAAAAGAATAAAATAAAACTATATACAAATGGTGTTTTTCTCTACAATTCTCTCTCTAGAATTTTCCTATCTAAAAGTTTTTTTTTTTTTAATGATATGGAGTCTTCATCTTTATTTATAGTAGGCATGGAGTATGGAGGCATTTTTGGGAATTGATTTGGGTGTGCATGAGAATGGTGAGGGGAGCATGGGGTGTGAGGGCATGTGAGTGAGAATAAAAATCTAATTTGTGTGCACATGGGGGTGGTTTGAGGGTATTTCGGGTAACTAGGGATAAGTTAGTTTTAAGTGGACACATGGGTTTTTCTTGGAACATGTGGGAATTGTTTGTTATTTGGCTTGGACTTTGGCAGCTCACGATTTTGAGAATTGAAGAAAATGGGACATGGTTTTTTTGGATGAAAATGGGTTTGGGTTAATGGGTAAGGTGAAAATTCCGGCGGTTTCGGGTTTTAACGCCGGCAGGGTTGTGAAGTGGCTGCGGTTTGGAGGTGCTGTCGCCGGAGGATCTCGGGTTGAGATCGGTTGGAGCACACCGGCGGTGGGTCGCGGCTGCTCCGGCGGGGGTAAACAGGTGTCGTGGGGGGGTCGGGTTAAAGGGAGTCGCCAGGTAGCGGATGAGGTCGGGGGGGGGGGAAACGGCGGTCGGGGCACTGTTCGGCGAGGAACACCGATGGAGTGGCTGGGGCAAGGTCGCCGGAGGGGGGCGGCGACGGGATAGGGTGACGGGGTAGCAGGCGGGGGTCGCGGAGGGCAGAGGTTCGCGATCGGAAGGCTGGCCGGAGTCACCGGAGGGGGAGATCCGACAGGTGGGCTGACTGGTTGGTTTGAGAAGAGAGAGAGAGGAGAGTTTGTTGGGTTGTTGGGAAGAGGAGAGAGAAATAGATGGGGGTTAAAGGTAGAAGATGAAGTGGGGTCTTGTGGTGTGGTGAAGGTGTATGGGGTTAGTGTGAGGGTGAGGGGTTAGTGTATGGGTATAGGATATGTTGGGTGTAGGGTAGTAGTATGAGGGTGAGGGTTAGGGAAGTGTATGATAAGTTGTGTGTGTGTGTGTGTTTAAATTGTGACCCTATTAAAATAATACTAATAAAATAAAAATCTAATAAAATCTAATGACTTAATTAAAAAATAAAATCTAACTAAAAATAAAACAAACTAAAAATAATAAAAATATCAAAAATATCAAAAATAAAATCCTAAGCTATTAAAAATTAAAATAATAAAACAAAAGAAATAAAAAAAATGAAAAAACTAAAGTCGTAAAAAAATATAAAATCTAATAAACTAAAAATACACTACTAAAACTAATCCTCATAAACTAAGACTAAACTAAAAGCTAATAAAAATCAAAATAAAATAAAATTATACTAATAAAATAGAAAAATAGAAAATAAAACCTAGAAAATACTAAATAACTCTAAAATAAATCCTAAAAATAAAAATAACTCAAACTAAAAATCTAAAAATAATAAAAAGGGACAAATTAGACACACACGGGGTTCGGGATAGGTTTAGGCTCGGGTTAGGGTACGAAAGAGGGAATTAGCTCCATTCTAACTGCAATTGGCCTCGAAATGTAGCTTTTGACACCACAGTTACAATTAAGCCTGCAAGATAAACATTTAAGCGCATAAGACCCATATTACCGAGAATTAGCAACTAAAGAACATCTATTTGGGGTATAAAATTGTACAGTTTTGGGTGCTTATCAAGTCTCTTTACAATTTGGATATAGAAATATCATACTAATCTTTTTAAATTATGGTATGGGTATATTGCAAATAAACCCCTGAACTTTTTCAATGACTAAGTCCTGAACTATAAAATATGTTCCCTAACTATGTAAAAAATTGCAACTTTAAACATATTTGTACTAAAGACTCATATTCTAGCCCAACACTCAAAATCGTCACATTTTAGAGCGATACCCTGATGTGTCACATACACATTGACTCGTGTCCGACCCACCAACAATGAAACTCAAACACGAGTCAATACGAGTGAGAGAGTGTCACATCCAAAGTATCGCAATTGAGTGCCGGCCTAAAATTATTGTATACTAAATATATTTATAATTTTTTTGTGTGTTCAGTTCAGGGAGTTGTTTGTAAATTTTGTTCAGGGGCTTAGGGCTTAATTTTTTTTAAATGTGTTCAGTAGATTATGTGCTATTTACCAAGTCTTTATTTGCAATATAATAGTTGGATACAATTTATTCTTGCATCCAACTAAATAGGGATGATTGTAGTTTCTAAGAAAAAGTGCATGCGTTGCTGATAGTTCTATTCACAAAACACATTGTATAGAAGTATAGACACATTAGGGCCTAGCAATTACATTTACTAATTTGAGTCGATTAGTCTGACTTGTTTGCTAATACAAGGATGAACAAAACTGAACTTTTTATGTGAATTATTGTCACATTAAAGTGGATGTAATTATTATTGTGAGTCTTTGAAGTTGAATTTTCTAGACTGAATTAGTACCTCTTATCATATTAATAAATTCTACACGCAATATTCCATAATAGTTGTTTCCACAAAGTTTGAAGTGATAATTACTGCAAATTAAACAATAGATAAATCCCAACAAATATAAGTTTGGAAAAGCTTTTATTCTGCAGGAAAACTATAGTCGTACTTTCTATTAACATTACCAAACATCGTAAAACAAATGCTTCAAAGTGAACATTAGGGGAACCTTGCTGGCTAGAAGTGTCGCTCGCTCTAAACTAACAACAAATTATTTATTTTCTTTTCTTTAATTTAATATTCTGAAGTGAGTTGCTAAAATCCAATATAAGAGAATTTTGTAAAATAACCCTATTTTCAGACTTTGGAAAATAACCCTATTTTCAGTCTGTTCTCGACTGGCCTGCTCGTGAAGACAAGATGATTCCCACAACGAGGTCGTATAGGGACAAAGCTTCAACAAAGATGATAATTAAGGATCATCCCAAGAAACAACTTTGGCTATTATGCATTTGCTCTAACACCGGCATCACCAACTATTCCAATTTCCATTCCAGCAGATAGACCAACGACATCACAAGTGAGACTAGGAGAAAGATGAGCGTAACCATAGAAAATATAATACTCCTTGGCCTTCAGGTAAATCCATGTACTGATGATAACTACAATAATTAAACCGTAAATTCCCAGCACACCAGCCATAACAATAGGAACAATCAACGTAATTACAAGCTCTAGCCTTATCACCCCCATCTACATCGTTCTTGGCAGTTCCATAAGCAGCCCCCATACAGGAGATTACGAGGGAAGCAGTGGCATCGAGGAAGTCGAAGAAGAGAGCAGTTTCATCATTGTTGAATGCTGATGAAATATTTTGGATTGCTTGATCTACCCACCAAAATTGATCGTTTGGATCTTAAATCTTTATTTGTTTGTACAGAGAGAGCTTTGGGGGTGGTATTGGTGTGTATAGATCTCTCTCTGTGGGTTTGCTGAACAGGCAATGCAAACCAATACCCCTTATCATATAGATCAACATTAGAATAATATTCTCCTTCAATTATTTATGCGGATGCAACTGATCTTCTATCTATCTGATGTAAGTTATTTAAATAAAAATTACCTACCTATATTTACCATAATGAATATTATAGATACAATTTTTTTACCACTCTAATTATAAGATCATCGTGACATTAAAAAAACAACAATAGAGGAGAAATAAGATATGTTGCCAATGCCTTGTATAATTTGCATGATAGGTATTCTAATTTTTTACTTTATTTTCAATTTATATCCTCTCAACTTGGATGTTGAGCTTTATTGATTTTCAAGAATTTGTGCTCTCTTACCTTTTAGTTCTCACTAATATGCGCACTATTTTTTCAATTGTTTCCCAATTTATCATGAAAAGAACTCTGTTTCATTCTTTTCCCACTTTGTAATTAAACAAACTCTTAAGGTAATTATTTTTTTGCCAATGGAACAGTTGATGTTTAAACTACCCATTGATGTTTAACTACCAAGGATTGATCATGTGAAGTAAATGTTGGTACACTACCTATTGCTGTTTATACTAACCATTGTTGTTTAACTACCGAGCATTGATTATCTTGACTGAATAATTTATTAGTGTATTTATAGTGAAAGTCCACGTTGCATAAACCTCCCTCTTCTTGCCTCCTTGATTCTGTAATGGTAATATTTTTTCAAGAAACATGTATATTTGTAATCACGTATACATAATCGCTTAACCCGCGCATCGCGCGGGTTTAAAACTAGTATGAGATAAATTCTGGCTAAATGAAATGTGTGGGATCGTAAAAATATCAAAATTAAAGGGATAAATATGGAATTCTTATGCCTAATCAAGGATCATCTACTCTCGGTAGTCAAAGAAAAGGTTCACCTCAAACAAAATATTTGAGATTCAATGGTGCATCAGACGTAACCAGAATATTTATGTAGAACTCATGACTCTTCATGGGATACGATAAGAAATTGATAGTCATTGAATGCACGCCATGCAGTCTAGAACCTCAGGATTCCTCTCAAGATGTTTAAGATCCAAATATCTCTTAATATGTATGGGGAAAGTAGCAAAACCCATTTGTAATGGTGTCCCATCATGGATAATCCTCATACAAGAGGGATCAATGATCAAATTAATGACCGAATCAGTTACACTCTTAGTATGATGACCTATACATTTGTTAGCAGTGTCAGGAACACTATGGACCTCACAATACCTAAATGTGCTATCAAGATTACTTAGGGGTCTCTTGTTCCCTAACTTCTTGAGTCTCGTCATTGTAAGTCGAGAAGAATAAGAATTTAATAACCCTAAAATAATAAATAATCACTGAAGATACTAAACCAAGTGGAAAATAGATGAAATCAAAGATCAAAGTATATAAAATATGCACTTGAGTATCTAAAACTCTGAGAACGAATAAAAAGGTGTTAAAGTGATAAAAATACAATCAAAAGGTTAGAATTATTACTTGAAGCCAAATAACTAAAACCCCAATTTTATGATCAATAAGCTTTAAAACCCTAGATCTTAAAATCAATGACTAAAAGTTGTTTGAATACACAAATTAGCAATAAAACAAAGTAAATGTGAAAACGTACCTAAGGTAAGCCTTAGAAAGAAAATACATGGATAAAAATAATCCAAGTGATTTTTAAAACCCTCGTAAGTAGAATAAAGTAACTGAACAGTCACTGAGCACATTCGTGCACAAGGTGGTTGACGCGATGCAAAAAGTGTGTGCAGTGCATGTACCTACAGCTCAAGTGCAAGCCGACTGCTCAATAATAATCTCGATGAGTCGAGGTCAAATTCGCAGGGAATAGGATGGACATCATGATGACAAGTACCAGGAAGGCTTTTAAAACCCAGATATCGACACTCTAAAGAAAATAGAAAAGGTGAGCGAAATTTCTAATTAACTAAATCAACCTAACTACCAAGTGCTATTTAATTAAATGAAAGAAAAAACTGAAATTTTTGATTTTCAATAACTATTTGAGAAAAGTAGGGTCAGAATCCAATCCCCCGAACCGTCGATATTTGCATTCGATATAAAATTTTCAATAATTATTTATACAATTAAAAAAAATCATAAAGTTTATCATAACACTAAATATATGAGAATTTTACTCCGCACAATATTTAGCTAATAATTAATTTGATGTGAATGACAATATTAATGACACGTATACTATATTTTCAAACACGCTGGTTACCTATGGCAAACGAAGTTAAGAGACCTATAATTTTAGTTTGGATAAAATATTATATATATATATATATATATATATATATATATATACATACTTATGTCCAATTTTATATCCAACTCATTTACCTAGACTGGGTTCATATATCCCTACCTTCTAATAATTTTGCCAAACATGTTGAAACTAACTACGAATGCATTAATGACGTTGCATGAAGACATGATGATTGAAAAATAGCAAGAAACCATGTAAATAAAATCACTGAATAAATAAAGAGGAAAGAACATGCACAAACCAAACTTCAATGAAAACTGGAAGAATACTAGCTTTTATTGATAATTGCATGCATAAAAACTGACAAACTTAAACCTTAATGTTCCTCTACTTTCCTAGCCTTCTAATGAATGAAAAACTATGTTAAAAGACTCCTAATATAAGTTTACATAAGTCCCATGTCATATAGAAGAGTCCCCCAAACAACAAACTCTTTGAGCTAAAAAGTAGGAAAAAAATAAAATTTTCGCATCAACGCATCTGAAGCGGTTCGCCCATATACCTGAACCGATTCACCTAGGTGAATCGGTTCTCCCCAATACCGAACCGATTCAGCTTGAGGGACTGTAAAAGCTGCCTTATTTTGGACGAATTATTCATATTTTCACTTTTACCCCTGGATTTTTATCCCAACTTTAATTTCTCATAACCCTTTCACCATAGCTTGGATTTGGGTGTCGTTTCTTCTAGTGTGCTCATGACTTCTACTTCTTCAAGTTTTCAGTTGGCTCATACATCGGGTTTATTTTGAAAAATTACAAAAATTCCCTTGTCTTTCCTTTCCTTCACCATTTCAGTTTTCCTCTCGCATTCACTTGCACGAAATACCTATAAAATAAGAGAGAAATACAAAACACGAAATACTCGCCAAAAAGGGTTAGTGTCATAAATATGGAATAAATTCATTATAAATACACTGCACAAGACCATAAAAAATCGAAATTAAAGGGATAAATATGAAATATTTATGCGTAATCAAACCCCCTAACTTAGAATGTTGATCATCCCGAGCAATGTAAAAGAATAAGAGCATGAGTTTAAAGGGACTGGTACGCAACTAACATTATAGAATACCTCTTTTGTGGGCAAGAGATTGCATTTAGCATATGCAAAAACCGTTAAACACCTTGGATACCCTAGTACGACGAGTGGTGTCTCGTGAGGGTTTGCAGTGAATTTTCCCACAATTCATTTTTTTACTCAAAGAAACAAATATCAAAATAACTAAAAGTCGTACAATTTTAATTCCAAAAAAATAATCACTTCATATTTTTATTTGATAAATATCAATTCATAGTGTGTGTGTGTGCGCGAAGCCGAAAATTAAACCGTTAACTTTCATCGATTATTTATTACGTTACTTTTTAAAAATTCGCTTTGATTCAATTCCTCACGGAATGCACTCACAAACGAATCACTCGGATGTGGCTATTTTTTCTCGACGTGCATGATATTAGTACTAAATCTAATAGAGCACGATTTCACAGACCCAAATCGAAAGACGTAAATATTTTGGGTGAAAAGATCTCATGAACGGGATTTGATCATTGGAAAACTAAAAAATACCATTATTTATTCGCACATGTTGTTAAGTACCATTGATATTTGAATATGGTTATGTAGTGACAAAAATCTTAACACAAACAATTTATGAAGGGAAAACAATCACCAGTATAAAAGAATCAGCAGCAATCACAATCACAATCACACAGCACAAGAATATACGTGGTTCTGCAAATTTCCTATGTCCACGGAGAGGTCTATTGTTCTTATTTAGTAACTCTCGAGATAGTTTTTCACATGTCCTTTGCCCTGGACCAGGGGTACAATGTAACAACCCGCGTAATTTTGGGCTATTTTAATTAATTTTTAGAAAATGGAGGAAAATAAAGTTTTTGATAAAATTATTTTTATTGCTCAAATATGTTGGTTATTATTTTTTGAGGCGAGAATTTCAAATGGTATTGAAATCGAATTTAAAATGGATTTTAAAATGATTTTTAAATGTTTTTAACTCTTGGAGTTGTTTTGACTTCCAACTCTTCATTTATTTGCCTTATTTAAAGGAGTCTTTTGGATTCCAACTCTTTATTTCTTTGCATTATAAAAGGAAGTCGTGGGCAACCCTTTTAACATACTTTTGGCACAAATTTTGGCAGCAAATATATTTTATATTCCTCTTCTTTTTATATACACATTGGCCTTTGAGATTTGTGAGTTCCAACCTTAGATTAGAGGTGTTCTTGGGGCTATTTTGTTGGAGGTTCTTAGAGAAGCTTTTGTAGATCTTTTGTGTTGATCTTGAGGATGTGATTGTGATTTCTGCGTTGATTCATCGTTCGTTTCTCATCATGATTTGAGGTATGGGGTTTTACACAATATGCTCCTTAAATCTCGCGAGTGTCATTATCTTTGAATTCTTGTTTAATTGAACTCATATTTGAATTGATAAATTCATTGAAATCTGGAAAATAATTGTTGAAATTATTTTGATTCATGTGGTATCATTATATTGTTGATGAGCACGTTGTCATGAGATTTTAATATGGCACGGATGTTGGGCACCCGCCAAAATTCTTGTTTCCCGGGCTATGGCTTGATAAAGCATATACGGATGTGGTGAGGCCTGGTGACTCGGTTAAAGTGTTGTTGAGAAATTATATTGATAAATACTTTGAGATTTGCATTTTGATTTGAATATTCGTACTCGTGTTGTTACGTTTTATTCGTTGCTAATCCGTATTTGTTGAGCATCTTTCTTGTCGTATTGTGTACTTCCCCATATTTTCTTTTAGTGGAAGGTTAGCAGGGATTTGAGCGCTTTGGATTATTGGGATTATTTTAGCATGGAGTATTTGGGAAGAATTTTAATACAAGTTGGAAGAATTGTATTAATTATTTCATTGGTGTATAGAGCATTTTTATTCGAGTTAGATGTTGTATTTATTCGAGAGACTTGTTGTATTTGAAGATTGAGATTAGTGGATTTATATTATTATGGGTTTTTAGATGCTCTATACCTTGTTATTGTGGATTTGGATTTATTTTATCGCATTAGTGCTCCGTTCGCTCTCCCCTAGCGGGCGGGGTGTTACATACAATATATTTTCAGTTGAAAGAAAGAGAGTATTGATAACCAACACGTTAGCCCAGTATACCCTGAATATCTCGTTCGAGATTTTAGGGATGGACTTGGCCATATCTTTTTATTCTAACCGCCATCTAGAACTCATGATTTGGGCCGAGCACCTTTTATTCTCATTTGGGCCTGGACGGCTACTCTTATGGGCCTAGTTGATGAAAAGGTACCCACAATTGCCCCTAAAATTTTATGGCCGTAATTTGGCTCAAAAATTTTAAATGTGGCTCCTGGCCTGCTTCTGATGGCACTGTTGTGATTTTTAAGAATGAAAGGGGAGTGAATCGTTGTTCTGTGATAGTTTTGAGAGGCAAATCTTCTTTAATTTACATGCGCTATCATTGGGGGTTTTTAAACCGAGGCATTCAGACAATCCACTTTGCCACTTTTACTCTGCGTTTCCTTTTGCTTCTAAATTATCCTTCGCTCTTAAGCTTCTTCTTGCCTTCAAGCTCATTCTTCATCGTTTGAAAGCTATTTCTTGCTTTTCATCTTCATTCACCCGTGGTCTCTCATCATTCCTGGCTTGATACCTACTTCGTAAGTTCTCAGTCTTTTCTTTTTCTGTATTTCCTTTCGTCATTTTTCTTTCTACTGTAGCTAGGGTTTGCTCATGGCTACGATATATAACAAATCTCTGGTAGAGTATAGGAGATGTTATAATATTTCTGATTGGGTGGATATTGAGTGTGCCCCTGTTCCTCGTAATGTTCGCGACATTAAGGATGGCCACTGGATTCACGTTATTTTATTATCTCAAGGGGGTTTAACTTTCCCCCAAATCGCCTTTTCTTACACTTATTCTAATATTTCGATATAGTCTCTCTCCAGTGTTCTCCAAACATTTGGAAGATTATAAATGATGTCCATAGAATAAACCAACTTTATGGCACTAATTTAGGTTTAGTTGCAATCTGCTTTTTTTTTATACATTTTCTCGTACCAACTCTGGTCTTCTTTACTTGAAAGAGAGGAGTCCGGATAGGGTGTTGGTAGTGAATCTACCTGATTCCCATAAAGACTACTGGTCTGAGGGATTTATTGCTAGAAACTGGCAATTCCCTCCCCAAGTAGGGGGTGCAAGGTATAGGGGACCTCAAATCCCTACTTATGGGGAGGAATATATAGGTTGTTGTTCATCTCATTTCCTTTTAATTATTGCTCTAATTTGTTCTTCATCTAATAATTTTCTTTTCTTTTTTAGCAAAGTCCAAGAATCAAGAGCTTTCTCTCCACGAGATCCGTGCTACTGAGTTAATCAAAGCCTGGCAGATAAGGGACTCAATTACAGAAAGTGAACACCCCAGGTCGACTTCCTTTTTGCTGGAGTACAAGAATACTACCTTCATCTTTATAGCTCATCCAGTAGATTCAATCCCTCATCTTGACATCCCAGAGGAAGAAGAGGAGGAAGAAGGTGCTCTCCCACTCATTGAGTTAGACGACAAAGAGGAGATCAACTCTGAGTCTAGTGCTGCTGCAGGGGGCAAAGATGGTATTACTGAGGCATGATCCAGTGAGGAGGGATCTAGCGAGGAGGATTCTGGTGATGAGAGGTTTAGGGAGGGGGATTTAGCGTAGGAGGTTCCATGTCAGAGAGCTCTAGCGAGGAGGACATGGCTCCCCTAAGAAGAAAAAACCTAATCTGAGATGATGACGATGATGATGTCCTATTATCTAATAGGTTGAAGATGTAAAAGACACGACCTGGGGACATTTCTAGTGGTTCTCAGACCGTAGCTCATGAGAAGGAGCTGGAGAGGAAGAAGAAATAAAAAGAGAAAAGGGAGAGAGAGAGAAAGAGGGAAGAAGAGAGGAAGAGAGAAAATGAGAAGAAGAAGAAAGAAAAGGAGAGAAAGAGAGGAGAGGAAAGAACAAAGAAGGCACAGGCTTCCCTTGTGCCTGTAGTTGTTCCAACTGAGGGGACCTCTGTGCCTCTAGCCCCTCAGCTCGCTCCGATGATGCTCGAGAGAGCAATATTGACGGCGAACCATGAAGGGTCCTTGAAGATGGGTCCAAAAAAGTTAGCCCTGAAGGCAGATTAATGGCTTGCTTTGGTAAGGACATTTCCTTTCTTCTCTGTTTTTCCTTTTAGTTCTTTATATTATTTGTCTCACACCTGTTTCTTCTTACAGTCTCTGTCTGACTACACCATCCTCTCTTGCAGTTGAGATGGGTTGGCGAGGAGGAATACTGGGCTCGAGGGGAGCCTGAAGATTGCACAAGAGGCCCAGAAGTCCTCTAAGAGAGCTCTCATAGAGGCTGAGGCCTCTTTCGCCAAGGAGAGGGCTGAGGCAGCCAAAGAGCTGAAGGAGCTTTGTGAGGCCTATGAGCTAATTATGGCGAGCAAACTTGCCATCACAAATGAGAATACAGTGCTCGTTGAGAAGGTGAAGATCCTGGAGGTAGAGGCGGCCACGGTTAGAGAGAATGACTACAATGAGGGCTGGGAGGCAGCCTATTGTAATACCCCACATTTTTGATTGAATTAAAATTGAAAAAAAAAACTATTCCAGTGTATAGATTCGAAATGTTTGGAAATGAAACTATGTCAGTATATATATATTCAAAATGATTGGAAATGAAAAGTTAAAATGAATTCATTGAGATACGAAGGTGCGACTTAAATATTAGAAGCGAATTAACGCGTAAAAGAATCGAGAGGGTTAAATTTGGGGCAATGGTATTTTTGTAAATAAACTAAACCTAGGTATAAATAGAAAAGAAGAGAAGAAGTCTTCATTTTATTTTCGCAAAAGGGGGATAGGGTTTGGTAGAGAGAGAGAGAAGAAGAAGAAGAACAAGAATGAGAAGAAGAAGGTTGTCATCTTCTTCATCAACATCTCCATAAAATCTAAGGCAAGTTAATAACCTGTATGTGTATATTATGTATCTATAATGAAATTTCACATGAAAATGTATTTGGATCCCTAAATTAATATGATATTGATGTTAAAAATGATATGCAATGTATTAGGATCACCCTTCATGTAGATTCAAATGAAATAACATCATTATAGGGATTGAATTGTTGAATAACCTCTTGAATTTGAGAAATCTATGAACTTGAGTAAATCGTCATATTAAAAACTATTTTGAGATGTTTTGGTTCTGAAAATGGATGTTTCGTCCGCATAGGCCGACAGAAAATTATATTCCGAACAACTTTGTAGTTTTAAGTTTTTTCAAAAACGGATCGGAAAATCCTCGAATATGCGTTTTACGGTTCTGCACAGAAAGTTGTCGCGAACAGGTCCGAATTGTATATGTTAGTTTTGGGTCTGTTTTAAGCAGGCTACGATAGCGTGCTCGCGTGTCCTTGTAGAAAATCACGTTCCGAACAACTTTGTAGTTTTAAGTTTTTCCAAAAACGGATTGAAAAAGCGTCAATTCGGCGTTTTAAAATTCTGCGCAGAAAGTTGTCGTGAACAGGTCCGAACTGTATATGTTAGTTTCGGGTCTGTTTTAAGCGGGCTACGCTAGAGTGCACGCGTGTCCTTGTATAAAATCACGTTCCTAACAACTTTTTAGTTTTAAGTTTTTCCAAAAACGGATCGAAAAAGCCTCAAATCGGCGTTTTTAAATTCTGGGCAGAAAGTTGTCGAAAACAGAGGTGAATATTATATGTTAGTTTCGGGTATGTTTTATACAGGCTATGGAAATGTTCTCGGGTGTCCTTACAGAAAATCACGTTCCGAACAAATTTGTATTTTTAAGTTTTTCCAAAAACGGATCGGAAGAGCCTCGAATCTGCATTTTAAATTCTGGGCAGCATGTTGAAATAAGAGTGATAATGTTCTTCATGTTAGTAAGATAATTGTGGTGTTGTGCCTTATATCCTAACTTGATCACATACTTATGGTTATTAGGGATATATAACCTTGAAATGATTTGATGTTGAATTAGTAAATTAATGATGTAAATTATGTTATATTATAAATAATGACTATTGTATACCTCGAGTAAGAGACTTGACACGATTGTATATATACATAAGCATGAAATTGTTTTACATATATATTGTCGAGTATACACTAGACTAGTCCTCCGGTCGATGTAGGCACATGTTGAATGCGATTTTTTGTGATTGATTCGGTTAGGTTCCGCTCGAGTGCCGTGTCGAAAATAAACCACCGGAACCGGACACATAGTTGTAATGCGGGTCGGATAGAAAGACCTTGAAACGCCATGTGATTTAGGACTTAGTATGATTTCCCTTTCCACGTAATATTGGGGAGTATTCGTGTGTAGGCCTAGTATTACGACTTGTTCCCCGGGTAACGATAGTGACCCGATATGACTTGTTGTGTGAGATATTATGCTTGTGTCTTAATATAATATCCTGAATCGATGTATTTGATATTATACTTGAAGGAAATATTTTGATACCTTAAATACTGAAATGAGATTAATAATTATTAATCATGATACGATATGAGACTACACGTTACTCGAGTTTGGGTTGGGTAGTCACGACATAGGAACATTGGTTGGGTAATTGAACAACTTAATTACTGGAGACGAGTAATGACTAGTGTGCTTTCATTATAAGTACATCTTATAATCTTATAGCTTGTTTTCTTGCTTTGACGTTCGTCTATCTTTCTTCTTGCTCCTCTCCTATATATATAATATATGACAGGTCCTCGTCCCGATGGACAATAGACTCTGGAGCTTGATGAGATAATATCAATCTTAGGATTCCTGTAGCCGTGGAGTTATTCTATTTTAATTTATGTGGCTTGTTTCCCTTTTCTTGAGGGTGGTATCAGAGATTAATATCACATTATTTATACTTGGTATTTGAGAGAATTGTTGTATTATTCTTTCCCATTATGTGTTGGGCCGCATGTATCGGCATTTTACATTTTCAGTTTGAGATTACTGATGGATTATTGTAGTTAATAGTTATGAGTTGGTTTCATTTGTTATAGTTGTTATTATATGATTTGGTTACACATATGAGAGTGTACATGTTTACTTTACTGCATTTATTTAAATTTTTTTTCTAACCTCCGCTTTAATTTAATTGGGCGTAGCAAACCGAATTAGATATAAAAAGCAGGGTTGTCACACCTATGAAGATGCCGAGAAGTAGATTGACTACATTAGCCGGGCGAACTTTAAAAAAGGCTGGGATTGAGCCTTAGTCGCTGCTGGAGTTTCTGCTGACTCACCTCTATTTGGCAAGCACAACCCTGGCCCTAAGCCCATCATTGATGAAATATCCCCTACAGTCGACCGACCTACTGCTCCGACGGCTGATGCCCCCGTCACTCCTACTGCTAATGCCCCTGTTGCTCTTGCTGGTGATGCCCCAGCACTTGGGGCCGAGATAAGTGAGGCTACTGCTAATAAGGGGAAGGAGCCAGCCCCCACAGAGAAGGTCGAGGTCAACCAATAGACTTCTAGGATTATTTCCTTTACTTTTATTTTTTATTCTTTCTTTCTGTCATTCCGTGTATCTGTACATGGCTAATGCCATTTTTCAATAAAGTGAAGGAATTTTGTTTTTGCATTCACTGATATACTTGTCATTTGCGTTCCATGTCTTATAGTTTGTTGATCTTGATGATTACATTCCTGCCACTTCTCGTCTAGGCCAAATCCTTGGTTCAAATGTAATCAACCAATTTCTCTGAGCATTTATCAAGATTTGTAAATCCCTTAGGATAAGGAACTAAGATTATAAAGATCAATCAAAGGTAGTTTCCAGGAAGAAGGATAGACTTGCAAAGATGGAGGAGGTTAGTGCCTCCGTTCAAGAGGAGATGGATGCTCTGAAGGCTAAGCTGTTGGGCGCCTTTGAGATCAATCAAGTTGGAGAGGTTCTACAGTAGGAAAATGATGCCTTAAGGAGGGAAGTTGCACGCCTCCGGGAGAATGCATAGAGAATTACTCCTTCAGTTATACACGGTTCTTTATCGTCAATAGGGTAGCGATCTAGGATTCACGATAGCGGTTTCGTAAGGGATATTGTCGAACTAAGGGGAGATGTGCGTAGAGCGTATGTGATAGCTGCTGGGCTTCAGAGGGACGTTATGAGGCTGAGGCAGTTATTCAAGTAAAGTCCTTGGCAAGTGTGGGCAGATGGATATCACCAGGGCTAGACAGATGCTCCCACAAAATTAAAGGAGGTCGAGGAGATGGCCTTTATCAGAGGGTGGATAAGTGCCCTCAGAGAGTTAAAGGTTCCCGAGAATTCTGTCCTCTAGTATAGGCATGAGATTACTCCCTCGTCCTTGGAGTTAAATCCCTTTAGAAGTGATGATCGCTAGATCCCAATAGATGCAATCCCAAGGCAGTTGCTAGAGTCAAGCCCGGAGGAGGTTGAGGATGACCTTTTCCCTTATCCAGACGATGGTCGAAGGGCACGAGTGGCTGATTACCTTACTCAGCGACCTGGTCCCTCTTAGAACCTAATTTATTTTTTTATTTTATCACTGTTGTACGTGTAACTGTGTAACCTTTAGCAATAAATTTTTTATGTTTTGGGCAGTTGCCGACTAAACACATATTGTCTATTTTTTATTTATAATCTCTAGAGATTTTGGGATCCTCTGTCGACTAAATATGACTTAGAGTTTATTTTCGAATGAGTATTACCCCAGTCCAGTATGCTATAGACATACCATTCCACCTCACTCTACCTTTTAAGTCATGTCGTCACATTGCCTTAGGCCTAAGTAGGGCGATGGCGAGGATACACTTGAGCAATGGGCAATTCGCCCGAGTAAGATTTTGGAGCCAAGCTATATTGACGACCAACATGGGTTGGTCGTATTGCCTAAGGGTATCCCGTAGGTCTTCATTTGTTACCGGAGCAACCTAGGAGGCCAGTTGTGTTACGAACAAAGGCCTGATGAGGGTTATTATATGTCAACCATTCTAGTTATGCTTTAGAGAAGTCGAGTTGGTATAAACCCAACTATTGTGGTACACAAGAGGCTAGATCAAGAGATCTTTCGACTGGAGCAAGTTAACTAACTTACTGTAATACATGATCTTTATAATAAATGTTAAAAGAGTGAAGCCTATAACTTGGAAGGGGTGCATATAATTAAATATACTTGAGACAAGCAACATATATCGAATGCCAAGGCCAATCGAGTTTTATTGATCAAAGTTGGGAACATAGAGCAACATTAATTTGTAAATGAAAATTTACCTAAACTAATGGTGTATAAAGAAATCTAGAAGTAGAATTTCCTTAGGTTGGTTGCATTCCAAGCTCTTGGTATCTCCCTGCCCTCCAGTGTTTCCAAGTGGTAGGCTCCTTGTAGGTCGTCCCTTATCACCTTGAATGGTCCTTCCCAGTTAGGTCCTAACTTTCCATCTGATGGTCTCACAGCACTACTACGAACTTTCTTTAGGACATAATATCCAACCTGGAATTTCCTTGGATTGGCTTTCTAATTGTATTGTCTGGTTAGCTGTTACTGGTAAGATTCCAGCTTAACTAGAGCCAATTCTCACCGCTCGTCGACTAAGTCAAGTTCAACGAGCAACGCTTCATCATTGTGGCCTTGGTCGACTAACGTAGACTTCATGGCAGGGAGAGTAGCTTCTAGTGGAATAATTACTTCCATTCCATATGTGAGTGCAAAGGGTGTCTCCCCAGTTGCTCGCCTTGGGGTGGTGCGATAGATCCAGAGGATGTGGGGCAATTCGTTCGCCCATGCTCCTTTGGCTCGTTCTAGGCGCTTTTTCATTCCATTGATCACTGTCTTATTGGAATCCTCAGCTTGACCATTGCTTTGAGAATATGCCACAGAGCTGAAGTAGTCTCTGATTCCATGTTAGCTACAAAATCTTTGGAAGGGGCCACTCTCAAACTGGGTCCTGTTATTGATAATAATTGTCCTGGGTATGCCAAAGCATGTGATGATATTTTTTCACATGAACCTTATCATATCTGTGTCCCTGATGTTCGCCAACGATTCTACCTCTATCCACTTTTTGAAGTAGTCTTTGGTGACCAACAGATACTTTCGATTTCCTACTGCAGTAAGCAGAGGACCTACGATGTCCAGGACCCACTGGGCGAAGGGATAGGGACTAGTTAGGGACTTTAGGTTGCTGGCGGGTTGGTGGACCATGGGCGAGTGCTTTTGGCATTTTTTGCATTTTTGGACGTAGACTCCAGCGTCCTTCTGCATGTATGGCCACCAATATCCTTCCTTTATTACTCGAAAGGCTTTCGACCTTCCTCCTGCATGACTTCCACAAATTCCTTCATGAAGCTCATGCAGAACTTACTCGACGTCCTATGGATGAATGCATTGGAGGTAGGGGCCATTGAAGGATCTTATACAACTTGCCCTCAGGAGATAAGTGAAAGCGAGAGACCTTGACTCTTATCTGATGAGCTGTCTTCTTATCACTTGGTAATTTATCATTTCACAAGTAATCTATAACAGGATTTATCCAGCTCAAAACTTTTTCAATATGGAGAATTTTCTTGGGGTTTCGTAATTCAGTAGTCTGATGAATGCTGGGTTACGCGGGGAAATCAATTTGGATTTTCCTTCTCAAGTTGGAGTTTATTGCTGAGCTTAGAGATGCTAGGGCATCTACATGGTTGTTCTGTTCCCTGGGGAACTGCTAAACATCGACTTGATCGAAGTTGGCCATTAATCCCTTTACAATGGTGAGATAAGCCGTCATCCCTTCATCCTCTGCATTGAAGTCACCGCTTATTTGGTTGGAAAATAGTTGTGAATCGCCGAAGACCTGAAAGTACCTCATCCCTAGTAGCTATGCTTTGCGTAGTTCGATGATTAGCGCCTCGTATTCTTCTTTATTGTTAGAGGCTTTAAATCCAAGTTTGATTCCCTGCTCGAGCATTTTATACTCAGGAGTCACCAATATGATACCCACCCCTGCCCCTTGAGTTGGAGGATCCATCAATGTATAATTTCCAAACACTTAAGCCTTCCCTTGAACGACTGGTCTTCGGGTGATCGCAAGGCTGTTCCCCTATGAACTCAGCAATGAAATTGACTAGGACTTATCCCTTGATGACTGTTCTTGGTTGAAAGTGAATGTCAAACCTTTCGTGCTAGACTGACCACTTCGATAGTCGGCCAGAGAGATCTTCTCTCCTTAGAACAACCTTAAGGGGGTGTGAAGTAACTAAGACGATGGAGTGATCCTCAAAATAATGCTTAAATTTCCTTGTGACTATCACGAGTGCGTAGGCAAGCTTCTCCAATGACAAGTATCACTGATCGGCTTCCAAAAGAGTTTTACTTACGTAGTGGACTGGAAAATGGCTTCCCTCTTTTTCATATACCAAGGCAGAGCTTACAGCATGGTCTGACACTGCTAGGTAGAGGTATATGTGTTACTCCTTTGCTTCTTTTTAAAAATTAAAAGAACGATTGACATCGTTCTGAAGATTTAGAAATGAACCAATTGAGCGTGGTGAGAATACCTGTGAGCTTTTGTTCATATCTTACTGTTTGAGGGGGCTGAACTTTATTGATAGCATCGATCTGGTTGGGGTTTACCTCTATTCCTCTCTTACTGACCAAGTATCCAAGGAATTTTCCTGACTGGATGCCAAAAGAACACTTACTTGCGTTAAGTTTCATTCGGTACTTCCTGAGGATTTCGAAGGTCCTTTCCAGGTCGAAAAGGTGGTCATCCTTAAGCTTGGTCTTAACAAGCATGTCATCGATGTAAACTTCCATAGTATCCCGCATCTGGTCTATGAACATCCTTGTGACTAGCCATTGATAAGTCGCTCCTACATTTTAAAGGCCGAAAGGCATAAATTTATAGCAATATAAACCAACAGTGGTTATAAAGGAGGTTTTATCTTAATTTGTCACGTGAAGGGGGATTTGGGAGTATCTAGAATATGCATCTAAAAAGCTCATCCTCTCATGTGCTGCTATAGCATCGACTAGTTAATCAATCTTTGGAAGGGGGAAACTGTCTTTGGGACAGGATCTATTGAGGTTAGTGAAGTCGATATACACTCTCCACTTTCCATTTCTCTTAGGAACTACTATTGGGTTGGATAACCATTTAAGGAACTGAAATTCCCGTATGGACCCTGCATCCAGTAGCTTCTCGACCTCTTTCTCTACTGCCTTAGCCTTCTCTGTTGCTGTTCGATGAGCCTTCTGTATAACTGGCCTGAAGGCTGGGTCTATGTGTAGTTGATGACAAACAATGCTATCCCGGGCAGCTCGTAGGGCTCCCATGCAAAAACATCCAAGTTGCTCCGAAGAAGGGTGACTAGTTCTTTCTTCTCACAATCGGTCAAGGAGGTGCCAATTAAAAACTTCTTTTCAGTCGAGCTACTCTCAGTTTCGACCTCTTCCAGGTCTTCAACGACACTTTAGGAGGGGAGGATACTGGTCTCCTCCACTCCTGGTCGACCATACCTTAGATACTATTTAGAGGGCATTAACCCCCCTGGACTTCTTCCTTGCCTTTTGATTCTCCCACTTTCTTCTCCTGTTTAGGGCGTATGGCCGCGATGAAACACTTCCTTGCCGTAGCCTGGTCTTCATGGATCTCAACTACTCCTCGATCAGTTACACACTTCAATTTTTGGTGATAGATTTATGGAATGGTCTTCATTGCATGGAGCCATCCCCGGTTGAGGATGACCTGGTATGGCGATTCGATATCAACAATAAGAAACTCAATCAATTTTGAGAAGTTTCCTGCCCTAACTGGCAGGACGATCTTTCCCAGAGGGATCGTGATCTTCCCAGGGAAGTCGACCAATGGAACAGTAGCTTCCTTGAGATCAGCTATGCTTAGCTTCAGCTTCCTGAATAATTCGAGGTACATTACTTCAGTTGAGCTACCTTGGTCAACGAGAAACCTGTCGACGTCCCAATTGGCTATCCTGAGTGTAATGACTAGTGCGTCATGATGAGGTGTTCTCACTCCCACCAAATCTTCATCCGTGAAAATAATATGCTTATTATAATCAACGTCCTCTGGTTGACGGAGCTTCCCTACTTGAGACTTGGCTGGGTCATTCTGGAATGCCTGCATGACTGCGATAAGCTTCTTAATTTCCGTTCGAGCCATATTTCCTTGAATCTGTTTGAGGTCTGACTCCCCATGTATCACGGAAAATTCATGGACAATATCCTCCTCGAGGACATTATCGAGCCTCTGCTCACCATTCGATGCTGCTTTATCTCCATTTTTTTTCTACAAACTCATTAAGATGTCCGACTTAGGCCAACTCCTCGAGGTGAGACTTTAGGGCTTTATAATGTTCAATTTTATGTCCGCCTTCCTTATGGAATGCGCACCTTAGTGCATTATTCTGCTTGGAATAATGCCTCCCATCTTACTCAGCCATTTAATAAATGGCTCATTCGTGATCTTTGAAAGAATCCTATAGATCGACTCCGTAAAGACTGTGTTTACATCCTGAAATGCCTTTGAGGCATCGTTCTTGCCCCCATTCTTATTCCCTTTATTTTGTGGTTCAGTCTTCTTAGCTCCTTTGCTAGCCTTCACACAACCATTTTCCCCTGCATTAAGATGGGTCACCTCCTCGACTTTAGCGTATTTCTTAATATGGGCCATCAAGTCGTCGATGGTTGTGGCCTCCTTCTTAGTTAAGGACTGGTGCAAGAGGCAGGAGATAGGCGTGACTATTTTGAAGGATGCTATAACGACCTTCTCCGAGCAATCCTCGACTTTATTGAATATTTCCTAGTACCTCTTCGTGTACTCTCTGAGATTCTCCTGTGGCTTTTTCTTCATAGTAAGCAAAGCATCCATCCTCTTCGAATGGGAACTGCTCGTAATGAAGCGAGCTGTAAATAACTCGACAAAAGATTTAAAACTCCTAATGGATTGGTGAGGTAGCTTCGAGAACCACTTTTGGGCCACATCATGCAAGCTCAAGGGAAATATTCGACACATGAGTGCATCGTTGTGACTCCATAGAGTCATTTCTTGCTTGTATTGCCTAACATGGTCGATGGGATCAGTTTTTACATCATAAATCTTGAACCTAGGAATCACAAACTTCTTTGGGGATTCTTCTTCTTCTATTACCCTTGAAAAAGGGGACTTCATTTGAGTTTTGAGAGCCCGTCTTTCTAGCTCCCTTGTTGATCTAGCACCACGGTGAGCTGGGTGCTGGTCCATATCTCTTCGGACTAGACTTCGTATATCATCATCCTATCGATCAGGACTCCTGTACCGATGAGATGGTTACAAGTATTCAGAATGGTTATCACCCGTCTTGGGTCTCTCCATTCTTTCTGAGCCACGTCTTGGGCTTCTTCCTCGGTTGCGAGATTTGCTCGCCTGAGGTTTAGGAGTCGTGCTGTGGCGTCACTTTGTATTTTGACGGAGTTCTATCTCCAGTCTTTCTAATCACCTTTTGAGGTGAGCATTCTCGTTTTTCCATTGGTGAGTGGCCTCCTCCTATTCTTGGAGTCTATCCTCGTAGTCATCAATTAACCTAGAGATTTGTGTGGACCTGGGTGGTCCTTGACTTTCTTCAGAGACTTTCCTCTCCTGGTGAAGTCTTGGGTTTAAATGGCGCATTTCAGTCCTTACCCTTGGGGGGTTCGGCTGCTACTAAATGTCTCCTTCTTGAGGAACGCTACTGCTGTTATGGGACATCACTGGTTCTTGTTGGTGAAGGTTTTCGCAAGAAAAATAATCGTTTCCCACAAACGACGCCAATTGTGGTGACAAAAATCTCAACACAAATAATTTATGAAGGGAAAAAATCACCGATATGAAAGAAATAGTACCAATCACAATCACACGACACAAGAATATACGTGGTTTGGCAAATTGCATACGTCTGCCAAGAGGTCTACTGTTCTTATTAAATAACTATCGAGATAGTTTTTACCATGTCCTTTGCCCTGGACCAGGGGTACAATATATGTTTAGTTAAAAGAAAGAGAGTATTTATAACCAACACGTCAGCCCAGTATCCCCTCAATATCCCGTCTGAGATTTTAGGGGTGGACCTGGCCATATCTTTTTATTCTAACTGTGGCCATCCCCGATCCTCGTCCGTGCGGGCGGGTGCATGGAGGAAAGGATCCTTTGGGTCCCGCGCGTCCCTCTCGGGAGCGCTTCGGCCGGCGTCGTTGGTGGTGTAAAAATGTAGAGAGATTCAGAGTCGCCAGTCTATTTTACTCAAAACAGACAAAAGAAAAAGGGGAAGCCACCCCGAAGTATGGCATCCAAAGACATACTGGTGCGTGCAAAACCAAAATGATTCGAGAAGGGTTCGGAGGCTTAGTTACGAAATGGGAAGGTGTTAGGCACCCATTCCGCCCTTTCGGTCTCTCATGAATATTTGCTATTTTCCTTTTGTTTCCCCCCCGTGATATGTGGGCATGTGTATATATATATATAATGGAGGTAGGAATCCTCGGCTTATATCATGGAAAAGATAAAGCGAGTCGTCCATAGGAAGATATAAGAATAGTATTAGAAAAATAAGATTTACGTGATTACCCCTACGTTGACCATTAAAATAAAACGATAATACATATGGAGCAATACGCCACTAAGGGCAAGTATATAGAATGTAAGAGGATTAGGTTTAGAGAAAATAGGAAAATAAGAGAAAAAAAGTGAGAAAAGGACTCAAGTCTCGGGTTTTACCCCGAGACGCCTACGTAGCCTATAAAGCCATCAAAGTCCACGTAGTTCGCATACAAAATGAGGGGTGGGGTATATCCCATAAATCCAAATGGGGGATCTCTTATTTGTAAGTGTGTGTGTGAGTGTAGAAAAAGTGTTTTAGTTGTGAGGAAAGTGTGCGAAAAGTATGAGAATCCCTATTAGGAATTTATGAGCAAACCCTCTTTTTCTTGTTTTTTGGGTTTTATTTATATGAAAATAGGAGATGTGCAATAATAATAAATAAAAAAGTATATTAGGATTTGGGAGATGAGATAATAAAAGCGCTAAGTAAGAAAACAAGTTATTGAGAGTTTAAAAGAATTTAAGAGAGAGTCTGAGAAAGTTCGACCTTATTGAAGATCTTGAGCTTGATCTTGAATGTTGGAGAGCATCCCTTGCACTTAGATGATGATGGAGAGTGGCTAATTCACCACGTTTGATGAAAAGGGTGATGAAAAGTGGAAGTAAAAAGGGGATTTGGATGTTGAAATCACGCTGCCTTCGAGAGAGGTTTCTGGGATTCGTTGAGAGAGATTTTTATCAGATCTTGGCTCTCCTTGCAAATGAGGTTAAGGCCTACTTTTATAGGCCCAGGTGAGTGACGATCGGCATAGACCTGTTCCTGCCTATCGGCAGGTGTCGATAGGCAGGGTCTGGAACCTGCCATTTGGCAGTGCGCTTCAGGCTTTTTTGGAAAATCGGTCGTCGAGGGCAAACCGTTGGTCAAAATTGCACACAGGGCATACCATTAGAAAGGTAATTTAGAGACCTTAGAAAGTCCTTTGGACCTCTCCCGGGTTCGGGAGTTGACTTTGGGTCAAATATGGCTCAGAAGCGTTTGTCGGTCCATTGGACGAGGAATTGCTCGGACGGAAACGGATCGTTCGTCCGCATGGTAAGTCCGAATCGTGCACGAGATGGACCGTTGGAAAGGTTAGGAGATTTACTTAGACATTACAAAGAGTTTGACCCAGTTTGGAGAGTTGACTTTGGTCAATCGGGCTCGGAAAGTATTTAGTGGCCTCCCGGAGTCAAACGGATCGTTCGTCCGCATGGAAAGTCAAAATCATGCACGGGATAGACCGTTGGAAAGGGTATTCAGTGACCTTCGAAGATTCATTCAGCCTTGGTTAAGATGAAGAGTTGATATAGGTCAAACAGAGCCCGGGAGTTCCCGGTGGCCTCTAGGTCAGGTTTTGGACACAAACGGATCGTTCATCCGCATGGTAAGTCGGAATTACGCACGGGGCAGATCATTGGAAAGGGTATTCATTGCCCTTCAAAGATTCATTCAGTTTCAGTCGAGACGAAGAGTTTCACTTTTGGGTCAAACTGAGTTGGGGAGTGCCCGATGGCCTCCAGGTCAGTACTCGGGACATGACCTGGGTTTACGGTGATAAAGGGAGGTACTAGGGACCTAAGGAGAGTTAGGGGGTAATAAAATGGGGTGTCTACAGAGCCCCTCGACGGGTGAGTTTGGAACAAATGATGACCGTCGAATAGATACCACATGATGCTTTTGAGGGAGTATGACCGATTCAGAGGGTCGAGGTCGATTCTGAGGACCTAAGGAGTGTACCGGGGATGATCAATTCTGCGAGTCAAAGCCGAATCTGTGGGCTTAGGGTAAAAGTCTAATAACCGAGGTCAATTCTGACCTAAAGAGTGGTGACGATCGAGGACCGAGGTCAATTCTGACCTGACTCAGGTGATGATCCAAGACCGGGGCCAATTTTGACCCAAGAGTGGTGACGACCGAGGACCGAGGTCAATTCGTACCTAACTCAAGTGACGATCCAAGACCGGGGCCAATTTTGACCCAAGAGTGGTGACTACAGAGGATCGAGGTCATTTGTGACCTAACTCAGGTGACGATCTAAGATCGGGGCCAATTCTAACCCAAGAGTGGTGATGAGCGAGGACCGAGGTCAATTCTGACCTAACTCAGGTGAATATCCAAGACCGGGGACAATTCTAACCCAAGAGTGGTGACGACCGGGGACCGAGGTCAATTCTGACCTAACTCAGGTGATGATCTAAGACTGGGGCCAATTCTGACCCAAGAGTGGTGACGACCGAGGATCGAGGTCAATTCTGACCTAACTCAGGTGACGATCCAAGACCAGGGCTAATTCTGACCCAAGAGTGGTGATGATCGAGGACCGAGGTCATTTCTGACCTAACTCAGGTGACGATCCAAGACCGGGGCCAATTATGACCCAAGAGTGGTGACGACCGAGGATCGAGGTCAATTCTGACCTAACTCAGGTGACGATCCAAGACCGGGGCCAATTCTGACCCAAGAGTGGTGACGACCGAGGACCGAGGTCAATTATAACCTAACTCAGGTGACGATCCAAGACCGGGGCCAATTCTGACCCAAGAGTGGTGACGACTGAGGACCGAGGTCAATTCTGACCTAACTCAGGTGATGATCCAAAACTGGGGCCAATTCTGACCCAAGAGTGGTGACAACCGAGGACCGAGGTCAATTCTGACCTAACTCAGGTCACGATCCAAGATCGGGGCCAATTCTAACCCAAGAGTGGTGACGACCGAGGTCAATTCTGACCTAACTCAGGTGACGATCCTAGACCGGGGCCAATTCTGACCCAAGAGTGGATAAATATTGGATTTTGATTCTGCTGGAGAAAGAGCTTTGTGATTTTGATCTGAGTTGGGGAGCTGATAGCTGGGGAAGCTTTTAGGAGACCTCGTAGGGGGGAATAACCTATTTTGGGTGCTGTAAGAGAATTTCACTGAGGAAGTGATCAGGTGATCCTTGGGGATCCTCCAAAGCTTTGCCGGGAGGATTTTTCACTTGGTTTTTGAGGATTCCGCAGGAGAAGAGGGGTTCCGCTCGAGGGAATGCGAAATGTTCTTGGTAAAAAGGCTTTAAATCCTTCCTGGGATTTTTAGGAATTTTTCGGGTTTTTTTTTAGGCTTTCTAATATTTTCTGGGGATTTCTGTACGAATTTTAAGGAGGGTGCCGGTCGGCATAGTATGAAGGGTGACATTCGACAGTGGCACGGACTTTTGGGCTACCTCGGGAAGGCAAGGGGTCAGTGCCAATTGGTATGGTAGGGGGAGATGCCGATCGGCATGGCGCTTGGCATCCTATATAAAGGGGGCGAATCCCCTTATTTTTTCACAGCTTATTTTGCTTTCTCTTTCTCTGTGATTCTTCTGCAAATCGTTCTATCATTTCGATCTTCAAGAAATGGCCGCTTTTGTGAGCACTGCAGTCCACCGGGATTGGTTGACCGTTGATGATTGGGCGAATGTGGAGTGGAGGGCTAGGGCGCCTCTTGATTTGGGGAGTGATAACTCCTTTGATGCGTTTGAGCCTGTCGCGAATGAGCGAAACTTACTGCGGGATCCATCGCGTCATCGCTCTTCAAGAGTGATCCCCGGCGGTTATGTAAGTAACCCGACCTTTGGCATTCCTTTCTTTCTGGTGATTTTTCTTTCTTTCTTGACCTTTGATGAGACTTTTCTTTTTGCCAGTCTGATATTTCTTTGAAGAACATGCGTGCCCGTGGGACAACGGGGCTTAGGGATGTCTGGGAGCATCTCCCACCTGTGGTGTGTTGGATGGTATCATCAGCGGGTTTTGGGCGATTGGCATCGGCGCTGGATGAGACGCCTCGTTCGACAACGGTATTGTGCGCTTTGGGAGAGAGGTGGTGGGACATTACCCACACCTTTCATTTTGGCTTCGGGGAGATGACTGTGACTCCCATAGACGTGCAACAGCTGCTGGGGCTGGATTATGATGGAGAGAAGATAGAGGTGGATCGCTCTTTACGGGTGAGACCAGAGGCAGTGCGTGCGGCACTTGGTGACGTAGGGAGGATAGTTTCTGGGGATTCTATTCAGCTGTCCCCGCTGAAGGATGTTCTGTTGGGTAAGGATATCGATGTGGAGGACGAGCTGCAAGTGAGGCAGATGGCTCGGTTATTCATTCTGCTGGTATTGGGAGGTTTCATGGTGGCGTCGAGCGGCGACGTCGTCCATTTATGGTTTCTGCCGTACTTGAGGATGTTTTCGAACATCCCCTTCTATGATTGGGGGAGTCTGACCTTGGCGACCCTTTACTTTTCTCTGGATGCATTCAATCGGTGCTGCCGGCAGACTTTTACTGGGGCCACGTACCTTCTTGAGGTATTCTTTAGCTTGTGCATTTCTTTTCATGCATTCGCATTTTCCTTTCACGCACACGCATTTTCCTTATGCGTCTCTTTTTGTTTATGAATTCATACGTGGTTCTATGAGGTGATTGGGTGCAATACCCCGCTGATTTCTTTGAAGGATGACACTGTTGGGGACTTCTGTCAATTGTATCGATGGCATAAGGCCAATCGGCAGTCGAAGGGATCTCTTTCCCTGGAGGCAGTGCGTCAGCTCTTGAATGACCTGACCAGTGGTAGGGTAAGACTCTTTCCATTTTAGTCTTGGTTTTTACACCTTCTGATCTTGTATTGATTCATGCTCGCTTGGAGATTTTCAGGTGACCTTTTACTCGTGGGGGATAGCCATTCAGGATGCGGGGGCGACCGGGGTGAACGTACGGATGAGGCATTTATTGGCGCATGAGTTTGTCCATTCTTGGTACCTCGGGTGGTTCGTTAGATTGCTGAGGAGGAGGTGGTGATGCCACCCGCGCAGCCTCCCACGTCTATGAGGCAGGAGCGACTAATGTCATAGGATGAGAGGATCGCGCGATGATTGGCGAGTCCTACTTGCTGTACACCGATACGGCTGCGCCGTATGACTATATGGATTTCGTGACGAGTTGGTTGATGGCGCCCAACATATATGGTGCCCTTCCTTTCCCTCTGACAGGTTCGAGTTGGGCGGTGGGATCTTCCCACAGCGGCGGTGGTCCGTCGACATCTGCGGCGACCTCGGAGGTCCCTTTTGTGCGGTTGCATACCCCTTTCGTACAACATTTTACGGGCTGATGGAGGGATGGTGCCTATGTTGCATCGTCCCCATGCGATGGATCCGGAGGAGTTGGGTTTGACAGAGGAGGTCCTTCGACCTGTGGTATACCTTTATGTTCCTTTCTTTTTCTTTCTTTTCTGTTTTGGTCATCTCCATTTTGATATTGATTTTGTCTTTCCTTGCAGCAAGTCCCGGTGTCGACCACTTGGCTAAGGGACATCAGAGACTGGATATCTTCGGCGACTGCTCATATTCGGGACGCGGATCCCGTTCCTTCTTGCTTGGTTCCGTATGCCTCGTCTGGAGAGGACTTTGGCTCGGGAAGTGGTGGTGCGTCGTCTCGCCGTAGGGGGAAGAGAGCACGTTGTAGAGGTGGAAGCTCTTAAGAGAGAGAGAGAAAGAATGTGGGTTCGGGCTGAGTCCCGTTGTTTTTGCTTTTTCTTTTTATTTTCTGCAAAATTGATGTAACACAGAAAACATATATATGCAATGCAATGGATTTTTTTTGATTATCTTGTATTAGTGATGAATGCATGCACATGCGCTTTTTACTTTGCTACTGAGACCGTAAAAAGGAATTTTTTTTGAAGGAAAGTTTTTGATTAAAAAGGGGAATTTTAAAGGGATTTTGAAATTCTGTTGAGAATATCAATTTATTTTTATTGAGTTTTCTGATTTGACAAAAGAGGAAAAGAGGGAAATTTCCAAAAATGGGGGGGGGGGGGTTGCCGATCGGCAAGCACCCTGACCTGCCTATCGGCAGTTTAGTCCAGTCCCATCAATTCAAAGCTTTTAATGGTACCCTCTTTAGTCTTTGGTACCTTGTGGGGTAGGATTCCCTCCGATTTCTGTAGGGATTATGTCCCTTGTGAGGATTTTCAAGTATAAAAAGGGGTAAGGGTGGAGTGTTTTCATCACACCTTTGCATTCTTATCTACTTGTCCACCATCTCTTAGCCTTGCAAGATGGCTCTCCCTGGTAGCATTGAGTTTGCCAACTACCTCGAAGCCTTGGAAGCTATGTGCTCTTATAATGTCGACTACGATGCTTTCAATATGCGTCGAGTCTCCTTGTGGCGCAATCAGCCTATTGAGTGGAATATGCTGATGGCGGAGATACAATTCTGGTACCCCGAAGACCATGTATTCCGATTTGGGTTGGAAGAAGTTTGTCCTACCTACGAGGAATTTTCTGTCGTACTGGGTGTAAATCCCAGTGTTGCTGCGACTTTGCCCAAATTTTCCCGTTCTCCTAGGGATTTGTTGGTCGGGCTTCTTCATATTTCGCCTTCGGCGGCTAGATCATTGGTTGCTGGAGGAATGATCTCCCTCCCGACGGTGCTGCGGTCCTTGCATTTGTGGGAAGTAGGTGATGCTGTCTATGCTGGAGCCGTGGTTCTGGGCCTGGTTTCAAAATTATCGCTGGTGACTGGAGAACTGCAGGTGGACCCGCAACTTGCAGCCATTACTGCATGGATGTCATATCGTCGCAATCCTGCAGCGGTGATACTGGCAAAGACCCTGAATGGCCTGGATGCCTGGAGAGAAGGCCGTTCTGACTTTTTGAGGGGTAGCCCTGTGATGCTGTTCATGTGGTTGTCTGAAAGATTTCATTTATCGACTCCTCCAGAATATCCCCTGTTGTCCGTACCCAACTTCTTTTCACGCTACTTCATCAGCGTTGGGCTATATGTTGAGAACTGGGAGCATTGGCTTGTGGAGCATGGGGCTCGTGGGCTGTATTGGTCAGTGCCTTGGTGGGGGCAGTTGCAACCCGTTCTGGAGCTAGTAGAGTATTCATATGTGCGACTGGTTGGTCTCAGACATACCTCTTTTTATTTCCCTTGGCGGCTTTTGTGCCAATTCGGATGGGCGCAGGTCGTGCCCCCTCGGACTTCAAACTTCTTTCCGGTAGAATATTTGATTGAGCGCCTGCGTGTGTTGCTTGGGTCTCTGTGGGAAAATCGGCGTCCTTCGACCCGTCCCTCTCAGTCTGTCGGGAAGATTTGGCATGTCCCCAAAGATTATATGAAGTGGTTGTGGAGGAAAGTAGTCAGCAAGATGTTGGCAGTAGAGACTAGACAAAGATGGTTTGTTTTATCTGACCCCATGGAAGGGGGTGTTGTGGTCTTTTCGAAGATGGTTAAGGCTCATCGATCCATGGAGTGTTTACGGCACTCTATTCAAGTAGGAGAAACTTGGGGACCTCAGGATGCAGATGATGAGGGTGCAGGCTCCTCTGGTAGCTGTGGGTAGGACTCTTGGAGAGTTTATTTATGTGATAGGTGTGGGGATTTTATTTGGCTTTTTATGGTAGTGGGGAAGGGAGTTATCCGTTCCTTTTTCTTATGTAATCCGTACTGTAATTTCTTATTAATGAAATAAACAAGTTTCTGATCATCCAGCTGTGCCTTTTCGATGAGTTTTTGTATTTTGAATTATCTATACTAAT